>CM054153.1:36794495-36861995 GCA_028751875.1 Rapana venosa
AAGATCAGTACCCTCTGTTACAAATGTCTCCACAAAACTGCACCCTCCTACCTCTGTGAATGTCTTAACCTGTACACTCCTTCACGTTCCCTCCCCTCTGCTGCAGATACCTTGTGCCTACGAATACCTAGATTCAACCAATCCACTGTTGGCCACTGCTCTTTCTCTATTTTGGTCCATCGACCTGGAATGAGCTTTCTCTCTCTCTTCGCCAGAAACCTAGTTACGACACTTTTAAATCCAGCCTCAAGACATATTTATTTCAAACCTAAGATTTCCCCCCTCCTGTTTCATATCAGAACTATCCCACATTTTGTCTTTCCACCTGGTGAAGCGAGCTATCATAGGCCTTGGCTGTCCATCCCTTGACTGTCCCACCCTGTGCGCCCTGACAAGGTCCTCCTCTGTCCATGTGTGTGTGTCTTCAGCCTTGTTCAGTGTCCTGACTAGTGTGCCACACAGGTGCCCGGGTCTTTCGTGCACTGTGTTGGGGTATTCCCAAAAAATCCGGGGATTGTCTCTCCAGGAAACCCCTTCCAGTCTGTCTTTTTTCACCCTAAATTTGGCAATTTTCCCTTGTAGTTCCGTAGGAACTGTCAGTCTGTCTGTTTCTTCTTGCCATCAGTCACTTCTTGAACACACAGCTGAAAATCAGCTACATTGTTGCTACACTGTCTAATAGTTCTCCTAATCCTTACCAGTCGTCACAACTGTTGTGATCTGTGTGCACTGGGTTTTTTAAAATATTTTATTCAGCTCTTCTTTTATGTTGCTTGGGTTTCTCCTCAAATTAAAAAAACTTATTCCTGATCATAGATTTGTTGTGAATGCTGTTTTTTTTTCTATCAAGGAAATCCCTGAAGTCTAACTATATTTCTTTCACCAAATTCTACACCTGACCTCAATCCAAACTTTTGTTTGCTCTTCCACTCTCACATCTTACATACGCCCTTCATCCTCTCCACTGACAGTTATCCTAATTCACCTCATTATCATCAACCTCTTTTTTGCCTCCTTCTAACATCCTTCACATTGCCTTGTTTCAACGTGCAATCTGTCTGCCCAGAGGGTAAAGCTGATTCTCATTTCTGATTTTTCATCTCTGAAAAGAACATTGATCTAACTTTTCTTACAGAAACCTGGTTAAAACCACACGGTCATGAACCCAAAATAAAACAACTGAAAACCCACCTGGTTAAAAAACCTTTCCTTTCCCCGACCCTCCGTGGAGGGGCATTGCCATCGTTTATAAAGATACACTCGAACCTGCTCTTTTTTTCCCTGTCACATCCCTTCCTTTCTCACCTGAATCTTTCGAAGTCTGTGAACTCAACTTCAACACACCTGGCCCCACTCTATTACTTTCTGCTGTCTTTACCGTCCACACTCCAAGCCGTAAGAATAATCTGACATCTTTCCATTTTCCATCAAGATTTTTCAGTCACCCCCTGGATCACTAAAAGCCTCTCTCCCAGAAAGCTCATCATTCTCGGTACTTTAACTTCCATTTTGATAACCAGTCTTCTTCTGATGTCAAACGTCTGTCTCTTTCTTTGTCGAACTATTCTCTTTCTCAGCTGGTAAACGAAGCAACACACAGATCAGGACATATTTTAGACTGGCTTATTACTGATATTTCCCAAGATCTGATCACATATGTATCTATCACTGATAAAACTACTTTCTGATCATTCCGCTGTTCTTTCTCTCTAAATATTGCAAAGCCTATCAGAAAGAAAAAGTATGTCACCCGTCGCAACCTTAAGCCATAGGTATTCAAACTTTCTCTTCACAAGCTGCTAAAACGCCTATCAAAAACCCCCTGACAACAATAACCCATCTAAACACAAACAATGATGGTCTCAGCCAACTGCTTGATGAGCATTGCACCTCCCACTGACCGCCCTTCCTTCCTGATAGGCCATGTGCGCCATGGTACACCCATGACATCCTGGTCGCAAAGCGAAAAACGCAGGCAACTAGAGCGGCAGTGGCAAAAAATCAAAAACGGAAATTAATAAGAAATCTCTTTCGAAAACAAGTAAACAAAGTCAAATCTTTAATTCTTTCAGAAAAAACAAAGTATTACTCTTCTCAATTCTTGACGCCACGTCTATGAAATCTCTCTTTTCCCTCACATCTACTCTTCTTGGATCTGTGAAGCAAGCCCTCTGCCTTCCATCCACAACCACTCCTGAACTTCCATTTTTAAATTTTCAGCATTTCTTTTCTGAAAAAGTCTATAACATTCGCTCCAAACTGGACCAGACTCCTTTCCAGCCTACACTTCCTGACCCCCAAATTTCTCTGGCACTCCTCTCCTTTTCTTTCATCCGACAAGTGAGAAAGAAATCATGACAATCTAAAAGAATGACTATAAAATCATGTGATCTTGATCCCATACCTGCGTCCCTTTTCACACAGTGCCTACCACAACTCATACCCGCTATCACGAAAATAGTAAACACATCTCTTTTTTTCAGGAAATGTTCCATCAGCTCTCAAAACTGCTATAGTCACACCTCTACTCAAAATGCAGAACCTTGACCCTAACATTCTGAAGAATTATAGACCTGTTTCCAATCTACCTTTTATTTCTGAAGTCCTTGAAAAAGTATTCTAAAAACAGCTCAACAACCCCCTTTCTCTCCAACAATCTTCTTCCTGAGTTTTCAGTCCCGCCTATCGCGTCCCAACCACAGCACTGAAACCACCCTAGTACACACTTTAAACACGCTTCTACACGCTTCTGACTCAGGGAAAATCTCCCTTCTCACTGTACTCGACTTATCTGCAAACCTTCGATACTATAGACCACTCAATTCTTCTCTCCCGTCTTTCAAAAAACGTTCGGTGTTATTTGGGATAGCCCTCACCTGGTTTAATTCATAACCTTACTGACCGATTCCAGACAGTTTTCAGTAAACAAGATTCAATCAATACCTGCCAAACTGGAATGCGGAGTCCCACAGGATCAGTTCTAGGCCCTGTTCTTTTCACTCTTTACACTGCCCCACTGCACATATAATAAACCGTCCCTCAAATCAACCATCATTTTTACGCAGATGAAATCTCAGATTCAAAGCAGTGTTACTCCTTTAAAATCTTTCCTTCTCTCTTGACAAATATGGCCCGCTGCTTTGAAGATATTCAAAACTGGATGACACAGAACAAATTAGAGCTAAATGCAGATAAAAACCCAAGCCCTGCTCGTAGGGACCAAAAAACAACTCTCTTCCATTAAACACTTCAATAGAACTTGGCAATACATCAGTCCCTCACCACGCTGTGAAGTATCTAGGTGTTGTTATCGACAAAACGCTCTCTATGAAAAAATTCATCACTCAGACCTGTCAGTCGTGCTACTATCAATTACCGTGTATTAGTGCAATTCGAAAGTACCTGTCCACTGATGCAACAGCTAAACTTGTCACTTCTCTCATTCTTTTACGTCTGGACTATTGTAATTCTCTTTTATCTGGTCTGCCAGCATCATCTATCCACTCCCTTCAACGTATACAAAACTCGGCAGCTCGACTAGTTCTCAAAAGAAAAATCTGAGCACATTACCCCTTCTCTTGCGATCTCTCCACTGGGGTGCCTGTGCCACAGAGAGAATTATAAGATCAGTACCCCTGTTACAAATGTCTCCACAAAACCACCCTCCTACCTCTGTGAATGTCTTAACCTGTACACTCCCTCAAATTTCCCTCCGCTCTACTGCAGATACCTTTTGCCCTACGAATACCTAGATTCAACCAATCCACTGTTGGCCGCCGCTCTTTCCCCTATTTCGGGTCCATCGACCTGAATGAGCTCCCTCTCTCCTTCACCAGAAACCTAGTTATGACCTTTTTAAAACCATCTCAAGACAAATTATTTCAAACCTAAAATTTCCCCCCCCCTGTTTCATATCAAGCTATCCCACCCTCACTAACCCATGTCCTATCACCCGCTAAGTATTGGACCTAAGTGAGTTGTGTGTGTGGTGTTGCTTTTGTGCAAATTTGACTATTGAAATTTTATTTCATAGATTTTGTCTGCAGAGCACTATGTTTGTAAATATCTGTTTGTTTAAACTATTTATCATTTATCATTGATTGCATGACTGTGTAAGATTAGGTTGAATGCATGCGCTTTGGTTTGTCTTTTCAAGATAAAGCGCTATATAAGTTCCATGTATTATTATTTATTATTATTACTTGACCAACACTTCTCTGTGAATCCTCCCCCTTCTCTGTGTGACTGTCAGTGGGGTTGGGACCAGGGTTTTCCTCCACATAATAATAATAATAATAATAATAATAATAATAAATGGAACTTATATAGCGCTATATCTTGCAAAGACAAATCAAAGCGCATGCATTCAACCTAATCTTACACAGTCATGCAATCAATGATAAATAATCAAAAGTTTAAACAAACAGATATTTACAAACATGGTGCGATGCAGACAAAATCTATGAAATAAAATTTCGATTTGTCAAATGTTTTTCAAAAGCACACATACACTCGCACAGGCCGTATACTTTAGCAGGGTGATAGAACATGGGTTAGATATGAAACAGGAGGGGGGAAGTCTTAGGTTTGAAATAAATATGTCTTGAGGCTGGATTTAAAAGTGTCATAACTAGGTTTCTGGCGAAGAGAGAGAGGAAGGTTGTTCCAGATGGATGGACCACATCTCCACTGAGGCGTAACCCACACATGCAAAACATTTGGTTGATGACACAGACCAGCAAGATAACACTCTGCACGTGCATTGCCAACAGAAGCCAGGGGTTCGACTTGGCACTGTCATTTTCATACCACATATCTCCACAACACAAGGTTTCGGATTTTCTAGCATGTTCATACAATGTTGTCATTACAGAGACGGTAACAATTCCAAGCTCCAAAACGAAGCTTAACATAGCAGTTTCAGCAACCAAACGAAAAGGAATGCACAAGTGACGTCAGTTGTTGATGCCACCCTTCCCAGCAGCCCAGCTCACCTGTTTAACCTTTGAACCCGCTGCTGATTTTGTCAACATTGCACCATAAACAATGTCAATTCTGGCCCTGTACGTTTGCAAGTCACACATGTTGCAATGTTTCTTTGTTCCTCACTTTGTCATGTATCACTGTCACATAAAGTTTCTTTCCCAAAGGCTTGCACACACATATAAATAAGCAAAAATCCACAGACATTTCTCCTTAGCTACCTGTCCCTGTAATGACAATATTGTATGAATCAGCCCAACTTCCTCTTCAAGACGGGAGAGAAGAATAAAGTGGTCAATAAGGTCTAAGGCTGCAGATAAGTCGAGTAGAGTGAGAAGTGAGATTTTCCGGGGTCAGAAGCAAGTAGAAGCGTGTTTAGGGTGTGGACTAGGGTGGTTTAAGTGCTGTGGTTGACCGATAGGCAGACTGAAACTCAGGAAGAAGATAGGGGAGGTAGGGATAGGGTAAGGGGGGGGGGGGGAGTAGATAGGGGTATAGGGGAGGAGTAGCTAAGGAAAAAGTTAGTAAGAGGATGGGTAAGGGGAGGGGGTAGCTACGGGAGAGGGAGGGTAGCGTACAGGGGGAGGGGGGGGGGGGTTGCTGGGGGGAGGGGGGGGGGGGGAGGGTAGATGGAGAGTTTGAAGGAGGAGGGGGTAGGTTTAGGAGGTTTTATCTGATAAGATATCTGATATATATATCTGATATTTTATCTTAAGTTAGGGGGAGGAGGGGATATCCCGCGATGCAGCCCTTAAATACATACATATATATATATATATATATATATATATATATATATATATATTATATATATATATATATTATATATATGTGTGTGTTGTGTGTGTGTGTGTGTGTGTGTGTGTGTGTATGAACTGGCCTGGGACAGAAACAGGCTACAAGAAATAGACAAAAAATGTACATTGAAAAGCATACCCACTGAATGCCCCTGGCAATGTATAAATCAAGATAATATATGTTGACACCAGCAGCGTTATCCCATTTCTGGGTGTAGCTAGAATTAAAGTCTTCATCGTATCAGTGTTGTTGTAGATAGTGCTGGAGCCAAAATTCTGTGTTAGTCTGCACCAGTGGTATTGTACAACGTAGGAGGATGGGTCATTCACACACACAATTATCAACAACCTGAACGCGGACCTCATAGTGATTGTGGCCCTGACTTGGTATACCCACCAATGAAATCCTTCTGGGGTATTAAATTTTTGAATGGTCAATTAGCGTGCATTTATTATAATAACATTTCTTTCTTTCTTGGGGGGGATTAGAGACTGAGAGGTGACCTATGTGTGAGCATGATGGTTTGGTGGCTGGAGTGTCGAACCTGAAAATAGTAGATAGGCCTACTAGCATTCTTTCTTCCAGCATTTGGCTAAAATTGCCTACCTAGTTGATGAGGTCCTTATTTAGATGACATCACTTGTCAGTGACGTGATTGAACATTTTAGCCCCAGCCGATTTTAATTTTAAAAGAAAGGAAGAAAAGTAACTTTGAAGTTGTGTTTATTATCGAATGGAATGAAAGCCTTTATTCTGTTTTCTATGGAGATGGCTCATAGCAGCAAAATGACTGAATAACTATTGATAACTGTTTTGCAGATCTCCTCGATATATATTTCTAATGATGAAGGAGTGACATGTATTTTTGTTGTTTTTCTTATTGATGATTGCTTTTTCTTTTGGCTCAAAAGGGAGGGGACAAACGCAGATTCTGAGGTCACCATGAGACCAGAGCAAGGGGTCCACCCAATCAGAGGCAACTATTTTTTTTAAATTGCAGGATGATCAATGATAATGGGGGTGACCTAATGTTGCTGCTTATGGAAGTACATGTGCTTTGAGACTACTTGACCGGGTTGTACTCCACGCTTAGTATCATATTATATCTCGGCCTCAATCCGAGATACAGACACCTGCAGTATTGGCCAGGAAATCCCAGCAACACTCTCAAACTCTCATCCATAAAGTGGATTAAACTGAAGTGTATTTGATTGCATTATAATATAGACAAGATTGATTTCTATTTCTGAAATTTAGGTCAGCCGTTCCAAAGCGAGTGCTTCTTTACTAAACATTTGCACTATTTGAGAAGGCATGTGTACACACATATACGATTTGAGCAGGCATGTGTACACGCATATACGATTTGAGAAGCCATGTGTACACACATACGATTTGAGCAGGCATGTGCACACACATATACGATTTGAGCAGGCATGTGCACACACATATACGATTTGAGCAGGCATGTGCACACACATATACGATTTGAGCAGGCATGTGCACACACATATAAGATTTGAGCAGGCATGTGCACACACATATACGATTTGAGCAGGCATGTGCACACACATATACGATTTGAGCAGGCATGTGCACACACACATATACGATTTGAGCAGGCATGTGCACACACATATACGATTTGAGCAGGCATGTGCACACACATATACGATTTGAGCAGGCATGTGCACACACATATACGATTTGAGCAGGCATGTGCACACACATATACGATTTGAGCAGGCATGTGCACACACATATACGATTTGAGCAGGCATGTGCACACACATATACGATTTGAGAAGCCATGTGTACACACATATACGATTTAAGCAGGCATGTGCACACACATATACGATTTGAGCAGGCATGTGCACACACATATACGATTTGAGAAGCCATGTGTACACACAATTATACGACTCTTAGCTTAAAACAAATGGAAACCTTCACACTACTACTACTACTACTACTACTACTACTGCTGCTGCTGCTACTACTACTGCTGCTGCTGCTACTACTACTGCTGCTACTACTGCTACTGCTGCTGCTGCTACTACTACTGCTGCTACTACTACTACTACTACTACTACTACTACTACTACTACTACTACTACTACTACTACTACTACTGCTGCTGCTGCTACTACTACTGCTGCTACTACTACTACTACTACTACTACTACTACTACTACTACTGCTGCTGCTGCTGCTGCTGCTGCTGCTGCTGCTGCTGCTACTACTGCTACTACTTACTACTACTACTACTATACTACTACTACTACTACTACTACTACTGCTGCTGCTGCTGCTGCTACTACTACTACTGCTGCTACTACTACTACTACTACTACTACTACTACTACTACTACTACTACTACTACTACTACTGCTGCTGCTGCTGCTGCTGCTGCTGCTGCTACTGCTACTACTACTACTACTACTACTACTACTACTACTACTACGCCGACATCTGAAACCAACGACACACAATCACACAGGCATACACATATACACAGGCGCGCCCACGTGCACAGTAGAATGTAACATACACACACACAGGCGCCCCTGGGCAATGCTTGTGGAAAGAGGTTTGGGGCAGATGGAAAAAAAAAATGTGATCATTGAAATATTCCACTACTTTCTTCCAGCATTTGGCTAACATGCCATAAGTAGCTAATGAGGTCAGTTGTATTATTAGGTCATTTTGATGACACAGCTTATCAGTGGCGTCACCTTTCAGAGTTAACTTGAGTTGATTTTTTTAAACTATTCTTTTTATTTTAAAAGAATGACAGATCTACTAGCTGTGCGGAGTTTTAGAATTCAAATGCTTCTGAAGTTGTGTTTGTTATTGAATGGAATGAAGACCGCTTTGTTTTATTATGTTGATGGTGACTAATAACAAAATGACTAAATGAATGATGACAACTGCTTTGTGCTTGATATTACTTTCTTATACTCAAGGAGTAACATGTATTTTCATTGTTTTTCTTGTTGATGTTTGCTTTTTATTTCTACCCACTCAAAAATGTTAATTGTTAATGACAAATAGTTTGACATTCAAGCAAGAGCTGGAATATTGTACGTTTCAGTTGTATTCTAGTTCATCTCTCCATCTACAAAATGCAACAGTAAGATCACGTTATTTACCTTAAAGATGAAAATTGTATCGTGGAATGTCAGAAGTATTCACGGCAAAAATTGATGGAATTAACACAATTAAACTAACAGATGTAGAAGTAGAAAATATGTTAATGCGCTATGACTGAATTTTCTTATAAGAAACTCAGAAAAAAAAGACACAGAGAGCACAATACTCCCTAGGTATATATCTGTACGTTACTGTAGGCCACTGAACTAATGACTAACAACGAGAATTTGAGTAAGTTTTTCAACGAGGATTGTCTATTAGAAATGATCAAATATGTACATGATACTTTCTCCAGAAGAACAAAAGCATAAACTAATTACATAAATCTAAAAATCTACATCTTTTAGGAAATGCTGTATATGTTTACGTTTGGTGTCAAATAAATCTTGTTCTGACTTTATGGAAATAAAGTTTTCTGATTCTGATTCTGATTCCATCGGGGCCGTGAGTGCTTGTGTGTGTGTGTGTGTGTGTGTGTGTGTGTGTGTGTGTGTGTGTGTGTGTGTGCGTGCGTGCGGTTGCTTGCGTACGTGCATATGTGCATGCAAGTGTGTTCTAGTGTTTTCGTGTGAATAATTTGCAAACATTTTTGTTCGACTCTTTTTTAGTTTCTATTATTCTTACAGCTTGTGTTGAAACTGTCACTGGTTAGTCACGAGTCTTTCTTCGATTCTGAAACCCAATTTTCACATAGTTTTCTATGTTCTCATTAATTCTACTGTAATTTTCATGTACTAGAGTGCTTTGAACGTGCAGCAATCATCAATATCATCATCATCATCATCATCATCATCATCATCATCATCATCATCATCATCATCATCATCATCATCAACACCATTGTCACAACAACAACTATGTATTATCATCGACATTATTCTTACAACAATGATGTTGATGATCAAGAGGGTAAGTATGACAATGATAATGTTTTTAAGGGATATATTTCTATGATGTATGTAAACTTAACTACTGACAGAATGGGTGAAGTGCCATTGGAGCTTGCTGAAGAACGATAAGGCACGAAAGAGGCCTAGTTTAGTTTAGTTTAGTTTCGCCTAGCCTAGTCTAGTCTGGTCTGGACTGTGGGTGGGCTTATCTTGCCCCTGGGGCCCAAACCTGGGGCCTGCCTTCACGCTGCACTGGCCTGTGTGTCTACGTGAAGGAAGTGTGAAGGAAGGTGGCAGGATGGTTAAGACGATTGCCTGCCAACTAGTAGACTGCGAGGTTCTGGGTTCGATTGCCAGCCTCGCCCTTTCTTCCCAGTTTGACAAAAATCGAACTGAACGTCAAAGTCCTTCGGATGAGACTATAAACCGAGGCCCCGTGTGCGAACGCATGCAGAACATCTTGCGCACACGTTAAATCCTGTTCCGCTGTTTGAAAGAGTAGGCCATTGTGTGCCGGTGGGAAGAGATGACAAAATTAAAAAAACTGCATACACACGCCCCCCCAAAAAAAAATCAACTGAGCGCTTTGATTTGTTGCTTTACAAGATTCAGCGCTATATAAATACCATACATTATTATTATTATTATTATTATTATTATTATTATTATTATTACGTGTCTGTGTGTCTTCCTATTGTAGGAAGGCAGGCAGGCGTTCAGGCTTGAACAATAGAAACCAAATGTTATCATTGATAAAATCTGTGAATGAAAGCTGTTTGAAAAAAAAGCGTAATAAACTCGAGCAAACACATGTGCGCGTAAATACCCACATACTCACACACACACACACACACACACACACACACACACACACACACACACACACACACACACACTCACACCGTCTAATATCACTAAAAGTGAACAGACGTAAAATTGAAGTCAACAACAACACACTCACACACCACACACACACACACACACACACAATCCGCGTGCACGCATACATGCAAGTACGGATTGTACCCATGCATGCACTTACACACGCAGGCACACACATACACATAAATAAACACACGCGTGCTCGTGCGCGCGCGCACGCACACACATACTCAGACACACACACACACACACACACACACACACACACACACGGGCACGCGTGCAAACACACACACACACCTACTCTTGGGAAAGGAAACCATACTACTTATTCATAGATGCACACACACATTCACTTTTAATTGAGGAGCATAATATTTGTCTTATTCCAGACTGAACTGAAATGCATTCCGGGCAAACTTTGCTAGAAATGTTTATTGCACATATGGTCAATCAATTTCAAATCCTATATTCTTTTCGAATGCCTGATTTTAAAACAAAACCATCCTAACATCCATGAGAATTCCCTGGATAAGGTTTTTAGCAACAATAATATATATATATATCTCTGTGTGTGGAATCGTGTTGGCATTAAAACAGTAATCTCCTGTAGCACACCTGATGTCATTCAACAGACTGCCTTTCCAAGGCAGGGACATTTGCCCCTGGGTTTCTTATCTCAGAACAAATGTGGTTGATTTTTAATAGTTTTATTGACAGTTTGCTTCATTGTTTTACTGTTATATTAGCTACATTGTTATGATGATAGTTTACAGTTGCAATGTTACATTATTTTCCTATTGTTTATACCCCCTCCCTTTTTGTTTTCTTTTGGTCTGATATCACTTAACCAGCGTGGTTACAAGTTAGATGGGTGACTATTTGCGCACCTTGGCTTCTGTACAGTTCCCCAGTTCACCCAGCTGTAAATGGTTACCTGCCTCTTTAGGGTCAGGGAAGGTAAAGCAGCGAGGGGAGAGGAGATGGGCCCTGTCCTCAATATGCCGGCCCCAAGAGAATTGAGGTCTCTGACGCCTCTCTCCCACACGACCCTATAGGTTATGGGACACCTTCACCATTACCATTTCACTTATCATGAATGGATATTAATCGAAGAGCACACACACGCGCGCGCGCACGCACGCACACACATGCATACACGCGCGCGTACGCACGCACACACATGCATACACGCGCGTGTTCAGCTTCCTCATCGGAAAGGAAACCATATCATTCTTTCATAAGTTCGATACGGTTATCCGTTACACGATACTCAAGTACTAAGCAGCCACATCAAACAGGTTTATCTCTCAACGTTATCGGTCAAGCTGACCAATTCACATCTTCAAGACGGCTGCCTATCCTTTCTTATTACTTTAAGGGTGCTGTCATATCGGCAGGTCGTCCAATAGGATATAACCTCAGGGTCATAACGTTGTCTATCTGCATATTACTGATTGTTTGATCAGCTGTTTTGTCTGTACATGCCATGCAGACTCCACAGCCACTGCGGTAGGCCATGTTCATTGACAACGCTTGATGACAAAGAAAGTGGGTCGTTGTTGTTCCTGACAGGAGAGCGGAACTGCTGCAGCATTCAGTGAATGACTAGTTGAGGTAAGTACTTCATTGTTTTTTTAACTTGTGCCTGTGTTGAGGTGGCTTGGCTTCCCCTACTCCTTGCAGAGTGAAGCCCTGCTGCAGAATGTTTGGAACACCAAGTGCGTCTTGGATCAGTTGAACATGAAGTGGTGAATCCCACTTCTCTCCAAGTTCTCACCTAGAAGTTGAACATTAATGTGAGTTTTTTTTTGTCAAAATGAAAATAATATTGCAGAATGTCAATTTGTTTTGGCAAAAATCCCAAACAAACACAAAAAACTATTAAGAAAATGCACGAGGAACCTTGAGAATGATTGTTACATTCTAATTTTGTTGGAAGTTTTACACAATTTGCTTTATGTGTTTGTTGACAGTACGTTGGCGTCTGTAGTGTCGTTCAGTTGTTTTTGTTGCAAACGGGAAGGATGGCACAGAAGTAAGAGGTAACCCCCAGGTCTGGAAATCTGAAATTCCATCCATCTTTTCTGCCTTCTTTTCAGACAAAGTCCGCAACATACGCTCCAGATTGGATCTGACTCATTTCCACCCTGTGCCTCCTGATCCTCTGTTCACTGGCACTCCTCTCTTCTCCTTCCATGCCACAAGTGAAAAAAAAATCACGACAATTCTGAAGGAAATGACTATAAAATCATGCGACCTTGATCCCATACCTGCTCCTATTTTTTTTCGTAATGCCTTCTACAACTTATACCTGTTATCACTAAAATAGTAAACTCATCTCTTCTGTCAGGAAATTTTCCATCAGTTCTTAAAACCGCAATAGTCACACGTCTTCTGAAAAAGTACGACCTTGATCCAAACATTCTGAACAAATATAAACCTGTCTCAAACTTACCCTTTGTCTCTAAAGTACTAGAAAAAGTTGTTCTCAAACAGCTCAACAGTCACCTTCATTCCAATGCTCTCCTTCCCCCTTTTCAATCTGCCTATCGACCCAACCACAGCACTGAAAGCACCCTAGTCCACACTTTAGATACACTTCTACTTGCATCTGACGCAGGAAAAATCTCCCTCCTCACTCTTCTCGACTAATCTGCAGCCTTTGACACTATAGATCACTCAATTCTTCTTTCTCGCCTCCAAAATACGTTTGGTATTAATGGCACAGCCCTCACCTGGTTTAGGTCATACCTCACAGACCGGTTCCAGAAAGTTATTGTAAACAAAATTCAATCAGAACCTGTCAAACTGGAATGTGGAGTCCCACAAGGATCGGTTCTGGGCCCTGTTCTCTTTAATCGCTACGCTGCTCCACTCTCACACATAATAAACCACCATCATATTGATCATCATTTTTACGGCTATGATACTCAGCTTCAGTGCAGTAATACTGTTGAAAACTTGCCTTCCCCCCTGACAAATATGTCCTACTGCCTTCAAGACATTAAAAACTGGATGATTCAGAACAAGTTACAACTTAATGCTGATAAAACCGAAGCCATGCTCATAGGGACCCAACATAAACTTTCCTCCATCACAACAACTTCAATTGAATTTGAAAATACATTCAGTTCGTTTGTCCAACTCTGTGAAGTATTTAGGAGTAGTTCTTGACAACACACTCTCTATGAAAAAATTTCATAACCCAGACCTGCCAGTCTTGCTACTATTAAGTACGACGCATAAGTGCAATTCGCAAATATCTGTCCACTGATGCAACTTCCAAGTTTGTCACATCTCTCATTCTTTCACGTTTAAACTATTGTAATTCTCTTTTGGTTGGCCTTCCAGCATCATCCATCCACTCTTTTCAACGCATACAAAACTCTACAGCTCGACTGGTCTTAAGAAAGAAAAAATCTGAAGACATCACTCCTCTTCTGCGATCTCTTCACTGGCTGCCTGTCTCAGAGAGACTGAAGTATAAGACCAAAACCCTCTGTTTCAAATGTCTTCAAAAATCTGCACCTTCTTACCTCTGTAACTGTCTTCACCTGTATACTCCATCCCGTTCCCTTCGCTCAGCTGCAGATACTTTGTGCTTTCGAATACCCTGATTCAAACAAACCACTGTTGGCCGTCGCTCTTTCTCTATTTCTGGCCCATCCACCTGGAATGACCTCCCTCTTTCACTTCGCCAAAAACCTTCACTTGATACCTTCAAATCCAGCCTCAAAACGCACTTATTTCCTACCTGACACTTTCCCCTCATATCTGTTCCTACTTTTCAACAGCATCTTTCATCTCCCTCATCACCACCTAAGTGTGTGTGTGTGTGTGTGTGTGTGTGTGTGTGTGTGTGTGTGTGTGTGTGTGTGTTGTGTGTGTGTGTGTGTGTGTGTGTGTGTGTGTGTGTGTGTGTGTGTGTGTGTGTGTGTGTATGTGTGTACATAAATTTGAAATAATATGTTATTTGAGGACAGTTGCATGCGTGTAAATGATTTGAGTGCAAGCGCTTCGATTTGTTTGTTTTACAAGATTCAGCGCTATATAAATTCCATATATTATTATTATCATTATTAATCTCTGTTGTGGAATACCGTGTACCGTGCTTGGTATAAGAAACGTCTACTGGTACTGTCACCATCCCTAGAACTACTAAATGAATATTAATCTAAATCGGATTGCTATGTTCCTTGCTTTGTTACAAATAGTGCATGGGGGACGGGATAGCCTAGTGGTTAGAACATTGCGCTCGCAATCTGACGACCCGGGTTCGATCCCTGTTCAAGGGGATATTTTCCCCTGGAGTTAGCATCAGTGCCGACTCCACTCTCCCCAAAAGTCCTTCGGATGCGACTATAAACCGAGGCCCGGTGTGCGAACACACGCAGAACATCTTGCGCACACATTAAATCCTGTTCCGCTTTTCGTAAGAGTAGGTCATTGCGTGCCGGTGGGAACAGATGACAGAATTTACAAAACTGCATACACATGGGGACTGGATGTAAAAAACACATTAGTGCTTATTCCATTATCCTCGATATAAAAGAATTTAAAAAAAAAGAAAAAAATGCCTTCATCTTTTACTATCAATTTTCTCACTTTAACTCCATATGATCTTAAAAACTTTCATATTTGCAAATACAGACACAGACACAAACAGACAGACACAGACAGACAGAGAGAGAGAGAGAGAGAGAGAGAGAGAGAGAGAGAGAGGGGAGGCCACACACACACACACATACACACATACACACAATGTTCCACTACATGGAGCATGTGCATGTGTCAGTACAAACTGGGGCCCTCTCTGTCCCCAAGCAGATGACACAGGGAGTCCGGAGAGCGCGGGAATCAGGTCAACTTCAATGATTTCATTTTCCTCCTAAAGCTTGATCGTCTTGTGTCGACTAGCCTAACGTTTTATTTGATTAATATCCATTTATTCCCGTTTCGTCTAGTCTTGTGGCATCTATCACATTATGAAAACAATGAGTTAAGCAGTTAAGAAATAAGTTGTGGTTACTTTGCGGGCGTAGTCGCGCAGTTGAGCGTCATGTACCCACGGTTAGGGACAGCAAAGGTGCATGCCTCCGAGGACTTGAGCTTTTTACTTTTGTTCATTGTGCACAATACAAAATTATCCTATCTACACGACTTTACATACGCCAAAAACCACGCATAGTATATAATCGATTACAGCATAAGCCAACATCTGGATCGTATTATCAGGTAGGCCAATGTTTCTATTACCCAACGTTGACATGAACTACATGATTTGCGACTTAATACATCAGATAAAGCACTGACAGGTCTGCAAAGCAAGTATCATAAACATTCCCCAATTTAATCTACCAGAGTCCCCCACGATTCAAAAAGTTTGTAGTTTTACTGTTCATTTTCAGAAGGCTCTATGTGACAATAACCCTAAATCCTGGGGGGACAAAGTCACAAAAAGCATATCACAAAACAACATTATTGAAATGTATGTGTGCATATCTATCTATCTATCTATCTATCTATCTATCTCTCTCTCTCTCTCTCTCTCTCTCTCTCTCTCTATATATATATATATATATATATATATATATAATTATTAGTAGGACGGGATAGTTCAGCGGTTGGAGCACTCGCTTTCTCCCAGCCAAGTTAAGCAGCATCGAGCGTGGTTACCACTTGGATGGGTGACCGTTTGTGCGTCTCGGCTTCAGTACAGTTCCCCCAGTTCCCCCAGCTGTAAATAGGTACCTGCCCTCTTTAGGGTCAGGGAAGGTAAAGCAGCGAGGGAGAGGAGATGGGCACCGCCCTCAATATGCTGGCCCTAGAGAAGTGAGGTCTCTGAACCTGGCTCCCCTACGACCTTCTAGGTTATGGGAACACCACCATATAATTATATGAGTAAAGCTAATAAAAAGTTCCGATAGCCGCTATTAGATATTTTTACGATAATGAAGAGTAACTAGAAATTAAAGATAGTCTTTGATATTTTACTTGATGATCACCAAACCTATTCAGGGAATCGCCACGGCCAAACACTATGCGGGGACCCAGGGGGAATTCTGTGACTGTCGTCGTTGTTTTCGCCATACTAAGTAAGTGATTTTTATTTGTCCCTGTCTATCAACGTGTCTACCTACCTACCTACCTACCGACCGACCTACCTACCTACCTACCTACCTACCTACCTACCTATCGATCTATCTATCTATCTATCTATCTATCTATCTATCTATCTATCTATCTATCTATCTATCTATCTATCTATCTATCTATCTATCTATCTATATATTTAGAGTATAGTACCTTTCTATAGATCGATCGATCTATTGATCTACCTAACTACCTACCCACCTATCCACCTATCCACCTATCTATCTATCTATCTATCTATCTATCTATCTATCTATCTATCTATCTATCTATCTATCTATCTATCTATCCATCTATCCATCTATCTAACTATCTATTGATCGATCGATCGATTGATCAATCAATCGGACTGACCCACCGACCTATCTATCTATCTATCTATCTATCTATCTATCTATCTATCTATCTATCTATCTATCTATCTATCTATCTATCTATTTACCTACCTACTTACCTACCTACCTACCTGGCTACCTACCTACTACCTATCTATCTATCTATTTTCATTAGGTGTTTGCTAACTCTTATTTTTCTTTTCGTTTGTTTGCTTTTCTGTCCATTTGTTTGTATGGTTTTTTCTTTCTTTTCTTTTCTTTTCTTTTCTTTTCTTTGTTTGTTTGTTTCTTTCTTTGTAGCTTACAGAAGAGTTCAGTACAGTTGAGTACAAAACAGCACAGTATAGTAGAGCACAGTACAGTCAAGTACAGTATAGAAGTGTATAGTAGTGTAGAATACAGTAGAGTCTAGTACAATAGAGTACAGTACAGAGGAGTACAGTAAAGCACAGTATAGCAGAGAACAGTACAGCAGAGCACAGTACACCAGACTATAGTGCAGAAGAGCACATTACAATCAAGTACGATACAGTTAATCATAGTGCAGCAGAGTACCGTACAGAAAAGCACAGTAAAGCACAGTACAGAAGAGCTACAGTAACGTTGAAAACAAGAAAGTAGAGTAAAATACCGTACAATACATTTGAATAGTGTTCAGGACAGTAGACAGTTCAGTAGACAGTGCGATACAGTAGAGTATAGAACACTAGAATACAGCAGTCTACAGTATAATAGAGTACAATAAAGCACAGTTTAGTAGAGCAGAGTACAACAAGTGCAGCAGAGTACAGAAAAGTACCGCAGACTAAAGAAAAGTGCAGCAGAGTACAGAAAAGTACAGCAGAGTACAGAAAAGTACAAGCAGAGTACAGAAAAGTACAGCAGGATAAAGAAAGTGCAACACAGTACAGTACAGCAAAGTATCTATTTATTTACTTTAATTATTATTTTATTTCGAGAATAATGGCATAAGCATTCATGTGCTCTATTACATCCAGTCCCTGTGCGTATGCAGTTTTGTAAATTTTGTTATCCGTTCCCACCGGCACACAATGGCCTACTCTTCCGAAAAGCCGAACAGGTTTTAACGTGTGTGCAAGATGTTCTGCGCAGCAGAGTAGAAAACAGCAGAGTACAGCAGAGTACAGAAAAGTACAGCAGAGTACAGCAAAAGTGCAGCACAGTACAGTACAGCACAGTTCAGCAAAGTGCAGCAGTGTACAGAAAAGTACAGCAGTGTACAGAAAAGTACAGCAGAGTACAGAAAAGTACAGCAATGTACAGAAAAGTGCAGCAGTGTACAGAAAAGTGCAGCAGTGTACAGAAAGTGCAGTACAGCAAAGTACAGCAGTGTACAGAAAAGTACAGCAGTGTACATAAAAGTACAGCAGAGTACAGAAAAGTACAGCAGAGTACAGAAAAGTACAGAAGTGTACAGAAAAGTGCAGCAGTGCACAGAAAAGTGCAGTACAACAAAGTACAGCAGTGTACAGAAAAGTACAGCAGTGTACAAAAAAGTGCAGCAGTGTACAGACAAGTACAGAACAGCAAAGTACAGCAGAGTACAGAAAAGTGCAGCAGTGTACAAAAAAGTGCAGCAGTGTACAGACAAGTACAGCAGTGTACAGAAAAGTACAGAACAGCAAAGTACAGCAGAGTACAGAAAAGTGCAGAACAGCACAGTACAGCACAATACAGAAAATTGCAGTGCAGGAGAGCGCAGCACAGTATAAGAAGTACAACAAAACTACTAGTACAGTGCAGGAGAACACAGTACAGACAAATACAGTTCAACAAAACTACTAGTACAGTGCAGGAGAACCTAGTACAGACAAATACAGTTCAACAAAACTACTAGTACAGTGCAGGAGAACACAGTACAGACAAATACAGTTCAACAAAACTACTAGTACAGTGCAGGAGAACACAGTACAGACAAATACAGTTCAACAAAACTACTAGTACAGTGCAGGAGAACACAGTACAGACAAATACAGTTCAACAAAACTACTAGTACAGTGCAGGAGAACCTAGTACAGACAAATACAGTTCAACAAAACTACTAGTACAGTGCAGGAGAACCTAGTACAGACAAATACAGTTCAACAAAACTACTAGTCCAGTGCAGGAGAACACAGTACAGACAAATACAGTTCAACAAAACTACTAGTCCAGTGCAGGAGAGCACAGTACAGACAAATACAGTTTAACAAAACTACTAGTCCAGTGCAGGTGAGCACAGTACAGTAGGGTAAAACAAAACTACTAGCCTAGTGCAGAAGAGCACAGTTAAGTACAGTACAGTTCAACAATACTAGCCAAGTGTAGGAAAGCACAGTTCAGTACAGTACAGTACAACAAAACTACTACCCAAGGCAGAAGAGCACAGTACAGTAGAGTTCAACAAAATTACTACAATATTGCAGGTGAGGTCAGTACAGTACAGTTAAAAAATGTACTAGCACACTGCAGGAGAGCACAGCACAGTACAGTATCACAAAACTAATACTCCATTGCAGGATAGCAGAGTAAAGTACAGTTTAACAAAGCTACTAGTCCAGTGCAGGAGAGCACAATACAGTAAAGTACAGTTCAACAAAACTACTAGCCCATTGCAGGAGAGCACAGTTCAGTACAGTTCAACAAAACTACTAGACCAATGCAGGAGAACGCAATACAGTACACTTTAACAAAACTACCAGTCCAGTACAGGAGAGTACAGTACAGTACAGTCAGTTCAACACAAATAGTAGCCTAGTTTACAAGAGCACAGTAAAGTACACTTCAACAAAACTACTTGGTGAGTGCAGTAGAGCACAGCCCAGTACGGTATCGTTCAATAAAACTACTATCCCAGTGCATGAGAGCTTAGTACAGTACAGTACAATACAGTACAACAAAACTACTAGTCCAGTGCAGGAGAGCACAGTTCAGTACAGTAAAGTACAAGAAATATTTTAGTCCAGTACAGGATAGCACAGTACAGTACAACAAAACTAATAGCCCATTCCAGGAGAGCACGGTACAGTAGAGTACAGTGAAACTACTAGTCCAATGCAGGAGAGCAAAGTGCACTACAGTGCAACATAACTACTAGTCCATTGGAAGCGAGCACATAACAGTACAATTCAACGAAACTACTAGTACAGTGCAGGAGAGCACAGCACAGACAAGTACAGTGCAACGAAACTACTAATCCAGTGCAGGAGAGCACAGTACAGTACAGTGCAAGAAAAACACTAGTCCAGTGGAGGAGAGCACAGTAAGTAAGGAACGGTACAGTAGGTACACGAGGGCACAGCAAGTAAGGCACAGTACAGTAGGTACAAGAGGGCACAGTACAGTAGGTACAGTCTGGTACAGTACAGTAGGGTACAGTACAGTAGGTACAAGAGGGCACAGTAAGTAGGGCACCGTACAGTAGGGCACAGTACAGTAGGTACACAAGGGCACAGTAAGTACGGCACAGTATATTAGGGCACAGTACAGTAGGTACAAGAGGGCACAGTAAGTAGGGCACAGTACAGTCAGCTACAGTACAGTAGGTACAAGAGGGCACAGTACAGTCTGGCACAGTACAGTCTGGCACAGTACAGTAGGTACAAGAGGGCACAGGAGGTAGGGCACAGTTCAGTAGGTACAAGAGGGCACAGTAAGTAGGGCACAGTACAGTAGATACAAGAGGGCACAGGAGGTAGGGCACAGTACAGTAGGTACAAGAGGGCAGAGTAAGTAGGGCACAGTACAGTATGTACAAGAGGGCACAGGAGGTAGGGCACAGTAAGTAGGGCACAATACAGTAGGTACATGAGGGCACAGTAAGTAGGGCACAATACAGTATGTACAAGAGGGCACAGGAGGTAGGGCACAGTAAGTAGGGCACAATACAGTAGGTACAAGAGGGCACAGGAGGTAGGGCACAGTACAGTAGGTACAAGAGGGCACAGCAAGTAGGGCACAGTACAATAGGTAACAGTACAGTAGGTACAAGAGGGCACAGGAGGTAGGGCACAGTACAATGAAGTAGGTACAAAAGGGCACAATACAGTAGGCATAGTACAGTAGGCACAGTACAGTAGGGCACAGTATAGTATTTTTTATTGTTTATATTTATATGTATAGGTACAGGAGGATGCAGTAAATAGGGCACAGTACAGTAGGGCACAGTAGAATAGGTACAAGAAGGCACAGTAAGTAGGGCACAGTACAGTACAGCAATTACAGTAAAGTACAGTAGAGCAAGTAAAGTAGATTAGGCCACAGTAAATAGAATTAGTACAGTAAGGCACAGTACAGTGGAGTAAGTACAGTATGGCACAGGAAATAGTGCACAGTACAGTCGAGTAGTTACAGTATGGCACAGTAAGTAGGGCACAGTAAGTAGGGCATATTACAGTGGAGTAAGTACAGTAGGGCACAGTAAGTAGGGCACAGTACAGTGGAGTAGGTACAGTATGGCACAGTAAGTAAGGCAAAGTAAGTAGGTCATAGTACAATAGTGCACAATAACTAGGGCACAGTGCAGTGGCAAAAGTACAGTAATGCACAGTCAGTAGAGTACAGTGCAGTAGAGTAAGTACGGTATGGCACAGTAAGTAAGGCACAGAACAGTGGAGTAAGTACATTATCCATCCCCACTTCCTTTGTTTAATAATGGACCTGATTGGGGTTTGTCTGGTCCTGTCCCACAGTTGTTTGTTGGATATGACTTCCGGCCATCTGATGTTAAGGATGTACCTGAGGCATTTGTTGGTAAAAGACTGGAGTTTGTGGGTGTTGGTTTTTGTTACCCACCAGGTTTCTGAGCCATAAAGTAGGACCGATTTGACATTGGTGTTGTAGATCCGAATCTTGTTTTGAAATGAGAGGGCTGTTGACCTCCAAATTGGCCGAAGGGGTATTGAAGGCGTGACGGGCTTTGTTGATTCGGCACTTGATGTCTTCATCTGTTCCCCCAACTTTACTGACGACACTGCCCAGGTAAATAAACTTGGTGACTTCTTTGATGGTTTCTTGCTGCAGTCGCACTGGGTCATGTGTTTTGTTGTTCACCCTCATGATCTCCGTCTTCCCGATGTTGATTTGGAGGCCAGTCTTTTCAGCTTCGTCAGCAACACGACAAAGCTTCTCTTGTGCGTCTTGTTGCCTGTGGGAGAAGGTAGAGTAGGGCACAATAAGTAGGGCACAGTACAGTGGGGTAGATACAAGAGGGTTCAGTAAGTAGGGCACATTCTAGTGGTGTGAGTACAGTATGGCACAGTAAGTAAGTCACAGAACAGTGGAGTAGGTACAAGAGGGCACATTAAGTAGGGCACAGTTCAGTGGAGTAAGTACAGTATGGCACAGTAAGTAGGGCACAGTACAGTTCAATAAGTACAGTATGGCACAGTAACTAAGGCACAGTACAATGAAGTAAGTACAGTACAGCACAGTAAGTAAGGCACATCACATTAAAGTAGGTACAAGAGGGCATAGCAAGGAAGGCACAGAACAGTGGAGTAGGTATATGAGGGCACAGTAAGTAGGGCATAGTACAGTGGAGTAAGCACAGTACGCCACAATAAGTAGGGCACAGTGCAGTGGAGTAAGTACAATAGGGCACAGTAAGGTACAGAACAGTAAAGAATATACAAGAGGGCACAGCAATTAGGGTACAGAACAGTGGAGTAGGTATATGAGGGCACAGTAGGTAGGGCACAGTACAGTGGAGTAAGTACAAGAGGGCACAGTAAGTAGGGCACAGTACAGTGGAGTAAGTACAAGAGGGCACAGTAAGTAGGGCACAGTACAGTGGAGGTAAGTACAGTATGGCACAATAAGTAGGGCACAGTACAGTGGAGTAAGTACAAGAGGGCAGAGTAAGAAGGACACACCACAGTTAAATAAGTAGTGTATGGCACATTAAGTAAGGCACAGTACAATGGAGAAAGTAAAGTACGGCACAGAAAGTAAGGTACCACAACAGTGGAGTAGTTCAAGAGGGCATAGTAAGTAGGACACAGTACAGTGGAGGAAATACAGTTCGCCACAGTAAGTAGGACACAGTCATCATCATCATCATTAGCCATTACACCCAGCGGTGTGTAGGGCAGCAGCAAAGCGCTTCCACTCCTGCCTATTCTGGGCCAACCTAGTCACTGATCCCCAAGAGTGCTGCATGGCCTTCACCTCACTTTCTACAGTTCTTCTCCACGTTGCTTTTGGTCTTCCTTTCTTTCTCCTTCCTTCTGGGGTCCAGTGCAATGCTGTTCTTGCGATTGACTGTGGGTTTCTTCGGAGGATGTGCCCAATCCACTTCCACCGTCGTCTGGTGTTGATGGTTCCCATGTCTTCTTGCCTGCATCTCCGTAGTAGGTCTTCATTGGAGATCTTCTCTGGCCAAAAGATCCGGAGAATTCTTCGCAGGCATATGGTGTGGAAGGATCGAAGTTTGGTAAGATCCACTTCCGTCACCCTCCAGCACTCAGAACCGTACAGGAGCGTAGACACAACACAGCTCTGGTATAGCTTCAGCTTGGTGTTGGTGCTGTACTGAGTTGATCTCCAGATATTGTTCATCTCCCTAAACACATTCCTGGCCTTGCCCAGTCTGTTGTGGATGTCTTCTTTTGTGCCGCCCTCTGGTTTGATGATGCTGCCAAGGTATGTGAACTTGTCTGTCTGGCACAGATCAGTTCCATTCACTTTCACAGGGGCTGGTGTGTTCACATTGAGCGACATTGTCTCTGTTTTCTTGGTGCTAATACAAAGCCCCACTTGCTGTCCGAATGTTTGGAGTCTGCTGGTCTTTTCCTGGATATGTTGGTGTGTGTGGGACAGCAGCGCCAGGTCATCCGCAAAGTCAAGGTCATCTAGTGTTGAGAACAGGTTTCAGCGAATCCCTCTTGGGGTGTCTTCTGTCGTCTTCCTCATCACCCAATCAATGGCCAGATTGAAGAGAACTGCTGACATCACACATCCTTGTCTTACTCCAGTCTTGACTTCGAAGACAGTGTTGCTATGGCCCACAGAGCATCTGAAGTTGTCATAGAAGCTTTTGATAAGGTGTACCAGTTTCGATGGGATGCCATAGTGTCGAAGGATACTCCAAAGGCTGTCTCTGTGTATGCTGTCAAATGCCTTTTCAAAGTCCACAAAATTCACATACAGTTGTCTTTGCCACTCTGTGCACTGTTCGATGATGTTTCTGAGCGTGAATATCTGGTCTATACATCCTCGTTGCTTCCTGAACCCTGCTTGTTCTTTCCTCAAAGCATCGTCCACAGCGTATGATATTCTTCTGATGATGACCTTGGCCAGTATCGTGGAGGAAATACAGTTCGCCACAGTAAGTAGGACACAGTACAGTGGAGGAAATACAGTTCGCCACAGTAAGTAGGACACAGTACAGTGGATTAAGTACAGTACACCACTGTAAGGCACAGTACAGTGGAGTAAGTACAGTATGCCACATTAAGTAGGGTGCAGTACAGTGGATTAAGTACAGTATGGCACATTAAGTAGGGTGCAGTACAGTGGATTAAGTACAGTATGGCACAGTAAGTAGGGTGCAGTACAGTGGATTAAGTACAGTATGGCACAGTAAGTAGGGTGCAGTACAGTGGATTAAGTACAGTATGGCACAGTAAGTAGGGTGCAGTACAGTGGATTAAGTACAGTATGGCACAGTAAGTAGGGTGCAGTACAGTGGATTAAGTACATTATGGCACAGTAAATCAGGCACAGACCAGTGGAGTAGATACAAGAGGGCATAGTAAGAAGGGCACAAAAACAGTGGAGTAGGTATATGAGGGCACAGTAAGTAGGGCACAGTACAGTGGAGAAAGTACAGTATGGCACAGTAAGTACGGCAAAAAATAGTGGCGTAAGTACAAGAGGGCACAGTAAGTAGGGCACATAACAGTGGCGTAAGTACAAGAGGGCACAGTAAGTAGGGCACATAACAGTGGCGTAAGTACAAGAGGGCACAGTAAGTAGGGCACATAACAGTGGCGTAAGTACAAGAGGGCACAGTAAGTAGGGCACATAACAGTGGCGTAAGTACAAGAGGGCACAGTAAGTAGGGCACATAACAGTGGCGTAAGTACAAGAGGGCACAGTAAGTAGGGCACATAACAGTGGCGTAAGTACAAGAGGGTACAGTAAGTAGGGCACACTACAGTTGAATAAGTAGAGTAAAGCACAGTAAGTAAGTCACAGTACAATGGAGTAAGTACAGTATGGCACAGTAAGTAAGGCACACAACAGTAGAGTAGGTACAAGAGGGCATAGTAAGTAGGACACAGTACAGTGGAGTAAATACAGTATGCCACAGTAAGTAGGGCACAGTACAGTGGGGTAAGTACAGTACGCCACAGTAAGTAGGGCACAGTAAGTAAGGCACACAACAGTGGAGTAGGTACAAGAGTGCAGAGTAAGTAGGGCACAGTACAGTGGAGTGAGTACAAGAGGGCACAGTAAGTAGGGCACAGTACAGTGGAGTGAGTACAGTATGGCACAGTAAGTAGGGCACAGTACAGTGGAGTGAGTACAGTATGGCACAGTAAGTAGGGCATAGTACAGTGGAGTAAGTACAGTATGGCACAGTAAGTAGGGCATAGTACAGTGGAGTGAGTACAGTATGGCACAGTAAGTAGGGTACAGTACAGTGGAGTGAGTACAGTACGGCACAGTAAGTAGGGCATAGTACAGTGGAGTGAGTACAGTATGGCACAGTAAGTAGGGCACAGTACAGTGGAGTGAGTACAGTACGGCACAGTAAGTAGGGCATAGTACAGTGGAGTGAGTACAGTATGGCACAGTAAGTAGGGCACAGTACAGTGGAGTGAGTACAGTACGGCACAGTAAGTAGGGCATAGTACAGTGGAGTGAGTACAGTGTGGCACAGTAAGTAGGGCACAGTACAGTGGAGTGAGTACAGTACGGCACAGTAAGTAGGGCATAGTACAGTGGAGTGAGTACAGTATGGCACAGTAAGTAGGGCACAGTACAGTGGAGTGAGTACAGTACGGCACAGTAAGTAGGGCATAGTACAGTGGAGTGAGTACAGTATGGCACAGTAAGTAGGGCACAGTACAGTGGAGTGAGTACAGTACGGCACAGTAAGTAGGGCATAGTACAGTGGAGTGAGTACAGTATGGCACAGTAAGTAGGGCACAGTACAGTGGAGTGAGTACAGTACGGCACAGTAAGTAGGGCATAGTACAGTGGAGTGAGTACAGTACGGGACAGTAAGTAGGGCATAGTATAGTGGAGTAGATACAAGAGGTCACAGTAAGTAGGGCACAGTACAGTGGAGTAGGTAGAAGAGGTCACAATAAGTAGGGCACAGTACAGTGGAGTAGGTACAATAGGTCACAGTAAGTAGGGCACAGTAAGTAGGGCATAGTACAGAGGAGTAGTTACAAGAGGACACAGTAAGTAGGGCACAGTACAGTGGAGTAAATACAGTATGGCACAGTAAGTAGGGCACAGAACAGTGGAATAATAATAATAAAAATAATAATGTATGGAATTTATATAGCGCTGAATCTTGTAAAACAAACAAATCCAAGGGCTTGCACTCAAATCATTTATGCGCATGCAACTTTTCTCAAATATAATAAATAACATATTTCAAATTTATGTATGTATATGTATACATGCGCGCACACACACACACACACACCCGCGAACACACTTAAGAGATGAAGGATGCTGTTGAAAAGTCGAGACCGATATGAGGGGAAAGTGTCAGGTAGGAAATAAGTGTGTTTTTAGGCTAGATTTGAAGGTATCAAGTGAAAGCATTTGGCGAAGTGAAAGAGGGGAGTCATTCCAGGTGGACGGTGGACAGAAACAGAGAAAGATCGACAGCCAACAGTGGTTTGTTTGAATATGGGTGTTCGAAAGCACAAAGTATCTGCGGCTGAACGAAGGGAACGGAATGGAGTGTACAGGTGAAGACAGTTACAAAGATATGATGGTGCAGATTTGTGGAGACATTTGAAACAGAGGGTATTGATCTTATACTTCAGTCTTTGTGAGACTGGCAGCCAGTGAAGAGATCGCAGAAGAGGAGTGATGTGTTCGGATTTTTTCTTTCTTAGGACCAGTCGAGCTGCAGAGTTTTGTATGCGTTGAAGAGAGTGGATAGATGATGCTGGTAGGCCAACCAAAAGAGAATTACAGTAGTCTAAACATGAAAGAATGAGAGATGTTACGAGCTTGGAAGTTGCATCAGTGGACAGATACTTGCGAATCGCGCTTATGCGTCGTAGTTGATAGTAGCAAGACTGGCAGGTCTGGGTGATGAAGTTTTTCATAGAGAGTGTGTTGTCAAGAACTACACCTAAATACTTCACAGAGTTGGACAAAGGAACTGACACACTGCTGAATTCTATTGATGCTGTTGTGATGGAGGAAAGTTTATGTTGGGTCCCTATGAGCATGGCTTCGGTTTTATCAGCATTAAGTTGTAACTTGTTCTGAATCATCCAGTTTTGAATGTCTTGAAGGCAGTAGGACATATTTGTCAGGAGGGAAGGCAAGTTTTCAACAGTATCACTGCACTGAAGCTGAGTGTCATCGGCATAGAAATGATGATCAATATGGTGGTTGTTTATTATATGTGAGAGTGGAGCAGTGTAGAGAGTAAAGAGAACAGGGCCCAGGACTGATCCTTGTGGGACTCCACATTCCATTTTGATAGGTTTTGATTGAATTTTGTTTACAATAACTTTCTGGAATCTATCTGTGAGGTATGAAGTAAACCAGGTGAGGGCTGGCCCATTAATACCAAACGTATTTTGGAGGCGAGAAAGAATTGAGTGATCTATAGTGTCGAAGGCTATAGATAAGTCAAGAAGAGTGAGGAGGGAGATTTTTCCTGCATCAGAAGCAAGTAGAAGTGTATCTTAAGTATGGACTAGGGTGGTTTTGGTGCTGTGGTTGGGGCGATAGGCAGATTGAAAAGGGGGAAGGAGATCATTGGAATAAAGGTGACTGTTGAGCTGTTTGAGAACAACTTTTTCTAGTACTTTAGAGAGAAAGGGTAAGTTTGAGACAGGTCTATAATTCTTCAGAATGTTAGGATCGAGGTCGTGCTTTTTCAGTAGAGGTGTGACTATTGCAATTTTAAGAGCTTGTGGAAAATGTCCTGACAGAAGAGATGAATTTACTATTTTAGTGATAATAGGTACAAGTTGTGGAAGGCATTGTGAGAAAACAGGAGCAGATATGGGATCAAGGTCGCATGATTTTATAGTCATTTCCTTCAGAATTGTCATGATTTCTTTTTCACTTGTGGGATGGAAGGAGAAGAGAGGAGTGCCAGTGAACTGGGGATCAGGAGGAGCAGGCTGGAAATGAGTCTGATCCAGTCTGGAGCGTATGTTTCGAACTTTGTCTGAAAAGAATGCAGAAAAGATGGATGGAAGTTCAGACAGGCTGTGGGTGGTAGGCAGAGGAGTTGTTTTAGCAGACCCAAGGAGATTTGAGGTGAGGGAAAAAAGAGATTTTATGGATTTAGCGTAGAAAACTTGGGAAGAGAAGTATTCTGTCTTTGCTGAATCGATTAAGAGTTTGACTTTGTTTATTTGTTTTCGGAAAAGCTGTTTGTTGATTTCGGTTTTTGATTTCCGCTACTCCCGTTCTAGTTGCCGGCGTTTGCGCTTTGCTATCAGGATGTCTTGGGTATACCATGGCGCAAGGGTCTGTCAGGTAGGAGATGGTCAGTAGGAGGTGCATGCTCATCAAGCAATTGGCGGAGAACAGTGTTATAGTATTCAGAGAGGTCAGTGTAGTCAGAGGTTTGTGAAAAACGTTCGGAAGCTTGTGAAGAGAAAGTATGAATGTCTAAGGGCTTAAGATTGCGACGAGTAACATATTTCTTCTTTCTGACAGGTTTTGTGATGTTGAGGTGGAAAAGAATGGCGGAATGATCAGAATACAGCTCGTCAGTGACAGAAACAGATGTAACAAGATTAATGAAGCATTAGTAATCAGCCAGTCTAAAATATGGCCAGATCTGTGCGTTGCTTCGTTTACCAGTTGGGAGAGAGAATGGTTGGATAGAAAAAGAGAAAGACGTTTGACATCTGGAGAAGACTGGTTGTCGAAATGGAAGTTAAAGTCACCGAGAATTATAAGTTTAGTAAGAGAGAGGCTGTAGTGGTCGAGGAGTGACTGGAATTCTTAATGAAAAACAGAAGATGTCAGGTTGTTCTTACGGCTAGGAGGTGGTCGGTAAAGGCAACAGAACGTAATAGAGTGGCCAGGTAAGTTGAGGTTGATTTATGGAAGGTTGTGACTGAAAGAAAGAGCTGGTTCCAATGTGGTTTTGAAAATTATGGCAATCCCACCTCCTCGAGAGAGTCTGGGAAAAGAAATAGTTTTATATCCTGGAGGAGTCAGCTGTTTTATTTTGGGCTCATGGCCATGTGGTTTAAGCCAAGTTTCAGTGAAGAAGGTTAGGTCAATGTTTTTTTCAGAGATGAAATCGGAAATGTAGTCGGCTCTTCCATTTGGACAGACATTGAACAAACTTGAAAGAGATCTGAAGAAGGTGGAGAGAATGAAGATGAAAGTGATGAGTTTGGACAAGAATCAGAGGAAGAGGATGACAGTGATGGTGGAGATGTGGCTAGCGGAAGAACAGACAAGAGTTTGGATGGTGAATCGGGAGTAGAAGATGGCAAAAGAACAGTGTTAATCAGGGGATTTGGTGTGTGACACACATCATGATACACATCATCATCAGAACAAAAAACATTGTCAGAATCACAAACAACAGAAGAAACGAAAGCTGAAGGGGCAGGTGGACGGCTGGGGAAGAAGGTTGTCAGCGGTTACAGAGGTGATGTCAGAGGTGAGGGGGTAGACGCGGAGAGGAAAGCCTGCCACTGGCATTTTGCCACGATGAATGCCTAAGTTTCGTATGCTGCATTATTTCAGGAGCAAGTGTGCATTGTTTTTGACAAAACTCAGGGTTTGATGGGTGGAACTCACGTGAAGGTATTGTTCTTATGTCGTACCTGTCACCTCCATTTTTGCAAATTGACAAACACTGGAGGTTGATGGTGGGGCAAGTGTACCACGTGCAAAACTTCAGCGGGCAGCAGGGTCAGAGTTAAGTGGGTCACAGAGACCAGCACATAAAGATAAATACAGCTCATGAAGACAAATTAAATGTTGAATCAACTTGAAGATGAAGAACTTAAATTGAAATCTTTCGAAAAGTCAATAATATGAAACAAAAATATTCTGACCGTAGGATTCAGGGAGAAAATACAAACATGAAGATATAAAACTTTTCCAACAGGACCAGGTATAAAAACACGCAATAGCACTCAAACACAAGAGATATTCCTCATGCTGCCGCCAGGCACAAAGGTGAACACTAGTCTATCTAGTAGTACAAGAGGACACAGTAAGTAGGGCACAGTACAGTGGAGTAGTTACAAGAGGACACAGTAAGTAGGGCACAGTAAGTAGGGCACAGTAAGTAGGGCATAGTACAGTAGAGTAAGTACAGTACGGCATAGTACAGTGATAACTGTTTTCTATATGTCCCCGTGTTTGTCAGGATGCCTTTTTTTGCTGTTTGCTGACTCTCTCCTCTCTTTTCTTGGCCTTTTTGTTGACTTTTCTGTCCATTTCTTTCTTTCTTCTTTTTTAACTTTCAAAATAGTACAGAGTACAATGGAGCCTAGTACAGTCCAGAAAGGCACAGCACAGTAAAATACAGTAGAGTAGAGTACAGGACAGTAGAATACAGTATATTAGAATGCAGAACAGTTGAGTACACTTAAGTACAATACAGTATAGTAGAGCACAGTACATTACAGAATTGTAGAGTACAGAAACAGCATATTATAAGGACAGAACAGTACAGTAGAGCACAATCAGTATAGTACAGTAGCGTACAGTACAGAAGATTAGCGTACAGTACAGCTGAAGAGCACAGTATATTAAAGTAGAGTACTGTAGAGCACAGTACGGCAGAACACAGCATCTCAGAGCACAGTGCACAGAGTAGAATACAGCCCAATACAGTGCAGTACAGTGTATAACTGAAGAGTAGAGTAATGTATAACACAGTACAGTACAGCACAGTATAGTTGAGTTTAGTTTGAGCACAGTACTATAGAGTGCAGTACAGTGAGGTAGAGTACAGTAGAGTGCAATACAGTATAGTACAGTAGAGTACCGTGGATTATAGTACAGTAGAGTACAGTGTAGTAGAGTGCAGTACAGTACAGGAGAGTAGAGTAGACTACAGTATAGAAGAGCAGATAACAGTAGAGCTTAGTACAGTAAAGTACACTACAGTAAAGTACAGTAGAGTAGAGTACAGTAGAGTATTGTATAGTAGAGTAAAGCTGAGTACAGTATAGTACTACTGTATAGTACAGTACAGTAATGTATTATACAATATAGTAGAGCTTAGTGAACTAGAGCGTAGTAGAGTATAATACAGCACAGTACAGTGCACCACAGTACATCAAAGCATAGTACATAATAATAATAATAATAATAATAATAATAAGAATGATGATGATGATCATAATAGTAATAATGATAATCATCATCATCATAATAACAACAGCAACAACAGAATAATAATAATAATAATAATAATAATTGTAACAGAATGGAAATAGTTGATGTCGTATTTCTGCACAAACACCCCAGTACCTTGGTACAGTCTCACAGTTGGGATGTGGCCTCTATGAAATAGAGGAGGCTGCATAGTTCTACATTTCACCATGTAAGCGAAGTACATGCAATGGACGGCTTTCAACTACCACCCTACGAAACAGAGCACTGCACAGTTTGCAGGTGTGCCCCAATATAGTAACACGTCGTTCTGATCGCATGGGAGGCAATCTAATTACCGCACCATCACATACTACTACTACTACTACTACTACTACTACTACTGGAGCAGCCCCTGGAGTCCGACTACACCAATTGAGTATGCAGACTGCTGCTTCCCGTGTTGTGTTGCTGCTGCAAAGCGAGGTGAAGCTGGATTGACATCTCCAGAGTGCAAAGCCTGGGTAAGTTTGCACGGAGGGCAAGCTATTACCCAATCAGCACTACCCCACTCCCCCCCTCCACGACGCTGGATTGGTCCATTCGAAAGGCAGTCGCCAATACGCATGGTACTGGAGCCTTCGCAGGAGTTGCCTGAACGTTGCTGTATACAGCCTAAGACTGCCTTGGGAAATTCAACTCCCAATTTTTCCTCAGACTTGATCCCCCGAAGCTTTTCCTATGAGTAGGTATGGCCGCAAAGCAGCGGACATTTTAAAAGAAAGTTTTCCTTCTCCTACTGGAACTTTCTTCCCAGACTGATGAGCTCCATTTACCCACATGACACAGGTAGTACTAGCTTTCATGGTTACAACTAGCAGAGGAGACCTCTGACCTAACCTGAACATGACCTCTACAAGACAGTATTAAAATTTTTTTTTCCTTTTATATCGAGGATCATGGAATGAGAACTCATGTACTTTTTTACATCCAGTCCCCGTGTGCATGCGTTTTTGTAAATTTTGTCATCTGTTCCCACCGGCACACAATTGCCTACTCTTACAAAAAGCGGAACAGGATTTAACGTGTGCGCAAGATGTTCTGCGTGCATTCGCACACGGGGCCTCGGTTTATAGTCTCATCCGAAGGACTTTTGGGGAAAGTGGAGTCTGCACTGATGTTAACTCCAGGGGAAAATATCCCCTTGAACGGGAATCGAACCCGGGTCGTCAGATTGCGAGCGCAATGTTCTGACCACTAGGCTATCCCGTCCCGTCCACTACAGTGCAGTGAGGTACAGAAAGGTACAATGTAGTGCAATACAAGACAATGCTGTGTAGGGAAATGCAAGACAGTACAGTGCAGTACAAAACAGTAGACTGTAGTGGAGTACAATACAGCACAGTGCAATGATGTACAAGGCAGTACAGTCCAGTACCGCAAGAGACAGTGCAGTGCAGTATAAGAGTGCAATGCAGTGCAGTACAAGATAGTACAGTGTAATGTGATACAAGACAGTACCTTGTAGTGCAGTAGCAATGCAGTACAAGACAGTGCAGTGTAGTATAAGACAGTGCATGGTAGTACAAGACAGTGCATGGTAGTACAAGACAGTGCAATGTAGTACAAGACAGTGCATGGTAGTACAAGACAGTGCAATGTAGTACAAGACAGTGCAGGGTAGTAGAAGACAGTGCAGTGTAGTATAAGACAGTGCAATGTAGTACAAGACAGTGCAGTACAAGACAGTGCAGGGTAGTACAAGACAGTGCAATGTAGTACAAGACAGTGCAGTACAAGACAGTGCAGTACAAGACAGTGCAGGGTAGTACAAGACAGTGCAATGTAGTACAAGACAGTGCAGTACAAGACAGTGCAGGGTAGTACAAGACAGTGCAATGTAGTACAAGACAGTGCAGTACAAGACAGTGCAGTACAAGACAGTGCAGGGTAGTACAAGACAGGGCAGTATAGTATAAGACAGTTTCATTGAAGTACAAGGTAGTGCAGGAAAAGACAGTACAGTTTTATGCAGTACAAGAAAGTACAGTATTGTATAATGTAAGACACGAGACAGTGCAGGGTAGTGCAATACAAAACAGGGCAGTGCAGTGCAGTACAACACAGTAGAGTGTAGTGCAGTGCAGTGCAATATAGTGCTGTGAAGTACAAGACAGTACGGTGTAGTGCAGTACAAGACAGTATAGTGTAGTGCAGTACAAGACAGCGCAGTGTAGTACAAGAGAGTAGAGTGTAGTGCATTACAAGACAGTGCAGTGTAGTACAATACAGTACAGTGAAGTGCGGTATAAGACAGTTAAGCATAGTGCAGTAGAATACAGTACAGTGTAATACAAGACAGTACAGTGTAGTGCAGTAGAATACAGTACAGTGTAGTACAAGACAGTAGAGTGCAGTGCATTACAAGACAGTGCAGTGTAGTACAATACAGTACCGTTTCCATGAAAGTGTTTAGCGAGACTGTTAAGCCCAGTCCTACATAGTCTACTTTGTACTGTTGACTGATACGATGCCTAGCAGATGTACGCACAGTTATGATCAATGGTTTGGCACAGTTCAGTACATCTGATGTTTAACAGTTTGCAATAAGACTACATTCACATGGCTTAGATTCATCTCTGTATACCACGAGTCAAGAATGTTCGCTACACATTCTCAACTGAATGGAGAAGTTGAGAATATGAAAACAGTTTTTCGAAGTTTTCTGAATGCTTTCTTCTTTTCATGAACTGCGTTTGAGGAGACATTGTTTCTGTTTTCTAAATATCACTTCTTTCATTCCAGCTTCTACTGCAGCTCCAGAAGCGGTGACGGCAATATCATCAAAAGTATCGTCGGCACCATTGTCAATACCACTCACCACGTCATCACAGTCTGCCCTGTCAGTCAGCCTCAAAAGACTCTCGACCACATTAACAGAGATATCGTCAACGACGTCATCAGTACCGTCATTACACACGTCATCGGTGACATCATCACCACCACTACCTTTCTGTGATTTTGAGACAGCTGGGCTATGTGGGTGGACCCCAGTGCCATCTTCTGGCTACAGTTTCCGAAGGCACCAGGGCTTCACTGCTGATAGGACGTCTGGTCCAGATTCTGACCACACCTTCCAGGGTGAGGGGTCATCTTTATCATCATCTTAGTCATTAGAAGACAACTACATTGTCCTCATCTTGTCATCTTCAGACAGCACACTTTTGCAGCATTTCTTTCGATGTGAAATAAGGTTGAATTTTTTTACGTCAATATGCTTCATTTCATGCGTACTGTATACTGTTTATGCCATTTTCACGAAAAGTCGGAATGCAGCTATCTAAATGGTGGGTAAAAACGGTCTCATACGAAATTATTACCAACAGTAACATCACTATCATCGTTGTCATCAACGCCATCGTTTCCGTCTTCATCATCATTATCATCATCACCACCACCATCATCAATATCTATACTTTTGATTTTACAAGTATTAAATGGGAACACTTCTTTTTCCTTTAGTCAAAAGACAGCTCTCACATTTAGTCAAGAGCTTTTGCATTTCCCCACATCTCACTGAGCTAATGACTGAACCGTTTCCTGCTTCTGAACAGAATACAAGAATGGTCACTTCGTGTACTCTTCAGGACGCCTCTGTGGTGTGTGTGTGTGTGTGTGTGTGTGTGTGTGTGTGTTGTGTGTGTGTGTTGTATGTGTGTGTGTGGTGTGTGTGTCTTGGTGTGTGTTTGTGTGTGTGACTCGGGTGTAACTCTTGTGTGTTGCCTGTTTGTGTGACTCTGTTGTTGACTCTGTGTGTATGTACTTATGTGTGACTCTTTGTTTTGTGTGTGTGACTGTGTGAGTGAACATGTGTGTGGTGTTTGTGTTGTGACTCATGTGGTGACTCTGTGTGTGTGACTCTGTGGTGTGTGACTCTCTGTGTGTGTTTGAGTGTGTTTGTGTGTGTTTTGTGTGTGTGACTCTGTGTGTGTGGCTGTGTGTGTGACTGTGTGTGTCACTCTGTGTGTGTGTTTTGTGTGTGTGACTCTGTGTGTGACTCCGTGTGTGTGACTCTGTATGTATGACTCTGTGTGTGTGTGTGTGTGTGTTTGTCTGTGTGTGTCTGTGTGTGTGATTCTGTGTGTGTGACTGTGTGTGTGACTCTGTGTGTGACTGTGTGTGTGTTGATCTGTGATTTGTGTGTCTGTGTGTGTGTGTCCTGTGTGTGTGTTGTGTGTGTCTGTGTATTGTGTGTGACTCTGTGTGTGTGACTTGTGTTGTTGTGTGTGTGGTGACTCTGTATGTGTGATCTGTGTGTGTGACTGTGTGTGTGACTGTGTGTGTGACTCTGTATGTGTGACTCTGTGTGTGTGACTCTGTGTGTATGACTGTGTGTGTGACTCTGTGTGTGTGACTGTGTGTGTGTATGTGTGACTGTTTGTGTGTGTGGACTGGTGTGTGTGACTGTGTGTGTATGTTGTGACTGTGTGTGTGACCTGTGTGTGTGACTGTGTGTGTGTGACTCTGTGTGTGTGACTGTGTGTGTGACTCTGTGTGTGTGACTTGTATGTGTGACTCGTGTGTGTGATCTGTGTGTGTGACTCTGTGTGTGACTCTGTGTGTGTGACTGTGGTTGACTCTGTGTGTGGGTGTGACTCTGTGTGTGTGACTATGTGTGTGACTCTCTGTGTGTGAGTACTCTGTGTGTTTGTGTGTGTGTGTAACTCTGTGTTGTTGTGACTCTCTGTGTGTGATCTGTGTGCGTGACTATGTGTGTGACTCTTGTGTGTGATTCTGTGTGTGGTGGTGTCTGTGTGTGTGGACTCTCTGTGTGTGATTCTGTGTGCGTGACTGTGTGTATGACTCTGTGTGTGTGATTCTGTGTGTGTGTGTCTGTGTGTGTGACTCTCTGTGTGTTGTGACTCTGTGTGTGTGACTCTGGTTTGTCGTGTTGTGTCTTGGTGACTCTGTGTGTGTTGTGACTGTGTGTGTGTTTGTGTGTGTTTGTGTGTGACTCTGTGTGTTACTCTGTGTGTGTGTGACTCTGTATGTGTGAATCTGTGTGTGTGTTTGTGTGTGTTTGTGTGTGACTGTGTGTGACTGTGTTGTGACTGTGTGTGTGTGACTCTGTGTGTGTCTGTGTGTATGACTCTCTGTGTGTGACTGTGTGTGTGACTCTGTGTGTGTGTTTGTGTGTGTGACTCTGTGTGTGTGTCTGTGTCTGTGTGTGTATGTCTGTGTGTGTCTGTGTGTGTCTCTGTGTGTCTGTGTGTGTCTGTGTGTGTCTGTGTCTGTGTGTGTGTCTATCTGTGTGTGTGACTCTGTGTGTGTGACTGTGTGTGTGACTGTGTGTGTATCTGTGTTTGTCTGTGTGTGTTTGTCCGTGTGTGTGACTCTGTGTGTGTGACTGTGTGTGTGTGACTCTGTGTGTGTGACTCTGTGTGTGACTGTGTGTGTGTGTGTGACTCTGTGTTTGTGACTCTGTATGTGTGACTCTGTATGTGTGACTCTCTATGTGTGACTCTGTGTGTGTGACTCTATGTGACTCTGTATGTGTGACTCTGTGTGTGTGACTGTGTGTGTGTGTGTGTGACTCTGTGTGTGTGACACTGTATGTGTGACTCTGTATGTGTGACTCTGTATGTGTGACTGTCTGTGTGTGTGTGTGTGTGTGTGTGTGACTCTGTGTGTGTGACTCTGTGTGTGTGTGTGTGTGTCTCTGTGTGTGTGTCTGTGTGTGTGTGTCTGTGTGACTCTGTATGTGTGACTCTGTGTGTGTGTGTCTGTGTGTGAGTCTGTGTGTGTGTCTGTGTCTGTGTGACTCTGTATGTGTGACTGTGTGTGTGTGTGTCTGTGTGTGTGTGTCTGTGTGTGAGTCTGTGTGTGTGTGCATATGTGTGTGACTCTGTGTGTGTTACACTGTGTGTGTGACTGTGTTTGTGTGTGTGTGTGTGTGACTGTGTGTGTGAGTGTGTGTGTGACTCTGTGTGTGTGTGACTCTGTGTGTGTGACTCTGTGTGTGATTCTGTGTGTGTGACTCTGTGTGTGTGACTCTGTATGTGTGACTGTGTGTGTGTGTGACTCTGTGTGTGTGACTCTGTGTGTGTGTGACTCTGTGTGTGTGTGACTCTGTGTGTGTCTGTGTGTGTCTGTGTGAGTGTGTGACTCTGTGTGTGTGTGAAGGCCCTCAGCGGGGAGGTGGCAGTGGTCACTACGTGTTCTCTTCAGGCTGGGATGCCCCCGGTCCTGGTCAGACAGCCCGCCTCCTCAGTCCCCCCTTCACCCTCACCACCCCTGCACACTTCTCCTTCTGGTAAGCATGCAGAACCAACCACATTTTCATTCAGCAACACTGAATTGGCAGGAGGTTGATACAGAACCAGCCATATGAGCCACAACAAGAACAATGTGTGTGTGTGTGTGTGTGTGTGTGTGTGTGTGTGTAAAATAAAGTATTTTCTAGTGACTAAGTGTGCGCGCGCGCATGCGCGTGCGAGAGCGTGTTGTGTGTACGTGCGTGTGTGTGCATTCACGTGTCTGCGTGTATGCATGCTTGCGCGTAGATGCATGCATGCCCGCTTGAGTATATGTGGCTAGAAGGGTGTGTGATAGTGTGAATTTGGATGAATCGTGAAAGAAGAGTGCTAGGCTGAAAGAAGGATGGTATTTAGAAATATGTCAACATATCTGAGGATCAAATGGGTAATTGTAAATGACAATGTGTGTTTTTGTTGTGTAGTGCTGTCAATGTCAAGAGACATTTTTTTCATAAGTAAGTGGACAATAAAGGTTGTATCTAGTATCTTATATCAATAGCAAGAACAGCAAGAACAACAACAAAAGCAAAAACCAGCAACAAAAACAACACAAAACAGCATAAAAACCACCAGAATAAAAGCAACAACAAGAATAACAACACCAGCAACAACAAAAGAAAACAGCAAGAGCAACATCAAGAATACGAATGGTGAAGTATCAATGCTGACAATTACGTCACCACCACCACCACCACCACCACCACCACCACCACCACCACCACCACCACCACCACCACCACCACCCCTCCTCCTTCTCCTCCTCCTCCTACTCCTACTACTACTACTACTACTACTACTACTACTACTACTACTACTACTACTACTAACACTGCTGCTGCTAAAAAAATTGAAGAACAGTTTAGTAGGGTAATATGGAAGATGCGTGGAGGGAGTTAAAGGGGCAGGCAAACCCAAATTGTCAGCTTTGTCAAAGACGCATTAAGGTGAACAGAAAACTGTTTTTAACAACTCAATACATTCTGTTGCCGTATAGAGCGTGATAATCTTAAACATGAGCTTGATAAGTGTTCTTTCTAACCTTCAGAAACATTGTGTTAATGATGCAAAAGATAATGACTGCATTATTAACTTCGGATGAGACTATAATCCGAGGTCCTGTGTGCAAACGCACGCAGAGCATCTTGAGCACACGCTAAAACCCGTTCCACACTTTGGAAGAGTAGGCCGTTGTGTGCCGGTAGGAACGGATGACAAAATTTACAAAACTGCATACACACAGGGACTGGATGTAAAAAGTACACGAGTGCTTATTCAGTTATCCTCGAAAATAAAAAAAATATTTAAAAAAAAACAATAAAGAGGTCAAGTCGGCGTTTAAAAGATAACATATAATAATAATTATAATATATGGACTTTATATAGCGCTGAATCTTGTAAAAAAACAAACAAATCGAAGTGCTTGCACTCAAATCATTTACACGCATGCAACTCTCCTTAAACATAATGAGCAACAGATTTCAAAGCCATGCGCGCGCACGCACGTACGCACGCACGCACGCACGCACGCACGCACGCACGCACGCACGCACGCACGCACGCACGCACGCACGCACGCACACACACACACACACACACACTCGCGAACACACTTAGGAGGTGAAAGATGCTGTTCAAAATTAGGGACAGATATGTGGGGGAAAGTCTTAGAAATGTCATATTCACCAAAGTGCTATGTGTTTAGCCTGTTTTGTATTTGACCTCTATGCTTCCTATGGCGTTGACCAGGTACCACATGAACGGCAAAGGGGTGGGGTCACTGACTGTCAACCTGCTGCGGCCCCTGAGGCCAGGCCAGAGAGGAGGAGCCCGGCTCCTCACCCTGTGGAGTGTGTCAGGTCGCCAGGGCAGAGACTGGCACTGCACACACCTTTCCCTGCAGCCCGGACACTGGCAGGTACCACTCTCATTATTTATCAGCATCAGCGTCAGCGTCGACATCCATGATAGTGGTAGCTACAGCAGCAATTAAGAATAGTAGTGAGTAGCAGCAATACTGGATGTAATAGTAGTGTGACCATGCTCAGAGACAAGGATAGAGGCAGGGTAGGGAAAGAGTGGAACAGGCAATTCTAGCAACAGCATTTCATAGCAACATGTGTGTACAGCAACCAGGCAAAAGAAGACTCAGACGAAGACAGCAGCTTTTCGTTGTCACCTCTTTATTCAGCCCTCCAGTACATCTACTGCTGTGGGTGGATGGTCCCTCTAGCCACCCTAACCATCCCTCTATTTATACACGCCACGCGAACTGCAGAGACAGCACCACCATGCTCTCACAGCTCAGGCGATTTGGCCCAAGATGGAGGAAATTTTATGTTTTCTCATACAGCTTCAGTGGTGATTATCTTGCTTCCCGCGTAACGAAACTGGAAGTATTATATGTAAAAAAAATACCCTATAAAATACAAGCCTTATGATGCATTATTGCATTTTGCACAACAGTCATTTGACTGCAAACTATAGGCAATTAAAGCCTCTGACTAGAGTCACTTTTAACAGCCTCATGCTATAAATTTCAGTACTAAAACATTAAAAGTTCAACAAAACTAAATACTTTATGAATAGAAAAAGAAGGATATGAACCACTGTTTGTATACATATACACATTATTAACCAGAGATGTCCATCAGAGGAGATATTCATAATTAACCAGTGGTGCGAAAACATAGTTTCTTGTCTGCTGTGCACCCAACTAAGCTTCCTAAGCTGTTCATATCATAGAAAATACAATGAACTCTACTACTACAAATTATCAATACTAACATCTTCCACTCATATATTCATTCATATCAAAACCCAAACCATACCATAGATTTATATTGTCATGCCTGCATTTGATAAAACTAAGTTGGATGATTCAAACTTGTCTACAACAAAGAGGGACTATTAGGCTAACTACTATGATCCAAACCGCATGGTATGCCTTATGATCTATTACTACTTGATATGAGCTATGTTTTGTTTATCTAGATATAGTTTATTCCACATGTTTTTCAATTGCACAATATGATTTATTAAAGATTCCGACACATGGGATTTAGAACTGCTTTTCTAGTGGTAAGATAAGGGTACCTCTGTACCTATATCAACATGATGCAACAGGTGAAAATTGTTAAATTACAATGAAAATAGAGAACTCTCATTGTGATTGACATGAATCAAGTCAAGGTCAATATTTCATATATTTCCATGGATATGAGCAAACAATATGACTTATCAAAGTTGTTATTGATTTTCTTTCCTAGATCAAACCAACCTCGCATTTCAAGGATATAACTCAGGCTGGATTATTGAATTACTAAAAAGAATTCATAAAGATATTTCATGTAGACAGCACAAAAAATAACATAAACAAAATTGACAAAATACAAACTAATGAGTTACATCAGAATATTGGAAAACAAACACATTTATATAATATACTAAATATAAAACTACAAGTATATAGTAAGCATAATAACAATGACAGTTTACATAGAGAACTGAGAAAACGTATATTTGACCACACACAATATTGGTTTTACTGATTCAACCTAAAAGAAGTGTAGCCATGCTACAGTAGGCCTAGTAGTAGTAGTCATAGTAGGAGGAGTAGGAGTAGTCATAGTAGGAGTAGCAGTAGGAAATGTAGGAGTAGCAGCAGCAGTAGTAGTAATAGCAGAAGTATCATTAAGCAGAAGAAGTAGTAGCAGTAGTAGCAGCAGTAACAGTAAGTAGTAGCAGCAGCAACAGCTGATGCTGAAGTAGTAGAAGCAGCAGCATGTAGTGGTAGAAGAAGTAGTGGTGGTAGTTGTGGTTGTAGCATCATCATCATTATCAGCAGCAGCAGTAGTAGTAGGCCTAGTAGAAGAAGTAGCAGCGGCAGTAGTAGTGGTAGTCGCGAGTGTGATGTTTCTTTTGTGTGTGTGTGTGTGTGTGTATACAAGCACACTCTACTCCCCACAAAAGTCGTAGTCGTAGTAGTAGTAGTGTAGTAGTAGTAGTAGTAGTAGTAGTAGTCGTCGTCGTCGTCGTAGTAGTAGTAGTCGCGCGTGTGATGTTTCTCTGGTTGTGTGTTTGTGTGTGTGTGTGTGTGTGTGTGTGAGTGTGAGTGTGTGTGTGCGCGTACACACACACACTCACACTCACTCACACACACACACACACACACACCACACACACACACACACACACACACACACACACACACACACACACACACACACACACTCACTCATTCACTCACTCACTACTCTGGAGTTGACATCAGTGCCGACTCCACTCCTTACAAAAGTCCTTCGGATGAGATTATAAACCGAGGGCCCATGTGCGAACGCATGCAGAACATCTTGCGCACACATTTATTTTATTTATTTATTTTTATTTATTTATACCACTTTAAGTCACGCAGAATTCTCTGCGTGAAATTTGGGCTGCTCTCCCCGGGGAGAGCACGTCGCCACAAGAGCAGCGCCACCCCTTTTTTTTTTCCTGTCTGCAACAGTATTTGTTTCCCTATCAGAGTGGCTTTTTTCTACATAATTTTGCCAGGGACAACTCTCTTGTTGCCGTGGGTTCTTTTACGTGCGCTAAATAATTATGTGCAACACACGGGACCTCGGTTTATCGTCTCATCCGAAAGACTAGCGCCCAGACCACCACTCATGATCTAATGGATGGGGAAAAAGTTTCGGGTCCAAACGGGATACGAACCACCGCACACTTCCGACCCGGACTTGTCGCTTTCTAGACAGGCGCGTACCTCTAGACCACCGATCCACTAAAGCCCGTTCCGTTTTTCGGAAGAGTAGGCCATTGTGTACCGGTGGGTACGGATGACAAATTTTACAAAAAACTGCATACATTCGGGGACTGTATGTAAAAAACCCACATGACTGCTTATTCCATTATCCTCGAAATAAAATAATGAATAATAAATAAATAAATAACACACAAACACACACATAGATAGATAGATAGATAGATAGATAGATAGATAATGTGTGTGCGTGCATGCGTTCATGCGCGTGCGCGCGTGTGTGTATGTGTGTATGTGTGTGTGTGTGTGGCCTGCCTACATGTACGCTCGCTCGCTTGCTTGCACTCTGCTTATTCTTTGTAATAACAAGCTGCAGAGAAGTTTCTTTACACTGAGATTGGAACCATTCATTTAATTTATTTGTTGCTGCCTCATCTTCTGTGACGTCCCCCGTTCTGCTGTTCCCACGCCGCTCATTCCAATCTCCCCCGCCACAGCCATACCCAGATTTTTCATGTCTCATCCTCAGAGTCGGAGGTCCACAGGGAGCCCATCACTATCAGGCCGCCGTGGGGCCACCAGCCAGAGGGGCCCTGCACTGCTGCTAGGTCACTTCGGTGGTGTTCAGTGGTGCCTGTTCTGAGCTAACATACGCAGGACACCACCTACTAAGCCCCCTACTAACGACAGTATTAGCTCAGTCGCGAAGCCAGACTGAGTGAGTTGCCCACCCGAGGTGGCAACCACCACAACGTCCCTCCAACGACTGTCCCCCGCGAACCTCCAACCCCAAAGGCTTTGGCACAAACTCGCCACAGGCACAGAGGTGTATGGGCAAACCGAATCTGAGGTCACCATGAGACCAGAACAACTAGGACCACCGAATTTGAGGCTTTTTTTTTTATTGCATGATGATCAATGACAATGAGGATGACGTAATGATGCTGCTGTGGAAGTGCATATGCTTTGAGACTACTTGACAGGGTTGTACTCTACGCTTACTATCATGATATATCCCGGCGTCAACCGGACCCGAGAGATACAGACACCTGCAGTGTTGGTCAGGTAATTTGAGCAACACTCTCAAACTCGCATCCGTTAAGTGGATGAAGCTCGACTATGTGGTCCCAGTCTTCCCACTGAGCCCACAGCACACTCACTCTGGGTAGGAGCCGGCCGGAGTCCGAAAAATCCCTATGACTCTTATGGGAATCGAACCCGCGACCTTCCAGTCCGGAACCATTCATTTTGTTTGGTCGCAAAACCAACCTGCCAAAGATTGAAACTGCATTGTTTCTCTCGAATTGCGTTATCCAACCTTTGACTTTGATGATATGTACATGCTGATCTTTCAATACCATTCAAAAGGGGAAAAGGAACAGTGTTTTCTATGACATGTAACACTTTGTTTTCGTTAGGTGGAGTTCAGCAGCACAGTAAAGCATGACTACGGGTCAGACATAGCTCTGGACGATATCTCCATCACTCCCATGGACTATGTTGACGCTGAGACCACCACGGATCTACCTACAACGGTCACGGCAGAGTCAGGAACATCCACACTGAAACCTCGAACGAGGTCTAGCACGACATATACCTTACAGTCTACTACTTTGGGCAACCTGAATGAAAATGTGCCCAGTACAGTTTTACCCACTGAAAAGCTCCCTGCAAGTAAACAAACGCCTAGCTCAACTGACAGCACGAGTCCGTCGACATTCCTAGTGCCATCTTCTCCAAAACCAACTAGAGTGCCATCTTCTCCAAAACCAACTAGAGTGCCATCGTCTCCAAAACCAACTAGAGTGCCATCTTCTCCAAAACCAACTAGAGTGCCATCTTCTCCAAAACCAACTAGAGTGCCATCTTCTCCAAAACCAACTAGAGTGCCATCTTCTCCAAAACCAACTAGAGTGACATCATCAAGCATGACCCCTGGTCGTTCCGGTGCACTGACGTCACAAGCTATAACTAGCTTTTCAGTTGTTACAGCAACGCCCCTGCCTGTCAGTACACACACATACACATGGCCATTCTCAAGTACAAGGATCACGACAGCATCAAAGTCAACGAGAACAGGCTCAAATACAACCAGCAAGAGGACTACGGCCGTCTCCTCAAAGTCGGCAACCTCCACCACAGTCTTCAGCACCTCCTCTGTGGCAACCACAGCAACACACGCGTTCAAACCACCCACTACCCGCGAACACCTGATGCCCCAAACCCAGCTTCTCTCCATCACGCCCACAACCACCACCCCCCCGAAGAACCGCACCATGGCCCCAGCAACGACGCTTCCAGGGGCTGTGAGGGCCTCAGAGAACAACATTCTCGTGGTGGTGGTCAGCCTGGGGATGCTGCTGCTGCTGGTGCTGGGGGTGGCTGCTGTGTACGAGTACAGGCAGACTAAAGGCAGGCACGGCGGGCCTGGTCCAGTGGGGGGCCTGAAGGAGATCGCTCTCCAAGCTCTGCACCAGCAGGAAGTGGAGCAACCTGTCCAAAACGGACAGATAACAACGCTGTCAACAGCCGTGCAAATCCGGTTTTGATCTATTGATAAAGCATTTTTCCCCGTTGTGGTGTCAAGTTCATACGTAACGACAATGCTAGATTTGGTGTGTGAATAAAGCATGAACTATATCATGACTGATCATTGTTTGAATATGCAAAACCAAACACCCCCCCCCCCCCATCCCATTTAGTTATCACAAAATCACGTAGTCTTTTTTGACACAACAAAAGAAACACACAGACAGACGTATAGACAGACAGAGCTTGTTTGTTTTGTTTTGTTTAATGTCCATTCACTATTCACTACTTGGAGAATTAGACACACCCGCAGTCATACCAAAACACCTATATACAAATCCCATCTCTCTTTTTCTAGCTTCAATTATCAACTGATTGGTGTGCATCTTCCAGTTCAACTTTCTAGTTTAAAATACACCTAAGAATTCGACATCTTGTTTGTATTGAAGCACCTTTCCTTTGAATTTCAGAATTGGTAATTTTGAAGGGTTTCCATCGTTATTAAAAAGCACAACTTTTTTTCTGCCGATAATTCTAAATCATTTTTATTTCATATAACTACATACTTAATTTATCTAGTTCGTTCTGATATATTTTTTCAACATAATTAATAGCTCTTCTTTTCATGCTTTTCCCAACTGATGTATTTATCCATTATAGCAATATCGTCTGCATACTGAACAACTTGGGTATTAGGTGACAAAGAGCTAGGGAGATCATACACAAGAATAGAAAACAAGAAAGGGGCAAGTACTGATTCCTGTGGTATACATGAGTCGATAGATTTCAACGATGAGTACACTGAACCTAATTTAGTGTATATTGATCTATCAGATAAGACATTTTTCAGATATGTATATAATATTGCATTGGTACCAATGTATTCACAGACAGAGCAATGTTCTATAGGTTCCCTCTCTCATATCACATCACATCATATTATTATGGGTTGGTTATTATCTGACACGCTCAAAAGGAAGGGTCGACGATGTTGACGATAAAGTAAGAAATGATCTCAAACTATGCATGCTTTTCATTGAAATCCTGCCTGCTTTCTACAATTTTCTATAGCTGTTTGTCTGTTTGTATCTATCTATCTATCTATCTATCTATCTGCAAAAGAACAGCAATGGATATGAATATTCTCTCTCTCACACATACACACAGACGCGCGCGCGCGCGCGCACACGCACACACACACACACACACACACTACATGTGTACAAGTCAGACTAGATAAGTCACACTTCAGCAGAAACTACATAGGGACAGCGTATGACTAGAGAAATGTATAAGAGCAGAAGTTACATACATAACCAGCGATGCGGTTATGCAAGTATATGAACAATGATTTAGGGAAACATGTGTAGTCCTTGTTTGACGAATTTTGCAAAATTCAGTCATTGTTTTTGTCTGTTGCCCATTTTCATCAGTGATTCATATTTATAAAAATTAGGGTGATTTGTGTAATATCTGGGCAAGGATTGGTTGCACAAGTTCTGTAGTGCTGGGCCTTCCATGACAAAGTGATATTCATCACCTAGACGATTCATACCACACAGAGTACAGCGTCTTTCATCATGTGGTAAATTTACATGTCTTCCGTTCACTTTGGGCGGTTTATGGTTGCTAGTTCTGATTGTTAACGTGGACAGGCTGTAGCACAGTGGTAGGCTGTCTGAATTCTGTTTAAAGGACGTGTGGTGCTTATACACAGTGTAGTTGTGGGCCCTCTGGCAGCCTCGACAGTTTTCTACCCATTTTTGCATAATTATAACTGTCTTTTAAGTATCTGAAGCAGGTCATTATTTGTCAACCATGATGCAGACATCTGCTGAAGGGTGGATAATGTCATGCAAAGGATAGTTCATTTTCACCAATTATTTGTTTAATTTTGCATAGCCAATCGTTTAAAAAAAATTAATTTGAAAATTGAAGCATTCTGTCAGCGTCTGAAGCATACACGATGAGGACTGTTTACTTGGATTGACAGACAATTTGTGCTAACATTTTACCATACGGCTGTATATGTGTAGAAACATAGGAAAGCAACCTGTTTCACCATATATAAAGCAGTTTGGCGTAATCTTTTTTTAATGGTAAGATGTATATGCAGTATTGCAGGTGTGATGATTCAGCTATAGATATCAGTACAGCTATTGCCTCGGACTTCACAGCCATATGTATGTCAGTGCTGGTAACACTAGTGAGTTAAACAAGTCAAGCTGACAAGATATTGAAAGCTGAAGCTGTCTGCTTGTTTTCTTAATAGTGCCATCATAGCTCGTCCAGCTAGGTCTCTTAATTGTTTAACGGCCGCATTGAACTTTCCATTGAAATTAAAGGTCAGTCCCAGATATCTAAATTTGGAAACATGTTCCAGTATATTTCCATTTAGTGTAGAGAGATACTGGGAGTTTATTTATCTCAATCATTAACATAAAGAGCAAAAAGTAATGGGGACAAGTTTTCACTTTGTCCGACGCCTTGGTGGACATGAAATGTCTCTGACACCAAACCATTTGAAGAAACACAAGAGACGATCCCTTTGTGCATATTTCTAATTACATTAAAAACCTTGCCACCTATACCTGATCTGAGAAGTTTTATCCATAAACCATTATGCCACACTTTGTCAAAAGCCTTTCCATAGTCCATAAAAGCACAGAATGGCTTGTCTTTCCTGTTCCTTATGATATCATTTAAACATTTTAGCACAAAATAATTATGTGATCTGTAGTGGAATGATCAGATCTAAACCCAGCTTGGTTTTCTGAGAGATTGTTTACAGTATTTCATTAAGTATAGCAGTGAAAAAATTAGCACTACATGAAAACAAAGTGATTCCTCTCTAATTGTTTGGGTCACTTTTGTCTCCCTTGTTTTTATAAATAGGGATGATAACTCCAGTCAGCCATTCCTGTGAGAAAACTCCTGTTTCTAAAAGCTTATGGAACAGTATACACCAGAAGTGGTTTAATTGTTCAAAAGTAGAACAGATTGTTTCATTGATAATTCCACCTATTCCAGTCGCTTTATTATTCCTTAGCTTTTTAATGACCGCACAAAGCTCTGTCATTGAGAAATCAGCATTTAGTATTGTTTTTTGGTTCATCTGTTTCAGTAAACTCTCCTGACAATTTGTCAATTTCTTCATCTTGGGCCTGATTTTCCTGGTTATCAATATTGTTTTTGCAAAGATCTATTAAGTACCCTTCAAGTTTCTTTAATAGGGATATCATTTTATTTTGATTTTTTAAAAATTAATTAATTATATACCAATATAGTCGCTTATAGAGTAAGGTATGTAACTCCTGTAAGGTATGTCACTCCTGTTTAGAATACATGGGAGAAAATAACAGAGTGCTCTCCCGTAGACCATTGTGTAACCTTCTGTACTCGAGGCTCTTTGTGTGTGTGTGTGTGTGTGTGTGTGTGCGTGCGCGTGCGTGCGTGCGTGCGTGCGTGCGTGCGTGTGTGTGTGCGTGCGTGTGTGTGTGGTGTGTGTGTGTGTGTGTGTGTGTGTGTGTGTGTGTGTGTGTGTGTGTTTACTTTATTTATTCAATGTTTTATTTCGAGGATAATGGAATAAGCACTTATGTGCTTTTTCACATCAAGTCCAAGTGTGCATGGTGTTTTGTAAATTTTGTCTTCCGTTCCCAACGGTACACAATGGCCTACTCTTCCAAAAAAACGGAACAGGTTTTAACGCGTGCGCAAGATGTTCTGCTTGCGTACTCGGGTATATGGTCTCATCCCAAGGACTTTTACAAGGAGTAGAGTCGGCACTGAGAAAAATTTCCCTTGAACGGGAGTCGAACTCGGGTCAGCAGATCACGAGCGCTTTGCAGGACGCCCAAACCACCAGGCTATATGATCCCCCCCCCGCGCGCGCGCGCGCGCGCGTGTGTGTGTGTGTGTGAGTGTGTGCATGCGCGTATTAGGGGAGTGTGTGTGCATGTGTATGCAGGCACGCATTTATATCTATTGTCGAACATGCTCTGTTTTTATATTCTTTCTTTACTTCTTTAAGGAATCAGGGTTTCATCTTTTCAGCTCATATTTACAGAAGTACTCGTGAGAAAGGTGGACATACGGGTAGAAACATCATTAATCTCAGGTACTTTGAAAACTCGTAGAAAAATTCTTTAAAGGGTCGATACAAAGGGCAATACTGCTGGCCTTATCCTAAGTCAAATGCCAAACTGACCAAAGTGATGCACATTAATGGTACAGTTACCCCGCAGAATATAAAAGTCAATGGAACAGATCTGGAATACGTCAAAAATTTCAAATAATTTAGGCTCTTTAGTGGGCCCTGTTTAGAAGAGGCCAAGGGTAGAATCGGTATGGTCATTAAAAAAGGATTCAGTTAAACAACATTTGCAAAGACAGGCATACCTACAGATACAAAATCAGCATTGTCAATACACTAAACTAGCCTGAATTGCTGTCCAAGCTTTTATCTTCTTTGTTTATTTCTTTAAGGAATCAGGGTTTCATCTTTTCAGCCCATATTTACAGAAGCCTGGACACTACGAAAATTAGAAAAAGACAAAATAAACACAGCCAGAATATGGCTCTGTAGGCGACTTCTAAGAGTCAAGTGGTCAGACAGGAGAGCAAATGAAGCATTCTTGGACTCTCAGTGCAAAGACATAAGTATGTTGGGGCAGACTGAGATATTGTTGGTCATGCCAACAGAAACACACAGACACATCTGACAACGACCCTTCTCCAAGGCAGAAGGAAAAGAGGCAGACCACCAACATCCTACATTGCCAACTTCACCGAGATCGGTGTTTCTGGGAGGGCAACAGGAGATCGTAGAACTCAGCAGAGACAGAGAAAGAAAATGGCGAACCCTGGTGGCATTGCGTGAGCTCCTATCGACGAAAGCTGCGGTGGAGACAGTCGAGTTATATTTCTTTAGTCTTTATTTCGGGGATAATGGTATAAGCAGTCATGTGCTTGACTGTCATCCAGTCCCATTGTATTAACGGTTTTGTACATGTTGTCATCTGTTCCCACCGGAACAAATGGCCTACTCTTCCGGAAAGCGGAGCTGTTTTAACGTGCGTGCAAAATGTTCTGCGTGCGTTCACACACAGGACCTTGGTTTACGGTTTTATCCGAAAGACATTCGTGGAGGGGGAGCCAGCACTCTAGGGAAATAACCGCCATGAATGGACATCTGTCTAAGTGGTGGTTGAAACACGGTCCGTCAGATCGTGAGAGCAATGCGCAATGCTCTAACCACTATTCCCCTTTCTTCTTCGCGTGAGTGTGCGCGCGCTTGTGTGTGTGTGTGTGTGTGTGTGTGTGTGTGTGTGTGTTGTGTGTGTGTGTGTGTGTGTGTGTGAACACGCATGCAGTGCGTATGTGCGCGTGTGTTTTCCGCACAAGCGCGCTTATTCATGTGCACGTGCTTGTGCACGTCCATGCGTGCGTGTTCCTGGGTGTTTATTTTCGTATGTACGTGTGTGTGTGCATTTGTACATGCGTCCGATGTGTGTGTGTAGGGGGGGGGGGGGGCGGAGGGCGGTGGTGGTGGTGATAAGACAAGGTATCTTAAACTCGAAGGGAGCATATTATGAGGGTAGAAATAAATGAAAAGCGGCTGTTTGGGTTAAGGGGGCCTGAGAGTAAAATAAAGCAGGTCCCGCATTAATGTTAATTCATCGCGGAAACCTGCAACAGAGATTCGGAAAGTGTGGGGTTTTGTGTCAAGGGTAAGCCTGTTGCCACCAGTACAGCCCTCTTCCCCCCCCCCCCGTCGCCCCCCCCCCCCCCCCCCCCGCCCCGCTGTTTTCCTCCTGTTTGCAAGTGCATTGATGTCAGTGTCTTTATGGCGTTTTTCAACTCAGTTTTGACACTCATGGTCTCGTGGCTGGGGGAAGAATGGAACCCGCCCCTCTCACTTTCTTCACTAGCGCCTGACTATTGGCCCCGCAGAGCCAAGGTAGGCTGGAAAAGCATTCCGCTGAACTGTGTGCACTGCAGTTGATGTACACATAACATCTGTATTACTGTACACTACTATAACTGTTGCTGCTACAAAAACATCATCAACAACAACAACTACTACTACAACTACAACTACTACTACAAATACTACTACTACTACTACTACTACTACTACTACTACTACTACTACTACTACTACTACTACTACTACTACTACTACTACTACAACAACAACAACAACAACTACTACTACTACTACTACTACTACTACTACTGCTACTGCTACTTCTGCTAGTACAACTACTTCTATCATAATTACCATTCCAACTTTTACTACAATTACCATTACCACCACTACTACTTCGGATGGGACTATAAACCGAGGCCCCGTGTGCGAACGCATGCAGAACATCTTGCGCACACGTTAAATCCTGTTCCGCTGTTCGAAAGAGTAGGCCATTGTGTGCCGGTGAGAACAGATGACAAAATTAAAAAAAACCCGCATACACACGCATACAAAAAAAGTCATCTGAGCGCTTTGATTTGTTGCTTTACAAGATTCAGCGCTATATAAATTCCATACATTCTTCTTCTTCTTCTTCTTCTTCTTCTTCTTCTTCTCTCTTACTACTACTACTACTACTAACTACTACTACTACTACTACTACTAACTACTACTACTACTACATCCCTAAAATTACTACAGTTACCACCACCACCACCACCACTACTACTACTACTACTACTACTACTACTACTACTACTACTACTACTACTACTACTACTACTACTACTACTACTACTGCAACAACAACTACTACTACTACTACTGCTATTACTACAATTACCACTATCGTTGGCAGCCTTAAGTCTCAGAAGACAATGGAGTTGCGCTCTAGGTGTTGATTCTGGTACAGCGTCTGTTGTGGCTGGCCAGTCCCACACGGGAATGACAGACAGTCCCTATGGCAGAGGGCACAGATGAAGTCTGAGGCTGCCCTGTCTGTCTGGGCTGTAGCCTTTCTTCTCATTGTCTTTGCTTCGTGCTCCTCAGCCAGTGTCTCTTCGAACTTGGAAAGAAACCTTTCTGCACAGTCTCTCTCCAGGATGATTGTTCAAGGGCTGTTGCTTCCCAGTTGTTCTGGTTGATGTTCAGGGCTTTTAGGTCCCTCTTGCAAACGTTCTTTGAATCACAGCTGTGGTATTCATGTGGGACGTTTTCCTGCACTAGTTCTCCATAGAGAAGGTCTTTAGGGATCCGTCAGTCGTCCGTGCCCACGACATGGCCGAGCCAAGTATGCCTCTCTGTTTCCGCAGTGTGCACATGCTGGTGCATCCAGCTCTTTCCAGGACAGTGTTGCTTGGGACCTTGTCCTGCCAGGTGATGTTTAGGGTGTGTCAGAGTCGGCGCAGGTAAAAAGCATTGAGCTTTCGCTCTTGCCGGACACACAGAGTCCAGGACCTGCTGCCATACATGAGGATGCTCACGACGCAGGCACTGTAGATGTGGATCTTTGTGTGCTCAGTCAGCTTGCTGTTGTTCCAGGCTTTCTTTGTCAGTCTGGTCATGGTGGTACTGAGCTCTGCGTCAAGAGAGAGGGTGTCTGAGATAGTTGAGCCCAGGTATACAAAGTCATGGATGACATCCAGTTCATGATCATTGACACTTATGACTGGGGGAGCGTCAACATCCTGTCCAATGACTTGCGTTTTCTTCAAGCTAATGGTAAGTCAGAAGTTTTGGCTGGCATCACCTGAGGCGAGTCATGAGCTGTTGTAGGTCCTCAGCTGAGTGGTTGGTTACTGCTGCATTGTCTGCAAAGAGGAAATCACGCAGGCACCTCAGCTGGACTTAAGTCTTGGCTCTTAGTCTGGAGAGGTTGAAGAGCTTTCTGTATGACCTGGTTCTGAGGTACATACCTTCAGTTGCAGGACCAAAAGCAGTTTCACCATCAGTGCAAATAAGATTATAAACAGGGTGAGAGCCAGGAAGCAGCCTTGTTTCACTCCGCTCCGAATGTTGAAGGCAGGAGATGTTGAGCCGTCAAAGAAGGTGCCTTTCATGTCTCCATGGAAGGATGTGATAATGTTTAGAAGTTTGTGGAGACATAATAAATAATAATAAATGGAATTTATATAGCGCTATATCTTGTATAAAAACAAATCAAAGCGCTTGCATCCATTCCACTCCCACACATCATCTGACTGTGTGCGAGGAGCGCCTGACGGTAACAGCCATGGCCGGTCGTACACTCGAGAATTTCTCCTTAGCCTGAGGGAATCAGCCAGTGTGTCAGCTGAAGGCAAAGACTACAACTTTCCATGTGAGATTCTATCATCAGCAACTAACACTACAACTACCACCCCTATTACTACTACAATTACCACTCTTACTATTACTACAATTACCACTCCTACGTTTACTACAACTACCAAGCCTACTATTTCTGTTCCTTGTACTGCTACAGCATCAATTACTACAATTACTACTACCACTGCTGCTACTTTTATGAGAGAGAGAGAGAGAGAGAGAGAGAGAGAGAGAGAGAGGAGAGAGAGAGAGAGAGAGAGAGAGAGAGAGAGAACTGCCGAACAACCCTCCTTCCAAAAATCAATAAAGCAGGCAAACACAGAAAACCTAGAAAATGTATGTGACATTTCAACAGAAACCTTTTGTTCACCAATGGCTTATACTGTTTTTTCCTCTAAGCTGCTCTAGAAAAGACGTTATTATTGATTTTACAAAAAAGTCAACTTGTAATTGCTTCACTTGCATGTGTTTATAGTTATTTTACCCTGTCTGTCCGTTTGTCTGTCTTCCCCTCCTTCACTCCAACCCATGTGTGTGTTGTGTTCTCATTAGTTTATCACATGTCCATTCCAAAGTTGCTCACACAAACACACACACACACACACACACACACACACACACACACACACACACACACACACACACACACACACACACACACACACACACACACACACAAGCTAGGTAGTTAGAGCATGGCGCATTGCACTCGCTATCTGACAGCCCGGGTTCGAGCCTCTACTGTTGTGATGTGTTTCACATACTTACAAAAATATGTATATGACAGAGAAGTCCATCTGTTTTATATTGGACCCTATACCAATGCTCTTATTGTTCTATGTGGGTTTGAGTTTGGTCATTGCAACAGTAGCCTGGGCTATCTTGGATAATTCTGGGCTTTTATCCTTCATCAGACACTATAAGGTAAAGGTAAAGGTAAAGGTAAAGGAGTCCCACAACCTATAAGGTCGTAGGGGAGCGAGGCGTCAGAGACCTCACTTCTCTAGGGCCAGCATACTGAGGGAGGCGCCCATCTCCTCTCCCTCGCTGCTCCCTGACCCTAAAGAGGGCAGGTACCCATTTACAGCTGGGTGAACTGGGGGAACTGTACTGAAACCATGGCGCGCAAACGGTCACCCATCCAACTGGTAACCACGCTCGATGCTGCTTAACTTGGCTGGGGGAAAGCGAGTGCTCCGACCACTGAGCTATCCCGTCCCCCACTATAGCTCCCAGATTTTAAAAGCTATGGACGGTCTTAGGTTTCTTGTTGTCTACGATAATGTCATTGCTGATGCCATTGAGTTTATTTGTCATCAACTGGGTCTTGTCTACAGCTGATCTGCATGCCATAGCCGTAGAGACCTCGACTCATCAAAGTGATTGACCAAGTTGACCAGCTTTGGATCTTGTCCATCTAGGCTAGGCCAGCAATGTCATCAACAAAACGTGAGTAGGTAACTGCTCTGCCTCCAATACTGACTGTTTCCTCATTATCTTAAAAAGAGCAGACACCCCTGGTGTTCTCCAGCTGTGGTTTAGAACCATTCTCCTGTGTTGCTGTCATAGTGGGTCCAGATCTTCCTCGAAAACTTCTCATTCTTTCTGTTACAGAGGAAGATCTGGACCCACTACAATTTGTGTACAGGGCTGAATGGCGGTCGAAGATGCCAAACTATTCATGTTGAACGTTGTAAAGCCACTTAGAAACACCTGACTCTCAAGCCAGACTATTGTTTGCTGACATCAATTCTGCTTTCAATACAATGCAGCCTCACGCTCTTGTTTAAAAAAAACCGCTTTAAAATTACAGGTAGAAAATCACTTTGTTGGTTGGGTAATTGAGTTTTTAACCCACAGACCACAGCCTGTTTTTGTTAACACAATATCTTCATTGGTTAGATTTATTGATAGATTCAGGGCTTCGTACAGTCTATATACAACTGATTGCAGAAGTAGTTATACAAATTCCTTTCTTGAGAAGTTTGCGAACTGTAGTGGTCTTATATCTCTTTCATCTGTATCAGTCCATGACCATGGCCCAGCCCTCACTGGTTCATCCAGTGGTGTGATGAGGCGTATCTGGAGCTAAGTGTTTCTTAAACTAAAGATTTTTCTATTGATTTCAGTGGATCAGAGCCCACTTATAAAAAAATTATTATCTATAACGAAAAAGTTGTTGGAGATGTTTCGAATTATAAGTCCCTACATCATCGTTAACTCTTAGTAATAATAAAGCAGGGTGTGTACTTTATTTGGTAGGTTAAGTCAATCTTTATTGATAAAAAGACTCTTTCTTTGTTTTATAAGTCTTATGTAGACAGCGTTGCCAGCCTTGTTTCCATTTGTTGGTATAATAGCCTAAGCGTTAAAAATATTAATGATCTTAGGAGAATTGAGAACCTGATCAAAAGTAGTTAAAGAACAAAGAGATCTCAAGTGGTTCTGCAATCAACAGCTTGCACGCAAAGCAACTGCCATCTTGACCAATCTTTCCCTTAAATGTTTTCTAAGTTGCCTTCAGGATGCGGCTTACAGAACAAGAAACTCCTTTGTGCCAGTAGTCATATGAATTCTTAGTTTACAATGAAATTGACTACCCAATCATAGTGAAGGATGCTGGTTGCAAACTCTTCATTAATGGCCCCACGGTCCAAGGGACTAGGGATAGGTGAGGTGAGAGTCATATTTTTGTTGAAGTATTCAGAGAGAAAGAGAGAGAGAGAGGGGCGGTATTCAAATAGGCTTTAGCCCTTTATGAATGGGGATGTGAACAATAAAATACATAATACTATTGTAAACACAGTGATATGTTATTTGATCTCTAAGTTGTACGCTGCTTCATGAAGTGACATTTCTCGAAGCTTGAAAGCCTTGTAGAAAAGTAAAGAGAATTTCTTATAACTTCAGGATTTGTACAAGACATCAATAAACTCGATTTAAACAAGTACTGTTTCCTATCATATATTTTTGGTTGAAAGATTTTTGCTCTAAGGTAATTTAATTCTTGGCATCCTGAAACACAACACACGGGAGAAGAGGACACCAGGCAAAAGGAAACAGGCAAAGAGGATCAACATGAAAAAGCTAAAAAATGCTGAAGTGCGGGACCACATCCTCAGCACTGTAGCTCAAAAGCTGAACGGGGTGGACCCTACAGATATGAATATTGAGGAGGCCTGGAGTACCTTTAAAACAGCTATCCTGGACACCTTGCAAGAGGCATGCGGCAACAGGAAGGACAGAAATGGAACCATAAAGGCAACAGCGTGGTGGAATGAAGAAGTCAAGGAGGCCATCAAAGAAAAGAAGAGACTCTTCAAGATATAGTTGAAGTCAAATCAAGAAGATGACTACGTTAACTACAGACTCGCAAGAAGAAACAGCAAGCAGGTGGTGAGTGCAGCAAAGGAGGCTTCGTGGAAAAAGTATGGTGAAGAACTTAGCAAAATGTGTAAACACTCCCCAAGAGAGTTCTACAAAAGTATAAAAGCCGTGCGAATATGGGAGGAACCCTTTGACCCCACCACTGCGATCAACGATGCAAACGGACAGCCACTGCAGGAAGAGGATGAGATCATATAGAGATGGGAAGATTACTTTAAAGACCTTCTAAACCCATCAGGGGTGACTGACACACAATCACAATTCACTCCGAACCACCAAGACCAATCCGAACCCACCATCTTGGAGTGTGAAGTAAGAAGGGCCATCAAGATTAGCCCTAAAGGGAAGGCAGGAGATGTAGATGGCATAACAACAGAAGCCATCCTGGCCTGTGGAGAGACTGAAGTCAAATGGATCACAACCATCTTCCAAAAGGCATGGGAGGAAAGAAGAGTTCCAGAAGACTGGCAGAACGCTATTTGTAGTGCCAATATGGAAAAAGAAGGGCACTAAAAAGGACTGTAGTAACTACAGGGGCATTTCACTCCTCAGTCATGTAGGAAAGATGTACGCAAAAATCCTAGAGCAGCGCTCCAGAGCAAAAGCAGAACACCTACTGTGTGACGCTCAGTTTGCCTTCAGGAAAGGGAGAGGCTGTACTGACATTGCACTGAGACAACTGAGTGAGAGGGCTCTTGAGTACAATCAAGCTCTCCACCTAGTATTTGTCGACCCAGAAAAGGCTTTTGACAGAGTGAACAGAGATAAGCTCTGGAGGGTCCTGGAGCAGTATGACAGCAAGGGGCAGCTCTTAGATAACATCAGAGCTGTATACAACAACAGCAAGAGCACAGTTCGCACTCCAAGGGGACTTTCCAACTGGTTCCCTGTGACGTCTGGGGTGAGACAGGGCTGCGTCCTTTCCCCACCCTGCTCTTCATCATATTCATGGACCAGATCACAAAGGAAACCAACTCAGACCTGGAGGCACTCAACGAACTTCTGTTTGCTGACGATCAAGTCATGATCAATGATAACAAAGACAAGCTGCAAGAGCACACAGACCAGCTCAATACATGCTGTGAAACCTATGGCATAAAAATCAGCATGAGCAAGACCGAAGCCATGACAGTCAGAAGAACTCCAGAAAAGCTCAAAATCAACATCAACGGAGCCCAACTAAAGTGGACGACTGAATTCAAGTACTTAGGCAATATATTCACGGAAGATGGAAAACTGGACAGAGAAATAGAAACACGCTGTCAAAAAGCAAACGCAGTCAGCTATCAACTCACCCCACTTCTGCGACATCCTAACATCCCTATGAGCACCAAGGCAAAGCTGATCAACGCCATCTTCCTTCCAACTCTCCCTTACCAGTGCCAGACATGGTCCCTGACAAAAGCCCTGGAGCAGAAACTGGTAACGTGTGAGATGAAGTGTTTGAGGAAAGCCGTCAACAAGACCAGGAGAGATAAGAGAAGAAACGAGGTGATCAGAGACATGATAGGAGCCACACCCATCCTACACCATAATTATTGAACAACAACGAACCAAGTGGTTCGGGCACCTCACACGGATACCGCCAAACCAGCCAGTCTTGCGGGCTTACAACTTGAGGTACTCTGGCACGAGGGCCAGAGGTAGACCCAGGCGACGCTGGAGTGATTCCGTGGCAGAAACACTGAAAGTCCATGGATTGTCCAAGCTACCCGCCTTGCAGCAGACAGACAGTTATATCTTCCCGCGACGCCACAGTGTACAAGGGGAAGGAAAAAGTAAAAGTAAAGTAAGTAAGTAACAAAGAACAAAAGGGACTTCATCTTTCTGTGACACATTGCATAAGGGGCATACCAAATCATGATCATCATAATTATGGTCTATATTTTAAACGATGTACATACAAATCAGATATACAAAGCCTAAACTTTGCTGTGTTGCAAGGTGTAAGGAATAGGTGGTTCTCTTTCAGCACGCTACAATCACTCTTGAACAACTTTCCCAGCTCACGATTTTATAATTAAGTCAAATTGTTATAACATGTTGTATAAGACAAATATCAATTAAATTAATACTATGTTCTATTAAGATATTGAACAGTCTAACATAATAACACGCGCACGTATTTTTAAAAATATGTGTATAACATGTATGATAAGACAAATATCAGTGAAGTTAATACTCTATTCTATTAGAAATTGAACACAGTTTACACTAATAAAAGGTAGCCTTTAGTCTCTCTCTCTCTCTCTCTTTGTTTACTATGTTTTTGTTTTTAACAGTCAGGCCCCCATACCAGCAAGCTAAGGAAAATTAAAGGACAGACTCAATCAAACATCGGTAGAAATTTTGTAAAACTTCTACATTCACTTTAAGACTCTGGAGTTGTTGAAGGAAAAAGATGCGTGAGTGGCATTTTCTATTTACAAGATCTGTATTACCATTTAAGTTTAGTTTATCACCAATAATAGTACCTAGATATTTGTATTGGTGTACACGCTCTACCTTTACACCATCAATGTAAAGATTTGGTATGGGCTGGGAGTCCCTGCGAAAATCAATCAACATTTCCTTAGTCTTTTTAACACTACGGTCAAGACAGTTCTGTTTGCACCAGGTGGAGAACTCCTCAACTTGTTAAAATACTTTGACATGGAATTAGACAAAATCTCCAGAGCAGAGTCATTTAGAATATTTGATTAACGGTATAAGATCAGAGCCAGTGCAGTCATTTGTGTAAAGGGTGAAAAGGATGGGGGACAGAACAGTGCCTTGGGGAGAACCATGGAATTGATCTTTGAGGGGATATGGCTTTTTGAATCAAACAAACTGTGTCCAGTGTGTCAAAAAGCCCATTATCCGATAATTAATCGAGGACAGAAAATTTATTGAGAGCAGTTTGAGAGCTAATAGATGGGGCTGAATGGTATTAAGGCAGAAGAGAAGTCAATGAAAAGTATACGAACAAAGGATTTTGGGTTTTTTAGGTGGGAATAAACATTTTTGCAGCAAGGTAACTGTAGCATCATTTGTGCTTCTGTTGGCTTTGTATGCAAACTAAAGAGGATCTAGATATGAAGAAGTAAGAGAAAAGAAGCCCTTTGAAAAACGATTCGTTCAAAACATTTCATTACTAATGGAGTGAGAGCTACGGGTTTCTATAGTCATTTAAAGATTGGGTGTGATTATTTTTTGGAACAGGACAAATTATTGATTTTTTCCAGAGATTGGAACATGGCATGCTTTCAAAGACAGAGAAAACAAATCACTAAAAACATGACACAGCTGCTCTGCACAAGATTTTAAAAGCCGACCACAAATACCATCCACACCCACAGCCTTCCTCACATGCAATGTTTTAAATACTGATTTAATATCTGTAGCATGAACAGTAAAATCTTTATCATTTGAATCATTATCACAGACATTTTGTTGCAGGTTAGAAAGAACAGATTGAAGCTCATGTTTGTGATCTTCACGCTCAAAACCGGAAATTTAGAAATCATTCAGTTCATCAGCAAAGCTTTTTGTTCCTCTTGGCATTGACTGTGTTGACTTTTTTTGAGTTTTGCTTGCCCTGGAAGTATCTTAAACCCTTCCATGCATTAGCCAAATGACCCCTCTGAAATTGTTTTTCAACTTTCTCTTTATAAGACTTTACACTCTCGAATTTTTTTGAAGATTCCTTTGAATTGTTCTGCGGGCCTTTCCCTATCGCCGCTCATGAAACGCTACTTTATTTTTGTTTAGAGGGGAATTTTAGTGTTTTTGTCACCCAAGGTTTATTGTTGGGAAAATATCTTTACGTTTTTTGTGGAATAATAAGATTTTCACAAAAAGAGATATATGCATCACAACATCAGTCGCTTCTTCAACATTGTCACTCGAGTCAAGAAAACACACTCAGTCAGTGCACTCAAAAACAACCTTTCAACCTTCCACACTCTCATGCGTCCAAACACTTTCACTTGTTTTTCACAATAGGGTCAGTTTTTATTTTGGGTTTTATATGCAGGTATGAGGAAAATTTGTGTTGTAATCTGAGGTCCAAGGGGGTGGCAAAGCAACAGCCTTATAAGTATGTCAAATGTTCCCAAAACATTTGTCAAGAATTTTGAAATTGACGGGTAAAACAAGTCACATATTGTTTAAAAGAAGGAAGAGCATGTTTTAAATCACAGTGGTTAAAATCGCCAAGCACAAAAAAAAAGGGCGATCAGGAGCATTCAATTGCAGTTGGGTACTGGGGTCAAGATCGGGGAGGCGGCACGAGTCAGCACAGGCAGAGGGAGGCACATAGCACACTGTCACAAACACTTGGCCAAACTCCCTTGGCAGATATTTAGGACGGAGGGACACTGACAACAATTCAACATCTGCAGTACACACTTGCTTTCTTACCTTGACATTCGCTCTTGTACACCAACTTTCATTCACGTATAGGCACACGCCACCACCTTGTTTTCTTCCTCTCTCATCTTTCTCTCTGTCCATTCGATATGGCACACCAAAACCATTCAAAGCCACACTCCCACCACTAATAAAATCAATAAACCAAGTTTCAGTAAAACAAAGTAAACATGAATTCTTATATTCAGATAAAAACTGTATGTTTGCTTGAAGTTCATCGAAATTAAAATTGCGTCTATAGGGTCGAAGTGATCGCACATTTGCTAAAACAAATAGAGGGTAATGCAGGTTGAAATTTGAACCGTCTCAAACGTCTTTTCACTCCTCCTCTACGGCCTCTTTTTCGACGATGAGTGGGTTCCAGAATTCTGGCATTCTTAAATTCACAGCGTAACTCAGGAGGAATGTCATACAAACAAGAATCAGAGCTAAAAGCAGATTTAATTTCTAAAAGTGTCTCTCTTGAATAAAATATATGTAGGGTGCCCGTACCTGTGTTAACATGGCTGCCGTTTTTGAAATCGAAGGCAGGTACACATATAATATTCCACGCACTAATACACCACCACCACAATAAAAACCCAATTGGCACACATCCATCACTGGTATAGCTGACACTTATACTCTCACATGCAACACAATCACAGTCAAATTCTTCCTTCTTTGCATCAAAATACAAGAAAAACATCAGAGCTTGTAACCCTGCAGCCGCCCAGCTGTGAAGCGCCACTCACTCACTTTTGTACTCACTCACTTATATATATATATATCGAGAGAGAGAGAGAGAGAGAGAGAGAGAGAGAGAGAGAGAGAGAATTATTAGATAGATAGATCGACAGAGAGGGAGGGAGGGAGAGAGAGCACTCCCATGGCTTAACAGTAGGCCTTCATCAGCCTTAGTCCACAATACACCAACAGGGAGTGAAGGGGAAGGGGAAGCACAATGCAAAACAGTGATTTCACAAATTATTTAGATACACCATTGAATCAGCTGACGATTTGCATTCATAATTATGTGTGCATGCACATTTTCCCTTGCTGGCAACTGAAAGGTTCAACTTCGTATCTCTGTATGCTTACTCATGTCATTGAAGTCACCAAGCACCAATATAGCTTATGACTACGAGAGAAGGAACACAGAAAGCATCCCGAGTATAATGGTAATGGGCCATAGATCTCGCTTACTGTGAACTGCCTAAGCTAGATATGCCATCTTTTATGATAACAAATGACAAATAATCCTATAAAGCATGTTAAGTACATCATACGGCACTGGTGATTTATTTTAGGATTAAGGCATCGACATGCTTTAAGAATAGTCCATAATACATTAAATGACATAGACTCTCCTTTCAAAGTTAAAGTTACTTAAGTTGCCATGTACCATGTGCCATGGGGGGAGAGAGAGAGGGGAGAAAAGGGGAGAGTAAGAAGGAGGGAGAGAGAAAAGAGAGAAAAAAGGGAAAAGAGAGAGAGAGAGAGAGAGAGAAAGAAAGAGAGACGCTTTGACGCTTTGACCAATTTATTGTCATTGCCCAAAGTTGCCTATTGACAAGGGGGGTTATACACGACTTTCTTTTGTAAATACAAATAAATACAAGAAAAATCACATGATCCATTTAACGTAATGAAAACAAAGAAAATCAAAAACAAAAATGAGCTCTCTATGAACGGAACGACTTTAAGCTCTGACGTAAACTCAGTTTCAAACTGAACACAAAGTAATAACAAGGATGAACAATGGGAACCAATAAGCAATAACTAAAATAATTAAAAGAACATTCTAGAATGCTATATTAGACCATCCATTGACATTGTATGTGAAATTTTCAAAAAATATTCTTGCTGGAGACTACAGCATAATTATAAATGTTTCTTTAGGTGGTCACAAAATGCTGGAGTTTTTCATAATATAAATTTACTTTAGTTTAGTTACAATGTTAAGCTAATTGGAGCTTAGCTGTAATTGTCTTAATTTCAGTGCTTCAGCAATAAACTTTGCAACCAATTTGATCACAATATCATCATCGGACGATAAGATAGAAAAAAATATCTTGCCTTCGGAAAGCTTCTAGATTTAGAACACCCCCAGTTTTCACGTATGGAAAACTAAAGATTGACACTGAAACAGGAAATGCACTTCATCGTCAAGAATAAGACCACACATAGGGCATGGGAACTGTGTGGACGTCTCAGGTTGAAACCATCTTTTGTTAGCATTGAAGCCGAGTGTTCTTAGTCGAAATCTTGCATAAATTAGTCGATGCCATTTGTCAGTGACTATTCCAAGATACTTTTCAGCTTGAAAAACACACTTAAACGAAAAAAACCAGCAGTATTTATCTTTACTTTCCATGTCCGAGTGCCAATTTTGTTTAAATGAACAAATGAGTCTGTCTTGAGAGAGAGAGAGAGAGAGAGAGAGAGAGAGAGAGAGAGAGAGAGAGAGAGAGAGAGAGAGAGAGAGAGAGAGTAGGCATGCCAACGTTATACTCTGAACATGATAGGTGGATGGTAACACAAGAAAGAGGGAGTCAGAAACAAAATCAAAGGGGAAAAGGAGACTACACATGATAATACAGATAATTACATACATCAAGTAACACCTCCAATCATGAATTTTAACAACACTGGACTCCATCATGAATTTGTAATTAAGCACACTGTCAAGCCAAAACTCTCCCATACCAAGCCAGTGTCAACATCACACAACCCTGTGCTCTCTCGGTTAAATGTCTAATATAAGGACGTTAACTCTTCTCTGCTCCTAATTATCACAAATAGCAGGTTATCTACCCTTATAAACTTCCATCTTCAGATTTCAGGGATCTTGGGAATATCCTGGGGAATTTGTATACTAGCATCTTAGCCTTACTGTCATCCTGCATTGTTAGAGATGACACATCATTTATGCACTTTAGTCTGAATATACATGCATCAAATGTGGCTTCATAAAATCCCATATTATTCAGTCACTGTTACGTAGTCAACATGATTTCTTTGGTGTAACCAACACCTTGGGGGTTTAACTGCTATACTAAAGTTTCCACAATAGTTTACACCAAAACATTTTGTCACATTATTACCAACTACACCCTTCTCACATTTCCTTCTTGCCAGATGGTCTTAACAAACTATCCACAGTTTGCTATGCACAAAAATAATAAATCCAGCTTATCCACAGCATCAAAACACATGTAAAATTATGAATTCCAAACAGCTTGAGTGGCACTTGGAGGGCTGTACCTATGAGCTCTATATTCAATGACTGATTTTACAACTACTTACTTCTCTAGTGTAATCAATTCAGTTCTTTAACATTAATAACCATAAATTGAAAGAACAGCAACACTTCATTGCTATCGAAACTTTTCATTAAAATTCTCCTAACTCCCGAAGACTTAATTATTCTTAATATAAATTTTACAAACTTACTTTCAATTTTACTGTTTCCAGTCTACATAGGCTGAAAGCGGAGAATCCCTGGCTATTCAAGTTAGATGTTTTCTCCCGAAAACCAAGTAGATTTTGAAGCCCATACCAGTACAAGGTGTTACGATCTGAGAACAAACAATAGTCCTCTAGCTCCACTACACTTCCAGCGTTTATCGCACTCTCAGAAGAAAGACAACTGCCTACCAGTGCTAGGCAAAATCATAGACGGCATGAAAGGACACTAGGCCTAACAGGCTATCAATACGAAACGATAATAGAAAATGTCCTACTCGCAGCCCACATAGGAGTGTTGAGTCGTATTCAAAGATGCTGGTGCAGGAGAAGGTTAGATGGTCTACAGAGCCTGATAGGCCCCTTTATTTATACGATTCTGAATTAGTTGTGCAGGGTAAGGTGGGAAGAGTGATTGACTCCGCCAACATGTCAATTCTAGCTGACCAATGGATAGATTTGGAAGGTGAGATTTACCAGTCCTGAATACACCTTGGAGTCAGCTGACAAACAAATAATTTTTAGAAACTAAGATCATCCAATAGTCTAGCTACTTCACAAGAGGGAAGAAGGGGGGATAAAGAAGGGGGGGGGGGGGGGGTGAAGTCTGGCCTTAAGGTATGGTCTGGGTGCTAATGCCATCTTAAATCACGTAGAAATGTTGTCGCCAGACTGCTGTACTCCAACTGCAAGGCCCCTATCAGACAGTTGGGTTCCTATAATAGAGCTTAACTGTCTCCAGGTGACCAACATATTCCTTGGGACTTGATGAGCCACACCCACTTAGCCATGCTTAACACCATCTCGGGGCTTCCTTTGACATTGTCTCAGCGCAGCCTTAAATAAGGGGTAGAGGGGGTGTCAACACATACCACACCTTAAGGATATTACAACCAGCTGGGCTTGCCATGCCATAACCTGTGCTAACTCCACCCCAGAGAGCTGGCCACTTAAGACAAGGTGATGGGAAAGGAGCAGACTCTTTCTTTACAAACACCCATGCTACAATTGCAATTGGCTTCATGTGTACAGACAGGAGTGGTGACCAGACAGCACACCAACACTTTCTCCACTTACAAGGAAACTTTAATCCATTTTTAAAGCCAACAACATCAGCAAATCATAAAGTCTAGCCAAGTTGAACAAGTCCTGTCTACAAGAGAAAGGGGAAGTTACAGTGTGCAAAGTGCACACTATAACAACTGTGATCTGTTTCAATTGTCGATTCCTTTCAAGTTGCACAAAGCGTTTTAAATCATGGCCATGACATATGTTCCTTAAAAGTCAAACCTTTGGCTAGTATCAATGTGATGGCTCTAGTTTTGCCACCTGCTGTCAATTAAACCTTGACAAAAAACTTCAATGAATACAAAAACATCATCCATTTCGTTGATTCAATCAGCCATCTCCAAAACCATTTTCAGTTAAACAGACACGCACACTTGATAATCAGTTTGTGTTGCTTCTTGTATCTAAATTATCCAACGTTTCATATGCCTTATATGGTAGTCTCAGATCTTTAATCATACCAACTTAATTCATGCACGAAGGGATATCTGTTAGTTTCACCATCAATGATATCATTGGGTATTCATGTCTCAACTCATGAATATTTCTTTATCGCAACACAGGAATGGATTTACAATGAACTGCTGCTTTCTCCAACCCACATTATTCTGATCCATACTGAAGAACAGAAGTATGGTTAAGTCCCATGACCTTCCACAAAGAGAGATGCCGTTGTTAAAACTGGGCACTCAAAGTAACATCCAGAGCTGTTGGTAGACCGACAACTGGCATGATGCTAGACTAAATCGTTAATTTTCCGTAAAATGTATCATAGCAGCAAGTATTCCTGCCTATATGCAAAGAAGATCAGCGATAGATAGGGAGAGAGAGAGTACTGAACACTGAAAAGTTTTATTGTACTTCGTCCTTAAGCCACTATACAAAACATGTTTCGGGCAGGGGGTAGGTATAGATCACAGCATCAAACGTTATATCCATTTCGCATTCCCACTTCTGCAAGCATACAGAATCATACTTCTAGTCTTCTAGTTATCATCATCCCCATCATCTTCTTCAGCATCTACATCATCATCGCTATCAGCACCTTCATTTTTCTATAGCAGCATCTGCAGCAAGAATATCAGCATAACCATCATTACTTTCATCTTCTATGTCATCATCACAAACATTATCCTCCTTGTTATCTACATTATCATCGTCTTCTTTGGCCTGTATAATTATCATCATCACGCTTATCATCTTCAATATCTACATTATTGTCGTGATCGTTATCTTCATCATCCACACCACCGCTTCCATTGTCATTTTCAACATACACATCATTGTCACCATCGTCATCTTTAACATCTGTCATCCGAGCCACCATCACCACCATCATCCTTAAATCTACAACATCGTTACCATCGTCACCTTCAATATCCACATCATTGTCACCATCATCACCATCATCACTTTCAGCATCTACATCAACACCAGCTTCAGCATTTCCATCATCATCGCCACCATCTTTCTGAACATCTACATCATGATCATCAACATCACTGTTATCATCATCAATATCTGTATCATTGTCACACCACCTTGTCGGAAATCCATGTTGACTGGGAGAGTAGAAGGCAGCACTTC
>CM054153.1:36864495-36874495 GCA_028751875.1 Rapana venosa
TTGTTTTTGGTCGCGTGTGAGTGTGTGTGTGTTTTCTTTCTTTTTTCCCTCTGTTCCTTTTTTAGTTTTGGAGTTATTTTTATTATTATTGGTATGGTAATAATGCAGTTAGATACTATTGATCAAGTTGTTTTTCGTCCCTAGGTTTGATGAAAAAAGCAAATGCATTGCTTACTCAATGTACCATCTGGAAATAAACATTTCACTTGACTTGACACACACAAACACGCACGCATCCACACACGCACGCTCGCATGCACGCACACATTAACATTCTTTTCGAATATCCAATTTTAAAGCAAATCCTTCCTGAAATTCATGATAATTTGTTGGACAAGGTTTTCAGCAAACTACATTGCTATACATACAATAACAATATATGTCGTTGGTGTTAAAGCAGTGTCCCACTAGTAATCTGTAGTACTATGCTCCATGGCAGAAAGGGATATGTACCCCTTTGATGGGTTGTTGTTGCTGGTGTTTTTTAATATCTCAGAACACTTGTGGTGATAATCAACGGTTTGATTACACAGTTATTTTCCTTCATTGTTTTACCGTTATATTGATTACATTGTTATGTTGACAGTTTACAGTTGCAGTGTTACATTATTTTCCTGTACTTCATAGCTAGCTCCCCCCTCCCGTTTTTTTTTAAAGTCTAATATCACTTGTAGCGAAAAGAATTCAAATCGAAGCGTGCGTGAGACAGACAGACAGAAAGGCAAAGAAAGAGCCAAATTTAGCCATTTACAACAAAAAGAATCACAAAAGCACCCACAGGAACCTTGGCACGTGCCTGCAGTATTCAAAAACCGAACATATCTCCTGCAACCCCCTCCCCACTTCCATGTGTTTTTATAATGCCTGTGGCCGAAGCACAATAAACATCAGAGTCCTCTCTCACTCTCACTCTCTCCTAGATACTCATAAACATAAACACAAGCGCGTGCGCTCTCTCATCCTCTCTCTCTTCTCTCTCTCATCCCCCCATTCCCACTATCTCCTCCTCTCTCCCCCTCCTCTCTCTACTCTCCCCCCCCTTTACTCTCATCTTCCTCCCCTCCCCCTCTCTCTCTTTCCACCCCCTATCCTCTACTCCCCCTCTCTCTCTCTCACCCAAACACCCTCTCCCCATCTCTCTCTCTTTCCCTCACAAAACCCCCACTCTCTCTCCCTCCTCCTATCACACCCCTCACTCCCACCCTCACTCCCCCTCCCTCCGACTCCCCCCCTCCTCCCACACCTCTCCCTCCACCCCTCCTCCTCATCCCTCCCCCCCCCCTCCTCACCCTCTCTCTCTCTCCCCATCTCTCTCTCTTTCTCACTCTCTCCCCCTCTCTCCCTCTTCCCCCTCTCTATCAACCCCCTCTCTCTCCCCCCTCTCTCTCTCCCCCCCTCTCTCTCTTCCCTCTCTCCCCCCCTCTCTCCACCCCCCTCTCTCTCTTCCTCTCTCTCCCCCTCTCTCCCCTCCCCCCTTTCTCTCTCTCTCCTTCTCCTTCTCCCTCCCCCTCTCTCTCTTTCTCCCCCCCTATCTCTCTATCTCCCCCTCTCTCTCTCCCTCTCTCCCCCATCTCTCTCTCTTTCTCTCTCTCTCTCCCCCCTATTCTCTCCCTCTCTCTCTATCACCCCCCCTCTCCCCCTCTCCTCCCTCTCTCTCTCCTCCCTCTCTCTCTCACCTCTCTCTCCACCCCCTCTCTCTCTCTTCCTCTCTCTCCCCCCTCTCTCTCTCCTCCCCTCTCTCTCACCTATCTCTCACTCTCCCCCCCCTCCCCCTCCTCTCTCCCCTCTCTCTCTCCCATCTCTCTCTCCCCTTCTCTCTCCCATCTCTCTCTCCCCCCTCTCTCCCCCCTCTCTCTCCCCCCTCTCTCTGTCCTCCCCCACAGAGAGGATTGGAGGATAATGTACAGACGCAGAGCAAGTCTACTGAGAGTAGAAACAAGAAAGAAAGAAAGAATAGAGCAAATAATGTCATTAACAAGACAGACGGGGTTATGTGGACACAGGAGCAGACTGACAAGATTCTTTTCATGTAATGGTGGCCTTAGTTGGAAATAGCTCAACTGTGAGATGAAGGGGAGAAAGGGAGAAGAGAAGAGGAAAGGGGAGAGAGACAAGAGATTCAAGATTCAAGATTCAAGATTTAATTCCTTTCACCCCTTTTGGGGTATGGAGGATTACAAACAAATTGAACAGGAGAATAAACCTAAAGGATTACAAACAAATTGAACAGGAGAATAAACCTAACAGCAATATACCCCAAAATAACATGAATAGTAACAGTTATTGAAAAGCAAGAGCTCATCGCATAATGATAAGCAAACAGTATTAATGACTCAATACTATTTTAAAGTGTACACATTTCTTTAAAAGACATATTCTACACATATGAAAGACAATTGAAATTTCAAGAAATACCTGCAAATCTTATTAATTTTGAGAGCGACAGGAGAACTTTTCGAGATTTGCATTTCATTAGCCTACAAAAATTATAACTGGACATGGGTTGAAGAAAATGTCGGGGAATAAAATCTTGTCGTAAATGTTTGAAGTGGGGACATACCATGATAAAATGAAATTCATCGAAAGGAGACACGTCTTTGGAGGAAAACTTGCTATTGGTTGCATGACTGTGTAAGAATGAGTTGAGTGCAAGCCTTTGATTTGTCTGTGCAAGATACAGCGCTATATAAATTCCATTTATTATAACAATAATAATAATAATAATAATAATAATAATATTATTATTATTATTATTATTATTATTATTATTATTATTATTATTATTATTATTATTATTATTAAAACCGAGTCGTGTGTGCCTGGAATGAAAACAGATCTATTGCCATTCAATTGAACAAACAAGAACAGGGATCTCTCTCTCTCCTCTCTCTCTCTCTCTCTCGTGTGTGTGTGTGTGTTGTGTGTGTGTGTGTTTGTGTGTGTGGTGTGTGTGTGTGTGTGTGCTCCTTTTGTCTTTTACTGATCATGTAGTAACTGTGCACATATATTTTTCTCCATACCGTAAAGAGTCAAGAATCAAGAATCAAAAACTTTATTGCCATTACGTCAGAACAAGACTTATTTGACACCAAACATAATAAACATAGTCAACATTTCCTAAAAGATGTAGATTCTTAGATTTATATATTTTCTCTATGCCCTGGCTCTTCTGGATTGTTAGATATATGGTGTCACAGATCTGAATCACTCTCATGTCGATTTCAATTATCTTCTTTTCAAAAGCTCGTATAGTGAGTGAGAAGACGGCGTTCACAAAACACCCGTTGCACGGGTATTGAGTTTTCTCACATGATTTTTGTGTTTCTTGTGAGTCTCACAGTTTACCTAAACACAAGGTAAATTCAGTGCTGCCCTTGGTGAGCTCCCAGCTCCCAGTTGTTAAGCTAACGCTGGGTAATTGTCAGTCCCATGGAGTTGGTCGACAAGAGGCGTTCAGCGTCCAGCTGGTTTAAAGGAAAACAGGTTAGTTTTTGTACTTAGGAACTAGATTTTATGTCATGAGGTAATAGATCAAGTTGGAGTTGTGGAATGTTGTGTTCAATTCCTGACAGTTTTAAGTCCCAGGTACAAAAGGATTTAGTGGTGAAGTTTTGTCCTTCAGAAATTCGTTGTTGAAATTCCTTGAGTTAAATAGATGTTTGTTAAAATCTGTTAATGTTAAATCTTCTACACCAGATAAAATAAAAGAATTCACAAATGAAGTGAGGGTATACTTATTGTAAATAAAGGCGAAGGGAAAATAAATTGACTGTTGGAAAGAGGATCAATCAGTTGTGTAAATAAATGTACATTTTTGAAAAAGAACTGTGCTCTCTCTCTCTCTCTCTCTCTCTCTCTCTCTCTCTCTCTCTCTCTCTCTCACTCTCATCTCTCTCTCTCTCTCTCTCTCTTATTTTCTTGCGCACACGTTAAAACCAGTTCCGCTTTTCGTAAGAGTAGGCTATTGTGTGCCGGTGGGAACATTTACAAAGTTTATAAAGCTGTATACACACGGGGACTGGATGTAAACAAACAGCTCACGAGTGTTTAGTCTATTATCTTCGAAATAAAAGAATAAATAAACAGTTAAATAAATAAAGGTCTTCTGATTAAATTATTGAAAGAAAATATTCCCCAAACATGGGAGGAATGATAACATGATGGGAAGAAGAGATGAATCAAAAGAAAGAAAATGAACTTTTAGAAAGGAAAATATTTCGGAAAAGAGTAAACATAAGAATGACGAAGATATGGTGTGGGGAAACTATTTTGAACATTCTATGTGAGATGAAAGCCATGCAGCACTCTTGGGGATCAGTGACTAGGTTGGCCCAGGATAGGCAGGAGTGGAAGTGCTTTGTTGCTGCCCTACACACTGCTGGGTGTAATGGCTAATGATGATGAATTCCATTGCTGTAAAGATTGGAGTTCTTCAGTCAGGAGCTCCATAGCGGCAGCTGTGAAGTTAGACCTTGAAATGGGCAGTTCAGACCTGCAGCTTACAGCCACGTCTGCTCCTGTGGACGAGCCGTTTAATGACTGCATGCCGGAATATCTAGAGGACAGGTACCAGGACCTTCCAGAAAGGTTGAACCATGCCAGTAAGGTGTACGTCAGTTCGATGACCTCGCCACCAGCAAGAAACAGAAAAGAAACTAAACTCAAATAAGACATTGTTGTTTTTCACTTTGAAAAAAATATACTGCCAAACGGAATTTGTTTGGGAAAAGCAACAAAATGCAAGTTAAAATACGACAGAAAGTGTATTTGTAAATGACTTTAGAAATAATGAAGTAATGTTAACACACAGCAATGGGAATAACACAGCTGAGCAAAAGCAAATGACGCTCAGAATGTGAATGTGAATACAGAAGTGGAGGAGGGAGTGTGCACTGTGATACAATTCTACAGCCTGGAAAAAGCTGATCACCAGATTTGGCAAAGCGGCAACAGGGAACCTATAAGATAACGAATCCTGATTACAGTGCTAACAGAAAAAGGTTACCAGAGACCATGTCAAGGATTTTAGAAATGAGTGAGGACCAGTCGGGTTATATTTTGGGAAGAACCATAGCATCATACAAGATGTAACTGCAAAAACAGAACGACATCATGAGGCCGTCTACTGGCTATTACAAGGCTTCTGATGCAGAAACTAGTTAGGTTGTTTCACATTTTTGGATTGGACATGGAATTTCAAAACTGGTGTAGTCTATATATAAACTACTCACCAACTAGCCCAGTGCAGACCATGCAGCCAGCTTTCTTAACAGCCTCCTGAATGACGGGGACTTAACATGCCCTTTAAGATAGATCTGCTTAACATGCCCTTTAAGATAGATCTGCTTAATATGCCCTTTAAGACAGATCTGCTTAATATGCCCTTTAAGACAGATCTGCTTAATATGCCCTTTAAGACATATCTGCTTAATATGCCCTTTGAGACATCTACTTAAAGTTTGAGACAACTGCTTAACATTAACATGCCCTTTAAGACAAATCTGATTAATAGGCTCTTTAAGACAGATTTGCTTAATATGCTCTTGGAGACAGATATGCTTTATATGCCCTTTGACACAGATCTACTTAAAGTTTGAGACAGATCTACTTAACATGTCCTTTGAGACAGGTCTACTTAACATGCCCTTTGAGGCAGGTCTACCTAACATGCCCTTTGAGGCAGGTCTACCTAACATGTTTGAGAAACACTGAAAATGCTCTGCTTTACTTGACGTTTGAGACTGATCTTCTGCATGATCATGTAGGCACACCACGAACAGTTCTTCAATGAATGGCAGAGAGGGCTTGTACACATAGGCATATTCAGCATGGGTTTGCACAGGGATAATGATTTACAGTCTTATTGGTGTATTTTTTTCATTCCTCGGCTATTATAGAGCTGAAAGGTTCACCACTAGTGACATCTTTGCCCATGGGACAATTTTTTGTTGGGCCCCCACTGTTAAGGTAGCCACATGTCGGCTTCAGGATGGTGTCTAAACACGAAACCAGTGTGCATGCGGCGGGTGTTTTTTGTAATCTGTTCTTACCCGCTTCAATGGACGGGAAGAACTGGTTTTAGCATTTCCTCTAGATTTTCTGCATCGGGGACTTTCCGGTATTTATTTACCACCAAATGTTTCCAGTAGTGCTTAGATATTTGGGGTATTTATTTACCACCAAATGTTTCCAGCAGCGCTAAGCAAGTCAACTGAAAACTGGCAACACGAAAGCAGTGTGTATCATGTCGGTTATATACTTTTTCAAAACTGGTTTTAAACGATCTCTAGATACCTTGGTATCTCATTCAGAGAGGGGGAGGGGGTAGGGGGGGGGGGGGCGGGGGGGGGGGGGGGTAGTCTGGTGGTTAGCGTGAAGCGATTGTGATCTGCTGACCCGAGTTCGATTCCCGTTCAAGAAGATTTTTCCTCTGGAGTTAACATCAGTGCCAACTCCACTCTCCCCAAAAGTCCTTCGAATGAGACTATAAACCGAGGTCCCGTGTGCGAACACGCAGAACATTTGCGCACACGTTGAAACCCGTTGCGTTTTTCGGAAGAGTAGGCCATTGTGTGCCGGCGGGAACGGATGACAAAATTTACAAAACTGCCTACACACGAGAACTGGATTAAAAATAAGCACATGAAGGCTTATTCCATTACCTTCGAAATAAAAGAAGAAAACAAAACAAAAAACGGAGAGACCACATGACTAACGAGGAAATGAAAAGCAGAGCTGAAAATGCCATCGGACCATATGAAGAGCTCCTGACCACAGCAAAAAAACCGCGAACTAACGTGGTACGGGCACGTCACACACGACTATCCTACAGGAGACAGTACAAGGAGATGACGAAGAGGCAGATAGAAAACGATTTGAACAACACACCAGAGAGTGGGCCGGCCATGAGTGGAACCATTTGCTACAGAAAGCTGAAAACCGCAAGGAGTGGAAGAAGCTGGTTGCAAAATATTCAGAGGCTTCCCATCTATGGGATAGATGATGAAGACATCACCCATTTTGGGGCATCGATTGGATATGCAGGTTTGTCGCCAGAACGAAAACCGAAATTTGGCATATTGCACCTTTAATGTTCACTGATTTATAATGTTCAGTAAACAAGTCCGCAAGTCTTTAAGTGCAGGTGAAACAGTTTAGCGTTTCCAACTCTGTGCTGCATCCAAACAACCGAAGCCATTCCGGCAAAGAATATCTATCAACACTGAAAGAATATCTATCAACATGAAAGAATATCTATCAACATGAAAGAATATCTATCAACACTGAAAGAATATCTATCAACATGAAAGAATATCTGTCAACACTGAAAGAATATCTATCAACATGAAAGAATATCTGTCAACACTGAAAGAATATATGTCAACACTGAGAGAATATATGTCAACACTGAGAGAATATATGTCAACACTGAGAGAATATCTATCAACACTGAGAGAATATCTATCAACACTGAAAGAATATCTATCAACACTGAAAGAATCTATCAACATGACAGAAATATGTCAACACTCAAGAATATCTATCACACTTGAAGCCGACGACGTGTTACGCGATCTGTTGCAAACAACTGTTTAATACGTCACCGGGGAATCTTTAGTTTTCCATCAGTAACAGAGTGTGCGTGTATGTATGTAGTGTGTGTGGGTGTGTTGTGATCTCTGTGTGTGTGTGGTGTGTGTGGTGTCTTGTGGGTTGTGTGTGTGTGTGTGCTGGAGAGAGAGAGAAGAGAGAGAGGTGAGAGAGAGAGAAGAGATATGAGGAGGGATGGAGATGAGAGAGAGGAGAGTGGAGGGGTGCCCGACTCAGCGGGTAGCGGCACCAGCGCGACTGGTTGCTGTACTGTGTGGCGACGGCGGCAGTAGTCGCCGCTGTGCGGATGTGCGGGTTGTGAAGTGGCGGTTGTAGTAGAGTAAGATGATGTGGGGGGGGGGGGGGGGGGGGTGGGGGATGGGGGGGGACGGGGGGTGGGGGGGGGAAGGGGGGAGGGAGAAAGGAGGGGGCAGGGGAGAGAGGGGGTTTAGCGGCAGCGGCATACGCGACTTGACACCCACGCTGTCATCACGACGACAACAACGCCACCACCACCACCCACCACCACCTCCACGGCAGCCCCCCCTCTCCCCCTCTCTCTCTCTCTCTCTCTCTCTCTCTCGCTCTCTCTCTCTCTCTCTCTCTCTCTCTCTCTCTCTCTCTCTCACTCTCTCTCTCTCTCTGTGCAAGTGACGGTTGACGCGGGGGTGTTGTAGGAGGAGGAGGAGGAAGGGAGGAGCCGACAGAGGAGGTGGTAGCAGTGGAGAGGAGAAGGGGGGTGGGGGGTTGGGTGGGTGGAGGAGAGACTGTTCCGTAGGTAAAGCTCTATCTCACAGAACGCTATGCGACGAGTCTTCTGTTCGCAGCTCTGGTAAGAAAACCCGAGAGAGAGAGAGAGCGAGAGAGGACACAGAGAGAGAGAGAGATAGTAGAGAGACAGAGAGAGGACAGAGAGAGATGAGAGAGAAGGAGAGAACAGAGAACAGAGAGAGAGGAGAGAAGTCACCGCGAGCGGGCTTTTGAGAGACCAGAGAAAGACTTGAACACGTTTTTTTCAAAGCCAGGGAGATATACACTTCAGCTCTGTTTGTGATAGAGTGAAGGAGAGAGAGAGAGAGAGAAAAAGGAAGAAGGAAAACAAAGTTGTTCTCAAAGTTGCTGTCTGTAGGTTGTTTTGGTATCGTGTAGCCTTGTGTTGTTCATGTTCAACCCAAGGGTTTAGTTCCAGGAGGACATTTTAATTTTTTTCTATCTTTTTTTCTCTCTCTCTATTTTCTCTTTAATTCTGTGTTTTCTTTTGTTGTTTTTTTCTTCCCCGGGAAGAGAAGTTGCAGTCAAGCCCTAGTCCCTCTGTGTCTTGGTCCTCTTCATATGTGAACAAGGAAGAACTATGCACATGCAGGCAGTTATTGGGGTAAGTAGACGTTTTCATTCTTTGTTCTTTCCGATTGTTAGTTTTTGTGTTTTGTGTGCTTGTTCTCTCTCTCCTCTCTCTCATCTCTTCTCTCTCTCTCTCTCTCTCTCTCCTCTTCTCTCTACTCTCTCTCTCTCTCTCTCTCTCTCTCTCTCTCTCTCTCTCTCTCGCTCTCTTGAGTGGCAGAAAGAATTTTATTGTTTATCATTCCTTCGTTTGCCGTTCCTTCCTTCTTTTCTTCTTTTCTTCTTCTTTCTTTTCTTTTTATTTCATTTCGTCCTTTTCACTTCTTGACTTGAGTATCCGTCCTATTTGTCCCTTCAGTTTGTTTTGTTTGTGTCCGCCTGTCTGTCTGTGATCTTTTTTCCTTCTTTGAAAAAGGTGATTTGCTCATTCTTTGCTTCTCTTAATTCTGCCTGTCTGTGTGTTTGTCTGTTTCTTTGTTTCCTTTTCCACTTTCTTCTCTCTCTCATTTTCTTTCTTCTTTCAACATTGCCAAATACATTTTGAGTTGATGTCAACATTCTTTTTTCTGAGTTTTTTTCCATTCTCATATTTTTCTTTGTACACCTTTTCGTTCGAACGTCTTTTATTTATCTTTTTCATTATATCCTCCATTTTTTTCTTTCTGCCTATCATTTTATACATATATTTTAAATTCATTCTTTGTTTGCCTTTTTTAAAGCAATCTTGTTCAAAACGTGCATATTGTTGGTCTGTATGCCTGATACGGTTCTTTTCCTCCTTTTCTCTTTTCTCCTGTCCTCTGTTTTTGTGTTCGTCCATCCTTTTCTGTCTTTTTGTCTTTCGTCCATCTTATTCACTTTCGTATTTCTGCTTTTCTTTGTTTTCTGTGTTTCCTTTTGCTCTCTCTTCTCTCTCTTCTCTCTCTCTCTCTCTCTCTCTCTCTCTCTCTCCTCTCTCTTTCTCTTTCTCCGTGTCTGTCTGTCTGTCTGTCTGTGTCTGTGTGTCTGCGTGTCTGTGTGAAAAGTGTCTACCCTACACATTTCTTCCCCGATCTTGTCTGTCTGCGTC
>CM054153.1:36879495-36894495 GCA_028751875.1 Rapana venosa
TTCAAAAACATCTGAATACATATACTTGTCACGCACACATGCTATCGCAGACTCGTACACACCTTTCAGGGCCTTATACATTTTGCCATTTACTCCATTATAGCGTAATATATTCCACAGAACATTTCTATCAATTGAGTCAAATGCTTTGCGAAAGTCGACAAATGCAACATATAGTTTTGTATTTTTATGAAGATATTTTTGGACTAAAGCATATAATGTAATAATGTCATATATTGTACTATAACCCGATCGAAATCCTGCTTGTTCTTCTATTATCCTTTCTTCCTTCTCTGCCCATTTTGTGAGCCGTCTATTCGGTATATGTGTATAAACTTTACCTATAATACTTGTTAGTGCAATGCCTCGATAATTATCTGGGTTATTAACATCTCCCTTTTTATGTATAGGAATGATTACAGATTTGGCCCAGTCTAAGGGGAAAGTACCACTTTGAAACAAATGATTACACAAAACGACTGAAAAATTAACCACTATTTCGTTAGAATGTTTTAACATTTCACCTAGAACTTTGTCGTGTCCAGCACTTTTGCAATTTGTAAGTCTTTTAATGCTGCCAGTTACTTCCCTTTTATCAATTGCTTAATCAAATAACGACTCCTCACTTTGAGTTGGTTCTAAGTCCGAATGAGGCTCACTTTCTGCCGTTACGCCAAAGCTTTGAAAAACAGCATGGAAATGATCAAACCACTGATTTAAAGTTTTCATTGTAAAGAGAGAGAGAGAGAGAGAGAGAGAGAGAGAGAGAGAGAGAGAGAGAGAGAGAGAGAGAGAGAGAGAGAGAGAGAATCCGAAATTAAATTTCTTAATAGGGCAACTCAGATATCTTCTTTAAAACCAATTGGTACGTATGTTTCAGACCTCCTTGAAAAATCTGGAATCGATCAACTTTGACTCACAAAGTGAAGTTCTACCGTAACCTTTATGGGAAATGAACAAAGCAAATTTTGATATAGAATATACTAATATGGCAAAGAGTGAAAATCAAAATATTATTATCTCTAAAGTCCGATCTCACATTGATCATAAATATTCTCATCGTTTAAAAGTCTTCACAGATAGTTCACATCTAGATGATCAAAGAGCAGGTTCAGTTTTCGTAATACCATCGCTTGAAATAGAAAAATGCTATTATGTTGGTAAACATCAATCAATATTCACAGCTGAGCTAATAGCAATTTTAATGGCTCTTAATTATATTCTTGATCTTCGGATGAATATATATCAAACTTTACCTTGCGTTGAATCGAAATCGGTACTCTATGCATTAACATCCACAGGTTCTAAGAAAATGTCTACAGTTGTACTAGAGATCAATCATGTCATACATGTTTTAGCTTTAAGGGGTATTTGTGTCACCTCTGTTGGGTACCTTCGCATGTGGGGTTCTTACCAAATGAGTGGGCAGACAGAGCTGCAAAGAGAGGTGCAAAGCATGGAGAGGGTTCTGTAGAACTACATGTTCCATTATCTTTACAACAGGGCTATCATTTACTAGAAGAGGCATCGTGGAGCAGGGCTGAAAAAGCTTATTATCCAATGGAGCAATTTTCAGGCAGATCTTTATTTACTTTCCCTTTTTCAAGGGATATTGATCCCTCTCAGACTTAGACAAGCTTCTTCATGGCGAGAAAAGTTAATGCTTTATTTTTTCGGATAAAACTGAATGCTTTTATCACCAAATATATCACAAATATAAAAATATTTGTGTGGTTAGAAAATTACTAGCATTCGTATAATTTTTTAATGTAAGAGCCTAAAACCATTTTTACCTTCTTTTTCTGAGAAACCCTTGGATAAGATATCTAAAACCTGTAATTTGGCGTTTTCGTATAATATAATCTTTAATAAATAGTCCTATAGGACATTTGTTATAGTTATAAGTAATATTAGCATTTGTTATGTATTTCTTTATTATTGTTTAGCCCTTTTCTGTGTACTACCTATGATATTAAAACAGGTACTCATGTTACTGCACACAACTATCAATATAAATGCCCCCTGCCCCTTCCCATCGTCTAATATCACTTTGAGTGAGCAGACGTAAAATCGAAGCAACAACAACAACAGAGAGAGAGAGAGGAGGAGGAGAGAGAGAGAGAGGAGAGAGAGGAGAGAGAGAGAGAGAGAGAGGGGGGGGGGGAAGAGAGAGAGAGAGAGAGAGAGAGAGAGAGAGAGAGAGAGAGAGAGAGAGAGAGAGAGAGAGAGAGAGAGAGAGAGAGGTGTCATTGATGATGTCTGCGCTCAATCGCCTATTTTAGTCCTTCAGCCAGCTGTCTACTGTCTGTCTCCACTCTGTCTATGGTCTGTTGACAAGCCTGAAGCCTGTCTCCACTCTGTGATATGTTGACAAATCTGAAGTCTGTCTCCACACCGTCTATGATATGTTGACAAGCCTGAAGTCTGTCTTCACATTGTCTATGATATGTTGACAAGCCTGAAGCCTGTCTCCACTTTGATATGTTGACAAGCCTGGAGTCTCTCTCCACTTTGATATGTTGACAATCCTGAAGTCTGTCTTCATATTGTCTATGATATGTTGACAAGCCTGAAGTCTGTCTCCACTTTGATATGTTGACATGCCTGAAGTCTGTCTCCACTCTGTCTATATGTTGAGAAGCCTGAAGTCTCTCTCCACTCTGTCTATGATATGTTGACAAGCCTGGAGTCTCTCTCCACTTTGATATGTTGACAAGCCTGAAGTCTGTCTCCACTTTGATATGTTGACAAACCTGGAGTCTGTCTCCACTTTGATATGTTGACAAACCTGGAGTCTGTCTCCACTTTGATATGTTGACAAACCTGGAGTCTGTCTCCACTTTGATATGTTGACAAACCTGGAGTCTGTCTCCACTTTGATATGTTGACAAACCTGGAGTTTGTCTCCACTTTGATATGTTGACAAGCCTACAGAGGGCAGATGCTGGTGTGGCATCAGATGCACTCAGTCAAGCCACAGAGGGCAGATGCTGGTGTGGCATCAGATGCACGCAGTCAAGCCACAGAGGGCAGATGCTGGTGTGGCATCAGATAATAATAATAATAATAATAATAATAATGTATGGAATTTATATAGCGCTGAATCTTGTAAAGCAACAAATCAAAGCGCTCAGATTTTATTTCATACCACTTTAAGTCATGGCAGATTTCTCTCCGTGAAATTCGGGCTGCTCTCCCCGGGGAGAGCGGGAGAACGCGTCGCCACTTAGCGCTGCGCCACCCTTTCACCCTTTTTTTTTTTTTTTTCTGCAGCTGTATTTGTTTCCCTATCAGAGTGGCTTTTTTCTAAGAATTTTGCCAGGGACAACTCTCTTGTTGCCGTGGGTTTTTTTACGTGCGCTAAATAATTACGTGTAACACACGGGACCTCGGTTTATCGTCTCATCCGAAAGACTAGCGCCCAGACCACCACTCATGGTCTAATGGATGGGGGAAAAATTTCCGGTCCAAACGGGGTACGAACCGCCGCACACTTCAGACCCGGATTTTTCGCTTTCTAGACAGGCGCGTTACCTCTAGGCCACCGATCCATCGGTGCGGGTGCACGCAGTCAAGCCACAGAGGGCAGATGCTGGTGTGGCATCAGATGCACGCAGTCAAGCCTACAGAGGGCAGATGCTGGTGTGGCATCAGATGCACGCAGTCAAGCCACAGAGGGCAGATGCTGGTGTGGCATCAGATGCACGCAGTCAAGCCACAGAGGGCAGATGCTGGTGTGGCATCAGATGCACGCAGTCAAGCCACAGAGGGCTGTCTGTAGGACTGTGCCTGGACAGCTGTCAGTGGCCTGTTCACCCTCGACATAGCTGAGCTGATTGCTGTGTCTGTCCATTCTCTGTGTGTGTGTGTGTGTGTCTTCATCCGGTACTTTCTGCCTTTGGTCAGTCTTTGTTGGAATACACCTGTAAGTATGTCCCGTGTGTGTGTGGTGTGTGTGTGTGTGTGTGTGTGTGTGTGTGTGTGTGTGTGTGTGTGTGTGTGTGTGTGCATGCGGGGCGCGCGCGCGTGCGTGCGTGTGTGTGTGTTGTCCTTCATTTTAATGTCTTCATTAAAATTGATACAAATCAGAAATGAAGGGAAATGAGGGAGAGAGAGAGAGGAGAAAGGAGGTGGGAGATAGAGGGAGAGAGAGGGGGGGAGTAAGGCGGTGAAGAGGGAGGGATGGAGGGAGGGAGGGAGGGAGTGAGGGAGAGAGAGAGAGAGAGAGAGAGAGAGAGAGAGAGAGAGGAGAGAGAGAGAGAGAGAGAGGAGAGAGAGAGAGAGAGAAAGAGAGAGAGAGAGATAAGTGGGAGAAGGTAGGGAGGGGAGTTGAAAAAAGAGAATGAATAAATGAATGATTTTTTTTAAAACACTGTGCGTGCGTTTATGCACGTTTTCTATCTGTCTATCTATCTATCTATCTATCTATCTATCTATCTATCTATCTATCTATCTATCTATCTATCTATCTATCTATCTATCTATCTATTATCTATCTATCACCTCACCTCACCTCACCTATCCTGAAGTCCTTTGGACAGTGGGGGCACTAATGAAGACTTGGAACCAGCTTCCTCCACTCCCACGGTCCTCTGCTTTCCGTAGCAATTCGTTCCACTCAAGCCAGTCCACTCTCTTTTCTGTCTCTGTCTCTGTCAGTCTGTCTACCTGTTTCTCTGTATCTGTCTGTCTTATTATTGGTTTTGCCAATGTCAATGATATAGAGTAGGACAAAACCCCGCAATTTACTAACAATAGGTACTATAACGTGAATAAAATTGGGATTTGTGGATATGTTTACACATAATAATAAATTGCACCATCTGCTATGTGCCCCTGTGGAGAAGAAGAACAGGATACGGCCCACATCCTACAAGACTGCAGGACTCTCCAGACGCTAAGGCTGGAAGTGTGGCCTGAGCCCACGCCTCTGGAGCCTCTGGATGACCTGCAGGCAACTGCTGAATTCCTTAGAAGATCTGGTCTCACAACATAACCCAGGCAACGCAAAGAAGAAAAAGAATAAGGTAGATATGTGCACAATGTGTGAGGGGAAACACCACCAACAAAAGCAACAGTAACAACAAATCCCAAACCGAGAGCATTTGGAGAGGTTTACAGAACAGGTCGTAAATGATTGCCTTTAAAATAGAGTGATCAATGACAGGAATATACTAACTTGGCTGTGTAGCAGACATTCAGAAATTCTGAAGAGATTTATTGTTTAGGATGCTTGTAAATGTTAAAGATGATTGTAAACGAAACGGGTCTGTCAGTGTCATAGAAATAACTATTTCTGGTTTGAACTCTAGGACAGCAAGTAAGCAGCTGTCAAACTCTCATTTGTTTTCCACACATGTATAGGATGTTCTAGCCAATTTTGTGCGAAGAGCATTTAAACGGAATCTATATTTATTAATTTTTTTTCTATCGAGGATAATGAAATAAGCACTCATGTGCTGTTTTACATCCAGTCCCCGTGTGTATGCGGTTTTGTAAATTTTGTCATCTGTTCCCACCGGCACACAATGGCCTACTCTAACGAAAAGCGGAACAGGATTTAATGTGTGCAGAAGATGCTCTGCGTGCGTTCGCACACGGGACCTCGGTTTATAGTCTCATCCGAAGGTCTTATAGGTCTATGTTTGGTATGTAGACCAAACATGTGATTTATCTGGAGACAGACATAGAGGGTTTTGCATAGAAAGGCTTAGTGCTTTTTACATCCGTCATATTTATGCAATTATGGGTGTAATAACAGTAAAATTCTGCAACTTTTTTTTAATCACAGGATGTAAGCTTTAACAAGTTCAAAACCTTCTCGCAATAACAGAATATTGGTGATCATTCAGCATTGCATTCTCCTCGTCGCGCAGCAATACTCTCACAATGAGAAGGCACCCAACAGAAAGTAACACCAATGCCTTTCAGCGACAGTAGATGGACATGTTTGATTTCAGTCATCATCTCTAGTCTAGTAGTTTGATTTAGGGAATCTAATGCACACAATACAGGTTTAGAATCAGTGCAAGTACATTTTTTTTCAATTTTTTATGAGGGAATGGAACAAAATAATTGAGAGCCATCAATATTGCAGAGAGCTCTGCAGTAAAGGTAGAAATACTTCTAGTATATGACATGTTTTCTTAGTGTTATGGACTGGCATAATGAAAGCTTCACCAACTTCTTCTTTATCAAGTTTTGATCCGTCTGTGTATATTTGTAAATGATCTGAAGTGTGGGTGTCAATGTGCGAATTCAATAAAGTTGCAAGGATGTTAGGTGAATCGCTTTTTGATGGAAGTGTATGACATTTGTCAGCTATTGGCTCATCATTTCCCATTCAGGGGTATCTGAACAAGGTTTAATTAACAGCAAGCATGTTTTCACTGATTGTAGAATTTTTTAATATCCCCGTTAGGATGTCGGGGGTCAGCCAGTAAAATAGCATGTCCACCTTCTAGAAATTATGTGCTAGGAATGATCTTTTTTCTATCTCTCGTTTTGTCTCTGCCTTGTTTCTTTTCTTCCTGTCACCTCCTTTTTTGTTTAGTGTCTGCCTTCTTGGTCCATTCTCCTACCTTTTTTCCCAGAAAGACTTTCAACATCACAATTCTCTCAAATGCCGAAGTCAGATGCGCTGGGTCTGACTTGGCGGGAGTATAACGGCAGCACGATGCATGTTCACTCATATGAAAGACAACAATAGTTTCTGTCTCAGTGTTCGTCGAAGGAGAAGAATCTTTGAACATGTCCGAAGTGAACGTCTTTGTAGATGTCAGTGATTCAAGTGACTTAGATCGTTTAGCAAAGTTTATGTCTGATCTTAAGCTAACTTCTTTTTAGGTAAAACATTTTCCTTTGAATAACATCTCAAAACATACTTTAAAGCACAGAATTCCATAAGGAGAACTCATGCTTTCTTGTAAGAGTCTAAGGTAGACGCATGAAAAGGAACTCCAAGAGATAACATGCGTGCTTTACTGTCTACGCTTTGCAATTTATTTAGCAGGGATTGTGGCGCTGAAAAAACACCTCGTGTCTATATGCTAGCCTTGAGCGCACTAAAGAAGTAGCTAAAGATATACGTGATTTTGTATCTTGTCCCCAGGGTTGTTTATATACATTTTTTAGAAAAGTTAAACTGTATCTTGCTTTACATGTTAGTATATAACTGATATGATTATACCAAGACAGGAGATGGCAAAGACAAAAAAATAGCAGGCAGGAGATAAAGTTTGTCGTAAAGCTTTAGCATGTTCTGTGACCCAGGGCGTCTTAGTTGCTCGGCGTTTGTCAAGGATGACGTTGGCTGAAACAGACAATTCCAGCACTGCCAAAGCTGTTGATCAAGGTATCTACTTCGCTGTCCTAATTGTCAAGAACGATCATTAGGGCAAAGGTTCCCTCTTTGAAGTTTTCTGCTATGTTTTGGTCTTTGAGTTTGATCCTTACATTGCCCTGCTTCTTCATCCCCTTGAGGCAGTTGAAAGTCATCATTACAAGCTCGTGGTCGCTTCCTATGTCGGCTCCTGGAAAGCTCCTGGTCTGTGCAATATTGACACTTAACTAGAAGCGACGTTTGATCATGATGGAGTCAGATTGGTTATGATGATCTCCTCTTGGACCCTATGTCCAACGTCTAGATGGCTTTTGTGAACTAAATGTGTTCACCACCTTCAGGTTGTTGTCCTTGTCAAAGTTTAGGAGCCTTAACAAGGTCAGAGTTGCAGTATTTGTTACATATCCCCTTCCAGTTCTCGTTGGCCTATACATTGCGTTTGTATTTCAGCCACCCTGTACAGCAACAATATCTTTCTTTTGGCGTCAGACCTATGACCTTTTGCATTCGATCGTAGAAGTCTTCCGCGTCCTCGTCATCATAGTCAGTTGTTGGGGCATAGGCTAGTATGATGGTGACCTTGAAAGGTGCTGCCCTCAGACGGATGATAGTGAGTCGTCTAGAGACTGGTCGACATCCCGTGATGGCATTCACAGTGTCTTGGTGTCTTTGCTTATAAATACCTGTCTTTCATTTTCACTTACACTTATTGTTGTGTTTATTAATTTTACCAATGTATCAGTTACCCGCCCAACCCCTGCAACACCTTCTACTAGCCACACAGGATCGTGAAGCATGGAAAAAGATCTCTGTTGCGTCTTCTCTCATGTCCCCACTACGTCCTTTTGGACATGGGACTGAGTGAGTGAGTGTGAGTGATCAGTTACCTGTTAATGCATTAACCGCACTGCTTTGTTGACAACTTCAATGGTGGTTGTTGAATACTTCCCAAAGGTCAGGCCGTGTTTTATGTGTTGAGTTAGTTACATGCTGTATGTAGGTAGCCCTGTCATGTACCCTTAATCAATGGGGTTTTGGAATAAACGTTATCTGCCTGGCCTTGTATACACCGCAAGACTGACACTCAAAACAAAACATGTTGTCAATGCCTAGTGGGTGAAGAACAGTCTGGCATCGGAGTGGAACAGAACCCTATCTTTTCGCTTTGAAGACTGGGGCTGAACCCCCACTCCCCTTCCCGGATGGGTTCCGACCTCCCTTCATTTGCACGAAGACATTGACAGACGTCATGTCAAAGAAGCAAGAGCTGTCTGTCCACACGATGCCATGGCCAGCCAGCACACTATGAATTGCAGCCTCAGGCAGTGGGCTCTAAGTGGCACCTGGCCTTAAACTGGGAGCGAGCTAATCATGTTGATGATAGGCAAAAGCAAAACGGCAGTGATGTCGCTCCTGCAACATTATTGCAATTTCCTTTTTCTCTTTCTGCTACATATGCGCTGCTGCGAGCAGCAGTGACAAAGAAAAGTACGTCTGCTTTTTTGTCTCCCTTTTGCCTGAAGACAAGCACCCGAGCACGCACGCTACAACCATGACCTCACCTTGCCTGTGTGCATCACGACCTGAACCCATTGTCCCACTTAAAGCTAATCCCGCCATGTGTCACGATGTCCTCAGTGCTCACTGTACCAATGTCCTCAGTGATCACTGTACCAATGTCCTCAGTGCTCATTGTACCAAAGTCCTCAGCGCCCACTGTACCAATGTCCTCAGTGCTCACTGAACCAATGACCTCAGTGCTCACTGTACCAATGTCCTCAGCGCTCACTGTACCAATGTCCTCAGCGCTCACTGTACCAATGTCCTTAGTGCTCACTGTACCAATGCCCTCAGTGCTCACTGTACCAATGTCCTCAGTGCTCACTGTACCAATGACCTCAGTGCTCACTGTACCAATGTCCTCAGCGCTCACTGTACCAATGTCCTCAGTGCTCACTGTACCAATGTCCTCAGTGCTCACTGAACCAATGGGGGATTGGAAAGCCTAGTGGTTAGAACATTTCGCACGCAATCTGACGACCCTGGTTCGATTCCCGTTCAAGGGGATATTTTCCCCTGAAGTTAACATCAGTGCAGACTCCAGTTTCCCCAAAAGTCCTTCGGATGAAACTATAAGCCGAGGCCACGTGTGCGAACGTACGCAGAACATCTTGCGCACACGTTAAGTCCTATTCCGCTTTTCGTAAGAGTAGGTCAATGTGTGCCAATGACAAAATTTACAAAACCGCATACACACGGGGACTGGATGTAAAAAACCCACATGAGTGCTTGTTTTATTATCCTCGATATAAAAGACTAAAAAATAAATAAATGTACTTAGTGCTCACTGAAGTGCTCACTGTACCAATGTCCTCAGTACTCTCTGTACCAATGTCCTCGGTATTAACAGTACCCATGTCCTCAGTGCTGACAGTACCAATGTCCTCAGTGTTGACAGTACCCATGTCCTCAGTGTTGACAGTACCCATGTCCTCAGTGCTCACAGTACAAATGTCCTCAGTCTTGACAGTATCAATGTCCTCTGTGTTGACAGTACCCATGTCCTCTGTGTTGACAGTACCCATGTCCTCTGTGTTGACAGTACCCATGTCCTCTGTGTTGACAGTACCAATGTTTTCTGTGTTGACAGTACCAATGTCCTCAGTGTTGAAAGTACCAATGTTTTCTGTGTTGACAGTACACATGTCCTCAGTGTTGACAGTACCAATGTCCTCAGTGTTGACAGTACCAATGACCTCAGTGTTGACAGTACCAATGACCTCAGTGTTGACAGTACCAATGTCCTCAGTGTTGACAGTACCAATGACCTCAGTGTTGACAGTACCAATGTCCTCAGTGTTGACAGTACCAATGTCCTCAGTATTGACAGTACCAATGTCCTCAGTATTGACAGTACCAATGTCCTCAGTGCTCACTGTACCAATGTCTTTGCCTGTTCAAGAGGATTTTTCCTCAGGAGTTAACAGTGTTGCCGACTCTACTCTCCCCAAAAGTCCTTCGGATGAGACTATAAACTGAGGTCCCGTGTGCGAACACACGCAGAACATCTTGACAAAATTTACAAAACTGCATACACACGGGGACTGGATGAAAAAAAGCACATGACTGCTGATTCAATTAACCTTGAAATTAAAGAATAAATGAAATAAAATAATTCAAAAAATGAATGTCCTCAGTACTCACTGTACCAATGTCTTTTGCACTCACTGTCACGATAATGTGCTCACTGTCACGATGTCTGTTGCACTCACTGTCACGATGTTTTGCTCACTGTCACGATGTCTTTTGAGGTCACTGTCACACTGTTTTTCTCACTGTACCAATGTCTGTTGCGCTCACTGTCACGATATTGTGCTCACTTTTACGATGTTGTGCTCACTCTCACGATGTCTGTTGCACTCACTGTCACGATGTTGTGTTCACTGTCACGATGTTGTGCTCACTGTCACAATGTCTTTTGAGCTCACTGTCACGATGTTGTGCTCACTGTCACAATGTCTGTGCTAATAGTCACGACGTCCGTTCTACTCACTGGCACGATGTTGTGCTCACTGTCACGATGTTGTGCTCACTGTCACAATGTCTTTTGAGCTCACTGTCACAATGTCTGTGCTAATAGTCACGACGTCCGTTCTACTCACTGGCACGATGTTGTGCTCACTGTCACGATGTCTGTCATGCTCACTGTCGCGATGTTGTGCTGACTGTCACGATGTTGTGCTGACTGTCACGATGTTGTGCTCACTGTCACGATGTCTGTCATGCTCACTGTCACGATGTTGTGCTGACTGTCACGATGTTGTGCTGACTGTCACGATGTTGTACTCACTGTCACGATGTTGTGCTGACTGTCACGATGTTGTACTCATGTTGTACTCACTATCACGGTGTTTTGTTCCCTGTCACAATGTCTGTACGATGTCTGCTGTGCTCATTGTCACGATTTTATGAATGTGTGTGTGTGTGCGTGCGTGCGTGCACGCGTGTGTTGTGTGTGTGTGTGTGTGTGTGTGTGAGAGAGAGAGAGAGAGAGAGAGAGAGAGAGAGAGAGAGAGAGAGAGAGAGAGAGAGAGAGAGAGAGAGCAAAGTGCAAGGTACTAGGACAATAACTATGGATTACGCTTACATTATCTGTTTCCTTTTTTGTCACTCTTCCCAGCGCTGTTTGTCTTTGTCCGTCTGTCTATCTGTCTGTCTGTCTGTCTGTCTGTCTGTCTGTCTGTCCACACATCTTTTAACCTCAGGCCACGTTTGTCGTTCATGACTTGCCAGCCTGGCTGTCTTTGCCACCGTTGTTTTTCCTTGCTTATTAGACAGCAGTTTCTTGTCCTTTCTAGTTTATTTGCCTTTCTTTCTTTCTTTTTTTTCTTTTTTTTCTTTTCTTTTCTTCTCTTTCTTTCTTTTCTTTTCTTTCTTTCTTTCTTTCCTTTCTTTCTTTCTTTCTTTCTTTCCTTTCTTTCTTTCTTTGTTTCTTTCCTTTCTTTCTTTCTTTGTTTCTTTCCTTTCTTTCTTTTTTCTTTTTTTCCTTTCTTTCTTTCTTCTTTTTCTGTCAATGCCCTTAATCTTCCCTGACCTATCTCTTTCAAGTTTTTGTACTTTTTTATGTTCGTCTTTTTTCAGTTTCAGCTTGTTCGGCTTTTTAACATTTGCTGCTCTTCTCTCTGTCTCTGTCTCTGTCTCTCTAATTCAACTCTATTTGTTGTTGTGGTTGTTGTTGTTGTTGTTGCTGTTGTTGTTCTTTTCTTCTTCTTCTTCTTCTCTTCTTCTTCTTCTTTTCTTCTTCTTTTCTTCTTCTTCTTTCTTCTTCTTCTTCTTCTTCTTTCTTCTTCTTCTTCTTCTTCTTCTTCTTTTCCTCTTCTTCTTCTTCTTTCAAACTGTTTGTCTACTGTCTATTCATTCACTAACCCTTTTCTTTTGGCAACCTTCTCTTCCCTTCTCCTCTGTTTTGTCTGTGCTGTTTATATCTGGGCCCTCCCTCAATTCATCTGTTATTTTTTCCAGTCCTCATCCCCCTCTCTCTCCTTTTTCTCTTTTCATTTGTCTTTCTCCTGCTCTTTTTCCTTCGGTCTATCTTTTTGTTGTTATCAATGTTTTCCTTGACTATTCTACCTTCTTATAGTTTTTCTGTCTATGATTCCCCTTTCTTGTCGTTTCTCTTGCTGTCCTCCTGTCCTCTTTGTTTGTCTTTCTTCTGCGTCTTGTCTGTTGTCTATGTTTTGTCGTTTCCATGTCTGTCTGCTGTCTGTCTATGTGTTTTGTCGTTTCCATGTCTGTCTGCTGTCTGTCTATGTGTTTTGTCGTTTCCATGTCTGTCTGCTGTCTGTCTATGTGTTTTGTCGTTTCCATATCTGTCTGCTGTCTATGTTTTGTCGTTTCCATGTCTTTCTGTTGTATGTCTGTGTTTTGTTGCTTACATGTCTTTCTGTTGTATGTCTGTTTTGTTGTTTACATGTCTGTCTGTTTGTCTGTGTTTTGTTGTTTCCATGTCTGTCTGTTGTCTGTCTGTGTTTTGTTGTTTCCATGTCTGCCTGTTGTCTGTTGTATGTCTATGTTTTGTCGTTTACATGTCTGTCTGTTGTCTGTTGTCTGTCTATGTTTTGTCGTTTCCATGTCGGCCTGGTGTCTCTTGTCTGTGCTTTTTGTCGTTTACATGTCTGTCTGTTGTCTATGTGTTTTTTCGTTGTCATGTCTGTCTGTAATCTGTTTTCTATGTGTTTTGTCGTTTACATGTCTGTTTGTTGTCTGTTGTCTATGTGTTTTGTCTGTTGTCTGTTTATGTTTGTCGTTTCCATGTCTGTCTGTTGTCTATGTGTTTTGTCGTTTCCATGTCTGTCTGTTGTCTGTCTATGTGTTTTGTCGTTTCCATGTCTGTCTGTTGTCTGTTGTCAATGTTTTGTCGTTTCCATGTCTGTCTGTTGTCTGTTTATGTTTTGTCGTTTCCATGTCTTTTTGTTGTCTGTCTATGTGTTTTGTCGTTTCCATGTCTGTCTGTTATCTGTTGTCTATGTTTTTGTCGTTTCCATGTCTGTTATCTGTTGTCTATGTTTTGTCGTTTCCATGTCTGTCTGTTATCTGTTGTCTATGTTTTGTCGTTTACATGTCTGTCTGTAGTTTGTAGTTTTGTGTCTTTTTATACGTTTGTCTGTTACCTGTCTTTTTGTATTTTTTACATGTCTCTCTGTTGCCTGTCTTTCTGTATTTTTCACATGTCTGTTTGTTTTTCTGTTTGGTCTTTTAAATGGTTGTCTGTCTTTCTGTTTGTTTAAAAAAATGTTTGTCTGTTGTCTGTCTTTCTGTTTGTTTTTAAAAATGTTTGTCTGTTGTTTGTCTTTCTGTTTGGTCTTTTAAATATTTGTCTCTTTTTCTGTTTGTTTTTTAAATGTTTGTATCTTTTTCTGTTTGGTTTTTGGAATTTTTGTCAGTCGTCTGTTTTTCTGTTTGGTCTTTTAAATGTTTGTCTGTTGTCTGTCTTTCTGTTTGGTCTTTTAAATGTTTGTCTGTTGTCTGTTTTTCTGTTTGGTCTTTTAAATGTTTGTCTGTTGTCTGTCTTTCTGTTTGGTCTTTTAAATGTTTGTCTGTTTTCTGTTTGGTCTTTTAAATGTGTGTCTGTTGTCTGTTTTTCTGTTTGGTCTTTTAAATGTTTGTCTGTTTTTCTGTTTGGTCTTTTAAATGTTTGTTTTTCTGTTTGGTCTTTAAATGTTTGTCTGTTTTTCTGTTTGGTCTTTTAAATGTTTGTTTTTCTGTTTGGTCTTTAAATGTTTGTCTGTTTTTTTGTTTCGTCTTTTAAATGTTTGTCTGTTTTTCTGTTTGGTCTTTTAAATGTCTGTTTTTCTGTTTGGTCTTTAAATGTTTGTCTGTTTTTCTGTTTGGTCTTTCAAATGTTTGTCAGTCGTCTGTTTTTCTGTTTGGTCTTTTAAATGTGTGTCTCTTTTTCTGCTTAGTCTTTTAAATGTTTGTCTGTTGTCTGTCTTTCTGTTTGGTTTTTAAATGTTTGTCAGTCGTCTGTTTTTCTGCTTAGTCTTTTAAATGTTTGTCTGTTGTCTGTCTTTTTTTAAAATGTTTGTCTGTCGTCTGTTTTTCTGTTTGGTCTTTTAAATGTTTGTCTGTTTTTCTGCTTACTCTATTAAATGCTTGTCTGTTGTCTGTCTTTTTGTTTGGTTTTTTAAATGTTTGTCTGTCGTCTGTTTTTCTTTGTTTTTTTAAATGTTTGTTGTTTGTCTTTCTGTTTGGTCTTTTAATTGTTTGTCTGTTATCTTGTCTTTCTGTTTTGTTTCATAGATGTCTGTTTTTTGTCTGGCCCTTTGTTTTGTATTTTACATATTTAGATAAATGTCTGTTGTCTGTCTTTCTGTTTTATCGTTTTGTGTCTGTCTGTCTGTCTGCCTGTCCCTCTCTTTGTTTGGTCTTTTACAAGTTTGTCTGTCCGTTCCTTTCTTTATTGTTTTTTATTTTCTATGATCATCCATTTTTATCGTTTTTTCCAGTTCTGTCTTAGGTTCTCTCTCTTCGTTCTTTTTTCTTCTTTTTTCCTCCTAGGTATTCTTTTTTCTTGTCATCATTTTATGAAAAAGCTCTGTGCTTCTCTATTTGCTCTCAGCAAACTAGTTTGGATTTAAATCCTTTGTTCTGTTTCCTTT
>CM054153.1:36904495-36966995 GCA_028751875.1 Rapana venosa
GTCTCTCTTGTGTATGTATCTGTCTCTCCGTCTCTCTTGTGTATGTGTCTGCCCCTCTGTACATTGTGTCTACGTCTCTCTTGTGTATGTGTCTGCCCCTCTGTACATTGTGTCTACGTCTCTCTTGTGTATGTGTCTGCCCCTCTGTACATTGTGTCTACGTCTCTCTTGTGTCTGTGTCTGCCCCTCTGTACATTGTGTCTACGTCTCTCTTGTGTATGTGTCTGCCCCTCTGTACATTGTGTCTACGTCTCTCTTGTGTATGTGTCTGTCTCTCTGTACATTGTGTCTACGTCTCTCTTGTGTATGTGTCTGTCTGTACATTGTGTCTACGTCTCTCTTGCTTATGTGTCTGTCTCTCTGTACATTGTGTCTACGTCTCTCTTGTGTATGTGTCTGTCTGTACATTGTGTCTACGTCTCTCTTGCTTATGTGTCTGTATTTTGTGTCTATGTCTGTCTTGTGTAGGTGTCTGTCTGTCTGTACCTTCTGTCTACGTCTCTCTTCTTTATGTGTCTGTATATTGTGTCTATGTCTGTCTTGTGTATGTGTCTGTTTGTCTGTACATTGTGTCTCTCTTGTGTATGTGTCTGTTTGTCTGTACATTGTGTCTCTCTTGTGTATGTGTCTGTTTGTCTGTACATTGTGTCTCTCTTGTGTATGTGTCTGTTTGTCTGTACATTGTGTCTCTCTTGTGTATGTGTCTGTACATTGTGTCTGTCTTGTGTATGTGTCTGTACATTGTGTCTGTCTTGTGTATGTGTCTGTACATTGTGTCTGTCTTGTGTATGTGTCTGTACATTGTGTCTGTCTTGTGTATGTGTCTGTACATTGTGTCTGTCTTGTGTATGTGTCTGTACATTGTGTCTGTCTTGTGTATGTGTCTGTACATTGTGTCTGTCTTGTGTATGTGTCTGTACATTGTGTCTGTCTTGTGTATGTGTCTGTTTGTCTGTACATTGTGTCTGTCTTGTGTCTGTGTCTGTCTGTCTGTACATTGTGTCTCTCTTGTGTATGTGTCTGTTTGTCTGTACATTGTGTCTCTCTTGTGTATGTGTCTGTTTGTCTGTACATTGTGTCTCTCTTGTGTATGTGTCTGTTTGTCTGTACATTGTGTCTCTCTTGTGTATGTGTCTGTTTGTCTGTACATTGTGTCTCTCTTGTGTATGTGTCTGTTTGTCTGTACATTGTGTCTCTCTTGTGTATGTGTCTGTTTGTCTGTACATTGTGTCTGTCTTGTGTATGTGTCTGTCTGTCTGTACATTGTGTCTACGTCCGTCTTGTGTATGTGTCTGCACGTCTGTACATTGTGTCAGGTGCAATAGAAACATTGCATGGATAAAGCAAACGAAGTCCAAATGTGGTAATGAATCAAAATAATCTGTATATATTCATACAATCTGTAGCGATTAAACAAACCAAAACAATCCTAAAAACAAAACCTGAAAAAAGAGACAATGTTTAAGAAAGCACACATTACAGTTTGATTTTGAATCAGGAACTACATGACCCAGACAGACTAGACAGACAGACAGACAGACAGACAGACAGACAGAAAGTGATGGAGAGAGAACAGAGACTCGTTGTCAAATCCACCTCCTCCCCCGTTCTCTCTCTCTCTCTCTGTGGAAATAAAAGACATGGTTATGCATTGTAATGCAGGACCTCTGTTCTCTTTGTCTATGAATGTGTCTGTCTGTCTGCCTGCATTACCGCCACTAGTGTTGAAGTGTCTTGAAAGAGTGCCTCACTACAGACTACTACTGCTGCTGCCTGCATTGCCGACACTATTGTTGAAGTGTCTTGAAAGAGTGCCTCACTACAGACTACTACTGCTAGCTGCATTGCCAGGCCGAAAGAGAAAACAGGGAAAATAAGGGAGTGAATTAGCATCATTGGCCATTGCAACAGAACAGACTGAGATTACAAGATTGATAGTGCCTGAGATTTTAGAGAGAGTGAGAGAGCGAGCTAGCGAGAGAGACAGAGAGAGAGGTGTTTTTCTGTGGTTGCTGTTTAAAGTTTACAGGTCATTGAGTGATATGACGCAGTACTGAAATAGGACTACTGAAACGTTCCATTAAGTTAAAGAATGCAGATAAAGTGATGCAAAATTTTGACAATTGTAAGTGTGTCAGAATGACTGAAATTGCACAATGAAACCGAAGGTGATAGTCATTTGGAAAGTGTTGCATCATTTGGTTAGGAAACCGTTGCCAGTGTAGAAAAAAGCCACACTAAACTACAGCAGTGCGTGCTGAACGTGAAGCTTACGTGATGCCAGTTCTTGGGGTTGTGTATACTTTGTTTGGACAGCTTGAAACAGTCCTTGCTTTGCATCAACTTGTTTCTGTCTTCGTGTTTGACTTAGTAGATAACACCGGTGTTGCCAACATTGAAATGAAAGGTGGACATCAGTACACTGCCAGCTAACTCCTCAGTAACAGGTCATAACCGTCAGGTCAACAAAAATGTCTCTGAGATTGCAGTCTGTAAAAGTAATGGAGCCATTCTTCACAAAGCCCACACTGAAACCAGCCCTGGATCTGTTCATGATACCCCCTGGCATTGCATATGCTCCATTTTCATGGAATGTAGACTAACTCTACGTACAGGCCAGTCACACTGACGTTTAAGTTTTAGGATTTCAAGATTTAATTAACATGTAACCCCTCATGGGGCATGGAGGATTTCAGTAAACAAAATTAGCTGTAACGTATGTAATTTGCATGTTAAAACATTTCCAACAGAGCAGATGACAGAGAAAGAGTTGTAGTCAACCTTTTCCCCAATTTCATGCAACTTTACTCTTGTCTATAAGTCAACTGGTTTTTTTCCCCCGAAGAGATAACAATGTAAACATAGGTCTTGGATGCAGAGTTATTGATGAGGTAGAACATTCTTTCAAAGCTCAGAACACTTTGGACATTCCATTCTAAAGTGAAACTCATCGCCTATCGTCTTCACGTTGCATTGTTTACAAAGACAATGTCCGTGTTCAATGCCGTTTACTCGTCCTGTTTCAATCAGCAATGAATGATTAATGCACCTGACTCTAAACTTAATGACGACAACCTATAGTTATACGACAACTCACTAAAGTATTTTTCCTGTTAAAGCATTGTTTGTAATTGTGATGATATGCATTTAGTACCTCCTTCAACTCTTCTGACCATGACTTAACAAAATTATCTTTTAATACCTTATGATATTACATCATAAACTAGCTTTGTTTACAAGATAAACAGACAATCAGAAAATACCCGTAGAAAATGATATCCAACAGCACTTAGGCATTTCTGAGTGAGGACCATGCCTTTTGCCTGACCTGACTCGGATTTCGACTTCTGGATCAGCGCTTGTCAAGGCGCTTTAAAAAAACAACTTTTCTGTCAAAAATGGAATCAAAGAATTTGAGAATGGATATAAAAAGACAACAACCATATTGCTAGAGAATAAGCTGGCTTCGGAAAAAAAAATCATGCAGAGCAACGGGCCACATCTTCCTACTCAAAAAGTTAATACCCAGTATAATAAAAACAAAAGCTAATGGACTTTATTACTGCTTAAAAGTTTGTGGATTTCCGAAAAGCGTTTGCTAATGTGTATCACCAGGGTCTTTTTACTAAGTTACACGAAACAGGGACAACAGGTAAAACTTTAAGTGTCATCAAACTTATGAAATATTTGCAAAATCCGAAATATTTACAAAAAATAAATGGAAGATTTAAAGATTAAATTATTGCAAAAAAACAGAGGAGAATACCAGGGCAATGAAATAAGTCCTACATTATCTAATGTTCATGTTGATGATATTGTTTAATTCATGGATGGAAAATATTTGCCATAAATAACCACACTATACTGACACCCTAGCAATGCACTCAACAGAGAATTGAAAAGTAAAGGTAAACGGTAACGATTTAGAAATTAGAATGAAAACCAGAACTAGGAAGGTTTTAACTAACTCTTTAAATTATAGGCGAGGTAGTATCATTTTGAATACATGTGATACAATCAAAACCAAAGTCGTTTATTAGATAAGTGTACAATTGTTTATATCTGAATAATAAACATGATCGTTGGCTAAATACAATTATAAATATTCTTTGTACAGTTGAATTCAAACATGTATAAAAAAAAAACACCCAGAGTACTCTTGACGTGTATCGGTTGAGGTATGCTCTTCAGAGAAAGATAAAAAAAAGACTTACGAAAAACATTTTGGACCCATCAGAAAAGAAGTTGTTTAAGCAGTAAAAGGGGTTACAAGGACCAGCAATGTCTGTTGAACACAAATCATAAAATCAGTTGAATCTTCAAAAAATTATCAAAAAATGAAAATTATAAATTAAAGTAATTCAAAATGTAAATGTTATTAAGGAAAACTAATCTGACCAGTCAATGCACGGTGGAGTCACAAACACGTAGACATCAAATTTGTAGAACACGTAGACATCAAATTTGTTTTGCTGAATGGAGGAAAAAAGCACAACAATGACACTGAAATACTGAGAGACACTTCCTGTTGCCATCCGGCGCAAAGGCCAATCACTCTCTCAATCACCTGATGCACTTTCTCCTAGGAGAGTAGCCCAGATGTCATGCCAGCAAATATGCAGGGACTATAACTATATAAGTCATGAACATCATGAAGGATAAGTCAGCATTGGTGGCAGAACGATCACAAACCTCCGCTTCGCAGATGACATTGATGGAATAGCAGGATCAGAAAAAGAGCTTGCCAGCCTAACAGAACACTTGGATAAGGCCTCCAAAACATACGGCATGGAAATCAGTGCAGAGAAGACCAAACTGATGACTAATAACACCAACGGCATTAGCACTGATATCAGGGTTAATGACCAGAAGCTGGAAACAGTTCAAAGCTTCAAGTACCTGGGAGCCATTGTATCCGACCAGGGATCCAAGCCAGAAGTAGTATGCAGGACTGCACAGACAATAACAGCTTTGTCAAAACTAAACACCATCTGGAGAGATAAGAATATCTCACTTATCTCCAAGATCAGACTAATGCGCTCCCTTGTCATATCCATATTTCTGTATGCCTGTGAATCATGGACCCTGACTGCAGATTTGGAGAGAAGAGTACAGGCAGTGGAGATGAGATGCTTTCGGAGACTCCTTGGCATCTCCTACAAAGACCACATAAGCAACGAAAGCGTGCATAACAGAATCCAGCAAACCATTGGACCCTATGAGAACCTTCTAACGATCGTGAAAAAGCGTAAACTTAAGTGGTATGGGCATGTCACAAGATCCCAAGGAATTACAAAGACAGTTTTGCAAGGCACTGTCCAAGGAGGAAGAAGAAGAGGCAGACCAAGGAAGAGCTGGGAGGATAACATCAGTGAATGGACAGGCCTAGAACTCAACAAAACCCTGAGAAAGGCAGAACAGAGAGAGGAATGGAGGGAACTGGTTGCTGAGTCTTTGAGGGTGCCCCCACGGTCGTCAGACTACGGGACAGATAGATAGATAGATAGATAACTATATAAGTGGTATAAACAACCCAACAACACAACGCCAACAAGGAGGAGGACAGAGGTGAGACCAGAAAAAAAGATGAAAAGGAGAATGAAGCAAAAACAACCAGATCAACAGAAGTAAAACAAAAGATGAAGAAAAGCAAAAACAAGGATAAAAAGGATCAATCTCAAGACTTAGAAGAAATGAAGGATAAAAGAAAGAAGAAGGACGGTAGAGTAGTGACGCAGACAGATGACCTTATTCTTTTCCTACTGAAGACTAATAGAATCAGCTCCCAACTAACTTTTTCCCCAGGAGGACTGCCTGCCCGTAGGAAGGCTAAGACGGTAGACGTCAAAGACTGCCTGGTGTCTGTCCACTAGTAGAGAGGGATGGAAAGGAGGGAGGGAGAGGTACTTGGGACAGACGATGATGCTAATTTACCTGTTTTGTTTTCAGCTGAGCCCCTCCCATACCTTTCTTTATCTGGGGCTGGCTCCCAGTCTTTCTTCTCTTCTCTTCTCTTGTCTTCTCTTCTCTTCCAGCATCCTCCTTTCCTTTCTCCCCAAGCGTCACTGTTTACCGGCCATAAAGCGTCGGTTTGGAGTGAGTGGAATCGATGTGGCCTTTTCGGTTTCATTATACTTGTAATTGTTTCTGGAGAAAATATCATTTGCTTTTTCTTCATTACAAGTTTTGGTGAAGCTGTACTGTTCTTGTTCGTCTCTCGGCCAGTCGTTGTTTTTATCCCTGATTTGGTCGTCTGTGTGCGGCTTTTCTAAATGTCTGTGGTATTATCTTCTATGTCTATTTCTGTGTCTTTGTTTGACTGTTCTTTCTCCAGCTTTCTCTTTCTTTCTCTATCTCTTTGTCTGATTTAAAAAAAAAGCACTTTCGGTTAGAATTTAAACTGACAAATGTCGTCCCTCTATACAATACAGGTAGTAAATCTTGACCTTCAGGCCACAGACTAATTTCAGACCTATCGATTTTGTCTCAAGGATCAGATAAACACATAAAACCCCATCTTCCAGCACATGATTACTTTCATCCTCATACATAAAGCCAGTCAGGCTTTCCAAAGAGCCAGTCTTGCCATACTGCAGTAATCAATCTAGCTGACCCTGGGTTTAACAGCATGGAGATAACGAACTCCCTAATAGGGTGTCTATCCATTTCACTTGTGTCTTTGATCGTATTGATCATACACTTCTCCGTAAAAAAAAATTACGCTACTTGAATGTAAGATACTAGTTTGCGGATAATAAATATATAATTATTATATTCGTGTTATTTTTATAATAAAGTCATGAGTGACCTGCAGTCAGCAATGTGTAATTATACCCAACACGCCCTCTGTTGAAGATGGACTAGCTACAGTGCAGGTAGTATGCTGTGTCCCCTTTCTGCCCCCATGGGGATGGCGTGGGCTCTTTCTGTATAAATAGCATTCCCACCTTCTGGAATTAATTCAGTATTAGACATTTTCCCGTTCTATCGCTCTCTTTGTTTCTGTCTTTCTCCTTATCCTTCTATCATCTCTCTGGCTTATTTTCTGGTTTCAAAGTTCAATTTTGTGTGTGCTTTTCTTCATGGAAATCTTACAACTATTTTTGTTATACATGTTAAGCCATTTTGCCTGTATTGTTTTGTTCTGGCGACCAGGTAGTGATGTTGTAAACACTGGGATGGGCACAGGATGTCCATTCTGCAGTGGTGTTTGCCCATATGGCATTTCCCCTTTGTATTAATTTGTTGGTACATTCAAGTTCGTACGCTTGGTTTGTTACCTGTAGATCTGGCTGTCTATGTAGATCTGGCTGTCTATGTAGATCTGGTGGTCTGTCTCTGTCTCTGTAGATCTGGTGGTCTATGTAGATCTGGTGGTCTGCCTATGTAGATCTTGTTGTCTATCCCTGTCCATGTAGATCTGGTTCCTGTCTCTGTCTATGTAGATCTGGTCGTCTATCTCTGTCTATGTAGATCTGGTTGTCTGTCTCTGTCTATGTAGATCTGGTTGTCTATCTGTCTATGTAGATTTTGTTGTCTGTCTCTGTCTCTGTATACCTGGTGCCTGTCTCTGTCTATGCAGATTTGTTTTTTGTCCTTATCTAATGTAGATCTGGTTTTTGTCCTTATCTATGTAGATCTGGGTTTTTTTTCTGAGTTCGTGTTTCACGTGCAATTGTTCACACGGCAGCAGGGTTACTGTAAAATGGGTCACAAGGACCAGCAATGTCAGTTGAGCACAAATCATAGTCAGTTGAATCTTCCAAAAAATTATGAAAATTATAAATTTAAGTAATTCAAAATGTAAATGATATTAAGGAAAACTAATCTGACCAGTCAGTGCACGGTGGTGTCACAAACACGTAGATATCAAACTTGTTTTGCTGAACGGAGGAAAGATGCACAAAAATGACACTCAAACACAGAGACACCCTGCTGCCATCGTGTGCAAAAGCCAATCACTCTTTCTGGTTGTCTATCTCTGTCTATGCAGATCTGGTTGTCTTGTCCCTTTGTGAAGCAGGCATTAAACAGATCAGAGGTTTTTCCTTTGTGTTTGTTTTACTCTCTTTCTTTCATGCTTTCTTCTAAACAAATAGATGACAACAAGAACAAACAGGCTCGTCGTAGAAACAGTATCAAGCAAACATACGCACTCATATATTGATACAAAATAGATTAAAATGGAGCGAAGATGATATAAGGTTTTTGCAGACCATGCACGCACACTCTTTCTCTCCAGTCACCATTGATGGTAATATATCAGAGTAGAGACATTTGATCTACCACAACTCTGTACAACTTCTTGGCTACGACAGCACAGTATGTACAGGGAGGATGTGGCCTCTAGGAAAGAGATTGCAGAAATATTACATTTTACCGCGAAGATAAAGTGTTTGCAACGGGTTGTTTTCAACCACCACCCTCAATTTGCAGGTGTGTCCCAAAATAGTAACACGTCGCTCTGATCGCATGGGAGGTAATCTATTTACCACACACCATCACAGTAAGAAAAGTGTTGATCACTCAGAGAATATAGAAGCAGACTGAGGTGACAAGAAGTGAGGAGCCTTGCGGCAACGGTGGTGATATCATCCACGCCTTCCCCAGGGCGCTGCCGCTGCTATAGGCAGGGAGCCTGGTCCTTTGCCTGGCCTCACACAGACCACGACTGCTGACGGGACTGTGTACAGTGCGCATTGAAAGAGTTGCCCAGGAGTGTTGGGGAGGGCTAGGGGAAGCTCAGACTGCCAGCAAGCAAAACAAGGACGCCAGCACAAGTGACAACAGGGTGTTGGTGAAAGAATCCCCATACACAATCATTCACATACACACAGGAATTCTGGGCCCCTCTCTCGCTATGTCTGTTTCACTCCATCTCTTCCGATCTTGATCTCTCTCTCTCACGCACTTGCGCACATCACGAACATACATACGCACGCAGAGACGTAAAGAAGCCCGCTCTTCGGCACTCAATCTGGTACACATGCATGCTTGGCTCTCTCTACCTTTTTGTCTCTATTGCCTCCTTTCCCCGCGCGCGCATACACCCACACCCACACACAGACACACACACACACACACACACACTTGCGCTTGCCCTTGAATAATTATGCTTTTTTATGCACGTACTGGCAACGGGATGGGATAGCTCAGTGGTCGGAGCACTCGCTTTCCCCCAGCCAAGTTAAGCAGCGTCGAGCGTGGTTACCAGTTGGATGGGTGACCGTTTGCGCGCCTTGGCTTCAGTACAGTTCCCCCAGTTCACCCAGCTGTAAATGGGTACCTGCCCTCTTTAGGGTCAGGGAAGGTAAAGTAGCGAGGGAGAGGAGATGGGCGCCGCCCTCAATATGCTGGCCCTAGAGAAGTGAGGTCTCTAACGCCTCGCTCCCCTACGACCTTATAGGTTATGGGACTCCTTTACCTTCCTTTTACTACCAGGTTGACTTGTTCTTGCTCTTCTCCAGCTAGGCCGTCGATGTCATCGGCAAAACGTAAGTTTGTAATTGTCCTGCCTCCATTGCTGACTGTTCCCTCATGGTTTTCAAGTGCGTCAGCCATTAATCTCTTTAAGAAGATGTTGAAGAGGTTGGGAGAGAGCAGACATCCTTGGCGTACTCCAGTTGTGGTTCGGAACCATTCTCCGATGTTGCTGTCATAGTAGACTGCATTGGTTGCCTTATTACAGAGGCATTCTATGGTTCTGATCAGGTTGGCATTGATGTTATACAGCCTCATGGTTTGCCCACAGAGCTGCATGCCAGACGCTATCGAACGCCCTCGTAAAGTCTACACAGCCGTCGTAAAGATCTTGTTGGTATTTTTAAGTATTTCTCACAGAGTATTGTAAGGTTGAAAATGTGTTCTGTTGTGCTCTGTCCTGCTCTGAAACCTACCTGCTCTTCTTTGATGATCTCCTCATCTTGAGGCTTTAGTCTGTTCAGGAGGATTCTTAACATGACTTCACTTGGATGGCTGATCAGGCTGATGGTCCTGTAGTTTGGGAATAGTTGTAAGTTGCCTTTCTTCGGAAGAGGGATAATCAGGGACTGTGTCCAAGCTGCTGGACACTCCCCTGTCTGCGAGATTATAGTGCAGATGGTGAACAACACCTCTGTCATGGCCTCTCCTCCTGCCTGGACCAGTTCTGATGGGATGTTGTCCTCTCCCGCTGACTTCCTTCTTTTTAGTGATCTTATTGCACTTTCAACTTCTCCCCGGAGGATGAAGTAGTTGCTGTTGCTTGGTGGTGGAGGAACATCTAAAACTTTGGGGTCTCCTGTTGCTGTGAGTGCACAATATTCAGAGCAGTATTCTGTCCACCTCTTTAAGATATCTTGATCTTCTGTGAGACATTTTACTGCTTTATCTTGGACAGTACTGGTTCTCCCTTGTTTTGATCTTGTCAGGCCTTTCACGAGCTGGTAGGCTTTCTTGCTGTTGTTATTCTGCAGGTTCTCTTCGATACGTTTGCATTGTTCTTCAGTCTATGTATCCTTGCTTTGCTGATGCCCTTATTACAACTTGTTGATAGGCTTTTCTGCATAGTTTTGCACCTTCATCCTCCTTCTTTGTTAAGGTTCAGTTCTCTGCGTTTGTCGCACAACTTGAGTATGTCTTCTGTGACCCAGGGCTTGTTAAGTTTTCTGCTATGATCAGGTCTTTGAGTTGATCAAGATTGAACTTTATCCTTACATTTCCCTGCTGCTTAGTTTTCTTGAGGTGGTGTCTAAACGTCATCATCACAAGCTCATGGTCGCTTTACACACACACACACACACACACACACACACACACACACACACACACACACACACACACACACACACACCCCACACACACACACACAACACACACACAAAGAAGGAAGGCGGCAGGATGGTTAAGACGCTCGCCTGCCAACAAGTAAACCGTGAGGTTCTGGGTTCGATTCCCAGCCTTGCCCTTTCTTCCCAGTTTGAGGATTAAAAAGCAAAAGAATGCTTATTCCATTATCCTCGAAATAAAAGAATTAAAAAACCCACTATATACAACAACAACAACACACGCACGCACGCACGCCCCCCCCCCCCCACACACGCACACACAACATACGCACGCACGCACGCACGCACACAGAAAATTGGATAATATTATTACTTGAATTATTTCAAAGTTGCTGGTCTCAAGGGTCATTCCAAGCATATGGAAACATTCCATTTTAGTGCCAGTCCCAAAGCAGGGTAAACCTAAAAATGATAAAAACAGTTACAGACCTATCGCGTTAACCTCTCACACAGGAAAACTTATGGAAAAAATAATTTTAAACCGACTAATGCATTATTGCGATAAAACAAAATAATCCCCATTAGCCAGGCAGGTTTTCGAAAAGGTAGATGCACAGCAGATCATCTGATTAAACTTAGTACGCATATTAAACACCAATTTGCTAGTAGGAAAAATGTGCTTGCCACCTTTTTTGATATAAAGAAAGCATATGATCAGGTCTGGCATAAACGATTACTATATAAACTAAAAACTATTGGCTTATCTGGTAATATGTATCATTATATTAAAGCATTTCTCTCAGAAAGATGTATGCAGGCCAAAGTTGGAAATTCCTATTCTACTTTACGGTTTCCAACAATGGGTATTCCACAGGGATCAGTTATCGCTCCACATCTTTTCAATATTCTTCTTTATGATCTTCCTCAGTGCCTCTCCAGTAATGCCACCCACGTCCAGTATGCTGATGACATTTGTATGTGGATGAATGTTACGATGAAAAAGAAAACACCAAAGAGGCATCTAAACTATATAAAAAAATATGTATCAGCTTGAGCTAAACAAACTTAATGACTACATTTTTGAGAATGGTCTTTCATTGTCTCCTGAAAAGACTAATCTCGTACTTTTCAATAATGGCACTAACCCCCCAGTTCTACCTGTTTTCCAAATAGATGGGAAAGTGTTGGAATATAAAACTTTGGTGAAGTTTTTAGGAGTATATTTTATGTCTACACTAAGTTGGAATTATCATATTGATTATTTAAATACTAAGGCTCGGAAAAGTCTTAATCTTCTGAAAGTTATTAGTAAACAAGTGTGGGCTTATGATGTAGCTGTTTTAAAACATTTGGCATTATCTTTGGTACGTTCCAGACTCATTTATGGCCAGGAAGCATTTTTCAGTGCTCCAAAATATTTATTACAGAAAATGACAAGACTAGACTGCAAGGCTTTTCGATTAGCTCTGGGGGTACCTTTTCATGCATCGCCCATGGGTACCTATAAGGAGATAGGAATTTTGCCATTAGACAAATATCGACAACTGGCTGTGGCTAAATATCTTTTACGTTGTTCAACACAAGAAACTAATGTGGACAACGAAATTAGTATAAGATCTGATGTCAACTTTCCAAAAAGAGCACATTCTATTCGCTCTGTAACCACAGCTAGAACCTATACTTCTCAATTATTTGATCAAGCAGATATAAATCCCACAAAAATAGCTAAATCGAAGATTCACTCCTCGCCTTGTCCCCATGGGAACTTAAGAGAGCTAATTTTGACGTAAATTATTCCTCTTTAACGAAAAAAGGTAATGAAATATTCTTAGCGTATCAGTAAAAGAATATATACAAACTACATATCCAAATCATTTAAAAATTTACACAGATGGTTCCCTTTTGAACAATAATGAGGCGGGTGCAGCGTTTGTCATACCATCTTTGAAAATAGAGAGATCATTTTATGTAGGAAAAAATCGATCTATTTTTACAGCTGAATTGTCTGCTATTTTGATGGCTTTGTATTATCTTTTAGATTTTCCTAAAGACATATTTCAAATACTTTTTCGTGTTGATTCCAGGTAAGTCTTACTTGCCCTGAGAAACTTCAGTTCAAAAGTGAGACAAGATTTCATAATTGAGATTAGTCATCTAATTCATTTTCTGATGATACGAGGCACTGGTGTTACCTTTTGCTGGATACCCTCGCACTGTGGTATTTACTTTAATGAAAAAGTTGACAGAAAAGCAAAATGTGGAGCTGAGCATATCGATGGGTCTTGCAGCATACGTGTTCCTCTATCCATCCATGAGGGCTATAGCATGTTACAAAATGCATGTTGGAAACACTTTAAAAAGAAACTACAAAGTACCGGTTATTCCTGGAGTGATGATGTAGCCCATGTATTATCTTTTGATAAGATCAAATATCGTAATTTACATGAATATAGAAATGTTGTATCTCTTATATACAGGTTTAAGCTCAATGCTTTTAGAACGAATTTTTTTTAAAAAAGCAACATGTATCTGTGGTGAAAATCTTACCAATGATCACATTCTTTTACGATGCAGAGATCTGAAAAACATCTTACCTGCCTTCCCAGTCCGTAGCTTGCAGCAAATTCTTAAAGACATTCCATTAATGAAAGAAATTGTATTGTCATTAAGCCATACTCCTATTTTCAGACTCCTCTGATATAAGGATAGCTTCAAGTTATATGAATTGGAAAGCTGGTATTTTTGCTGTTTGATGTTTCTGGGGTTGGTTATTGTTTTTTTTTTTGGTTGTTGTTGGTTTTTTCTTTGTTTTTTTGTTTTTGTTTTTCCAGAATTCTTGTTTATGCTTTTTTCATAATAGTTGTTTATTACGATTGATTAGTTATATGCATAACCCTCCCCCCTACACACACACACACAAGCACGTGCGCGTGCGCACGCACACACACGCACACGCGCACACACGCACACACACACATACACACACTTTCCTGTCTGATATCACTATTTAGTGGAAGGACGTTAAACTGAAGAACTACTACTACGCACGCACACATACATACATACATACATACATACATACATACATACATACATACATGGATGCATGCATGCATGCATGCATGCATCCTTAATTCATACATACATGCAGACATCCATCCATTCATGCATACATCTGTCCATCCATAAATACATACAAACACACCTACGCACTTACACAGAGAGTTGAATGATTAGCTACGTACTTTAATGCTTGATGATGACGGTAGCTGAAGAAAAACAGGTGACAAGTCGTGACTTTGCTTTGCTTATCAAATAGTTTGGGCGTAAATGCAAGAAAGCCAACAAACACAGATATAGCAATCACAAAATACAAATAAAGACACAAAGACCTACTCCAAAACACAAAGACATGAAGCGCACCAAAACAAGCAACAAACAAGCACATGAAAAAAGAGGCCTTCAGGAGTGATTTGCAGTGACAGATGGGGCCACGAATTTTCGCTACCTTGTTTGTTTTGCACAAAAGCATTCTCTCTCTCTCTCTCTCTCTCTCTTCTCTCTCTCTCTCTCTCTCTCTCTCTCTCTCTCTTCTCTCTCTCTCTCTCTTCTCTCTCTCCTCTCTCTCTCTCTCTCTCTTCACTTCCACACACACACACACACACACACACACACACACACACACACACACACACACACACACACACAACACACACACACACACACACACACACACACACACACACACAACTCACACACACCGAAGCATGCATGGAACTTCATGTAATATGCTTGCTGCCTCAGGGTGTCACAGTTTTAATCATATCGTGATCGACGTCATCTTATGCACTTGCGCAATCCACTTTCTTGAAATAACTCTCTCTGTCTGTCTGTCTGTCTGTCTGTCTTCTCTCTTCTCTCTCTCTCTCTCTCTCTCTCTCTCTCTCTCTCTCTCTCTCTCTGTCTGTCTGTCTGTCTGTCTGTGAAAGTCAAAACCTCAGTTTGCTGTTCACAAGGTCCCTAGTTGAATGGTTATGGAAAACTGTGTTATGTATGTGAAACAACTTTAAGCCTACGTAATGTCAATGGTGTATATGACCCTTACGATTGCTAAACATACGAGTGTATCGGGGTCTGGAAGTAGTGGCAATGACTATTTCTGTTTTCTAGCTGTTTTCCACTGTAAACTATGTGAAGCGTGTGACTTCCACATAGTTGTCTGAACGAATACACTCTGATCGATCACATGCCGGTTAGGATGAATGTGACATTTCCAAACGTTAACCTGTGTAATTTTGGTGACTCAGTCGGCGCACACAGTGGTATGGAACAGTGATCGTGGTATTGTTTTGATGGATTCTCTATGCTCGCAAAAAATGAAGACAGTGACCGATGTGATTGGTTTTTTACCTGAGTAACTATGCTTTACCTGTGTTTCGTTCCTAGGCTAGAGCTCCAAGATTTACGATATTTACGTATGAAACAGTTTTTCCTCTCCATTAATGTAGCCATATTCCGACGACTTTGGGGATGATGTTTAAACATGACGCGACACTAGTGGTCTTACTTTTTTTCTGTTTTGTCATGAGTTTTACCGGCACGAATGACCTCCTCTTCCCAAAGGCAGAACGAGTTTTAATGTACGTGTGTACAAGATGTTCTGCGTGCGTTCTCACACGGGGTCTTGGTCTCGTGTGAAGAAGTCTCGGAGGGAGTGGAGTTCGCGCCGATGTTAACAGCAGGGAAACATTCACTGGAATGGACGTCGCAGTGGTGGTTTGCACTCGGGCTCGATCCCGGGCCATCAACACGCCAACGCTTGATCGAGATGTGTTGAATGAATCTGTGTGACAGCGTGTGCGGAGTGTATGAAAAAATGTGTTGTTGTTGTTGTCTTCAATTTAACGTCCGTTCACTCTAAGTGATATTAGACGAGGGAAATAGAAAGTGTAATGGAAGTTAAAGAAGGGAGAGGAAAGAGTGAAAGGAGAAAAGGTTCAGAAATAGCATCAGTGTTGGTATTTTTGTGAGAAATAAAAACCTAGAAAAGTAAGGATAATACTTTTAAACAGGAGCAAAATGTAAACTCAACAATATGGAAACATGAAATAACAATAGTGTAACTACAATAAATATTCAAGTGATCATATTTCCAATACTCATATCATATTTGAGTGCCCTATTGTAAAACCTTTTTTACCTACATTTTCTGAACAGTCTCTGAAAAATGTATTTGAAAATTCAAAGCTAGCCTTTGCCATTGCCAGATGTTTATTGCATAGTCCACTTGAAAAAATGTGTGTGATTATTTTAACTGAACATAAGAGACCAGGCAGACAGGTCGACAAGGTATGTCTGGTCAAGAGAAGACATGTCAGAAGGTTTTTAGAAGAAAAAAAATCGACGTTCTCCGGATGTTCAAATCCGTACACGAATTAATTATTCGGGAATTAAGATATCTATTGAAAGGAAAGGAGAAACAAGTTAATGCTCTTTTGTTGGATAAACTTGTGAACTTAGTCATATATAATCAAACATGATTTGGGGATACTGCTAAGAGATGTTCTTGTAAAATGAAATTGTCTAAGATATAATAGTAGCCTGGACAGCTGCTTTCAGCATTTCAGATCCTTACTAGACCAAGAATTAAGCGATGAAAATGTAATTGAGGATGCACATATTGAAAGTAACAGTTGTTTCAATCGTCCAATATCTAGAGAAAAAGTTTTATTTATTTGTATTTTATTTATTTATTTTATACCCCTGTAAGTACTAAATAAGTATGTGTAACACACAGTCGGTTTATCGCCTCATCTGAAAGACTAGCACCTAGATCACCACTCATGGTCTAGTGGGGGAGGGGGGGGGGAGAGTTTCGGGCCCAAAACAGGATTCGAACCACCACACACTTCCGACCCGGACTTTTTGCTTTCTAGGCAGGCGCGTTACCTTTTAGATCACCGATCCACTGTACTGTGCTGAAGTCCTTCGGATGAGACTATAAACAGAGGCCCCGTATGCGAACGCATGCAGAACATCTTGCGCACACGTTAAATCCTGTTTTGCTTTTCGAAAGAGTAGGCCATTGTGTGCCGGTGGGAACACATGACAAAATTTACAAAACCGCATACACATGGGGACTGGATGTAAAAAAGCACACGAATGCTCATTCCATTATCCTCGATATTAAAATAAAAAAATAAAAAAATGAAAAAGTCATCTGAGAGCTTTGATTTGTTGCTTTACAAGATTCAGCGCTATATAAATTCCATACATCATTATTATTATTATTATTATTACTGTTCGCAATAGGAAAACTGAAAGACCACAAGGCTTCTGGGCCTGACTGTACTGTTGGAGAAGTAAGTGTCTACAAGCTACAACCAACAGGTGTTGCGGTTTTCCACAGCGCTATGTAATGTTCTGTTTCACAATGCTTTGTTTCCAGAAGCATAGACAGAATCATGTGTCTCACCACTATACAAAAAAGGGCGACACTAATCATCCTGATAACCACAGAGGCCTTTCCGTTAGCACTAGATGTAGTAAACTGTTCATTACTGCTCTTTATCATCAACTTCCAGAAAAGGGTGTAGTAACGGAACATGGCATCCCAAGGCGAGATTCAAGCTGGGGGATTGTTGTTCCTCGGCTAGAGCTCTGAGGTTCAGCAATGGCGAGGTTTTGTGTATGCCACCATAGGGGACGGGATAGCTCAGTGGTCGGAGCACTCGCTTTCCCCCAGCCAAGTTAAGCAGCGTCGAGTGTGGTTACCAGTTGGATGGGTGACCGTTTGCGCGCCTTGGCTTCAGTACAGTTCCCCCAGTTCACCCAGCTGTAAATGGGTACCTGCCCTCTTTAGGGTCGGGGAAGGTAACGCAGCGAGGGAGAGGAGATGGGCGCCATCCTCAATATGCTGGCCCTAGAGAAGTGAGGTCTCTGACGCCTCGCTCCCCTACGACCTTATAGGTTATGGGACTCCTTTACCTTTTTACCATGTGTACCTCTGTTAAAATAGCCCCATTCAGACTTTGGGGGCGGTGTCTATACACGGCACCTGTGTGCATGCCTTTTAAAAAAACTGTCATCAATTCCTACCGGCACGAAATGGCCTACGCTATTGAAAGGTGGAACGGGGTTTCAACATGTATGGAAGATGTTTTGTGTGCATTCCCACATGGAATCTTGGTTTATAGTCTCATCCGAAGGATTGTCGGGGGAGTGGAGTCAGTCAGTACTGATGTTAATTCCAGGGGAAAGTTCTTTCAAACAAAGCGTCTCCGCCGTGGTTCGATCCCCGGCTGTCAGATCAGAGCGTAAGGCCCTAGTAACTATCTGTCCGACCCTGGAAAAGCTGGACTTGAAACAGGCAAGCGTTCCTTAGTTGCCCTTGTAGGAAAACAGTTTTCCGTAATAGTGATTGGTATGTAGGTTTTCATGATTTCAAGAAAGCCTTTGATTTTATAGATATCAATCTATTATAGGTTATATTATGTAGGGATAGTGTAAGTGGTACATCATGTTCATGTATCGTAGCCATGTAAAAATATGTAAACTGTGGAGTAAGGTGTGGTGCTGCTTTGACAGATGTTAGTCACCTAAAGCAGGATTAAAGGGGGGTGATGCATGCAGTCCTGTATTTTTTTCTCCTTTTGTAAATGAAATAGCGATAAAAGTTATCGATAAAGGAAGACATAGTGACACTAGTTCTTGCGACGCATTTGAGCTGTTTATTCTCTTACTTGCTGATGACGTAATTTTATTATCAGAGACTGCTATAGGCCTGCAAGTTCAGTTCCATATTTTACAGCATGCTGTTGCTATCAATTCATTTGTTCAAGTTAGAAGGTAATGGAGTACGCACTCATGAGGGGGGGTTTACATTCAGTCTCCGTGTGCATGCGATTTTGTAAATGGCCTAGTCTTTTCAGAGGTGGACCATCTGACGTATAGGCAAGGTGTTGTGCTACACTCGAGTTGAAGATGGATATGAAGAAAGGCAATGTTATTGTACTTCGGAAACACGAAGTTTTGAGTGCCAGAGACAGGTAGGTTTGTGAGAGCAATGTAATACCTGTGCTTAATGCCTTTAGGTGTGTAACACTATTTCTACCACCCACCTTAGATTTGTTTCGACATTTAAGGATCTGGCTAGCAGAGCGAAAATTGTTATGTCTAATGAAAAGACTGTCCACACTGAACACGTTGCTGAGAAAACTGTTTCTAAAACCAGTAGTTGACCGTCCAATACAGCCTGCTGTACTGCATGCAATCTTCTGAGAATCGGTACATGCATTTGTTCTGAAAAAGCTTTGGGGGCTGGCTTGCACACACCTAACGACCTTAGTTATAACGTGGTGAAACCAATATATTTCCTATAATAAGTGTAAACTCTGCTGTTCAATGTATACGTTTCTTGTTCAACACTTTGAAAGTGGAGAAATGAAGATTACCTATAAAAAGAAAACTCATACGAAATGTTATTTGACTTAGATAGTAAGAGAAAGAGAAACTGGGTAACAGGTGAATGTGCTCCTTTGCATGAATATGGCTTTGGTGATGCGTGGATGAATCAAAGTGAGGTAATGTCAATGCATTATAAGACATTGTCGTCAAGGGGCTTTGACTAAAGTTGACCGAAGATGGCAAAGACGGAGTGAACATGTTCAAAATAGCAACAGGTTTGATTTGTACAGATTCTTTAGTAGCTGACATAGGATGAAATGAAATTTAATTCTAGATATAGAAAGGTATTCTAAAAGAAATGGTGACCACAATATTTAGGATATTTCAAGTTTAGCTACACATCACTTTCGATATAGAGATTGTGGTGATAATGATTTTATGTGTCCCCTTCGTAAAAATTATAAAGATGATGAGGTAAATTTAGTTCTATGCTGTCCAAATCTTATGGAGTTCAGTTTATTTCCCCTAAATGTGATTGACGGCATTGCACTTCTAAGTTACTGTAGTGGATGTCCTTTACACAAGACACCACGACATCGGAACTGGTCTCTCTTCCTTCACAAAGCATTCGTGTTGAGAGAAATTGCATTATGACTCAACTGTTGCTTGTATATTTATTTGTTTGAATATTTTTCATGAAATGTACTTTGTTCCCTTACCCCTTCATGGCAGGCTGTGGCCTAATGAAAAAACATCTGAATCTCTCTCTCTCTCTCTCTCTCTCTCTCTCTCTGTCTCTGTCTCTCTCTTTGCGTGTCTCTCAACTTTTGAATCGTCCTATTTCGTGTGAAGAAGTCTTCTGTGCAATTAAAAAAAGGTAAAGGTGTCCCATAACCATTGTGGTCATAGGGGAGTGAGGCGTCAGAGACCTCCACTTCTCAAAAGGCCAGCATATTGAGGGCGGCGCCCATCTCCTCTCCCTCGCTGCTTTACCTTCCCTGACCCAAAAGAGGGCAGGTACCCATTTACAGCTGGGTGAACTGGGGACTGTACTGAAGCCAAGGCGCGCAAACGGTAACCCATCCATGTGGTAACCACTCTCGATGCTGCTTAACCTTAGCTGGTGACACATTAAAAGCTTCGTGTGAGGGAATCACAGTTTGCTGATAATAGATAGTTTCAATGCATGTTTGGTAAAGTGTCTTTTTATGATATTCCGGGCTTTATTCAATGAGGAGGCAGTGATGTGATTCATGCAAATGGATTTTGCATTCCAATGTTAGTGGTAACATGTTCTGTACAAGTCTGACAGGAAGGCTTCAGGACTACGTACAGGAAAGTGATAGCACTGGTCAGTGCCAGGGCTGAATTCAAAATCAGCTCTTGAACTGTTGGCAACATGGTCACTCTTTTGCCTGCCTTCCATTCAGGCACAAACTCAAAACTTACGGATATCCTGTTATCAACGAAACTGACATTCTGAAATGGAGAATCATAGAAATACATATATGTGCTATTCTTTCCCAAATGTTTTCATGCAGAAAAAATACGAATCACATGTTATAGAAAAAGACATAGATATAGTCTATTTGCAATTCCGGTTGAGCGTTAGTGGTTAAAAAAATGAAACCAGACAACACAGTAATGTAATGTAATGGAATGGAATGGATGTAATATTATGCAGTAAAGACTGGTGCATGAGAATACAGTAATGTTATGTAATGTAATGTAATGCAATAAAGAATGGTGCAGGACAACACAGTAATGTAATGTAATGCAGTAAAGAAGGGTGCAAGACAACACAGTAATGTAATGTAATGCAGTAAAGAATGGTGCAAGACAACACAGTAATGTAATGTAATGTAATGCAGTAAAGAATTGTGCAGGACAACACAGTAATGTAATGTAATGTAATGCAGTAAAGAATGGTGCAGGACAACACAGTAATGTAATGTAATGTAATGCAATAAAGAATGGTGCAGGACAACACAGTAATGTAGTGTAATGTAATGCAATGTAGTAAAGAATGGTGCAGGACAACACAGTAATGTAATGTAATGTAATGCAATAAAGAATGGTGCAGGACAACACAGTAATGTAGTGTAATGTAATGCAATGTAGTAAAGAATGGTGCAGGACAACACAGTAATGTGATGTAATGCAGTAAAGAAGGGTGCAGGACAACACAGTAATGTAATGTAATGTAATGCAGTAAAGACTGGTGCAGGACAACACAGTAATGTAATGTAATGCAGTAAAGAATGGTGCAAGACAACACAGTAATGTAATGTAATGTAATGCAGTAAAGACTGGTGCAGGACAACACAGTAATGTAACGTTATGTAATGTAATGCAGTAAAGAAGGGTGCAAGACAACACAGTAATGTAATGTAATGTAATGCAGTAAAGAATGGTGCAGGACAACACAGTAATGTAATGTGATGTAATGCAGTAAAGACTGGTCCAGGACAACACAGTAATGTAATGTAATGCAGTAAAGAATGGTGCAGGACATCACAGTAATGTAATGCAGTAAAGAATGGTGCAGGACAACACAGTAATGTAATGTAATGTAATGCAGTAAAGAATGATGCAGGACAACACAGTAACGTAATGTAATGTAATGTAATGCAGTAAAGAATGATGCAGGACAACACAGTAACGTAATGTAATGTAATGCAGTAAAGAATGGTGCAGGACAACACAGTAACGTAATGTAATGTAATGCAGTAAAGAATGATGCAGGACAACACAGTAACGTAATGTAATGTAATGCAGTAAAGACTGGTGCAGGACAACACAGTAATGTAACGTTATGTAATGTAATGCAGTAAAGAAGGGTGCAAGACAACACAGTAATGTAATGTAATGTAATGCAGTAAAGAATGGTGCAGGACAACACAGTAATGTAATGTAATGCAGTAAAGAATGGTGCAGGACAACACAGTAATGTAATGTAATGTAATGCAGTAAAGAATGATGCAGGACAACACAGTAACGTAATGTAATGTAATGTAATGCAGTAAAGAATGATGCAGGACAACACAGTAACGTAATGTAATGTAATGCAGTAAAGAATGGTGCAGGACAACACAGTAATGTAATGTAATGTAATGCAGTAAAGAATGGTGCAGGAAAACACAGTAATGTAATTTAATGTAATGCAGTAAAGAATGGTGCAGGACAACACAGTTTATGCAGCGAAGAAAAGCAGGTTACTGGAGGAGTACTTGAGGGGAGACCATCAAAGATTAAAAGGCTTGCTGAAAACTTAAGATTAAAGGGAACAGCCTTTTTGTCTGTCTCTCCGTTTCTGTCGACTTCTGTCTCCATGTCTCTCTTATACAATCATTTTAAAGAATGATTTAAAAAGAGCAGGAAAACTCAAAAAAGAACAAAAAAACTTTGTGTAGTAAAATGCCATTCTGCGAAAATCTCATCTTTCTGCTGTCTGCGTAGGCTGGTAAGTGCCTCATATTCCTGTTCTCCATTCTAATTGGATTTTTTCCCTCTCAGTCACAGCAGTATTGTTTTTCGCCTGTTCAGCAAACGGATGCATCGTTTGTATTGTGGGTCAGCGCTCATTGTGCACAGAAGATTCTGACAGTTGCACGGCTGTACATGGATAGCGTATCAGCCATAGCTCCATTGCCAAAAGTGTTCACTGTTCACAGCGGACAAGGCTCCAGTTTACTGACCCAGACATTGCTGTTGACCAAGTGTTCAACTGTTACACAATTTGAAATTATCAACTGTTTAAGGATTGGCTAACCGACAGTCTTTGATGCTTGCAAAAAGCCAATTTGCACCGTTTCTTCTGGTCTCAAAGATTTTAGCATGCAGTATCTAATTCCCACCATGTTCTGTAATCCTCAAATTGTTGTCTACACTCTCCAGTATTTGGTTTGTCCTCATAATTATCTAACCCCCCCCCCTCCATCCCCACCCCCCACGCCCTCAAAATAGAATTTCAAATCCTAGTTAAGTCTACCTACCTCCTTTAGTTAAGTCTGTCTCCTCCACTCAATTCTAAACATGATTCTATCTACGCTAATTGACATCTGAAAAGGGACTTGTCCACAATCTGTCATTCCCTAAATGCTGACTGTGTACACTTTAACCCCACAAATGCTGTCTGACTATACTATTTCGTCCTTTTAAGTAATATTTCCCAACAGTATTCATCTGAAACGGCGTGAGGTAAAGAAACAAACAATGAACACAATGTAGTCGGGTCAAGCTATGAACATAATTTAGTCAGGTCGAGCTATGAACACAATGTAGTCAGGTCAAGCTATGAACACAATGTAGTTAGGTCAGGCTATGAACTCAATGTAGTTAGGTCAGGCTATGAACACAATGTAGTTAGGTCAGGCTATGAACACAATGTAGTTAGGTCAGGCTATGAACACAATGTAGTCAGGTCAGGCTATGAACACAATGTAGTCAGGTCATGCTATGAGCACAATGTAGTCAGGTCAGGCTATGAACACAATGTAGTCAGGTCAGGCTATGAACACAATGTAGTCAGGTCAGGCTATGAACACAATGTAGTTAGGTCAGGCTATGAACACAATGTAGTCAGGTCAGGCTATGAACACAATGTAGTCAGGTCAGGCTATGAACACAATGTAGTCAGGTCAGGCTATGAACACAATGTAGTCAGGTCAGGCTATGAACACAATGTAGTCAGGTCAGGCTATGAACACAATGTAGTCAGGTCAGGCTATGAACACAATGTAGTCAGGTCAGGCTATGAACACAATGTAGCCAGGTCAAGCTATGAACATAATGCAGTCAGGTCAATCTATGAACACGGCGCAGTCTGGTCGGTCTATGAACACAGGTCAGGCAGGTCAAGCTATGAACATAGTGCCGTCACTTCAGACTCTGAAAACTACAGTCTGGTCAGTCTATGAACACAATAAAACCAGATCAGGATATGACCACAGTACAGTCGGGTTGAACTATGAACACAAAAAATCCAGGTCAGGCTATGAACACAGTACACTCAGGTTGAACTATGAACACAATAAATCCAGGTCAGGCTATGAACACAGTACACTCAGGTTGAACTATGAACACAATAAATCCAGGTCAGGCTATGAACACAGTACAGTCAGGTGAGACTATGAACCCAATAGTCCGGTTCAGGTAAGCACATAGTGCAGTAAGGTCAGACTGTGAACACAGTGTAGTCAGGTTAAGCTATGAACACAGTGCAGTGGGGTGAACAATGAAATCAAGACAGGCTGTGAACGTACCGTAGTTTAGGTGAAGCTAATTACACACTGTACTCATATCGTGTCAAGCTATTTCTGCACTGTAGTCATATGAAAGTATGAACACACAACACTCATATTAAGCTGCAGGAACATTGTGATCAGGAATTATGTATGTACAGGTCGAACCTGTATCGGGGTTAAGCTGTAAATCTGCTGTGACGAAACTGACACTGCTAAGAAAACACCAGCCCAAAATAGATTATGAGAGAAGGTGTTCTTGGAAACTGTTGACTTTCAACAAGTGGGCAGTGTGTTTGACACTGGGATTTATGTTCCTGTTTACTTGGACAGGGGACGGGATAACTCAGTGGTCGGAGCACTCGCTTTCCCCTAGCCAAGTTAAGCAGCGTCGAGCGTGCTTACCAGTTGGATGGGTGACCGTTTGCGCGCGCCTTGGCTTCAGTACAGTTCCCCCAGTTCACCCAGCTGTAAATGGGTACCTGCCCTCTTTAGGGTCAGGGAAGGTAAAGCAGCGAGGGAGAGGAGATGGGCGCCGCCCTCAATATGCTGGCCCCTAGAGAAGTGAGGTCTCTGACTCCTCGCTCCCCTACTACCTTATAGGGTATGGGACTCCTTTACCTTTACCTTTACCTTACTTGGACATCTCGAACACCCTGCCTGCCTGCTCCTGCCCTGACATGGATGTCTTGCAAATGCAGAAACATACGCGCGCTTGGATGTGGTATGGACCATCATGGTCCCCTTCCCCGCTCTCTCCCCCTCCCCCTCCCTCCCACCTCATCACAAACAGATAAAGTTATGGGATCGATTGAGAAAACAAAACGAGCAAAAAATTCCACCCCCCTCCAACAACAAAAAAAGCAAAGGAAAACAAAACAAAATACAAAAGACCCGATCAAACAAATAAAAACAACGAAAACAAAACAAAACAAAACAAAACCAAATAATTTAAAAAAAACACCAAAAACCAATCAACAAACAAACCAACAAGAACGAAACAAACCAAACAAGTAAACTGTGGTGTGGAAGGTAGGTAATCCTGATCCATTGTGTCAACATGTGGGAGGTTGACAGTTTTGAAGTTGACGGGCTAAAGCCGGTGGGGTGGATGCAGACAGGAGCATACCCAGCATATCCCTGCTGTCTGGAGAGCTAGCCCTGTGCTTCAACTGGCCACATGTACACACAACACAGCACACAGCACACGACACATGACACACAGCACACCACACACCACACAGCACACCACACAGCACACGACACACGACACACAGCACACGGCACATGACACACAGCACACGGCACATGACACATGACACACAGCACACGGCACATGACACACAGCACACAGCACACGGCACCTGACACACTGCCGGCCTGACACATTGTGCGCAGTTGCCCAATAGCTCTTCACAGAGTTAGGAGAGAGGTCAACGTCAAGCACTTTCAAATATTATCGTTGAATGTCGGCATTTTGCACAAAATGTAAGTTAAAGTCAGCACTTTCCATGCAGTGTATGTGAAGTTAGCTAGTACTTTGCATGAGGTGTAAGTGAAGTCAGCACTTTCTTGGAAGTGTAAGTGAAGTCAGCACTTTCTTGGAAGTGTAAGTGAAGTCAGCACTTTCTTGGAAGTGTAAGTGAAGTCAGCACTTTCTTGGAAGTATAATGGAAGTCAGCACTTTCCTGGAAGTGTAAGTGAAGTCAATATTTTCTTGGAACTATAAGTAAAGTCATCATTTTGCATGAAGTATAAATTACGTCATCACTTTGCATGAAGTATAACTGACGTCATCACTTTGCATGAAGTATAACTGACGTCATCACTTTGCATGATGCATAACTGACGTCATCACTTTGCACGAAGTATAACTGACGTCATCACTTTGCATGAAGTATAACTGACGTCATCACTTTGCATGAAGTATAACTGACGTCATCACTTTGCATGAAGTATAACTGACGTCAGCACTTTGCATGAAGTATAACTGACGTCAGCACTTTGTATGAAGTATAACTGTAGTCAGCACTTTGCATGAAGTGAAGTAAACACTTTGCATTAAGTATAAGTGAAGTCAGCACTTTGCATGAAGTGAGTGAAAGTGAAGTCAGCACTTTGCATGGCGTGAGTGAAAGTGAAGTCAGCACTTTGCATGGCGTGAGTGAAAGTGAAGTTAGCACTTTGCATGAAGTGAGTGAAAGTGAAGTCAGCACTTTGCATGAAGTGAAAGTGAAGTGCGTTCGGCTTGCTCAGAGTAAACGTTGGTAGAACCATAAAGCAATGCACAAACTGAAAAGAGAGATAGGGAGAGAGAGAAAGGGAGAGAGGGGAGAGAGAGAGAAGGGGAGAGAGAGGGGGCGAGAGAGTGAGGGAGAGAAAGAGTTAGGGGGGGGAGAGGGAGGGAGAGAGAGAGGGAGAGAGTCGAGTTAAATTTCTTTATTTCGAGGATAATGAATAAGCACTCGTGCGCTTTTTTACATCCAGTCCTCGCCTTTGTCGGGATAACATCAAGATAGAAAAACTAATTAAAAACAACAATAACAACAATAATGATAAATTAAAACAAAACGAAACAGGAGACAAAACATCAATAACAAATATTTTAAAAACCAAGCTAGAACAAAAAGACAATAATAAAATAACATAAAAAGTACACACACAGAGATCTTAAAATACGAAATAAAAATCAAATTATGATAATGATAAAAAGGGGCACTGTATTATCTTTGGAGTTTCTGGAAGCACCTGTTTCAAAACCATCATTGTCAAAAATACAGTTTGGTTCAAAATTTACCATATCTTCACATTTGGGTTGGCTTGATCCTGTTCTTGCATTCAGATCGAGAGAGAGAGAGAGAGAGAGAGGAGAGAGAGAGAGAGAGAGAGAGAGAGAGAGAGAACCATATAGTGTACGATACGTAGTTTTGGATAAATTCTTGGACTCTGATAGACGAAAAATGGACATAACCATATCAGAATTATGGGGGATAAAGTTATTCCGCTCACACACAATAAGATCATTCACTAGGTTAATAAAAATCAAGTACATTCGACACATATTAAGATACAGATTACCAAATATGAACAAAACATTACTCAATACAAACAGTATACATGATTAAACCATAGGCATCTAGACATTCAGAGAGAGAGAGAACTCTGAACTCTGAACATTTTAATTGTACTTCGGCCTTGGGCCATAATACGAGGGGAGAGAGAGAGAGGAGAGAGGAGAGAGAGAAGAGAGAGAGAGAGGAGAGAGAGAGAGAAGAGAGGAGAGAGAGAGAGAGAGAGAGACAGACAGACAGACAGACAGACAGACAGAGACAGACAGAGAGAGACAGAGACAGACAGAGAGAGACAGAGACAGACAAAGAGAGACAGAGACAGAGAGACAGAGTACATTCCAAACCATGTGATATTGCATACAATTTTCAGTTCACCAGCACTATCATCATTAGCACTCGCTGTGATTAGCATTGTACAGGTTAAAATTATACGACTGTTATGAAAGATACAGAAAGAGGTAGGATAGTGACAATTATTCTTAGAAATCAGTTACAACTACACAATGATAAGATACAAGTAAAACTACACACAGAGAGAGGCTCGAAATGATATAAACGATGTAACTGCAGAGATAGAGCACATACATTGCACTGGAGAAACAGCAGACAATATAAACAAACAATCAAATCATGACAGATTACAACCACATGTGTCGTCTCATTCTGCAATGACTCTGCTCTGAGTAATGAAAGCTACACACACTTACACGTTATGCAGACACATTTTCCTGTGCATTTACGCACGTACTTACACACACGTGCACGCACGCTAGCACCCACACACGAACACATTTTTCCAGTGTATCTGCACACGCGCAAGCACACGCGCGCGAACACACACACACACACACACACACACACACACACACACACACCACACACACACACACACACACACACACACACACACACACACACACATACACACACACATCTATCTATCTATCTATCTATCTATCTATCTATCTATCTATCTATCTATCTATTTATCTATCTATCTATCTATCTATCTATCTATCTGTCTTATCTATCTGTCTGTCTATATTTCTATCTATCTATCTATCTATCTATCTATCTATCTATCTATCTATCTATCTATCTATCTATCTATCTATCTATCTATCTACCTTATCTATTTGTCTGTCTGTCTGTCTGGCTGGCTATCTTTCTTTCTTTCTTTTTATCTATCTATCTATCTATCTATCTATCTATCTATCTATCTATCTATCTATCTATCTATCTATCTATCTATCTATCTATCTACTATCTATCTATCTATCTATCTATCTATCTATCTATCTATCTATCTATCTATCTATCTATCTTCTGTCTGTCTGTCTGTCTGTCTGTCTGTCTGTCAATCGATCAATCATTCTCTCTCTCTTTCTCTCTCTCTCTCTCTCTCTCTCTCTCTCTCTCTCTCTCTCTCTCTCTCTCTCTCTCTCTCTCTCTCTCTCTCTCTCTCTCTCCCCCACACACACACTCACACACACATATGTGGACAGTATAGCCTAGTGGTGAGAGGGTTGCGCGTTTTGCTGACAATCCCCGGGTTCATTTGTCAATTGCTTGATTGTTTTGTTTCGGGGAGCCTAGCAAGCGGCCTGTTCAGGGGCTTTTTCTTTGAAGTTATTTAACATCAGTGCCCAGCCTACTCCCCCAGTCCTATGCATGAGGCTATAAATCCATGTCCTTGGGGCGAACGCACGCAGATTGTATTGCGTGTATATTAAAACCTGTTCAACCTTTTTGGAGAGTAGGCAATCGAGTGCCAGTGGGAACGGATGACAAAATAATTATTTATAGAACTTCATGCACACGAAAACTGGATGTAAAAAAACCACATGTGTGTGTGTGTCTGCGTGCGTATGTATGTGTGTGTGTGTGTGTGCGCGCGCGTGCGAGCGTGCGTGCGTGCATGTGTGTATATGTTTTAAAAACATATTTTATTCATTATTCTTTTATCCTGAAAAATAAGTTGGTAAATAGACGTTAAGTAAGACACACACACACACACACACACACACACACACACACACACACACACACACATACGCGCGCGCGCGCGCGCGCGTGCGCTCCAACACTAACTCTTAATAAGTTTTCAAACAACTGCTTAGTGTGTTTATATATATATATATATATATATATATATATATATATATATATATATATATATATATATATATATATATATATATGTGACGGGATGGCAACTAGATTACCTGCCATGAAATCAGAGTCCTGTCGCAGGATGTTATTCTAAATCGGAACACACCGGCGGTTGTGCACACTCTGGTTCGGTGGGTAGTGGTTTACACTGCGCGCTCTGTTGTACACTCTTCGCCTAAGTCTTCATCTCCAGTGCATAGATAAACTGTCTAGCCGTCCCTTGTACACGGGGTGTTGTACAGAGATCAAACATTACAATACACATAGTATTTTCGTTTCCAGGCCAAATGACTAGTTCTCATTCCCGATTATTTTGATGTACACACAAAACCCTTTGAAAACAGTAAGTTTGGCACTTTGGAGAGGGAACTTCCACAACATCTGCCATAAACTCTACTATAATACCATATAGCAGGTTGTTTCATGAGTCTTAACCATTACATAATACATTTATGCGTAGAGAGTGTATTCCCAGTTCACCAAATCCAGCATCATTGGGAGTTTTCATAGTGACTCTTAACATTTTCTTGCAGGCTATTACATTAATATTTTTCAACTGATTCAATTATCCTGAAACCCCAAACATCAGAAGCATACGATATCACTGAAACACTGTATCTATTGAATAAGTTTTCAAATGACAGGTAATAATCATTTCTTAAGATAGTGAGCATTTTAAAAATACCACGTTTAGCTCTAGGTCCAACGTCTCTTGGGTACTTCTTAGACTGAGGTGAAATAACAGAGCCAAGACAGTTGTAGGGATTGATAACATTATGATAGTACCATATAAAGCCTCCTATTTAAATATCAACTATTTTAGTTGTTAGTCAGAGGAAGCCACCCTGCATATTTAAACAGTACGTTAAACTGATTTTGTAAACCAACAACTATGGTAGACAGCGTGATAACAAGCTAACCCCATGTTTTCTCTTACTTATTAGAATGCCTTTGCTAAAGTATTGGTAAAAAAAGGAGAACAGAGTTGGACTTGCCACACATCCTTGTTTCAACCCTTGGAGGAATTAAAAAATATCCTGTTGTTAAGTAGTTGTATCTAACACATGCTTTCACATGTTTACACGTTTTGCAGTACATTAAACAGGTTACCTTTCACAGCAGTCATGCAGGATGACTCACAAAATGGACCTGTTAACACCGTTGTATGCCTTACGGAAAGTCTACAAATGCACCGCATAATTTTGACTTTCGCTGCAGTCGTTTGTCAAGTAGACCCTCCTTTCCTAAGATTTGCTTGCGACTTATGAACTGCTTAAGTCATTTCCGACCATGCAGTGAACCTTCTATTCACTATTGCTGTAAAAGCTTTATTCAGTACATTGAGCAGAGAAATGCCATGAAAGTTGTCTGGTGCATCTACTGCGCCTTTTTTATGAAGTGGGGCAATAACTGCTTTAGTCCATTCTTGGATTAAGCACCCAGTATCAAAAATTGTGGGAAGGAAAACTAGCAGGTATTCAATGATCGCATTTTCAGAATATTTGAGCATATGGATTAAATAAGGTTTATTCATTAATAAGCATAAAACAAGAATAGCATGATGAACATAATTGGCATAGCAGCAACAAGTAAGTAGCTTTTGAGCATATCATTAAGTATACCACCTGGACCTAGTGCTTTATCAAGCTGGATATAAAACAGTGCATCGTTGACTTTTTACATTAGTACTTGGGCTATCAAGAAAATCATCATCTACTAAGTCTTGATGGGCGATTAAAAATCATCATCAACTAAGTCTTGTGGGGCCATTAAAAAATCATCATCAACTAAGCCTTGTGGGGCCATTAAAAATCATCATTTACTAAGTCTTGATGGGCCATTAAAAATTATCATTTACTAAGTCTTGATGGGCCATTAAAAATTATCATCTACTTACTCTTGTTTTCACAATGAAGAGCTGCATTTGTGTCTGCATCATAATTCTCTCTTTCCTCACTCTGTGGCTAGAGTTCCAAATTTTACCATCGGTGAGATTGAGGGCATGGAACCATTTTGTCCCCCCCCCTCTCCCCATGAAAGTAGCCGCATTCCCACTTTGGGGATGCATGCTGGGTAAGTTGGTGTTCTGTCAGACACCCAGCGCTGCGTGCTGTGGGAAGTCTTTCTGGGAAAAGGCAGGGGAATAGACCAAAATGGCAGATAATAGGCACGGGGGAGGTGACAGGAAGAAAAGGACAAGATAGAAAGAAAGAGAGGGATAGAAAAGAGGGAATTCCTAGTGCAGAATTTCCAAAGTGTGGAGATGCTATTCATACAGACATCCTCACAGGGGAGTTATTGTTTTTATTATTATTGTTAGTAGTAGAAATAGTCGTAGTAGTAGTAGTAGTAGTAGTAGTAGTCGTAGTAGTAGTTGTAGTAGTAGTAGTAGTAGTAGTAGTAGTCGTAGTAGTAGTTGTAGTAGTAGTCGTCGTCGTCGTCGTCGTCGTCGTCGTCGTCGTCGTAGTAGTAGTAGTAGTAGTGTATGGAATTTATATAGCGCTGAATCTTGTAAAGCAACAAATCAAAGCGCTCAGATGACTTTTTTTATATCGAGGATAATGGAATAAGCACTTATGTGCCTTTTTCTTTTTTTGACATCGATTCCCCGTGTGTATGCGGTTTTGTAAGTTTTGTCATCTGTTACCACCGGCAAACAATGGCCTACTTTTCGAAAAGCGGAACAGGATTTAACGTGTGCGCAAGTTATGCGTTCGCACACGGGGCCTCGGTTTATAGTCTCATCCGAAGTAGAAGAAGCATCATTATTATTATTACCATCATTATCATTATTATATTGTTATTGTTATCATTATCATTATTCATGCACCTCAAGTGCTATTGCGGGAAAAAAACCCACTGTCCCTTCTTACGAACCTTCTCACACATCAAAGGCAGGGTCCTCTGTAGACAGCCTAGCTTACTCAACTGCAAGTCATGGGGTGGCAATGCAGCCGTGTGACAAACAGAAAGAACTCCTTGAAACGGGAAGTGTGTCGCGTAAGGCGTGATGTTCACCTACCCTAAAACCGTGGGTGACTGTACACACAAAACATAATGTATGGCGAGAGGTTTGGTCCCTCTACGAACACTATGTCGCCGGAGCTATCAACCACAGGATTGGGTTGGGTTGGGTTGGGTTGTCTAAGGACACTGTGAGTGCTGTGCACCAGCAATGTGTGGTAGGGGGATGTGCCTTCCCTGAAACCAGGGGGTCGGGGTGCTTGCCCAAGACGTATGGAGCGTCAAATGTTCAGCGACCTACGGGAAGGGTTAAACATTGTTTACCATGAGAACATCTTCTGAGCATCAAGTGCATTCTACAGACGAAACATCATTATCAACACTGAGAGAGAGAGAAAGACATACATAAATACATAATGCATAACTACATACATGCATACATACATACATACATACATACATGCATGCATGCATGCATGCATGCATACATGCATGCATGCATGCATGCATGCATACATACATACATGCATACATACATACATACATACATACATACATACATACATACATACATACATGCATGCATGCATGCATGCATGCATACATGCATACAGACAGACAGACAGACAGACAGACAGAGACATAGCCATAGACAGAGACACAGAGAGAGAGAAATGATACACACAAACAAATAAACTAAACCCCTGACATTTCCGGGTTCAACCAGAGCATGAGGCAGACTGACTGGCATCAATTGACAAAATAATTATATCCAGATGCAGATGGGCTCTCCTCGCCTATCTTGGTTGGTGATGTACTGTAACTTAAAGCACAAAGAGGCAGGCCGAAGTCTAACTGAACCAACTGTTAATAAACCAGTCTCCTTGCAAAATGATTCATAACTCTCTTGATGTGAGGTCAAAGGTTTACATTTCAGACATTTATTTTAGAGAACAACGATGGAAAACTTACAGCAAAAGGACCCTTTACGACACTCTGTGACCACTGCCAGGGTTTATACAGGTTTTCTATCCATAGTTTGCAAAACATGCACAGCAGTGCTGATAATGTCTGTCTCAGTGCACTTGTGTGTACTGCGGGATCTGGCTATTCGCTGTATCGGTGAATTAGATTTGTATTTCTACTTTACACCTGTCACCTTGTAATCAGCAGCTTGTAGCCAAAGCAACTGCCATTTTGGACGACCCGACCCATGCTTGTTTTCAGAATTTCAATTGTTGCCTTCAGGACCCTGTTTTGAGTGCCCCAACAGCAAAACAGAAAAAAAACTTTCTTTTGTGCCAGAAGTCATTCGATATATGAATTCACTATAACACTGACTATCTAGTTTTTGCATTTCTCTGAATTACTTGCCTGATTGTCATCGTTATGAGTATAGTCAGTATATTATATACATGTGTGTGTGTGTGTGTGTTGTGTGTGTGTGTGTGTGTTTGTGTGTGTGTATGAGATCATTTGTAAGCACGCTGATGCATGCCTGTGTGAGTGTGTGGATGGATGTGGGTATGGGTTCTTGTTCCTGCATTCATGTTATAGAGAGAAAATGTGTGTGTGTGTTCATTTATTATTTTTATTTTATTCTTTTATATCGAGGATAATGGAATAAGCACTTATGTGCTTTTTTACATCCGACTTCTACTGTGTCACAGCACGACCTACAAATAGAGAGAGCGGGGAAGATCAGCACTATCATAGAAACAGTGCAGAGCTTCCTTCAGCAGGTATCCGTGCTGCGCCCATTAGTTTACTGCAGGCTGCATGCACAGAATAACCAGAGGAAGGGAGGACTGGGCTGACCAAACAGCGCGCCACGGCCCTAAGCCAGCCGCTCATGGCTGGGAGGAGAACTTAGAGAGCACTGTTCAGAGCCTGGACAAGTGAGGTTGACAGAGCTTCCTACAGCCATCAGCATGGCTAAAGGAACAGGCTGGGGCTAGTGAACCAGTTCTGTATTCCACAGATGTGTGCAGCAAGTGGCCAGAGACAGAAATAGTATGAAGAGTGGTAGAAGCATGACTCGGTGAAGATCAAATCACACACTTGGCTGCCCTCTTCAGAGCTCTCTTGTTTGTCAAGGATAATGCAATGCAGTCCCTTTTTCTCACCTCTCCTGTATCCCTCCCCCCCTTCAATGTCTGCATCAGATTTTCTTGTAACGTGTATAAGAATAGAATATAGAGATATCTCGTATTTTGAAGGTGCTTTACATGCCTTCTCTTGACTTTCATTGCAGGTAAAGGCTGCAGTCACAGATGTTACCCATCGGAAAGTAAGAAAGATTTCAACACCAGTTAGCTTGGTTCTTGTAGCTTGCTTTATCTTCCACAGCAACAGCAAAGGACAACACAGGTCTAGACTAAGCGGTGAGGCCTGCCTGCTCTTTGACTGAGCTGTTCCTGGCCAGCTGCTGGCACTAAAGGGATCAGGAAACACACACACACACACACACACACACACACACACACACACACACACACACACACACACACACACACACACAGACAGAGAGACAGATCAGAGAGACAAAACCAGAGAAAGGGGAGGGGGTGGCTAGAAATTGTCAGGAGCTGAGGAGAAGTGTTCCATAGCTGGAAATGGGAGGGAGATTAATGGGAAATGTGGGAGCAGAAGCAGACCAAGAGTAATAATTAAACATAGCCACAGATTAGAAGAACTGGAACTGCTGACAATCAAGGATGGTGGTAATGAGGATGTGATAATGATGATATGGAAGTGCGGTGATGGGGACGACAGGGTGTACGCTTGGCTGGCCCTTCCTATCATAGTCCATGCATGTGTCATCGAGGCCACAGAGGTACAGACATAATTATAATAATCTCAAAATGGCCTTGATGGAGTGACTAATGCTCGACTGTGTGGTCCCGGCCTTCCTAATGACTCCATAGTAAACCCAGTTTGGGTACCAGGCAGCTGCTATCCGAAATACGCCTGTAATTTTTATGAGATTTGAACCCGCCACCTTCTAGCTAGAAACCCAACGCGCTAGCCACTGCGCCATGGTGGCTGACTCTCTCTCTCTCTCTCTCTCTCTCTCTCTCTCTCTCTCTCTCTCTCTCTCTCTCTCTCTCTCTTCTCTCTCTCTCTCTCTCTCTCTCCTCTCCCTCCCCCTCCCCGACTCTCTCTCTCTCGTTTATTCTTATATTTCAAGTTATTATTAATATACTGAGAGTAGAAATGTTTGTATGAGTGGAAGTTTACCATGGACTATAGTTTGTGTGAAATGTATCCCCGTGATTTCGTACTTCATTACCCCTCTGCCCCCCTTGCTTGGTGTATTGTGGTCTAAGGCCAATGTATCTTAAACCATTTCAGAGTTCAGAGTTCTCTCTCTCTCTCTCTCTCTCTCTCTCTCTCTCTCTCTCTCTCTCCTCTCTCTCTCTCTCTCTCTCTCTCTCTCTCTCTCGTCTGTTTCTGTCTGTCTCTCTCTGTCCCTGTCTCTCTGTGTCTCTCTGTCTCTCTCTCTCTGTGATCTGGGATGCTAACACCCTAAAATGGTCTTTACAATAGTTCAGCTTCATCTGGTTTAGTCATTTTGTGAAGCCAAAACAGCCTCTTGGCCTCGCTGTAGTGAGGGACACGAATGACATCTTCAGAGTCCGTGCTTTCCTTCTGTCTGCTGGCTGCTGTCTGTTGTCCGGTATAGGTTGTCTGTTATCTGTTATTTGCTGTCTGTTGTCCGGTATAGGTTGTCTGTTATCTGCTGTCTGTTGTCCGGTATAGGTTGTCTGTTATCTGCTGTCTGTTGTCCGGTATAGGTTGTCTGTTGTCTGTTACCTGCTGTCTGTTGTCCGGTATAGGTTGTCTGTTGTCTGTTACCTGCTGTCTGTTGTCCGGTATAGGTTGTCTGTTGTCTGTTACCTGCTGTCTGTTGTCCGGTATAGGTTGTCTGTTATCTGCTGTCTGTTGTCCGGTATAGGTTGTCTGTTGTCTGTTATCTGCTGTCTGTTGTCCGGTATAGGTTGTCTGTTATCTGCTGTCAGTTGTCCGGTATAGGTTGTCTGTTGTCTGTTACCTGCTGTCTGTTGTCCGGTATAGGTTGTCTGTTATCTGCTGTCTGTTGTCCGGTATAGGTTGTCTGTTATCTGCTGTCAGTTGTCCGGTATAGGTTGTCTGTTGTCTGTTACCTGCTGTCTGTTGTCCGGTATAGGTTGTCTGTTGTCTGTTACCTGCTGTCTGTTGTCCGGTATAGGTTGTCTGTTGTATGTTATCTGCTGTCTGTTGTCCGGTATAGGTTGTCTGCTGTTTGTTGTCTGTTGTCTGATGTCTGTTATCTGCTGTCTGCTGTCTGTTGTCCGGTGTAGGTTGTCTGCTGTCTGTTGTCTGTTGTCTGTTATCTACTGTCTGTTATCTGCTGTCTGTTGTCTGCTGTCTGCTGTCTGTTATCTGTTGTCTGCTATCTGTTGTCTGCTATCTGCTGTCTGTTGTCTGCTGTCTGTTGTCTGCTGTCTGTTGTCTGTTGTCTGTTGTCTGCTATCTGCTGTCTGTTGTCTGTTGTCTGCTATCTGCTGTCTGTTGTCTGTTGTCTGCTATCTGCTGTCTGCTGTCTGTTGTCTGCTATCTGCTGTCTGTTGTCTGCTATCTGCTGTCTGTTGTCTGCTTTCTGTTGTCCGGTATAGGTTGTCTGTTATCTGCTGTCTGTTGTCCGGTATAGGTTGTCTGTTATCTGGTATAGGTTGTCTGTTATCTGCTGTCTGTTGTCCGGTATAGGCTGTCTGTTGTCTGTTATCTGCTGTCTGTTGTTTGGTATAGGTTGTCTGTTGTCTGTTACCTGCTGTCTGTTGTCCGGTATAGGTTGTCTGTTATCTGCTGTCTGTTGTCCGGCATAGGTTGTCTGTTATCTGCTGTCTGTTGTCCGGTATAGGTTGTCTGTTATCTGGTATAGGTTGTCTGTTATCTGCTGTCTGTTGTCCGGTATAGGTTGTATGTTATCTGCTGTCTGTTGTCCGGTATAGGTTGTCTGTTATCTGGTATAGGTTGTCTGTTGTCTGCTGTCTGTTGTCCGGTATAGGCTGTCTGTTGTCTGTTATCTGCTGTCTGTTGTTTGGTATAGGTTGTCTGTTGTCTGTTACCTGCTGTCCGTTGTCTGGTATAGGTTGTCTGTTATCTGCTGTCTGTTGTCCGGCATAGGTTGTCTGTTGTCTGTTATCTGCTGTCTGTTGTCTGGTATAGGTTGTCTGTTATCTGCTGTCTGTTGTCCGGTATAGGTTGTCTGTTATCTGCTGTCTGTTGTCCGGTATAGGTTGTCTGTTATCTGCTGTCTGTTGTCCGGTATAGGTTGTCTGTTATCTGCTGTCTGGTATAGGTTGTCTGTTATCTGCTGTCTGTTGTCTGTATAGGTTGTCTGTTATCTGCTGTCTGTTTTCGGTATAGATTGTCTGTTATCTGCTGTATGTTGTCCGGTATAGGTTGTCTGTTGTCTGTTATCTGCTGTTTGTTGTCCGGTATAGGTTGTCTGTTGTCTGTTGTCTGCTGTCTGTTGTCTGCTGTCTGTTATCTGCTGTCTGTTAACTGCTGTCTGTTATCTGCTGTCTGTTGTCTTTTATCTGTTATCTGCTGTCTGTTAACTGCTGTCTGTTAACTGCTGTCTGTTATCTGCTCTCTGTTATCTGCTGTCTGCTGTCTGTTATCTGCTGTCTGATATCTGCTGCCTGCTGTCTGTTGTGGACTGACCACACGGCATCTGATGTCTAGCTTCATGAGCCATTTCCCGTCCGTCAATGCAGGAGCTGCGCGTCCCCTTCTCCTTCTGGCCACCCCTGAGTGTTGGTCACCCGCTACATAAGTTGTTTCCACTTGACAAGGGATACCTTTGGGGCCAGAGCTTATCTAAATGTCCAGACTGGATCCCTCTTCCAGCAGAGTCATGATCATGTGCAGAAAGGAAAAGCAAAAGGGAAAACTCTTCTTCGTACGATGTGGCTCCCTTCTTCTCAAACCATCATGTTTGCAGACAGTCATACAAATCAAAACCACAGCATTTCATCACACAATTATTTGTTTAAATTGTGTGATATAATGCCATAAACTGATCATTCAGATTTAAAGTTTTGCATCCTACCCCCAACAAAACAAAACAAAAGAAAACAGAAACACTAAACCAAACCAAACCAAACCAAACCAAAATAAAACAGAAACAATAGCAAACAAAAAATCCGGAATGTGATATCCCGGAAGTCACTAATACTCCGGCTACAGAACATTGTGCACGTCAAAGATCAACGACATTAGGCACACATCCATGTAGACGTTTATACTGACTCGAAAGACAGAATAGAAAGCATACTCTCTCTCTCTCTCTCTCTCTCTCTCTCTCTCTCTCTCTCCTCTCTCTCTCTCTCTCTCTCTCTCCTCTCTCTCTCTCTCTCTCTCCTCTCTCTGATATGTTGGTTAATCTCTCCCAGCCACAACTATGTAAACACAAAATGTGCAGAAACACCATGTACCACTGAAGTTTGAACATATAATGAACAGGAAATTTACAAATACTGAATAATCAAAGTCATAACACACGCTCACATTGGGATTTGATAACAAACAAAAATTTCAATATTTTAGGTAAACCGCTCTTTCTAGCGCCTCCTTCACCCGCGGCGTACTACATCAACATTTAAGTTAGTCAGTCTCTGTACAGATGTAAAGGAGTCCCATAACCTATATTAAGGTCGTAGGGGAGCGAGGCGTCAGAGACCTCACTTCTCTAGGGCCAGCGTATTGAGGGCGGCGCCCATCTCCTCTCCCTCGCTGCTTTACCTTCCCTAACCCTAAAGAGGGCAGGTACCCATTTACAGCTGGGTGAACTGGGGGAACTGTACTGAAGCCAAGGCGCGAAAACGGTCACCCATCCAACTGGTAACCACGCTCGACGCTGCTTCACTTGGCTGGGGGAAAGCGAGTGCTCCGACCACTGAGCTATCCCGTCCCCTGTACAGATGTACTTACACAAAACACTGCACCGATCTGAGAACTGGAATCCCATGCTCCAGGCCAACACGGAAGACATAAAGGCCTCTCACACCAAACCCCACTCTGCCTGTCAAGTGCCCACACTAGCCCGTACTAGCTTGCTGCACAATATAGTGATGTGCACCTACCTTAGGACAAGAACTTTGCATATTCAGCATCTTCAGTAACTGTCTATCAAGTGGCAACAGGGCTGTGAGCAGGCTGCCAGAGTGCAGTCAATATTAATTATAAACAAAATATCAATCAAAGTTTTTTTCTCTCAACCTGGTGACGACAAGCAGCTTCACCTACAACAGAAAAAAAATCGCAGCTTCCATTCTAACGTCAGAGGATCAGTGCCCATCAAAATAACATATAATTATCATCCAACTAAGCTGCTTCACCAGCAGCCAGAAACCAGTGTCAGTGTCCCATTCACCCAGGGGATGATGACTGCAACCTGCGCCCTGCTCTGTCCATGCGCTGTCTACCACTGACAAGAACGCTCACCTTTTGCTATTTGGCAAAACGCCGAAACTGCAAAACGACCCAAAGCGACTGGTAACACGAAACAACAATAACAAAAACATCAAACAAACATAAGCGAGAAAACCAAATCAAAACAAGTTTATTACAAAAAACTGCAATAAGTGAAAAATATAAAGAGTAATTTTAAGGCTACAAAATCTTTGAAAGCCTTTACATTCTCAAATATGATGAGCATGAAGTTTTGACAGGCTACGTGAGTATCAAAAATATAACCCTGGATTTATACAACTCTGCCTTCTTACTTTCTTTTTCTTATCTTTCTGTCTATTTGTCGCTGTCTGTCCGTCTCTGTCTCTGTCTGTCTGTCTGTCTGTCTCTCTCTCACACACACACACACGCGCGCCCTATTTCAATATCTTATTGTTATGTGTAACAAGTATATGTACCATTTGATAATGTGTAGATGTTTATCTTTGTGACTTATTAAGTTTGGTTGTTATTCTTCTTGGTATTGTTGTTATTGTTGTTGTTTCTTTTTCTCTTTTTTTCTTCTTTTGTTGGTTTGGTTTTCTTTCTCTTTTGTTTGTTTGTTTGTTTTGGTTGTGGGTTGGTTGTTTTTTTTGGGGGGTGGGGGGTGGGGGTGGGGGGGTGATGGGGGATGTTTCTAGGGTTTTCTTTTATTAGTTTGCTTTCGGGGGGGGGGGGGGGGAGTTGTTGTGGCGGGGGGGGGGGGGGGGGTGCTTTGAAAAGGGTTATTTCCCCATGTTTCTACTGTGAGACTGTATAAGTGTTGGGTTATTATTAAGATGTATCCCTACGGGCGGGGACTGGATGTAAAAAAGCACATGAGTGCTTATTCATTATCCTCGAAATAAAAGAATTTGTCATTGTCATTGTCATTGTCATTGTCACACACACACTCGCGCGCGCGCGCGTGCCATTTTAACCATGGCACACAAGGGAAAGGAAAGAAAGATGGCATCAAGCTTCCCCATGCTTCTAAACACGACATCCAACAGTACACCTCACTGCAGGTGCTGCCTGCAACGGTTGTAGACGGTTGGAAAGGTGCAGGAGAAATGGGGGTGGAGTGTCGAGTTGTGTCTGTGTCTTTGTGTCTGTGTGTGTGGGGGGGGGGGGGTTAGTTTTTGGTGACATTGGTGGGATGTGAGGGCAGGGGTCTGGCGGGAGTGGGAGTGGGGGCTGTCAGATGAAATCTAACTTGTACTTGTGCTATGTGATAGATGTCAGAGCAACAGAAAGAACGGTTAGCCCTGTCTGTACTGCCCTACCTACCTACAGCCCCAGTCTACCAGAGCTGGCGGCAGAAGGCTAGGCATTGTTTCACTGGCACATGGTCTGCATATTGCGCAAATCTGTTCCGGCTATGTCTTGCCTCTTCTTGGGGGGAAAATTATCGTGCATACGTGTGTGTGTGTGTGTGTGTGTGTGTGTGTGTGTGTGTGTGTGTGTGTGTGTGTGTGTGTAGTTGTGTGTGTGTGTGTGTGTGTGTGTGCGAGGGCGCGCGCGCGTGTGTGTGTGTGCGCGAGGGCGCGCGCGTGTGTGTGTGTGTGTGCGCGCGCGTGCGTATGTGTGTGTGTTGGAGGGGGTATTGAAACTAGAGGAAGTTGTTGGCATTTTTCGTACACTAAAATTCGGATGAGGAAGGATGGCAGTTTAGGGTTAGGCTATGGACTGTCTTAAATGCCTACCTTCTTCAACCTGACGCACGAAAATCCTTTATCACCAAACCACCTACCCACTCAACCACCCAACCATCCATCCATCCTCCCATCCAACCATTCAAGCAACCAACCAGCCAACCATCCACCCATCCACCTAACGATCCATCCACACCCCCAACACTTAACTCCTGGTGAAAGTGCACAACGGCTTGTTTCTTGATGTGTGTAGACATAGCAGTAGATCTGGTGATCCTTTGGTCACCAGTGCCTGTTCAGTAAGGACGATAGTCATAACCTAGGCAAAGAGCACACAGGCAGCATGTGGTCACCAGTGCCTGTTCAGTAAGGACGATAGTCATAACCTAGGCAAAGAGCACACAGGCAGCATGTGGTCACCAGTGCCTGTTCAGTAAGGACGATAGTCATAACCTAGGCAAAGAGCACACAGGCAGGAGGTCACCTCCAGGGTACAGCTGACATATTGTTAGCGGGAGAAGAACTTTACATATCTGCATACGTACAAAAACGAAAATACGTTTCCAAAAAAAGCACACAATTGAAAGAAAGGAAGGGAAAAGAAGCCCAAGTGGTCAATATGAAAACGAGAGGGAACTTCGAGGACTAAGGTGAAAAAACAACCCCCTGCAGAAGGTAGAATCGGCCTACACAAAGAGAAAGAAAAGAACGAGAACCATCAGCTTGCTATTCGACAGTGTTTAGTCTCCCTACATGAAATAGCACTCCCTCACAAAGCCCTTTCCATTACCGTTCCTTTCACATTTGTAAACCTCCACATAAATCAGTGAGTTCGTGTACTGTTTCAATCATCTTTCTATTTGCATTGAAATTAGATCGTTTTTTGCCATAATTATAGTAAGGCGTTTGATTTGTTGTTGTTGATGTTGTTTATGTTGACCAGTATTGGTTGTTTGAATTTGAGATGTTAGAAAGCGTTGGCTCTCATCTCATCTCTTGTCTGCTCCCGTAACCCCCTTTGGGGTCGTTGGGGCACTGCAGTGATGAACGTTGCACCAGTTGGCTCCATTTGCGGCGGTTGTGGGCAAGTGCGAGTTGTGGAGCAGCTCTTCTCGGTCCATTCAGTGATGTTGTCTGCCCGTTTATTCCTCGGCCTGCCTTGCCATCTCTTCTCCTGCACTGTTCCTTGCAGTATGGTCTTGGAGAGCCCATCTGATCTTGTCACATGCCCATGCCATCTGAGCTTCCTTTTCTTGACTGTGGTCAGCAGGTCTTCGTAGTGCTTTACTTGCTGGGTGATAGTTTGTCGGACTTCTTCGTTGGTAATGTGGTCCGTGTATGAAATTCCAAGGAGTCCTCTGAGGCATCTCACCTCCAAAGCCAGGATCCTCCTTTGTAGATCTGCATTCAGTGTCCAGGATTCGCATGCATACATATATGTGGAGATGGCCAGTGCATGCAGTAGCTTGACCTTGGTCCTGAGAGACATGTTTCGGTCTTTCCAGATAGTCTTGAGCTTCGCCATTGCTGCTACTTTTGTGAAGCTCTTGCGAGGATTTCGGTCTTTGAACCTTCTTCACTAATAATAGCTCCAAGGTACTTGAAGTGATTTACAACCTCCAGTTCTTTTCCACTGACTGTGATCTTGGTAGTGATTGGCTGGGCACTGTTTGTCATGAGTTTTGTCTTCTCGGCTCTGATCTCCATGCCGTATCTGGAGGATGTTTCGTCCAGGTGGTACACTAGGTTGGCTAGTTCCTGTTCGTTTCCTTTCAGTCCATCGATGTCATTTGCAAAGCTGAGGTTGGTGATTGTCCGCCCTCCAATACTGCCTGTGTCAGTGTGATGTTCTAAGGCATCAGTCATTATGAGCTCAAGGAAGACATTGAACAGTGTCGGGGATAGGAGACAGCCTGAAGGACTCCCACTGGGTTATGGAACCATTCTCCAGGGTAAGGCAGTAAACGAGAAATAAAGACACCAAACATGCAATCACCAACATGTTCACAAGTGCTAGAGTGACCGCAAGCAGGATGGATTTGTTATCTTGGATTCAGTTCAGAATAGAGCTTTATCTCTTTTGCACTTTTCTTTCGGAAAGTAATGTTTAAACTGACAAAAAGAGGTAGGCCCTTGAACATACCTAGGCAATTTATTCTATAGTGTGGTTTACAGGTAAATAGAAGGAAACAGTGTGGGCTTTATCATCCCTGGCTTTTGGGGGTAAATGACAGGAGACTGTGTGTGTATATGGTGGATGTGAAGGTAGCTGATTGTGACTGTCTATGGTGGATGTGAAGGTAGCTGACTGTGACTGTCTATGGTGGATGTAAATGTAGCTGTATCATGTGTGTGTGTCTATGGTGGATGTGAAGGTAGCTGACTGTGTGCATGTCTATGGTGGATGTGAAGGTAGCTGTATTATGTGTGTGTGTCTATGGTGGATGTGAAGGTAGCTGACTGTGACTGTCTATGGTGGATGTAAAGGTAGCTGTATCATGTGTGTGTGACTATGGTGGATGTGAAGGTAGCTGAGTGTGTGTATGTCTATGGTGGATGTGAAGGTAGCTGACTGTGTGTATGTCTATGGTGGATGTGAAGGTAGCTGACTTTGTGTATGTCTATGGTGGATGTGAAGGTAGCTGACTGTGTGTGTGTCTATGGTGGATGTGAAGGTAGCTGTATTATGTGTGTATGTCTATGGTGGATGTGAAGGTAGCTGACTGTGTGTGTGTCTATGGTGGATGTGAAGGTAGCTGTATTATGTGTGTGTGTCTATGGTGGATGTGAAGGTAGCTGACTGTGTGTGTGTCTATGGTGGATGTGAAGGTAGCTGACTGTGTGTGTGTCTATGGTGGATGTGAAGGTAGCTGTATTATGTGTGTATGTCTATGGTGGATGTGAAGGTAGCTGACTGTGTGTATGTCTATGGTGGATGTGAAGGTAGCTGTATCATGTGTGTATGTCTATGGTGGATGTGAAGGTAGCTGACTGTGTGTGTGTGTCTATGGTGGATGTGAAGGTAGCTGGCTGTGTGTGTGTGTCTATGGTGGATGTGAAGGTAGCTGTATTATGTGTGTATGTCTATGGTTGATGTGAAGTTATCTGACTGTGTGTATGTCTATGGTGGATGTGAAGGTAGCTGACTGTGTGTATGTCTATGGTGGATGTGAAGGTAGCTGATTATGTGTGTCTATGGTGGATGTAATACTATTTGTACCAATACTGCGTTTTCTTGTAAACGAGCTAAACATGTTGTACATTTATTCAAGAAAAATATCAATCTGTTAAGGATATTATCATACTGAAATATAAGCGATGCCAAATACCAATGAATCAACAACTGCATAACAACACTTCATCCGCATAAACTTTCGTGTTTGACAAAATTTGATTAATTAATTTAAAATAATTTTGCGAGATTGCATACTTCAGACATGATATGTTCAATAGCTTTCATCTAATTTCTTTGATATTTGGTAGACATATATCAGGGAGAAGCACCTATAACTGGTAGTAAAATCTTGCAATTCTGCTGGAAAGAAACATTTTTTTAACAAAAGTTGTTTTTATAATTATTTGGTTTTAAAATTATTCTAAAAATTGGTGGGATGATTGTACAGAAATTAATGCTAGCAAAGCTAAGATTTTACTACATGCCACACATACGACAGATGTGTATTTGGTAGCTAAATATCAAATTCTTAGCATAAATAATATATCTTTAGCTATAAATGTCACAGTATGTACTATTTTTCATTTTCGCGAGAACATTTTTAATTAATTAATTTTTGTCAACTTTTCCTAACTCACAGACCCCAACAGAGATATTTTGTCCAAAGAGTGTTGTCCTAGGTATCTTCTTGCCGAACACTATGGTGATTGGTTACTTGGACTAGAAATACTAAACATCACAATCTTGGTACCCAGACCTGGGTAGTTCTGCCCACCTAAACAGAGTTGGTCTTTCCCATTCTGTTAACTGGTCTTGCCATACTCTGAAGTAGTGCCTACCTCTTGTGCCGACTGTGGAAGACTCCAATAAGAAAGTCATGCTTTCCTAAAAAAACAAAAAAAGGCTATTCACGGAATACATCCTCGCCCTTTCCAACATCATTAAGGCAATGAAAGAAAGTCATGGTAGATCCTGTAACCTGTGTTTTTGTTGGTCTAAATTTATGTTTCTTGGTGAGTTTCTGGCAGAACTAAGTCATACTATGGCATTGAGAAAATGGAGTGATCACAGTAAAGCGGAGCACGTGCCCAGTGGGAAGCAAGACGCAGACATGACAGTAAGACAAGGAAGCCGAGTAGTGAGGGAGATAAGCACATGATTCAATGATGATCGATCCCCCGGGTCTGTGTGTAACTTGCAAATTCAGTGCCGGCAGGAGAGGGACAGGTGTGGGTGGAAAAGCCACAGCTAGCCAGATGACTTAATCATCATCCATCACCTGTCCCCCTGTGAGCAACTTTCCAGGTAAACAACAAGCAGGGTGAAGCAGGGGCGGCTGGCTGAGATTGAGATAACAAGATGATTCAGTTATCATTAATCGATTCGGTCTTCTGTGTCCGGGTTTGTCTCTCTGTCTATCTGTTTTTTTGTTCGTCTGTCTCTTATTAGAGCAAACAAAATTCAAAACATGAACAGATTTGAAGACATTTTACAGAATACAGTTCCGAATCTGTTCTTCTGATTTTTATTTTGAAGGGTAGGAAACTATAAGATCATGCTGAGTTTCTAATGGCTCCTTTTACATCATGGCTTTCTTTACATACTCCTCTAAAGTTTTGTATTGTGTCAACGATATCAAAATGTGAATACACTGCACTTGCCTTCTTTCACCGTCACCTTACTTTCACCTTCACTTATCCCTTTGTCTAGTAGACCGTTGGGGCACCACTGAAGATTTGGCAACCAGCAAAACCTTGCGATTTTCAGCTTTTCGTAGCAAGTCTCTCCATTAAAATCCAGTCTACTCTCTGATGGTGTCTTCCCATTGTTTTCTGTGTCTACCTCTTTGTCTCCTTCCTTTGCACCGTGTAACTTGTAGGACAGTTATGGCCAGTCCAGATGTTCGTGTGACGTGTCTATTCCACTTCAGTTTGCGTTTTTTTCACTGAATTTAGTTCTTCATATGGCCTGATAGCGTTTTCAATTCTGTTTTACACTTCCTCGTGAGTTATATGACCTCTATATTAGATACCAAGAAGTTTTACGAAAGTATTTCATCTCCATTGCCTGTGTCCTTCCTTCAATGTCTGCTATCATGGTTCACATTTCATATGCGTACACAAGTATGGACATATCCGGGGAACGCATCAGTCTGATCTTAAAGCTGATTGTTTGTTCCACAGGATTTTCAAATTGGTCATTGCAGCTGTGGACTGGGTTGTTCAGGAGAGATTTTTAGGTTTTGGGCCTTCATCTGATACCACAGCTCCAAGATATAAAGCTATGGACGGTCTCAACTTTCTTGCTGTCTATAATAATGTCAGTGCTGAAGGCATTGGCACTATTTGTCATCAACTATGTTTTCTCTGCACTGATCTGCATGCCATATACCGAAGGGGCCTCATCAAGGTGAATGGCCAAGTTGACCAGCTCTTGCTCTGAGCTAGAGGTTTACAAATAGCGATCTAAACCTTCATGCTGCTGATGTTGTTGTAGCGGTGATATAGCCGAGTGGATAGAGCCTTTGACGTCCATCCTGGGGGTCCATCAAGTCATGGGTTCCCATCACGGCAGCGCCGTCTGGTGAGCTACGGTCACCTTAGTCATCGTTAAGTTCTTCATAGCCACTATGTATATAGGCATGTGGAAGGTATGACATGGGCATCAGATATGCGCACAAACGATCCCATACTACATGTGAATGTTCAGTGGGTACCGGAAACAAAAACATACCCAGAATGCAGCCTGGTTTGGCCCTGCCAGATTCCACTTACCCAAGAGACACGGTCTGAAAAATGGACAATCAGGTGCTCGAAATAAACTCTCAGGATGATACACATTATTACTACATACAGATACAGCATCAAGCATATATACCACAGAACAATACTATACAATGTGTCTTGATTTGTGGTGAAAGCTTAAGGCAACGATATATCACAGAACGGCAACAGCCATAGAGAGCTTGGGGGAAAGCTCCTTTTTGTTTTTACCAACCTCGGGTATTGTGGTCAAAAAACTGCTCTTCTTTGACAGTAGGGGACAGATCTTGCACACAGACCACCATGCTTATGTGTGTAGTATCCGACTGTGATGACCTGTTCTGTTCCTGTGTTTCGCTCTCTTTAAAGCTCAACACGATGTATCCGCCACAATGAGGTATATCTACAATCACACCAATCAGTCCACTTTCACCGTGTGATCATTTTGTAGCTGAGTTTTCATAGAAGTCTTTATTTTTTTATGATCTGATGCGTCATTTTCTTCAGCACTTTCTTGAAAGAATATCTTTGTCTATGTGTTCCGACACTGTGTTTTCTTATAAGAATATCTTTGTCTATGTGTTTTCTTAAAAGAATATCTTAGTCTATGTGTTTTCTTAAAAGAATATCTTAGTCTATGTGTTCTGACACTGTGTTTTCTTAAAAAGAATAGCTTTGTCTGTGGTCTGACACTGTGTTTTCTTGAAAAAGAATAGCTTTTTCTGTGGTCTGACACTGTGTTTTCTTGAAAAAATAGCTTTGTCTGTGGTCTGACACTGTGTATTTGTAGAAGAATAGCTTCGTCTGTGGTTTGACACTGTGTTCTCTTGAAAAGAATAGCTTTGCTGTGGTCTGACACTGTGTTTTCTTGAAAAAGAATAGCTTTGTCTGTGGTCTGACACTGTGTTTTCTTAAAAAGAATAGCTTTGTCTGTGGTCTGACACTGTGTTTTCTTGAAAAAGAATAGCTTTTTCTGTGGTCTGACACTGTGTTTTCTTGAAAAAAATAGCTTTGTCTGTGGTCTGACACTGTGTATTTGTAGAAGAATAGCTTCGTCTGTGGTCTGACACTGTGTTCTCTTGAAAAGAATAGCTTTGCTGTGGTCTGACACTGTGTTTTCTTGAAAAAGAATAGCTTTTTCTGTGGTCTGACACTGTGTTTTCTTGAAAAAAATAGCTTTGTCTGTGGTCTGACACTGTGTATTTGTAGAAGAATAGCTTCGTCTGTGGTCTGACACTGTGTTCTCTTGAAAAGAATAGCTTTGCTGTGGTCTGACACTGTGTTTTCTTGAAAAAGAATAGCTTTTTCTGTGGTCTGACACTGTTTTCTTGAAAAAAATAGCTTTGTCTGTGGTCTGACACTGTGTATTTGTAGAAGAATAGCTTCGTCTGTGGTCTGACACTGTGTTCTCTTGAAAAGAATAGCTTTGCTGTGGTCTGACACTGTGTTTTCTTAAAAAGAATAGCTTTGTCTGTGGTCTGACACTGTGTTTTCTTAAAAAGAATAGCTTTGTCTGTGGTCTGACACTGTGTATTTGTAGAAGAATCGCTTCGTCTGTGGTCTGACACTGTGTTTTCTTGAAAAGAATAGCTTTTTCTGTGGTCTGACACTGTGTTTTCTTGAAAAGAATAGCTTTGTCTGTGGTCTGACACTGTGTTTTCTCAAAAAGAATAGCTTTGTCTGTGGACTGACACTGTGTTTTCTTAAAAAAGAACAGCTTTGTCTGTGGTCTGACACTGTGTATTTGTAGAAGAATATCTATAGAGGGCAGTATACAGAGCAGGAGCACATGAAAAGCTGACCACTACACCTCACTTTTGCTCTTGACCCCCAGCCCAGGGTGTTTGTGCGGGCTTCTCTGATGACAACACACCCTGTCTCTTCATTTTTGGCGATCATATACAAATGCCTGGGTCTCGCAAACCTTTAAGTCCATCAGTAATTTGGACCACCCATTTCTTTCCGTCTGCTTCTTGTTCTACCTCCCTGGATTGGGCTATGCAAGATGATTTTTGGAAGGCTGTTCGGTCTCCTGATAGGAGGGGCACAATTCTCATTTCAGTTTTTCCTAACGTCCGCAGCATAGAATACACTTCGTCTCACCTGTCATGCTCACCAGGTGCGATATAAGTCGCTGCTTTCCTTCGGATGAGACTATAAACCGAGGCCCCGTGTGCGAACGCACGCAGAACATCTTGTGCACACGTTAAATCCTGTTCCGCTTTTCGTAAGAGTAGGCCATTGTTTGCCGGTGGGAACATATGACAAAATTTACAAAACCGCATACACACGGGGACTGAATGTAAAAAAGCACATTAGTGCTTATTCCATTATCCTCGATATAAAAGAATAAATAAATAAAATAAATAAATAATAAATAAATAAGATACTGACATGATCCTCCCTCTCCATTTGTGCCAATCTTCACTGATAAACTATCAGGGCAGCAAAAAGAAACTGTTGATACAGTCGGTCCACTTGCCTGTTCTTGCAGCTTGATTTTGTGTTCGATGCCCCCTGTCTCTCTCCGTTTATCTGAAATGCAGACTTTCATGTCAACAAAGCGTGGCACCAGAACATTCATGATGTCTGACAGTGACAGGGGAAGGAGAGGCCATGTTTCGGAACCCAAGAACAAAGACTGGTGAATTTTCTCTACCTCCAGTTTGAATGAACTTAGCATCACATCTTCTAACGCAGAAATCAGCGCCCCTTTACTCAGTTGGTGGACGTTCATCATGTGTACTAGATTTCTTTGAAAATGAAAATATTTGTCTGCTGCTAACTAAACAAAAAAAGCGTCTTGTCGGAAGCCAAGTCAGACAGGGGATACCACCCAGAGAGAGAGAGAGAGAGAGAGAGAGAGAGAGAGAGAGAGAGAGAGAGAGAGAGAGAGAGAGAGAGAGAGAGAGAGAGATTTTCTACTTGTCCTCTCCACATCAATCGTCGTTCCAGGCTCCGTGTGTGGAAGATCTAATAAAGAGGAATCCCAATAAAAACGCCTCTCTTTCCCTATACAGAAAGCCGCCTACGCAGCAGTCGTTCTCTCCCTGTCCCTGGCCCCTTCCTTCCCTCCTTCCCTCTGCTCTTCGTCCGTCCCTCTGTCTCTGTGCCCCCAGACCCCACGTTGAAAGCAAGAGGTTTGTGTCCACTGTTGTCAGCGTGAGTGACGCTGGAGGCTGATGTCCACAGCCCCCTCCCTCCACACAACGTAGGCATGGCACAGGACTGGCAGCCCTCCCCCCCCCCCCCCTCTCTCTCTCTCTCTCTTGCTCGCTCTCTCTCGCTCTCGCCCCTCTCCTCTCTCTCCTCTCTCTCCTCTCTCTCTCTGCTCTCTCTCTCCGCTCTCTCCTCGCTCTCTCTCTCTCCCTCTCTCTCTCTCTCTCTCTCCCCTCTCTCTCTCTCTCCTCTCTCTCTCTCTCTCTCTGCTCTCTCTCTCTCTCTCTCTCTCTCTCCTCTCCTCTCTTCTCTCTCCTCTCTCTCTCTCTCTCTCTCTCTCTCTCTCTCTCTCTCTCTCTCCTCTCTCTCTCTCTCACTCTCTCTCTCTCTCTCTCTCTCTCTCTCTCCTCTCTCTCTCGCTCTCTCTCTCTCTCTCTAGCTCTCTCTCTCTCTCGCTCTCTCTCTCTCACTCTCTCTCTCTCTCCTCTCTAGCTCTCTCTCTCTCTCGCTCTCTCTCTCTCCTCTCTCTCTCTCATCTCTCTCTCTCTCTCTCTCTCCAGCTCCTTCTCGCTCTCCTACGCTCTCTTGCTCTGCGATCATCTCTCCGCTCTCTCTCTTCTGTTCCTTGTCTCTCTACTTCCAAACTTCCTACCTACAATGACTCCTTCAGCCACGCTCCTCGTTTGCTTTTGACGAACATCTCTCCCCCTCCTTCATATGTTTCCTTTTGTTTCTACTCCTGATTCTAACCATATATTGCTCTTCAGTTCACTGGCATGTAGATTTGTCTCAATGAGACGCCAGCGCTTGCCTGCGCATCAACAAACAACAAAGACAAGCTTGTTTTTCATATCTGAAATTTTCGGCATTTATATGCCTTCTTCAGCGGAAACTGATTCCATCCATCCATCCATCCATCCATCCATCCTTCAGCTGCACACAGCTATATACAGCATTTTAGAGCTATGTACACATTTACATAGGATACACATACAAATTGTACCTCTTTTTAACCCAGGATTTATGTGCACTTTTAGTTTGTTTTATCCTTTTTGTATAGTTCAACAACTTTCTTATGTTTAGGTGTGCTTGGTCATGTATTGCATGTTTCATGTGCCACCACTAGTGATTCAAGTACATGCATGAATTCTCTTACAGCTGGCATACATTTAGGGATCTGACCATTGCCTGTCTGATGTCACTTTTTTTTGCCGGTATCCGTTAAAATAAGTACACACACACCATCATCATCATTATCGTCATCGTCGTCATCATCATCGTCACCATCATTATCACCATCATCGTTACCATTATAATTGACTATTTATTAATTAAATGTTAATGTGTTAAACACAAAGAGCCAAGAAAAGGGAAACAAATGGTTGAGAAAAAAGAAAAAGTCCAGATTAAACGTTGGAGTTTCTTCGAAAATAGAATTCACGACAGAGAGAGAGAGAGAACACTGAACACTGAACACTGAAAAGTTTTATTGTACTTCGGCCTTAGGCCACTATACAAAACATGTTTCGGGCAGGGGGTAGGTATAGATCACAGCAGCAAGCATTATATCCATTTGGCATTCCCACTTCTGCAAGCATACAGAATCACACTCTTAGTCTTCTAGTCATCATCATCCCCATCATCTTCTTCAGCATCTACATCACCATCGCTATCAGCATCTTCATGTTTCTATAGCAGCATCTGCAGCAAGAATATCAGCATAACCATCATAACTTTCATCATCTATGTCATCATCACAAACATCTTCCTCCTTGTTATAGAGAGAGAGAGAGAGAATGGATGTTCATGATTTATTGGGGAAATGAATAACAACACACGACAAGCGATTAAAGATCTGAAGGAGAAGCAATTCATACAAATAACGCAATTATATACATATATATATATATATATATATATATATATATATTATATATATATATATATATATATATATATATATATATATATATATAAGGTGTCCCATAACCTTTGTGGTTGAAAGGGAGCGAGGTGTCAGAGACCTCACCTCTCTTGGAGCCAGCATATTGAGGGAGGCGCCCATCTCCCCTCCTTTGCTGCTTTACCTTCCCTGACCCTAAAGAGGCAGGTACGCATTTACAGTTGGCTTAACTGGGGACTGTACTGAAGCCAAGGCGCGCAAACGGTCACCCGTCCAAGTGGTAACCTCGCTCGATGCTGCTTAATCTTGGCTGGGGGAAAGCGAGTGCTCCAGCCACTGAGCTATCCGGTCCCCTCTATAAGGTATAACACCTGCCAAATGTCACAATTCCAAGAAAATGACAAGAAAGGGGTTTGGTTTCGTGGCTGGCTGTAGTGGTACAACGCAGCTTTTGATCCTTGATCATAATCAGAATGCTTTCTTCTGAAAATGTCATTTGTGTTATATGGAACTGACATACCTATAATTATGTCTTAATGAATGCACGGTGTTAAGACTTCTTGTATTAAAGAAAAATGTGTTTACTACATGAAGAGTTTCTTGCCGGAAAAACAGTTGTTTTTGTTGGTTGGACTAGTCACCTTCAAGTCTCCATTTCTAATAGCAATATTGTAGGAGACTTGTTTTTTTCTTCTGTAAGTCTGATCTGGTATGTGCCAATGAGATTGTATAACTAATACATGTAAACTGAAATCAGGGGTCAGTCGCCATTGGTGCAGTGGTTACCGCATTGTGTTGCCAGCTGGAAATTCGCAGGTTCGAACCCCATAAGAGTCATAGGGATTTCCTGGACTCTGGCAGACCAGGGTCAGTTTGCTTTGATCTCATTAGAAAGATTGTGGCCCACAAAGTGGAGCTTCATCCACTTGACTTTCCAGCCCGTGACGCACGGCACTGACCACGGCGCCACGGCTCCTGGCGTCAGGGAAAGCTGACGGCCTTCAACAGTGGAGGCGGGCGGGAAGAACGAGTCTGTACAATTCCACACAGTGCCAGGGTTTCGGTATGCAGAGTGTTTACAACTTCTGTTGGTTCAGAGCCAAACATCTTTATAAATAATAATAATATAATAGTAATAATAAATGGAATTTATATAGCGCTATATCTTGCAGAGACAAATCAAAGCGCTTGCACTCAACTCATTGTTACGCAGTCATACAACCAGTAACAAGTAATAGTTCCATCAAGTCCAAATGTGCATGCACGCAACACACACACAACACACACACACACACACACACACACACACACACACACACCACACACACCACACACACACACACAGAGGTAACACACCCTGGCAGGGCAATAGAATCTTGGCTGTTGAAGGCAGGGAAAAACTGAGATGAAGCAGGAGAGGAAAATCTTAGGTATTAAATAAATATGTCTTGAGTCTGGATTTAAAAGTGTCATAAGAAGGCTTTTGGCGGAGAGAGGGAGGGAGATCATTCCACATCAATAGACCAGAAATTGAGAGAGAGCGACGGCCGATGGTGGATTGGTTGAATCTAGGTATTCGTAAGGACAAGGTATCTGCAGCAGAGCGGAGAGAACGAGGAGTGTACAAGTGAAGACATTCACAGAGGAAGGCGGGTGCTGTTTTGTGGAGACATTTGTAACAGAGGGTACTAATCTTATAGTTTACTCTCTGTGGCACAAGCAGCCAGTGGAGAGATTGCAAGAGAGGGGTAATATGCTCAGATTTTTTTTCTTTCTGAGGATTAGTCGAGCTGCAGAGTTTTGTATACGTTGAAGGGATTGGATTGATGATGCTGGCAGACCAGCCAATAGAGAATTGCAATAGTCCAGACGTGAAAGAATGAGAGACGCAACAAGTTTGGATGTTGCATCTGTGGACAGGTACTTTCGAGCCCTATGGATCCCTTCACGGGAAAACACCCATTGCCGTGGGATAGTGGTGAGCTCTGTGGGTGTGTGGCTGGAGGTGGTGGCTGGAGTAGCATGACTAATGGCTTTTCCACCCCAGACAGCGTCTGCCTAGAGCTAGTTTGCTGCAGTTCAGAAAGCAGACTGGACCACGCGCCAACCCCAGCATCACCCTGACTAGGGATCCCTACGATTGTGAGAGTGCTGTTCAAATGACAGCAGGGCAAAGGTCAACACCCAGCCCCACCCCCCTCCCTCCTCCAGTCCTTGCCCAGGAATATACTATAATACACACTGCCTGCAGTATGTCATGCAGATAGGCTTTGTTCAGTGGAACTCGCATCTCTTCTTCTAGTCTCTTTCTACCGACACCACCTGGTCTACTTATTTATTTTATTTATTTATTTATTTATACCACTTTAAGTCACGAGATTTCTCTGCGTGAAATTCAGGCTGCTCTCTCCGGGGAGAGCACGTCGCCACAAGAGCAGCGCCACCTTTTTTTTTTTTTTTTTGGTCTGCAACTGTATTTCTTTCCCTATTAGAGTGGCTTTTTTCTAAGAATTTTGCCAGGGACAACTCTCTTGTTGCCGTGGGTTTTTTTACGTGCGCTGCATAATTTTCTGTAACACACGGGACCTCGGTTTATCGTCTCATCCGAAAGACTAGCGCCCAGACCACACTCATGATCTAATGGATGGGGGAAAAGTTTCGGGCCCAGACGGGATACGAACCACGCACACTTCCGACCCGGACTTTTCGCTTTCTAGACAGGCGCGTTACCTCTAGACCACCGATCCACCACTTTGCGCTGTTACTATTAACAAAACATGCTTTTAAAGCTTGGCTGCGTGGAAATATGATGTGTGTGGCCATCACCCCCCCCCCTCCCTTCAGCCTGCCATCAGACCACTGGTGCTGTGTCGCACTGACACACAGACAGTGACCCTTTTTCTGATGCTGTGACAATGTTAGATAACGTGTCATGTTGTATTGAAAATATGGCATGTCAAATAGCAACTAATAATGATTGTACTCAAAACAGGATAACTTTTTTTTTTTTATTGTACTGCAAATTGATTATTTCCTCTTATCTTTGAGGCATTTGGAAAGAGATGAGATGTTGAAAAGGGTCTGCGATGTAGGATGGAAAATGTGGAGGCCAGATCTGTATGTGTTTGTTTATATGTTGATTTATCTGTTATTTCTGTATTGCGTTAGGGTAAGATTATAAAGCCTGCTTGTGCCTATTCTTTTTCCTCGTTAAAACTTATTTGTTTGTTTTTTCCCCTTGTTGGCGTCTGTTCTGTGTACAGAACTGTCTCTCTTTTTCCGATTGTTTGTTCACGTTACTGTCATTTCCCCCAACTTCTTGATACGTGTCAATGTAAATTGCTTAATTGAACGACTGGTTGGTTGATTGACCTAGTTTGACTGAGGGCTGGATGAAAAAGCCACCACTGTGCTAATTCTGTTCCCTGAATAAAAATTGTTTATTCAAACAAAAACTATCTCTCTCTCTCTCTCTTCTCTCTCTCTCTCTCTCTCTCTCTGGTATGTGTGTGTGTGATTAATTATTCACTTATTCTTTTATTTCGAGGATCATAAACCCTGCACGGGGAAATGGCGAAAGTGGACATCAGAGCCCACTATGAATAGCTCTTCAGGGAACGTCCACATGTAGGGGCTTCTTTTTGAAAAAAACACCTAAAGCCTGAAACACGTTCCAATCAATCATGGCATGTACACAAAACAGGATTAGAAATGTATGAAGAAATGTGAGGTCACAGGATAACATTCCGCATCGTCATTGGTAAACACAGCTTTTGCCATACACAACTTGTCCCTCCCTGGCCGTGTCTCCTGTTTGACATGAACCTCCATATTTTCAGAAAGAACCTAACCACGACAACTGATATGTATCTGAAGACATCTTAACCATACTGACGAACAGCACAATCAGAATATCCCTAGTTGTTGCTATTTTTTTTTTTTAATGAGTAACGTGTGACTCCCAGAATATAAGTATCTCTCACAGGAATGTAACATCAATAATTTATAATGATATAACACTTTTATGAATTCAGTCTCAGTTCCTGGCAGCATAAAGATCAGTGTTGGGATCTGCGGGAGACACTCCTGCGCCTCGTTCTGAGATAAAAGGGTGGGATCAGGTATGCTTGGCTTTTCTGCGCTGTAAGTGATAACGGGCAGGTACAGCAAGAGGGGCCAGTGTGGGCGTTATATGACCCAGAGGAGCCAGTGTGGGCGTTATATGACCCAGAGGAGCCAGTGTGGGAGTCATGACCCAGAGGAGCCAGTGTGGGAGTCATGACCCAGAGGAGCCAGTGTGGGAGTTATGATCCAGAGGAGCCAGTGCGGGAGTTATGATCCAGAGGAGCCAGTGCGGGAGTTATGTGCCTGTGTTGCTGCTGCCCATTTCTCCCTTTCCCTGCTGCTCTGTTGGGATCTTTGATATACCCCCCCCCCCCCCCCCATTACCCGCCTTTGCAATGCCACTTCCTTTAAAGGCCTGTCATTCCTAGGGACTTGTTGCTGACTCCATCTCAGGTATGTTTCCTTCTCTCTTCGCCCCCCCCCCCCCCACTCCCCTCAAATCTGCTTTTAGAGGTAGAAATACACACACACAATGTTTGCCATGAATAATGTCAAGCTATTCATTGTCCATGTTAGGAAGATGAAACAACACTTGGAATTGTTTTGTAATTGGAGACACAGGGTGCTTTGGGAAGCTGACAAAGGCATGCATTTTCAATGAGGCTGACGACTCCGCAGTTTTAGCAGGTTCACTGTAGTCCACAGTCACCGAGTGCACAGGAACGTTACGTCACACACTGAACAGTAGCGGTTCCAAGTGAAGACCAGCTCTCGCTCTCTCTCTCTCTCTGTGTCTGTCTGTCTGTCTGTCTCTCTGTCTCTCTGTCTCTCTCTGTCTTTGTCTGTCTGTCTGTCTGTCTGTCTCTCTCTGTCTGTCTCTCTCTCTGTCTGTCTGTCTCAGTCTCTCTCTCTGTCTGTCTGTCTCTCTGTCTGTCTGTCTCTCTCTCTGTCTGTCTCTCTGTCTGTCTGTCTCTCTCTCTGTGTCTGTCTCTCTCTCTGTATGTCTCTCTGTCTGTCTCTCACTCTCTCTGTCTGTCTGTTTCTCTCTCTCTGTGTCTGTCTGTCTCTCTCTCTCTCTGTCTGTCTCTCTCTGTGTCTGTCTCTCTCTCTCTGTCTGTCTCTCTCTGTGTCTGTCTCTCTGTTTGTCTGTCTGTCTCTGTCTGTCTGTCTGTCTCTCTTCTCACTTCATCTCGCTTATTTCCATACTTTAAAATACATTTTCTTGTTGCTATTTGTTGTTGGTATTTTTGCTACTTTGTTTTTGAGAGTTTGTTATTTCAAACATGACGGCGGCTTTGTTGTTCTCTTTCTTTTTCTTTGTTGTTGCTGATGACTGCCATCTTTAAGAATTAAAATCAGAAGAACTGCCAGTTGATTGGACAAGAGATAGTTGATGACTGACAGTAGTCTTAGAGACCAGATGCTGTTATTGTTTAGTTGCTGTTGTGGTTTTTGTTTATTTGTTGTTAATTAAATCACAAAGAACACGACTTCCAATGTGTTCCTGGCACTGTTAATATCTTCCATACATTTAAACTGACACATACGCACACACGCACACACTCACGCACACACGCACGTTCACACGCACTCATACACGTTCCGCTTTTCGTAAGAGTAGGCCATTGTGAGCAGGTTGGATCAGATGACAAAATTTACGAAATATGCATACATACGGGGACTGGATGCAAAAAGGCACACAAGTGCTTATTCCATTATCCTCAATATAAAAGAATATAAAAAATATACATACGCATACACACACACTTCTACTTTAGTAGAAGGTAGAAATACAATGATGTTCTGTATCACTTTGTCGTTAAAATCAATGAATTAAGAATGACAAAAACAAACGTTAGCTCGCCACATTTGAAAAGTGTGTGCTTGCTTATCATTCAGTTTTGAGAGATAGAGAGACAGCGACAGAGACAGATTTCACTTCAGACTGCAGGCCTTAAGCCACAATACAAAAAATGGTGGGCATATGATATCAATGTTTAACATATTACTGTCAACACACAGAGGAAATAAAGTACTACAACGATAATGTCGACAAGAGCATTACATCAGCCGTATCTGAAATAATATTGATGAAATAAGTGCGTTTCACGCGGTTCATTACCAACGATGTTTAAACTACACCATTCATCAACTTCTACAAACTTATCTGATTTATCCTTTTGAAAGGTAAAAGTAAAGGTGTCCCAAAACCTACGTGGTCGTAGGGGAGCGAGGCATCAGAGACCTCAGCTTCTCCATGGGCCAGCATATTGAGGGCGGCGCCCATCTCCTCTCCCTCGCTGCTTTACCTTCCCTGACACTGAAGAGGCAGGTACCCATTTACAGCTGGGTGAACTGGGGGACTGTACTGAAGCCAAGGCGCGCAAACCTTCTCCTTTTAATTGCATGAAAAATAAAACGTGATAAATTGCTTCTGACTGTAGGCACTGCAGCTTCAAGTGACATGTGCAAAGGAAGTCTTTTTGAATCATTAAACAAGTTGTTTCAGGAAGGTTCATAGATGGGACTAGTTTAATACAAAAATATGTTCTTTGTTATCTATTTGGTCTTTAACAGGCAGGGTATTTTTTAAAACTTCTTTTGAACTATTATAAGGATGTCTGTTACTGTTCAGTGATAGGATATTGAATCGTACGTGTGTAATTGCAACGCGAAAACAATATGTATACTTATATCCAGCATACTTGTCCTGTCCAAAAGCAGTGTTAACGTGTCTGTAACACTTACTGTCGTATCTATTACGATCTCAAACGGTGGCGATCCATTCCAGGGCAACCCAACCTTTGAGTCTCTGTTTAAAGACATGGGATAGCTCAGTGGTCGGAGCACTCGCTTTTCCCCAGCCAAGTTAAGCAGCGTCGAGCGTGGTTACCAGTTGGATGGGTGACCGTTTGCGCGCCTTGGCTTCAGTACAGTTACCCCAGTTCACCCAGCTGTAAATGGGTACCTGCCCTCTTTAGGGTCAGGGAAGGTAAAGCAGCGAGGGAGAGGAGATGGGCGCTGCCCTCAATATGCTGGCCCTAGAGAAGTGAGGTCTCTGACGCCTCGCTCCCCTACGACCTTATAGGTTATGGGACTCCTTTACCTTTACCTTACCAATATTTCTCCGTCTCCTTCTTCTTGGTTTAACCAAACGATAGTATACCCAGTTACGCATAATATTCCCTGATTTTCAAGACCCCTCATTGTTTACTTTAATCATATACGTTTGAATCTAGTTGTAATAATTTGAACCAGAATCTCATGCATGCAACATTACGCATTCGCATTCAGTGGGTACCTGTCAAGATCTCCATAGACCATTTTATTTGGTGTCATGGCTGGCATACCGAAAAACGTTTGTATGCAATTAAATTCACTTTTTTTCTAGATGCTCTTATTTACTAAAAATCCACAATTCAGCTAAGAGAGAGAGAGAGAGAGAGAGAGAGAGAGAGAGAGAGAGAGAGAGAGAGAGAGAGAGAGAGAGGAGAGGCGGGTCGGAACAAAGGGAAAAAGTAGCGCTGCATCATGTTTTCAAGAGTATGCCTTGCTTAATTAAAAACACAGAAAGAAAAGCCAAAAAAACAAGTGTGGGAGTTATGATATGACCCAGAGGAGCCAGTGTGGGAGTTATGATATGACCCAGAGGGGCCAGTGTGGGCGTTATATGACCCAGAGGAGCCAGTGTGGGCGTTATGATATGACCCAGAGGAGCCAGTGTGGGAGTTATATGACCCAGAGGATCCAGTGTGGGAGTTATGATATGACCCAGAGGAGCCAGTGTGGGAGTTATGATATGACCCAGAGGGGCCAGTGTGGGAGTTATGATATGACCCAGAGGGGCCAGTGTGGGCGTTATATGACCCAGAGGAGCCAGTGTGGGAGTTATATGACCCAGAGGATCCAGTGTGGGAGTTATGATATGACCCAGAGGAGCCAGTGTGGGAGTTATGATATGACCCAGAGGGGCCAGTGTGGGCGTTATATGACCCAGAGGATCCAGTGTGGGAGTTATGATATGACCCAGATGATCCAGTGTGGGAGTTATGATATGACCCAGAGGGGCCAGTGTGGGAGTTATGATATGACCCAGAGGAGCCAGTGTGGGAGTTATGATATGACCCAGATGATCCAGTGTGGGAGTTATGATATGACCCAGAGGAGCCAGTGTGGGAGTTATGATATGACCCAGAGGAGCCAGTGTGGGAGTTATGATATGACCCAGAGGAGCCAGTGTGGGAGTTATGATATGACCCAGAGGAGCCAGTGTGGGAGTTATGATATGACCCAGAGGAGCCAGTGTGGGAGTTATGATATGACCCAGAGGGGCCAGTGTGGGAGTCATGACCCAGAGGGGCCAGTGTGGGAGTCATGACCCAGAGGGGCCAGTGTGGGAGTTATGACCCAGAGGGGCCAGTGTGGGAGTTATATGACTCAGAGGAACCAGCATAGCATAGTCACATCATAATTGTTCCAGCATAAGATAGTCACATCATACATGTTTCATCACAACATAGTCACGTCATACGTATAATCACATCATACATGTCCCAGCATAAGATAGTCACAGCATACGTGTTCCAGCGCAACATAGGCATGCCATGCATGTTCCGGCATAACATAGACACACTGTAATGTTCCAGCATAGCATAGTTGTCTGCTGGGTGACATGGTGCCTCTTGTCATCACCTGATGCATGTCAGTTGTGGAGCATAGCGTGCCCCTGTGTACTCAAAGAGATCATGCGTGTGTGTAAAGCCTTGGGAGGTGGTGCTATTTGTTGTGACTGCCACATCTGCTATGACCTTCCTCTCCCCTGCTGTTCCCTCACGGCTCATCCCCATGTCTCTGCCTCATGCTCAGCCATGTCCAGGTCGCCATGTGCCAACCTCTGCTTCCAAACTCCGCAGCAAGTCCATCACTGCTGGCCCACCAGAGCAGCCCCGCACTGCTGCTGGGTCACTTCTGTGTCCTTCAGTGGTGCATGTTGAGTTGATGATCACAGGCAGGGCAGCACCCACGAAGCCTTCATCTAATGACAGTACTGGCTTAGTCACGGAGCCGGACCAAGTCAATCGCCCACCCCCACCCCAGGGTCAGGGATGATGACTACAACATTTCTTGCAGCGACCTCCCATGACCCTCCAACCCTGATGGCTTTGACATCAACTGACTGACCACACACACAGAAGTGTAGGAGAAGCGGACACTGAGATCACCATAAGATAAGAGCAACAAGGGCCACCAAGCCCTAAACGGGTTTCTTGAAGTGAATGATGATCAAGGATGGTGCGACTGGGGGTGTAATGACGATGCTGAGGAAGTGCACGTGTTTATGAACTAACTGACACAGAGCACTCTCAGCTTCCTATCAGAATTATACCCAGCATCAGACAGACGCCATAGTCCATTGGCCAAGGCCGCACCACTTCAGTCCCTTGGGTCCATGAAGTTGTGGGTTCCAATCTCGGCGGCGTCTCGTGAATCAAGGGTGGGGAAGTTTATGACCTTTCAGGTCAACTTCAAGTGCAGACCCGCCAGTGCCTTAATTCTCTTCGTGTATATACACATGCAGAAGATCTTTAATCAATCAATGTCACCGTTCGTTGGGTTACAGAAACACGAACATACCCAGCATACATTCCCAGTCGGATGGCAGCTACCTTCATGAAGGGCT
>CM054153.1:36969495-37006995 GCA_028751875.1 Rapana venosa
TTGTGTGTGGGGGCGGGGGGGGGAGGGGTAAGTGTGTCTGTCCGATTGTCTGTCTGCTTGTGAGCGTGCGCGCACGTGTTGCTACAATATTTGAACGTGGTCTTCCCCAAATTTGCTTCAGAAATATACCTTTAAAACTGCCCAGTGTCCTATTAGCACTGTATGCCTCAAAGACTGGCTTAACCAGGAATATCAATTCCCAGCTAAATCAAAGCCGCTCAGCTCAGCTATCGACAGTTGCACAAAACATAGTGGTGGTTTTGCTTTCACGGATCATTGTGCGAGTTGCCTGAAACAAAAAAATCCCGAATTGAACAAAATTAGAAGAGGAGGCATAATTCTCATATCCGTAGCAAGATGGACACCTGAAGGTTAAAAAAATAAACACTTCTGCATCCTAAAGAATGCATTATGTTTAGGAAACAGATCGTTAATGTTATTTCCAAGCATGGCGTTACAATAACTGAAGCAGATGACATTGTTGGGGAAACAAGGGACTTTGGTGAATCCCTATGCGCAAAACAGAAGCCCAGAACCGCTATTGATTACTAATATCCTGTCCAGAACCTGCCAACTTTGGCTAAATTGAATGTCACAACCTTGACGGCTTTATAACATTAGAGGATGCCAAATATGCTCCAAAAATATGAAACATGATCTGAGTACTGGCACAGACGAAATGACATCAACTTCTTTATCAATTTTTTGTTTTTGGAAGCAGTTAAGTAGTTTTGTGTTTGTGTTTCTGAATGGAAGAATTTGAAATAGGGGACTGTCAATGACAAATACAGAAGGAACTATAATTTGTTTACCAGGAGGTGATTACCCGAAAGAATACCTTGATGACTAGAGACTGATCACTTTGCTGAATGTAGTTATAAAATTGGATCTGCAGCATCTTTTGCAAGTCAAATAAAATAAGTAAGAAGGAAGGTGGGATGACGGTTTAGACGTTCACTTGCCTAACAAGTAAACCATGAGGTTTGGGTTCAATTCTCAGCCTTGCCCTGTCTTCCTTGTCTGACGGGAAAGTCGTCAAACTGAAACTGAAGTCTTTCGAAGGAGACTCTAAACAAGAGGAACTTGTGTGTTTATAGGCTTGTACACCTCAACAGAACCCATGACAGCTGAAAATGAGAAAGAGCAGGGAGGTACCTCCCCACAGCCCTGCAAAAACCGATAGGTTCAAATCCCAGCTGTATCCCAGAAGTCAGCGGGAGGCTACCTTGATAGTGGGAAAAACGGTCGCGGTCAAAAACTCTCCCTATAATGATGTGAACCTTGGAGCTCTAGCTGAGGAACGAAACAAAAAGTATAACCCACATCAATAAGCAGATTTATTCCAAGTTGATATGTTAGATTAGAGCTATTCACGACTTAATGCATCACCTTCAAGAAAAACAAAACTCTAGTTTGCTCATTTTGATTGAAAAAGCTTTCCATTCATTAGCTAAAGGAATGCACAATGACAGTTGTGAAAGCTTTCAGCCTTGGTAATGACATATCCACATAGTCATGAGGATGTAGAAGCACGAGTAGTAGTGAACGGGAAAATGTCAGCAATTCTAAAGGTACGGATAGGTCACTTCCAGGGTGATCTCATCTATGTGCATCTGTTGTGAGTGCAGAGTTAAAATGAAAGAGAATATACAACGCATAAAGTCAGCAGACGGTGAATTTGAGACTGTCCAATTTGCAGATGACACAACTGTTACTTTTAGGTGGAGGCAGAAAATATTATAAAAAATTGTTTGAAAGATTTGACACTTTTGCACAAAAAAATCAGACTTAAAGAAGTTAATTTCTAAAAGCAAAGAAAGGAAAACGTAGACGCATGCTTAGACAGCAAGAACTCCGCAAATCTGTACAAAGTAGATTATACTGTGAAAAGAAATCCTTTCAAATTTAGAACTTAAGTAGTCTGGCTCGCCAGCGCTCTTTCAAATGTATTAGAAATAAACGTAGAGGAATAACTACTTGAAGGAAAGAAGCTGTTTAGAATCTGGTCACAGAGAGACCCCCTACCCCGCCCCGAAAGACCTGCTGAGCTAAAGTCTTTGAATTTGTCCAAAATACCCTCCCCGTGGATGTTGCTCCCAAATCCTCCCAACGTTCAAAACAAAAGAGATGCAGATGATGTCTTTTAGATTTTATGGGGCCAAAAACAACCCTGACAAGATTGAAAGAAAATAGTCTGTCCACAGTGTTGAGAGTAGAGGGCACAGTGTTCCTGCTGTTGAAAACTATGTATCTGCGTTGGAACTGGCCTGGGTATAGAAAATATATATGCAGAGTCCAAAGTAGATGCTGAGGATGTTGCATTTTACGCCCAGACATTTGATTTAACTCATGTTTGTGAGGCTCGCCGCTTCAAAACGGGAAGACTTGGACCACACAGTCCAGCTTCAGCCATTTCATGGATGTAACTTTTTTTTAGAGTGTTGCTCAAATTACCTGGCCAACACTGCTGGTGTCTGTCTCTCGAGCCTTATTGATGCCAAGATATGTTCTGATAGGAAGCGTAGAGTTCAGCCTTGTCAAGTAGTCTCAAAACATGCATTTTCATAGCAGCAGCATTACATCATTCTCATCGTCATTGGTCATCATGCATCAAAAGAAAAAATCCTCTGAATCGGCGGCTCGTGTTGATCTGATCTCGTGGTGACCTCAGTTTTGGTTTCCCAATACACTTCTGTGTCTGTGGTGAGTTTGTGTCAAACAAAGCCTTTAAAGGTGGAAGGTTCACGGGAGTAGATCGTTGGGCGGACATTGTGCCAGCCCAGGTAAGTGTCTCGCTCAGTCTGGCTCCGTGACTGAGCATTACTGTCGTCAGTAGGGGGCCTAGAAGGCGATGCTCTGCGTATGTAAACTTAGAACATGCACATTGAACACCGCCAAAGCGACCCAGCAGCAGTGTACGGCTCCTCTGGCTGGGGGCCCCTCGGCGGCATGACCTTGCCCCTGTGACCTCCTGACCCTGGGGATGTAGCATAAGGAATATGGGCAAGGCCGGGGCAGAGACTGAAATGAGCGGCGTGTGAACGGTAGGCCAGGAACGTCACAGCAGAGGAGGCGGCAAGAAACAGCTGAACATGGAGCACACAGGATCGTGCATCTATAGAAGCTTATCGGAAAAGTTGCGTGATGTGAGTGTGTGTGTGCGTGCGTGCGTGTGCATTTGTGTGGGTGCTCTTTATGCACTGTGAGGCTATAGTCATGGGGCCTAACGCTATAGTAGTAGCAGCAGCAGCAGCAGCAGCAGCAGCATCAGCAGCAGCAGTAGTAGTAGTAGTACTAGTAGTAGTAGTAGTAGTAGTAGTACTAGTAGTATCTATATTATTATTATTATTATTATTATTATATCATTATCATTGCCATCATGATCGTCGTCATCATTATCATCATTATCATGCAAATGTTTGTGAAGACATACAAAAGGAACAAAACAGCAAGGCTGGCACAGCAGGCGGGCAAGAAAGCCAGAAAGAAAATAGAAACAAAATAAGGATTGTTAATGCAAGCCATACAGCTGTCAGAAGGGGGAGCAGGGACAGCTGAGAAGGGCAAAACACAGGGAGGTCACAGAGAGAGAGAGAGAGAGAGAGAGAGAGAGAGAGAGAGAGAGAGAGAGAGAGAGAGAGAGAGAGAGAGAGAGAGAGAGAGAGAGAAGTGGGGGGAGGAAAGGGAGGGAACTGGTGGAATGATGTGCTGTCCAAGGAGTGCGGACCCATGGAGTGTTGGGAAAGGTCGGTCCTTTCAGCACCAGGTCCTTGAGGAGAGAAGATGCCACAAGACACGGCACTGAAGTTTTCAATATTCTCTTTCTCTCTCTCTCTCTCTCTCTCTCTCTCTCTCTCTCTCTCTCTCTCTCTCTCTCTCTCTCCCCTCTCTCTCTCTCTCTCGCTCTCTCTCTCTCTCTCTCTCTCTCTCTCTCTCTCTCTCTCTCTCTCTCTCTCTCTCTCTCTCTCTCTCCATCATGTCTTTTTCTTCCTTAAGAGCTAGTTGAAGAAAAAAAAAGCACATGCTTTTCTACATCCTGTGGAAACAAAATGGATTGATCGATTGATTTCCTTCGTCACTTTCCCATCTCTGTCGTTAGTTAACTCACCGAACAAATGCAGGGTTTATAAAGAGCATACCAATCTCCACATCCCAAACCGTCACCACCCCAGCTCTGAGAGAAGACAGTCAAATTCGGGGGGGGGGGGGGGGGGGGGAGGGAAGAGGGACAGTAATGATACTAAGGACAAAATTGCAGGCAGAAATACATAACCACACCCACACCACAACATAACACAACACATCACAAAACCACGCACACACACACACACACACACGTACATGCGCGCGCGCAGCACATTTTGCGCACACGTTAAAACCTATTAAATAGGTTGAAATTTTCGCTTTTCGGAAGAGGAGGCCGTTGTATGCTGGTAGGAGCAGATTAAACATTTTACAAACCGCACCGCGCGCAAACCGCACACACACGCACAACACATACACACACACACACACACACACACACACACACACACACACACACACACACACACACACACACACACACACACACACACAAGGACTGGATGAAAGCACATGAGTACTTACTCCATTAACCTCGAAATGAGAAATGAAACACACACACACACAAACACACACACACACACACACACACACACTTCCTGTAATGATGGCAACAAACAGTGTGGACAAATGTCAAGCGGAAAAGGTGGATTAATAAATGCAAGAACTATGCAAAGAACCAAGGAAAAACTGCATCCAATTTTAGCCAGTGTGAAATGTAGAAAAAGTGGTTTTATTGAGCACTGGCTACTTCGGTACCTTTTTCAGGGGGCAGCTGACCCAGTAGCGGCACAGCAGAGTCATGAAGCCAAGAGGCTTGGCTGCTACCATCATCATAGATGGCTGTGCCCTGAGAGTGATCCCAGCCATAGAGACAGTGGGGTCACAGCCCAGGATGACAGCATTACCAATGAAAAAGAAGGAAAGGCAGTTGAGGTTTTAAAAAAAAAAATCTTATTCTTTTATATCGAGGATAATGGAATAAGCACTTATGTGCTTTTTTACATAGAGTCCCCATGTGTATGCGGTTTTGTAAATTCTGTCATCTTTTCCCACCGGCACACAATGGCCTACTCTTACGAAAAGCGGAACAGGATTTAACGTGTGCGCAACATGTTCTGCGTGCGTTCGCACACGGGGTCTCGGTTTATAGTCTCATCCGAAGGACTTTTGGGAGAGAGTGAAGTCAGCACTGATATTAACTCCAGGGGAAAATATCCCCCTGGACGGGAATCGAGCCCGGGTCGTCAAATTGCGAGCGCAATGTTCTAACCACTAGGCTATCCCGAGGGTGATGTAAGAAGAGAAGTCAATGGTCAGACCTACTTATACCTGTTCAGTCATAGGCCACATCCAAAGCCGCACATGAAAATGTGACCAGAGACAGAATAAGACCTATGGCTGTGCAATACCACCATACTTATCAATCAGCTATTAATTTGTTTGCCAAAGCATCTGGCAAACGCACATGAAAGGCGTTGTTGACCACGGTCTTTTGATACCCTAACGCCTATCCTCCTGGAAATAGATAGCACTTCAGATCGGCGACAGAAGGAACTGCATGACGTTCATGACATAATTATGTGCCCAACATAAAGAGTACAGTAGTGGTCTACAAAAATCCCTATGGAAACCCACTGTCAAAACGCCATGGAAATGTACCGTTAAAGGGAAAGGGAAAACTGAAAGGAAATAAAATGGAGTAAAAGGAAAATGTTAGGAAATGATCAAGAACATTAGAATAACACCACAGTGTCCGCCAGAACTCAGTGTGTTGTTTTCTTCCTAAATAACAGTTCTAACAGGAGTACCACAAGGAAATGTGCACAGTCCTATTTCATTGAATCCATTTGTTAATGACCCCCCAAGTTACATATATGATACTGATAACCATACATAGATGATAATAAAAACTAATATCATGTCATGCCTGTTGTATTCTGATGACCTTGCCATCTTACCTACAACAAGAACGGATTCAAAAGAAAATGAATAACATTAATATCTACTTAAAAATTGTGAGTTGAGAATCAACACAGAAAAAAAGCAACGTATAAATATCAACTCACACAGACAAAAAAGTATGAGCGCTTTGATTTGTTGCTTTACAAGATTCAGCGCTATATAAGTTCCATACATTATTATTATTATTATTATTATTATTCACTTCAAACTAGGCAATCATATAATTCAAATACTGAGCAGTTCAAACACGTGAGGGCACCACTTAACAAAAATGGAAGGTATTCCTTTACCCGAGAACTTGAAACTAAAAGTGCAAATAGAAGTAGTGCATTCATTCCACGAGTCACCGAAGAACATAGCATTCGTTGCGCTACAGTACTGCATTATATGGGGCTGAAATTTGGCTTCAGTGAGTTGAAAATAAGATTCCAATCTCACCTGATCTGGACATTTCCATTTTTCTGTGAAAACCTTTCTTCTAAACGCAGACCCATTCAAGAAAAAACAAACACAGGATTTTGTGAACTTAGCCTGGGCTTACCCTCCAAATCAGTGAGTAAACTAACACCGGCAGAAGTAGGAAGATTGCCGGTGGAACAGTCAACCAACACTTACATTTGCTTAGCGCAAGAAATTAGAACAAAAATCTCTAAAGTTTTAGAAACATGGAAAAGCTAAAAGACGGGGGAGTGTTAGCTAACTGCACACATCGATTTGTCTCACAGACAATCTCTCTGTAAACTTTAAAAAAAAAGTGCTCCCAATTTAGACATTCAGCCTGGTGGATATACAGGCACCCCGAGAGAAATAGGATTGTGTACAGATGTGGAGTAACTAAAGAGTAAGTTTGATACTTTTGATGCTTTGTACATCGTATCATGATTTATGAAGCAGTCTTCTTGCAGAGGTACAGCAGTCCAGCTCCGCAAATACAGCAAATGCTTATCAATGATTGCGTTTCAAGTGATTTGATTCCGTACATTTTAACGAACTTCAAGGACCTATTGGAGAGTTTGTGTTTGGCTGTGTAAATCTTCAGTGACGCTGTCTTGCTTGCAATCTTGTTTACTTGCTCCGTAAGCCTTCTGGGATTTCTGCAATAACCTACGTTGTGTTTGGTTCTACTCTCTCTCTCTTCTCTCTCTCTCTCTCTCTCTCTCTTCTCTCTCTCTCTCTCTCTCTCTCTCTCTCTCTCTCTCACACACACACACAGCACACGCACACGCACACACTCACGCCGTGTCCGATGACCATTTCAAATATCTACGGTACTGACCTAAATTTGGAGCACCTTTATCTTTAAACAAAGTAATACCCCCACCTCACCTCCCAACCCCATCCCCCGTGGCGATGCCGGGGACAGTCGTATAAATAGCATCCTCGCCTTCTGGAAATTGTGTGCCAGGAATTCCCTCTTTTCTATCCCTATCTTTGTTTCTGCCTTGTCCCTGTTCTTCACGTCATCCCCCTGTCTATTTTCTCCCTTCTTGGTCATTTTTCTGCCTTTTTCCAGAAAGACTTGGATAACATAACAATTCGCCCCAAGCCGGAGCTGGGCCTAACTTGTCAGGCGCTTGGCGGCAGCGCAGTGCCTTTTTTCCCTCTCATATGACAACGATAGTTGCTGTCTGAGCATTTGAGGAAGAAGAAACAGTAGAGAAAACAGGCTGCCAGCATCCTGTCGCAGTACAGGACCACAGTGGTCATCTCTTGTCCCACACGCTGACTTGGAGTACAGCCGGGGGCCCTGAATAGATGACCCCAGCATGGGTCTGGCAAACAAACGTCTTGTCAAAAATGATTATACAACCCCGCAAAGCCTTGATTAAGGTCTAAATGTCGACCCAACCCTTTTCTGTCCCCAGTATTTTCCCGAGGGCTACATTTAGAGAGTCGATACTTGACGGACGTATTTGTGGAAGGTGTTTGTCTAAGGCCAGACAAGGGCTCAGCAAGTCCTCCAGTCATCGTCTGTATGTCAGCGTTGTCTGTAGGACTATCTGTAGAATGCATATAGCGGACCAGCTCCTTGGTACTGCCCGCAAACTTGCACTTTTCTGCTCATAGGAGAGTTCTGCTTTGGCTGAGTAAGTTTTTTCATGCACAAATGTGCGTGCGTGCGAGGAGAATTTATCTATTTATTTATTTATAACACTTTAAGTCGCAGCAGATTTCTCTGCGTGAAAATCGGGCTGCTCTCTCCGGAGAGCAGCACCCATCCTGTGTATACTCTTGGTGCAAGTTTATACCCACACGTAGACCGCACACACATGTTTACGTGGGCCCATTGTGTGCCAGGGGGAACAGATGACAAAGTTTACAAAACCACATACATACGGGGATTGGATGTAAAAAAAGCACATAAGTGCTTATTCCATTATCCTCGATATAAAAGAATAAATTATAAATTAAAAGTACATTAAAAAAATTAATTGAAATTCTTTACATATCGCACGCATTCACACATCAGAGAGAGGAGAGAGAGGAGAGAGAGAGAGAGAGAGAAGAGAGAGAGAGAGAGAGAGAGAGAATATTTAACAAGATGACATAAATAACGGTTCTGTGCGAACTATCTCACATTAAGAGGAGGAGAAAGACAACCCCAAAACTACAGTATTGCCACAGCCTGCTTTTACATATATAGATATATATAGCTGCAGCCTTTGGCAGAAAGATGAAAATAGGAAAGTGGCCAGCCATCTTGTCAACCACAAGCAGCCGCAGCCAATGTCTGCCGTAGGATGAGGAGTCTAAGACGGTCATTTTTCATGCTTGTGATGACATGGCGACAATCTTCCTGGACAACAGTCGAGAAGTGGGGGCATGTGTTATCCCCCTTGTGTGGGTGTGTGTTTGTCCCATTGTGTGGGTGTGTGTTTGTCCCCATTGTGTGGGTGTGTGTTGTCCTCATTGTGTGCACTTATATGATTCTAAGAAGCAAATATAGATAATGGATAACACCAGGACAAACAAAAAGGCCTGGTAAGTCAGATGAGATGATTTGCCTGGTAAGAATTATGATTGTCTAGTATAGATTAGAAGTCTGCTGAGCAAACTTTGAAGGCTGCTGAGTAAATTGAGAAAGCTTGCTGAGTGAAATGAGGTGTTTGCATAGTTTAAAAATCAGAAGACTTATGTAGTTTTACAATCAGATGACCTGCTAAGCAAAGTCAGACAGCTTGTTTAGGAAAACCAGAAGGCTTGTCCAGTTTTCCAATGAAAAGACTTACTATATGATTTTGATAGGTTAATTAGTTACATTATGAGTAAGACCCGACATAGATACGACGTGGAAGCAGACCTGTAAACTGTACACTGAGAGCAGCAAGGAGAACATCGGTCATCAAAAGAAGAAGACCAACAATGACTCGATCCAACAAGAGACCCTCGATGCCATCAAAGAAAGGAGAGAGATCAAGAAGAGACTTCTGCAAGTAAAGTCTCCACGGCTACGAAGAGAGGAAGAGTTGTACATTGAGGCACACAGGAAAGTGAAGAGACTCGCATGCCCTGACAAGAGAGAAGCCATGGACCAGCTGGCAGCTGAGCGGTGGAACAGTCAACCAACACTTACATTTGCTTAGCGCAAGAAATTAGAACAAAAATCTCTAAAGTTTTAGAAACATGGAAAAGCTAAAAGACGGGGGAGTGTTAGCTAACTGCACACATCGATTTGTCTCACAGACAATCTCTCTGTAAACTTTAAAAAAAAAGTGCTCCCAATTTAGACATTCAGCCTGGTGGATATACAGGCACCCCGAGAGAAATAGGATTGTGTACAGATGTGGAGTAACTAAAGAGTAAGTTTGATACTTTTGATGCTTTGTACATCGTATCATGATTTATGAAGCAGTCTTCTTGCAGAGGTACAGCAGTCCAGCTCCGCAAATACAGCAAATGCTTATCAATGATTGCGTTTCAAGTGATTTGATTCCGTACATTTTAACGAACTTCAAGGACCTATTGGAGAGTTTGTGTTTGGCTGTGTAAATCTTCAGTGACGCTGTCTTGCTTGCAATCTTGTTTACTTGCTCCCGTAAGCCTTCTGGGATTTCTGCAATAACCTACGTTGTGTTTGGTTCTACTCTCTCTCTCTCTCTCTCTCTCTCTCTCTCTCTCTCTCTCTCTCTCTCTCTCTCTCTCTCTCTCTCTCTCTCTCACCACACACACACGCACACGCACACGCACACACTCACGCCGTGTCCGATGACCATTTCAAATATCTACGGTACTGACCTAAAATTTGGAGCACCTTTATCTTTAAACAAAGTATACCCCCACCTCACCTCCCAACCCCCATCCCCCGTGGCGATGCCGGGGACAGTCGGTATAAATAGCATCCTCGCCTTCTGGAAATTGTGTGCCAGGAATTCCCTCTTTTCTATCCCTATCTTTGTTTCTGCCTTGTCCCTGTTCTTCACGTCATCTCCCTGTCTATTTTCTCCCTTCTTGGTCTATTTTTCTGCCTTTTTCCAGAAAGACTTGGATAACATAACAATTCGCCCCCAAGCCGGAGCTGGGCCTAACTTGTCAGGCGCTTGGCGGCAGCGCAGTGCCTTTTTTCCCTCTCATATGACAACGATAGTTGCTGTCTGAGCATTTGAGGAAGAAGAAACAGTAGAGAAAACAGGCTGCCAGCATCCTGTCGCAGTACAGGACCACAGTGGTCATCTCTTGTCCCACACGCTGACTTGGAGTACAGCCGGGGGCCCTGAATAGATGACCCCAGCATGGGTCTGGCAAACAAACGTCTTGTCAAAAATGATTATACAACCCCGCAAAGCCTTGATTAAGGTCTAAATGTCGACCCAACCCTTTTTCTGTCCCCAGTATTTTCCCGAGGGGCTACATTTAGAGAGTCGATACTTGACGGACGTATTTGTGGAAGGTGTTTGTCTAAGGCCAGACAAGGGCTCAGCAAGTCCTCCAGTCATCGTCTGTATGTCAGCGTTGTCTGTAGGACTATCTGTAGAATGCATATAGCGGACCAGCTCCCTTGGTACTGCCCGCAAACTTGCACTTTTCTGCTCATAGGAGAGTTCTGCTTTGGCTGAGTAAGTTTTTTCATGCACAAATGTGCGTGCGTGCGAGGAGAATTTATCTATTTATTTATTTATAACACTTTAAGTCGCAGCAGATTTCTCTGCGTGAAAATCGGGCTGCTCTCTCCGGAGAGCAGCACCCATCCTGTGTATACTCTTGGTGCAAGTTTATACCCACACGTAGACCGCACACACATGTTTACGTAGGCCATTGTGTGCCAGTGGGAACAGATGACAAAGTTTACAAAACCACATACATACGGGGATTGGATGTAAAAAAAGCACATAAGTGCTTATTCCATTATCCTCGATATAAAAGAATAAATTATAAATTAAAAAGTACATTAAAAAAATTAATTGAAATTCTTTACATATCGCACGCATTCACACATCAGAGAGAGAGAGAGAGAGAGAGAGAGAGAGAGAGAGAGAGAGAGAGAGAGAGAGAGAGAGAGAGAGAGAATATTTAACAAGATGACATAAATAAACGGTTCTGTGCGAACTATCTCACATTAAGAGGAGGAGAAAGACAACCCCCAAAACTACAGTATTGCCACAGCCTGCTTTTACATATATAGATATATATAGCTGCAGCCTTTGGCAGAAAGATGAAAATAGGAAAGTGGCCAGCCATCTTGTCAACCACAAGCAGCCGCAGCCAATGTCTGCCGTAGGATGAGGAGTCTAAGACGGTCATTTTTCATGCTTGTGATGACATGGCGACAATCTTCCTGGACAACAGTCGAGAAGTGGGGGCATGTGTTTATCCCCATTGTGTGGGTGTGTGTTTGTCCCCATTGTGTGGGTGTGTGTTTGTCCCCATTGTGTGGGTGTGTGTTGTCCTCATTGTGTGCACTTATATGATTCTAAGAAGCAAATATAGATAATGGATAACACCAGGACAAACAAAAAGGCCTGGTAAGTCAGATGAGATGATTTGCCTGGTAAGAATTATGATTGTCTAGTATAGATTAGAAGTCTGCTGAGCAAACTTTGAAGGCTGCTGAGTAAATTGAGAAAGCTTGCTGAGTGAAATGAGGTGTTTGCATAGTTTAAAAATCAGAAGACTTATGTAGTTTTACAATCAGATGACCTGCTAAGCAAAGTCAGACAGCTTGTTTAGGAAAACCAGAAGGCTTGTCCAGTTTTCCAATGAAAAGACTTACTATATGATTTTGATAGGTTAATTAGTTACATTATGAGTAAGACCCGACATAGATACGACGTGGAAGCAGACCTGTAAACTGTACACTGAGAGCAGCAAGGAGAACATCGGTCATCAAAAGAAGAAGACCAACAATGACTCGATCCAACAAGAGACCCTCGATGCCATCAAAGAAAGGAGAGAGATCAAGAAGAGACTTCTGCAAGTAAAGTCTCCACGGCTACGAGAGAGGCAGGAAGAGTTGTACATTGAGGCACACAGGAAAGTGAAGAGACTCGCATGCCGTGACAAGAGAGAAGCCATGGACCAGCTGGCAGCTGAGGCAGAAGAGGCGGCGGCCCAAGGAGAGCAAGGGAGAGTCTACAAGATCACCAAGAAAGTATGCAACAAATTTAAGAGGAGCGCTGGGAGACAAATCAGGGACAGACAAGGGAAACTGTTGACAACAGAGAAAGAGCAAGAAGAAAGATGGGCTGAACACTTCCAGGAAGTTCTCAACCGACCACCACCGGACGAGACAGCCGACATCCCAGAAGCTGCAAAAGACTTAGACATTGATGTCAACCCCCCCAACAAAGGAAGAGATAGTGGCTGCCATCAAGACACTCAAGAACGCAAGTCACCAGGCCAGGACAACCTTGGTGCCGAACTGTTCAAGGCATATTCTGAACTAGCAGCTGACATACTGCAACCACTGTTCACAGCTGCATGGAAGAACGAGAAAGTACCTTACGATTGGACCAAGGGAGTGATAGTCAAAATCCCCAAGAAAGGAACCCTGAGCGACTGCAACAACTGGAAGGGAATCACTCTTTTGTCTGTGCCGAGCAAGATACTGGCCAAGATCATCATCAGAAGAATATCAGACGCTGTGGACGATGCACTGAGGAAGGAACAAGCAGGGTTCAGGAAGCAACGAGGATGTATAGACCAGATATTCACGCTCAGAAACATCATCGAACAGTGCACAGAGTGACAAAGACAACTGTATGTGAATTTTGTGGACTTCAAAAAGGCATTTGACAGCATACACAGAGACAGCCTTTGGAGTATCCTTCGACACTATGGCATCCCATCGAAACTGGTACACCTTATCAAGAGCTTCTACGACAACTTCAGATGCTCTGTGGGCCATAGTAACACTGTCTTCGAAGTCGAGACTGGAGTAAGACAAGGATGTGTGATGTCAGCAGTTCTCTTCAATCTGGCCATTGATTGGGTGATGAGGAAGACGACAGAAGACACCCCAAGAGGGATTCGCTGGAACCTGTTCTCAACACTAGACGACCTTGACTTTGCGGATGACCTGGCACTGCTGTCCCACACACACCAACATATCCAGGAGAAGACCAGCAGACTCCAAACATTCGGACAGCAAGTGGGGCTTCGTATTAGCACCAAGAAAACAGAGACAATGTCGCTCAATGTGAACACACCAGCCCCTGTGAAAGTGAATGGAACTGACCTGCGCCAGACAGACAAGTTCACATACCTTGGCAGCATTATTATTTATTTATTATTTTATATCGAGGATAATGGAATAAGCACTCATGTGCTTTTTTGCATCCAATCCCCATGTGTATGCAGTTTTGTAAATTTTGTCATCTGTTCCCACCGGCACACAATGACCTTTTCTTACGAAAAGCGGAATAGGATTTAACGTTTCAAGAATGGACACGCACTATTAGAGATCGTGATAGATACCAGCCATAGCAATCATTTAAGACCATTTTTGAGCAAGAACAATACATTCGAGATGTTGATATGTTTTGCTTTTGTGTTGCCATTATACAAATAAGATTTGAAGTTTTCCCTGTAAATAACAAGATACATCGGTATAGTGAATCGGTTCGTAATAAAAACTGTCCATTTTGCAAAACTCAGATTGACAAAGGAACAACATTTTATTTATATGTGCAGTGTATATGACGATCTAAGAAACAAATTCCTTAATGATGATCTTGGCACTCTTCCTTTAAAAGTGCTGCTCACAGCCAAAAATGTCACTCAGAGATATAGTTTATATATCTAGATATGTGTTTCATGCTACCAATCGAAGGACAAAGATGATATTGTAGTTCGGTTATTTGGATGTTTTTGATACATTTCCCTCTCTTTAATTAAGTTTGTGTCTTTTTTAAATATGAACCTGTCCTCCTTTTTTAAGCTATAATTGTTGCTGTAAAATGTCTGATCACTGTAAATGAGATATAATATCCAGTAATGGTTTTCTGTTACCAACGTTTATCAACGATAACTATAATAACTTCAGATTTGAAAGGAGAATCTTTGCTATCTGATGTTTTGCTGACTATTCTTAAACCAGGTAGGATGTTGTAATACTAAAATGAACCGTCAGTCTCGTTTAATATACTTAACGTCACTGCAGGATTATTAGTCATTCATTTTTATAAAAGAGTGCGTTGACAACTTAGCCTGTTAACAGTAAGTTAGATTTATGTCACATGATCATTATTCTCATGATGTCTCCCCTCATAAGCTTTGTTGATGCCTGGTGATCGAAATGGAATGACTAAGTGTACATAGATACCAAAGGAAACCCCTCATTTGCTGACAGGGAAAGATGTGTAGGTACATAGGCGTGCAAATGTTTATCTGATTCCATTCTGTATTTGTGTTTGTGAAATCGCTGTTCTTTTCCATTGAGCCCCCTCCCTCACTCCCTTTTGATGTATTGTGGCCTAAGGCCGATGTACAATTAAATTATTTCAGAGTTCAGACTTCTCTCTCTCCCTCTCCCCCCCCCTCCTCCTCGCACAAGTGCTGTTTGTTGAGTTAGTTTTCTGACCACTGGATAGGATTTGCTCAGGGTGGAGGGAGCGCTTTCCTGTAGTCATTTGAACTTTCTCTGTAGCACAGCTCAAAAGATGGAAGAGGAAGTATCAGATGACCTTTACATCATGCGCTGGATAACATTTACCTCCAATGTTTTAATCCGACCTTATCCTTTCCTCGCTATCACCTCTCTGTCTCCTGTCTATCTAGAGATGTCACCCTGTGTCTTTCCTAATCTCCCCGTGTCTCTTTCTCTCTCTCTCTCTCTCTTCTCTCTCTCTCTTCTCTCTCTCTCTCTCTCTCTCTCTCTCTCTCTCTCTCTCTCTCTCTCTCTCTCTCTCTCTCTCTCTCTCTCTGAGGCACACTCACTATCCCTCGCGTCTCTGTGATTATCTCTCTGAGGCACACTATCCCTGGCCGAGTCTCTGTGGTTATCTCTCTGAGGCACACTCACTATCCCATGCCGAGTCTCTGTGATTATCTCTCTGAGGCACACTCACTATCCCTGGCCGAGTCTCTGTGATTATCTCTCTGAGGCACACTATCCCTGGCCGAGTCTCTATGGTCATTCCTGAGGCACACAATCCTTGACTGTGTCTCTAGCTTTAGGTGATTGTGGACGAGTTGTGTGCAATGTGCATTGTTGATTGAGCGTCACTTCCTAAATTTATCTTAGGAAATGCCGTGTTTGTTCCTGTGAACTATGGCAATAGAAGGGTCCTATCGGCGTGAGTCATGACTTCTTGATTTTTGTCTTTGCCAGCCCCTCTGCCTTACTAGCGGCCTGATGTCACCTGATGTCACCTGATGTCACCCTAATGGCCTCTCTGATACCCCTGTCTTCACAGACAACTGGTCAGCAGCAAAGAAAAAGCTACCCACATTCATGTTAACAACATTTGGATTGGCGTCCCTTACAGTTTTCACTTTCCCGAAAGAGATGTGTGTGGGTGTGTTTGTCTGTGTCTGTGTGTGCGTATGTGCGAATGTGTTTTTAAAACATATCTGCGTACGCACGCACACGCACACACACACACACACACACACACACACACACACACACACACACACACACACACACACACACACACACACACACACTTTGTCCTCTCTGCCTGTCTGTCTCTGTCTTTGACTTTATCCCTCTCTTCATCTGTTTTTAACTCTGTCACTCTCTCTGCCTTGGACTATGTCTGTTTGACTGTTTCTGTCTCTGTCTTTGTTATTGTATTTGCTTTCTCTATCTTTGTTGAATGGAATGATTTTCTCAATCTTTGTGATAGCTTAGTTTATTCTCTGTCAGCATCTCCTTTATTTAGCTTTTCTGCCTGCCTGTCTGCCTGTCTGCCTGTCTGCCACTCTGCCTGTTTGCCAGCCTGCCTGTCTCTCTGTCTGCCTGTCTGCCACTCTGCCTGTTTGCCAGCCCGCCTGTCTCTCTGTCTGTCTGCCTGTCTGGCTTGCCTGTGTCCCTCTTTGAGTGTTCAGCAGAGACTGTGCGATATTTGTCTGGTCATTGCCAGTATTGATCTCAGAGACTGACTGCTTCAAGTTGCCCAAGGCGTCCTGTGCTTTCCTTGCTTGTTTGAACTTTGACTTACGGGTTCAAAGCGGAGGAAAAAAGTTTCAGATGACATTTACTTAGTGTGCTTGATAACATTTGCCCTCCTGCCTTTCTGCCCCTGTCTCTTTGTCTCTTACCTTTTATTTTATCTCTGTCTCTTCTTACCTGTCCTGCTCCATGAGTGTTTGTGTCTTTTCTTTCTTTCTTTCTTTCTTTCTGCTGAAATTCGGGCCTACCAGCCTGTGCTTCCTTTCTCTTCTGGTCATAGTTACAATTTGTCCGTGTCTTCCTGTCTGTTTAGCGCCCCATGACCTCTCTGTCTCTGTTGGTATCTCTCCTTCTCCTTCTTTCTTTGCTTTGTTTGTCTGTCTGTCTCTGTCTCTGCCTCTCTCTCTCTGAAGGGTCGGATGAAAAAAAATATTTAAAGTGTCTTTGTAAATCCTGGATGTCGGAATGCGGCTACCTGAATGGTAGGCAAAAACAGTGGTACATGTGGAGCTGTAGCCGAGAAACGAAAAAGAAAATTATTGTCCCTCTATATTTGTGCCTATGTCAGTAAAACTGTGTGCTTTTACACACAGCAAACATGCACTCATGCAAGCATACACACGCGTACGTGTGTGCACACAGAGTGAATTGAATTGAAAGGCAGGTAGACAAGCGTAACAGACAGTAGACAGATAAGTGGATGGACAGACAGGCTGATAGCTAGATATACAGATAGATCGATCTATTGTATTGTATGACACTTTCAATCCTACAGATTTATTTTCGGCTTTCAGACTGCTCTCCCTGGGGCAGGGCCTGTCGGCACTAGAGCAGCACCCCTTTATAACACCGGGTGTTCTGTCTGTCATTTCGTTGGCTTGTGGGGGAAGGGAGACAACTTTCTAATCTGTTGCCTCTCTGCTGGTGTTGGCTTGTTGGGCGTTCCCCAGCATGACACCCATAGGGAGACAGGGTAGCCTAGTGGTTACAGAATTGTGCTTGCGATCTGACGGCCTGGGTTTGATCCCAGGTTCGAGCCACCAGCGCTTGTTCAAAAGGATTTTGCCATGGAGTTGAGGTATCATCAGTGCCGACTCTATTTCCCCGAAAGTCCTTCGGTTGAGACTTTAAATCGTTGTCCCCTGTGTGAAGGCATGTAGAACATTTTGTCCTTTGTAAAACACGTTTAGAATTGGAAAGAGAAGTCCATTGTGTGGAGGTGGGAACGGATGACAAAATTTACCAAGCTGCTCGCACACGATGACTGAATGCAATATCGACGCGGGTGCTTACTCATTATCCTCAAAATTAAAAACATTAATTTGCTGAAAGAAAAATGGTGCCACCACTTTATCTCACTGATGTCAGGGGGAATCAGTGTCACACCATATGGACACACTGGATGGAATATTTTGAAATATTTAATATTTGTTTCCCCCCCCCCCCCTCAACTGTCTGCATGCACTAAATGCACGATACCTGGCTCTATTGTATCAGCCAAGGAGCTACCGTGGGGTGGGTGGCAGGTTCCATTCCCTCAAGCCTGTACTGTGGCAGCTAAGCCCCTGTCCGGAGTGCTAGTGAAGAAACACTATGAAACAAAATCTCCCTTCAGCATCAGCAAATCTGTTCAGACTGAACCCTGCTGTGCTGTGGCAGCCACACCACGCCATTCAGCTGATCCTAACGGCGCGGGACTGAAGAAAATGGCGACATTTCCATACACAGTGTCCCCCAGGCCATGACCTGACCTATCACAGATACAGCCATGTCTGACAAGTGTCCGCTGATAAGCCGAATCTGACTATTGCCCCTTCCATCATCCACCCTCCACCCTTACCTCCAGCCTTTCCACCCCCACTACTAGTTTGCCTTTTCTTGTTTCTGCTTTCTGGTAGAAAAGGCTTCAGTTCTTGCCTAGTGGGCCCTGCCCTGCCCTGCCCTGCCCTGCCCTGCCTGCCCTGCCCTGCCCTGCCCTGCCCATGAAGTCAGCTTATCACGGAGGCTTTTTGTTTTTACTCAGCCTTTGGATTCATTGTTACCCCACAAAACGTGGCCATGAATTTGATGGTTTGAACGTCAGTTCAATTCAGTCTACTCCTTATGCCCATGAAGGTTTTGTAGGTATTTGACATTCTTCTTACTGCAGAAAATAGAGTTTGGTGAGGTATTTGACATTCTTCTTACTGCATAGAATAGAGTTTGATGAGGTATTCTGACATTCTTCTTACTGCAGAAAATAGAGTTTCATGAGGTATTATGACATTCTTCTTACTGCAGAAAATAGAGTTTCATGAGGTATTCTGATGTTCTTCTTACTACAGAAAATAGTTTCATGAGGCATTCGACATTCTTCTTCAAACTCAAACTCTTAATCCATTCAGCAAAGACAGACTACCACTCTTCCCAAGTTCTCTGTGCTACATCTATAAAATCTCTTTTTTCCCTCACCTCAAATCTCCTTGGATCTGCAAAAACAACTCCTTTTCCTAACACCCACAGCCTGTCTGAACTTCCATCCATCTTTTCTGCCTTCTTTTCAGACAAAGTCCGCAACATACGCTCCAGACTTGATCAGTCTCAATTCCAGCCTGCGCCTCCTGATCCCCAGTTCACTGGCACTCCTCTTTTTTCCTTCCATCCCACAAGTGAAAAAGAAACCATGACAATTCTGAGGGAAATGACTATAAAATCATGCGACCTTGATCCCATACCTGCTCCTGTTTTCTCACAATGCCTTCCACAACTGGTACCTATTATCACTAAAATAGTAAACTCATCTCTTGTGTCAGGAAATTTTCCATCAGCTCTTAAAACCGCAATAGTCACACCTCTACTGAAAAAGCACGACCTCGATCCCAACATTCTGAAGAATTATAGACCTGTCTCAAACTTACCCTTCGTCTCTAAAGTACTAGAAAAAGTTGTTCTCAAACAGCTCAACAGTCACCTTCATTCCAATGATCTCCTTCCCCCTTTTCAATCTGCCTATTGCCCCAACCACAGCACCGAAACCACCCTAGTTCACACTTTAGATACCCTTCTACTTGCTTCTGATGCAGGAAAAATCTCCCTCCTCACTCTTCTTGACTTATCTGCAGCCGTTGACACTATAGATCACTCAATTATTCTTTCTCGCTTCCAAAATACGTTTGGTATTAATGGCACAGCCCTCACCTGGATTACTTCATGCCTCAAAGACCGATTCCAGAAAGTTATTGTAAACAAAATTCAACCAAAACCTGTCAAAATGGAATGTGGAGTCCCACAGGGATCAGTCCTGGGCCCTGTTCTCTTTACTCTCTACACTGCTCCACTCTCACATATAATAAACAACCACCATATTGATCATCATTTATATGCAGATGACACTCAGCTTCAGTGCAGTGATACTGTTGAAAACTTGCCTTCCCTCCTGACAAATATGTCCTACTGCCTTCAAGACATTCAAAACTGGATGACTCAGAACAAGTTACAACTTAATGCTGATAAAACTGAAGCCATGCTCATAGGGACCGAACATAAACTCTCCTCCATCACAAAAACTTCAATAGAATTTGGCAATGCGTCAGTTCCGTTGGCCAACTCTGTGAAGTATTTAGTAGTTCTCGACAACACACTCTATAAAAAAAATCATCACCCAGACCTGCCAGTCTTGCTACTATCAACTACGGCGCATAAACGCGATTCGCAAGTATCTGTCCACTGATGCAACTTCCAAGCGTGTCACATCTCTCATTCTTTCACGTTTAGACTACTGTAATTCTCTTTTGGTTGGCCTACCAGCATCATCTATCCACTCTCTTCAACGCATACAAAACTCTGCAGCTCGACTGGTCCTAAGAAAGAAAAACATCTGAACACATCACTCCTCTTCTGCGATCTCTTCACTGGATGCCTGTCTCACAAAGACTGAAGTATAAGATCAATACCCTGTTTCAAATGGCTCCACAAATCTGTACCCTCTTATGTCTGTAACTGTCTTCACCTGTATACTCCATCCCGTTCCCTTCGTTCAGCCGCAGATACTTTGTGCTTTCGAACACCCAGATTCAAACAAACCACTGTTGGCCGTCGCTCTTTCTCTATTTCTGGTCCATCCACCTGGAGTGACCTCCCTCTTTCACTTCGCCAAAATCCTCCATTTGACACCTTCAAATCCCGCCTCAAAACACACTTATTTTCTACCTGAGACCTTCCCTCATATTCGTCTCTATTTTTCAACAGCATCCTTCACCTCCTAAGTGTGTTTGCGAGTCTGTGTGTGTGTGTGTGTGTGTGTGTGTGTGTGTGTGTGTATGTGTGTGTGTGTGTGTGGTGTGTGTGTGTGTGTGTGTGTGTGTGTTGTGCGTGAGTGTGTTTGTGCTTGTGTGTGTGTGTGTGCGTGCGTGCGTGCGTACATGCGTGTGCGCGCATGGATTTGAAATATGTTGTTCATTATGTTTGAGGAGAGTTGCATGCGTGTAGATGATTTGAGTGCAAGTGCTTCGATTTGTTTGTTTTTACAAGATTCAGCGCTATATAAATTCCATATATTATTATTATTATTATTATTATTATTATTATTATTATTATTATTATTACTGCAGGAAACAGAGTTTGATGAGGTATTCTGACATTCTTATTACTGCAGAAAATAGAGTCTCATATCACTAGCAGTAAATAGACAATGAACACATCGAATCAAATCAAATCAGTTTCTGCCAAAAGAAAACGACTTGCTTAATACAAATATTTTGTTTTGTGCAAATTCCTGAAAGATATTTGAAGCTACAACTGTTACAAAAGTATTGCTTGTAGTTATGACCTTATCGTGGCATTCATTTGGTGGTGGTGGTGACGGCGGTGGTGGTAGGTTCTTGGGCGTCTGCAACATGAAAATTTAAAGATCACCTAGAACATGTACTCTATCTAACTGTGACTATTTTGGTTCCTTACACTTGTGTGGGAAAACAACGAACCGCTTCTTTCAAATCCGTACCTTAAACAAGTTTTGTCTGAGTGACTTCCCTTCTACAAATAGCTGCCCACATGCTGTGGCTTTTTCGGTGCTAGATTGAATTCAAAATAAATACATGAATGCAGTCTGTGACCGTGATACAAACACCCATGCCTTCAGACAAGAAGAGAAGAGGTAACAGAGCTTGTAAGAGAAAACTCCAAGGCAATGGGTGCACAAAAGGAACACGATTCGACGGAGGTCTGTGAATTATGGGGAAACTGAAGGCGAAGAAACGGATTGTTCAGAAGAAGTGAAATCCTGTGGATGCTTAAGTGCAACGAACACACGAAGGGAAAAAAAGCTGTTGAATCTATATGCTGTACCTGATGATTCATGTGAAAGCAGTAAAGAATATAGTGCGCGTAGTGATGATTACAGCAGTTAGACTTAAACAAATGAGGAAGATGTTTTAAGTCACGATTGTGAACGCTTCAAGTTGATTAATGTTGATGATATTCCCAACAGCAACACTATGTGGAAATTATGTTGCCAATTCTGCCATAGTGATGTGAAATTTCATGAAGTTGAAAGGAAAGGGCTGGACAGCAAGTTTGGTATCATATGCACTAATAAAAATGTGATGAGTAAGAGTCTTTTCCCTTATGCCCTGTTATCTCGGAGGGAAAAGTGAGTATCTGTTCAGTGAACAGACGCTCCACTTTCGCGATGAGGTGTTTTGAAGAAGACCATGCAGAAATGAATCTGTGTGGACGGATGTGGCTACAAAAAGCAGAGGCAGCAGGAATTGTCAGGGGCTACAAACATACCAACAATTTACCAGAAGCTGTTAAAGAGGAGATCAAGCCAATTTTCAAAAACTTGGCAAGAACTGAACTTCTGCGTAAATGTCTGAAAAGATATACCTAGAATACCAACGAGACCATCACTAGCTTCATTTGGAAATGGTGCCTTACAACAAAACACCATGGCAAGAGTGTTGTTGATACTGCAGTGGCTTTCGTAGTTGGTATCTTCGCTGATGGCTGTTACAGACTGGGTGATATCATGTGCACTGTGAACATTAGTGTTGGGACATTCCTGGCTTCTTTCTTTGCTGACAAAGATGCTTTGTGTACAATCACAGCACAAAGACAGGCCCTGTTGAAAACCAGTGTTTACAGAGGAAGAAGAGAAGTCTCGGGAGGCTTGGCAGAGATGAGGAGCAGGCTGAACAAAAAGGATTTCTTGCCAAGCTGGAGGCCATTACACTGTAAGGTAGGCTGACTATATTTTCTGCATGCGGATTTTTTCTGAAAACGCTGGGTTGTGGTCTGTTTTTACACCATACTGTTTCTTAGTTTTCAAGCTAGAGCATCCACATTTTGCATGGAGAGAGCGTCTGTCAATCCCTAGGTCCTGCACCAGTATGATAGGAGGACTAATAGGAGTGAATTGCCCACTTTCTTTTTTTTCGATTTTTAAGGAATAATTGTACAAGTTATAGCCTTGCATAAAAAATAATGTACATCAGGCACAGCATACACTTTTTGTTATTTACAAATTCCAGAAAAATATGGGATTAAAAAAAATCTCTAATCCAAAGGAAACCATCCAAAAATTAGCAATATTAGAGATAGCCTATATAGTCAGAATATTGACCAAAATATCTGTAGTTGTTTAATTAAATATTTTCTTTTAATCCAGGAAAATAACATATTATTGAGGTAATATTAGGGGAGGAAAACAAGGTAGTCACTTACAACTTCAAAATCATTTTGAAAATGACTTATCAAAGATTCAGTTTATATTTTCAAAAATCTAGACAATACAATCTTTCAATTACAGCGTTTTATGCATTTTTGTGTAAGAATCATGCCTTTGGCCACAGTTTAGGCTTCGTCAGAGGTCCCGGTGGTGACCGATGCTTCACCCGCTGTGGTACCTTACAGCGAGACACTTTTCAGAATGTAAGGTAAGGTAAAAGGTAAAGGAGTCCCATAACCTAAAAGGTCGTAGGGGAGCGAGGCGTCAGAGACCTCCCTTCTCTAGGGCCAGCATATTGAGGGCGGCGCCCATCTCCTCTCCCTCGCTGCTTTACCTTCCCTGACCCTAAAGAGGGCAGGTACCCATTTACAGCTGGGTGAACTGGGGGAACTGTACTGAAGCCAAGGCGCGCAAACGGTCACCCATCCAACTGGTAACCACGCTCGACGCTGCTTAACTTGGCTGGGGGAAAGCGAGTGCTCCGACCACTGAGCTATCCCGTCCCCCTGATATCATGTGCAGAATGTATAAGTGTTATTCACAGTCACAAGAATATCTTATATTCCTGTGGTCCTTTTAAGCTGTGTTGAAAGATGATAAAAAGAGAAAGAAAAAAAATATATGAACAGGAGAAAAAAAACATCTAGTCAATCCTATTAAAAAGATGCAAGGGAGATCATAGATTTGTATGCAGCCAAGTGGTCAGCCTCAGCTAGGTGATAACCTAAACGTTGCCATACACTTACAGTGCAAGCGCAGGCAAGAGAAGTTGGGAGGGAGGGGGGGGGGGGGTGATAAATGGCCCACACTTGGATCTGCAAGAGATAGCGAAGCGCAAACGCCGGCAACTAGAACGGCAGTGGCGGAAATCAAAAACCGAAATCAACAAACAGCTTTTCCGAAAACAAATAAACAAAGTCAAACTCTTAATCCATTCAGCAAAGACAGAATACTACTCTTCCCAAGTTCTCTGCGCTACATCCATAAAATCTCTTTTTTCCCTCACCTCAAATCTCCTTGGGTCTGCAAAAACAACTCCTCTGCCTACCACCCACAGCCTGTCTGAACTTCCATCTATATTTTCTGCCTTCTTTTCAGACAAAGTCCACAACATACGCTCCAGACTGGATCAGACTCATTTCCAGCCTGCACCTCCTGATCCCCAGTTCACTGACACTCCTCTCTTTTCCTTCTGTTCCACAAGTGAAAAAGAAATCATGACAATTCTGAAGGAAATAACTATAAAATCATGCGACCTCGATCCCATACCTGATCCTGTTTTCTCACAATGCCTTCCACAACTTGTACCTATTATCACTAAAATAGTAAACTCATCTCTTCTGTCAGGACATTTTCCACAAGCTCTTAAAACCGCAATAGTCACACCTCTACTGAAAAAGCACGACCTCGATCCCAACATTCTGAAGAATTATAGACCTGTCTCAAACTTACCCTTTGTCTCTAAAGTACTAGAAAAAGTCGTTCTCAAACAGCTCAACAGTCACCTTCATTCCAATGATCTCCTTCCCCCTTTTCAATCTGCCTATCGCCCCAACCACTGCACCGAAACCACCCTAGTCCATACTTTAGATACACTTCTACTTGCTTCTGATGCAGGAAAAATCTCCCTCATCACTCTTCTTGACTTATCTGCAGCCTTCGACACTATAGATCACTCAGTTCTTCCTTCTCGCCTCCAAAATACGTTTGGTATTAATGGCACAGCCCTCACCTGGTTTACTTCATACCTCACAGACAGATTCCAGAAAGTTATTGTAAACAAAATTCAATCAAAATCTGTCAAAATGGAATGTGGAGTCCCACAGGGATCAGTCCTGGGCCCCGTTCTCTTTGCTCTCTACACTGCTCCACTCTCACATATAATAAACAACCACCATATTGATCATCATTTCTATGCTGATGACACTCAGCTTCAGTGCAGTGATACTGTTGGAAACTTGCCTTCCCTCCTGACAAATATGTCCTACTGCCTTCAAAATATTCAAAACTGGATGACTCAGAACAAGTTACAACTTAATGCCAATAAAACCGAAGCCATGCTCATAGGGACCCAACATAAACTTTCCTCCATCACAACAACATCAATAGAATTCGGCAGTGCGTCAGTTCCTTTGTCCAACTCTGTGAAGTATCTAGGTGTAGTTCTTGACAACACACTCTCTATGAAAAAATTAATCACCCAGACCTGCCAGTCTTGCTACTATCAACTACGGCGCATAAGCGCGATTCGCAAGTATCTGTCCACTGATGCAACTTCCAAGCTCGTCACATCTCTCATTCTTTCACGTTTAGACTACTGTAATTCTCTTTTGGCTGGCCTACCAGCATCATCCATCCACTCTCTTCAACGCATACAAAACTCTGCAGCTCGACTGGTCCTAAGAAAGAAAAAGTCCGAACACATCACTCCTCTTCTGCGATCTCTTCACTGGCTGCCAGTCTCACAAAGACTGGAGTATAAAATCAATACCCTCTGTTTCAAATGTCTCCACAAATCTGCACCATCTTATCTTTGTAACTGTCTTCACCTGTATACTCCATCCCGTTCCCTTCGTTCAGCCGCAGATACTTTGTGCTTTCGAACACCCAGATTCAAACATACCACTGTTGGCTGTCGATCTTTTTCTGTTTCTGGTCCGTCCACGTGGAATGACCTCCCTCTTTCACTTCGCCAAAAACCTTCACTTGATACCTTCAAATTCAGCCTCAAAACACACTTATTTCCTACCTGACACTTTTCCCTCATATTCGTCTCTACTTTTTCAACAGCATCCTTCATCTCCTAAGTGTGTTCGCGGTGTGTGTGTGTGTGTGTGTGTGTGTGTGTGTGTGTGTGTGTGTGTGTGTGTGTGTGTGTGTGTGTGTGTACATACACGTGCATAAATTTGAAATATGTTCTTTATTATATTTGAGGAAAGTTGCATGCGCGTAAATGATATGAGTGCAAGCGCTTCGATTTGTTTGTTTTACAAGATTCGGCGCTATATAAATTCCATATATTATTATTATTATTATGTACTTTCCACTTGACCACATAAAGTATTATTGAGGAAAGTAATAGTGGAGGAAAACCAGTGCAGGTAACCCCTGACAACTTGTCCTTCATTTTGAACATGGGTGACATAAATGTGTGTTTCCTTCAAAGAGTATAAATCAGTCAAGGTCATCACCAAATGTCATCCTAGTCTGTCCATTGAACAGTTTCTGAGAAACAGAAATAAACAATAAATAGCCCTCTGTCAGGTAGATCCCCCCACCCCTCCCCCTAAGCGTTTGACAAGTCAGGCCCAGCCCATCCGACTTCGGCGTGATACAAGGAAATGACTTCAGATTTAATTTAAAAAAAACAACACCTAGGCTTGACTCCAAGATTCAGCCGGTGTTACTGTATTCAACGACAGTTTGGGGATTAGACAGGCTTGGTTATGCAGAAAAGCATACTTGAGCTCGCTTGCCAGTGATCATCAAACAACATTCAGCAGAATGGTATAGAGGAAGACATCCCTCATACGTTCATTCTCTTTTGTCACTTATACTGGTTTAAAGGTAAAAGGTAAAGGAGTCCCATAACCTATAAGGTCGTAGGGGAGGGAGGCGTCAGAGACCTCACTTCTCTAGGGCCAGCATATTGAGGGCGGCGCCCATCTCCTATCCCTCGCTGCTTTACCTTCCCTGACCCTAAAGAGGGCAGGTACCCATTTACAGCTGGGTGAACTGGGGGAACTGTACTGAAGCCAAGGCGCGAAAACGGTCACCCATCCAACTGGTAACCACGCTCGACGCTGCTTAACTTGGCTGGGGAAAAGCGAGTGCTCCGACCACTGAGCTATCCCGCCCCTGGTTTAAAGTGTTCCAAATGGATACTGAAAGATTGCCGCACAAAGCATACATTACTGTATGCATTGCATTAGACAAAAAGCAAAGGTTGAGAGAATACAGAAATGTGAACAGTGAGACTGACTTTCATGTTGTCTGGTTACAAGGACTAGGGATATAAAGAGGTTTGTCTGTGTGTGTGTATAAGCAAAGAACTATTGATTTCTGTACCAGGAATGAGAGGAAACTCTCAGAGATGGTAAAAGGTACCATTTGTATAGACCATTCCAGAGTTTGCGAACGAGAAAAAATGTAGTCGAGATATAGATAGGGTAGTTGTTTTTTTTCAAAAACAGTAAAACCTTTTTTTATTTGTTTGCTGTTTCCATAAAGACCTGACAGAAGTTTATGATAAAAGCCTCACGTGTGTCTCATCGAGTGCTTTTGAAAACAAAAAGCACAAGCCACTGATAAGATCTGTCCAGGTTCTTTTTTCTTTTATTCAGTCAACAGAAGAAAGAAGGCAGTCATGTGCTGTTGCATCATGGAAGGCTGTGATGATGTTTTTACCAGTTGTGTGAATGTCAACCAATATTAAGGTTTCAGGTTAATTAGATTTACATCCTACTGTTCAATCTTTTCCATAAATTGATTATATTCTGTAGATTACAAACGCTAAGCTGTCATCATAATTCCACTTTAGCTAACCTCCACCCCTCTTCCCCCTTCCCCACTCTCCAACTTGTCCAAGTCTATAGCCCAAGGCTGATGTACATGAACACTTTGATTCTCTCTGTCTTTCTCTCTGTCTGTCTGTCTGTCTGTCTGTCTCTCTCTCTCTCTCTGTCTCTCTCTGTGTCTCCTCTCTCCTCTCTCTCTCTCTCTCTCTCTCTCTCTCTCTCTCTCTCTCTCTCTCTCTCTCTCCTTATTCCATCTCATCTCATCTCATCTTATCTGTTCCCATAACCCCCCTCCAGGGTCGTAAGGGCACTGCAGTGATGAACGTTGCACAAGTTGGCTCCATTTGCGGCGGTTGTGTGCAAGGGCCTGGGTTATGGAGAAGCTCTTCCTGGTCCATTCAGTGATGTCTGCCCATTTCTTCTTCGGTCTGCCTCGCCTTCTCTTCCCTTGCACTGTTCCTTGCAGTTTGGTCTTGGAGAGCCCATCTGATCTTGTCACGTGTCCATACCGTCTGAGCTTCCTTTTCTTGACTGTGGTCAGCAGGTCTTCGTAGTGCTTTACTTGTTGGGTGATGATTTGTCATACTTCTTCGTTGGCAATGTGGTCCATGTGTAAGATGCCAAGGAGTTTTCTGAGGCATCTCATCTCCAAAGCCTGGATCCTTCTTTGTAGGTCTGCATTCAGTGTCCAGGTTTCGCATACATATAGATATGTGGAGGTGACCAGTGCATGCAGTAGCTTGACCTTGGTCCTGGGAGAGATGTTTCGGTCTTTCCAGATGGTCTTGAGTTTCGCCATTGCTGCTACTGTTTGTGCAGCTCTTGCGAGGATTTCGGTCTTTGAACCTTCTTCACTGATAATAGCTCCAAGGTACTTGAAGTGATCTACAGCCTCAAGTTCTTTTCCACTAACTGTGATCTTGGTAGTGATTGGCTGGGCACTGTTTGTCATGAGTTTTGTGTTCTCGGCACTGATCTCCATGTTGTATCTGGAGGACGTTTTGTCAAAGACCTATACGCAACAGCCACCAGCGTAGTGCTTGTCCAAGGCACGGTTGGATAAGGGTTCCACACCTCAGTGGGAGTCTGTCAAGGCTGTCTCCTATAGCCGATACTATTCAATGTCTTCCTTGAGCGCATAATGGCTGATGCCTTAGAAGATTACACTGGCACTGTCAGTATTAGAGGGCGGACAATCACCAACCTCAGGTTTGCCGATGACATCGACGGTCTGGCAGGAAATAATCAGGAACTAGCCAACCGTATTTCATGGAGTTAACAAAAAGAAAGATCATAGCAGGATTGGTGTAGATTATACCCATGATTTCAGTGTAGAATCCGAGCTGCCATCATTAAATGTGTATTTTTGTTTTATTTCAAAGTAATTTTGTGCAAATGCGTTACAAACATAATTATACACCTCCTCCCCACTTCCCACTTTGTTTTGAATCGTGGCCCAAGGATGAAGTTTAGTAAAACATTTTCATTTTATTTCATTTTTCATTTCATTACATTCTCTCTCTCTCTCTTTTTCACTCTCTCTCTCTCTCTCTCTCTCTCTCTCTCTCTCTCTCTTCTCTCTCTCTCTCTCTCTCTCTCTCTCTCTCTCCTCTCTCCTCTCTCCTCTCTCTCTCTCTCTCTCTCCCTCTCTCTCTCTCCTTCCATTTCAGATTGTTTCCATATAAATAACAACAGACATCATTTCAAAATAGCATTGCCTCACCAAGAGTTGATATTTTTAAAACAAGCTTTCTCTACAGTGGTGGTTCCTTGTGGAATCAGCTTCCATCGTCTCTTAAAGAGATTTCTAGCCATAACTCCTTTAGAAGCTCTTTAAAAAAACACCTTTTTGATGTAATGAGCGTTATATGACAAAACATTGCATATGAAAAAGTAACGTATATTATGAAAGTTTTCACGGCATTGTTTATTAATAACTTTCTTTGCAATTGTACACATACTGTGTGTGTGTGTGTGTGTGTGTGTGAGTGTGTGTGTGTGTGTGTGTTGGCAAGCAGGCAAGCGCGAGCGTGCACGTGTGCGAATGTGTAATGTATATGTGTTAGTGTATGTATGAGTATGATCTAGTGTATGTATGAGTATGATATGTATTATGTACGAGTATGTATTATAGTTATATTGTATTGTATGCGCTTGGGGTCGCGGCAGGTTTCTCTGCGTGGGTTTCGGGCTGCCCTTCCCAGGGGAGAGCGCGTCGCCACAGGAGCAACGCCACCATTATCATTATTTTTCATATAAGCATGTGAGAGTATGCGTCCAAGCGGCGTGCACGTGAATTGTGCGTAGGTGATGGCGAACATATGTCCCCGTATGTGTGCGCGCTGTATGTGTCCATGGGAGAAAAATGAATGAAGTAGATGCAAGCAGCTCTCTTTCTCTCCCTCTCTCTCCCTCTCGTGAACATGATATTGACGACCTCAGGCTGCTATGCCCATTATGTAAGCAAGCAGAGGAGGATGAAGTGCATTTTGTGTTGTGATGTCCAGTATTAGAGGATGTTAGGCAGAACTACATCCCTGTTAAATATATATTAGACAGCCTAATTTATTCAGACTCTGTTTACTCCTGGCATCAAGTCACCCTGAGGTTGTGCGCAGCCTCACTTTATATTTGTGTAAAGCTTTTAGAATAAGAGAGATAATGTTACCCTAAGTCATATTTTTGTAGCTGACTTTTTTTGTTATACAGTAATATGTTGTCATTACTATTGCTTTTACCCCCACCAAAATACTAAGCAGTTCGGCAACCCCCTTCATGTATGGGCCAACGACCTTTTTGTGAATAAATCCTTCGAGTTCGAGTTCGAGTTCTCTCCCTCTCGCTCGCTCTCTCTCTTTTCTATACATTTATTGTCATAATTTCCCCCCCTTGGAAATTGGTTGTGATTGTGATGTTTGGTGATTTGTATTTTTGATGCAAGTATTCTTCACATGGGGAAGGGATAGCTCAGTGGTCGGAGCACTCGCTTTTCCCCAGCCAAGTTAAGCAGCGTCGAGCGTGGTTACCAGTTGGATGGGTGACCGTTTGCGCGCCTTGGCTTCAGTACAGTTCCCCCAGTTCCCCAGCTGTAAATGGATACCTGCCCTCTTTAGGGTCAGGGAAGGTAAAGCAGCGAGGGAGAGGAGATGGGCGCCGCCCTCAATATGCTGGCCCTAGAGAAGTGAGGTCTCTGACGCCTCGCTCCCCTACGACCTTATAGGTTATGGGACTCCTTTACCTTATTCTTCACATGGGTTTTTGGAAGTTGTGAGTGTGTATTTGAGTGGGGGACTTTAAAAAAATTATTTATATATTTTTTAAAATGTTGCTCTAAGGGCAGGTAGTAAGCAGGATTCACGAAGATATCCATTCCTATGGCCATAATGAAACAGAATATGATGTGCCTTGCCTTGCCTTGCCTTGATTTCTTGCCATCCATTCTTTCTCTCTCACTCTCTCTGTGTCTGTCTGTCTGTCTGTCTGTCTGTGTCTGTCTGTCTGTGTGTCTGTCTATCTATCTATCTATCTATCTATCTATCTATCTATCTATCTATCTATCTACTATCTTCTATCTCTCCCTCTCTCTGTGTTCTCTCTCTTTCTTTCTGTCACTGTCTCTGTCTGTGTCTGTCCGTCTCTCCCTCTGTCTCTGTTTCTCTGTCTGTCTGTCTGTCTGTCTGTCTGTCTGTCTGTCTGTCTGTCTGTCTCTCTCTCTCTCTCTCTCTCTCTCTCTCTCTCTCTCTCTCTCTCCTCTCTCCCTCTCTCTTTCTTTGCACTCATTTTCGTCTATTTTCCATTTACATTATTGAAATAACTTTTCTTTGAACTTCATCATCATTTTGTCTCTCTCTCTCTCTCTCTCTCTCTCTCTCTCTCTCCTCCTCTCTCTCTCTCTCTCTCTCTCTCTCTCTCTATATATATATATAATATATTATATATATATATATATGTATACATATATACAGTATGAAATTAATTAGCCGTGCCTATCCTTGCTTGGCTTATTCCTGTTTATGTTTACTTTCAATTTTTTTCTTCATGTATGAAATTAGATAGGGTGAATTTGCATGGAAAGTTCATCATCAATGTATGTATTTTTTCTGTCTTTATATCAATCTTCATGCAATGTATTGCACGTTAATTACTTTCGTTTTCTTTGCTTTTTTTTTCGCAGGGGGATGGATATAAAAAAGCTATCGTTATGCTTATTCTATAACCCTCTATAAATAAAATTTGTTCATTGTTCATTCTTCTCTCTCTCCCTCCCTGTCTCCCTCCCTCCATCCCTCCCGCTTTCTCTCTCCCTTCCTCCCTCCCCTCCCTCTCTCTCTCTCTCTCTCTCTCTCTCTCTCTCCCTCCCTGTCTCCCTCTCTCTCTTCCTCCCTCCAAATCGATATCCCGTTTATACTGTCTGTGTGGCTAATTCTATTCGCCTCTGGTTTAGCTAATTGCAAATGGATGACAGTTGAATACCTGGAAAAGCTGGAATTATGGTTGATGAATTAGATGTATAGGAAAACGGAAGTTGGGTATTTAGGGTAGGAGCGCTGTGTTTTGTTTGTCTGAGCATGGATTGGGATTGTTTGGTGTATCTGGCGATGTTCAGGATTATTTTGGTGGTGTTTTTTTTGCCAGCATTGTAGATTGTTTTAGAAGAGTTGGTCTGAAAATAGCAACACATTTCCAATGCTTGAACCCTAATCAAATGCACACACGCACACACACACACACAAAGACATACAAACACACACACACATATACAAAGACACACACATACACACACGCACGCACACGCGTGCACACACGCGCGCGCACACACGCACGCACGCAAGCACGCACACGCACACACACACTCACAAACACACGCAAACACACACACACACACACACACACACACACACACACACACACACACACACACACACACACACAAACACACACACACACAGAAAAACACACACGCACACATGGGAGCGGGATAGCCTGGTTGGTTAGAGCGTTGTGCATTGCGCTTGTGATCTGCTGATCGGGTCGGGTTCGAATCCCGTTCAAGGGGATATTTTCCCATGGAGTTAACATCAGTGCCAACTCCACTCTCCCCCAAAGTCCTTCGGATCAGAATATAAACCAAGGTCCCGTGTGCGAACGCACGTAGAATATCTTGCGCACACGTTCAAACCTGTTCCATATTTTGTAAGAGTAGGCCATTGCGTGCTAATGGGAACGGATCACAAAGTCTATAAAACTGCATTCACATGGGGACTGGCTGTAAAAAAAAAGCATATGAGTGCTTATTCCATAATCCAGGAAATAAAAGAATATTAACACAGACACAAGATTCAAGATTTAATTCCCCTCACCCCTTTTGGGGTTTGGAGGATTACAGACAAATTGAATAGGAGAATAAACCTAACAGCAATACACCCAAAAATAATAGGAATACTAACAGGAACTGAAAAGCAAGAGTTCATCGCAAGATGATAAGCAAACAGTATTAAAGACTCAATACTATTTTCTTTTAAAGTATACACATTTCTTTAAAAGACATAATGTACACTTGTGAAAGACAATTGAAATTTCAAGAAATACTTGCAAATCTTATGAATTTTGAGAGCGACAGGAGAAATTTTCGAGATTTGCATTTCATTAGCCTAAAAAAATTTATAACTGGACATGGGTTGAAAAAAATGTCGGGAACACACACACACACAAACACACACACACACACACACACACACACACACACACACACACACACACCACACACACACACACACACACACAACACCACATTACTTTAGATTAGAGACGGGATAGCCTAGTGTTTAGAGCATTAAGCTCGCAATCCAACGGCCTGGGTTCAAGCCTTGTTCCGAGCCACCACCGAGACATCCGCTCAAATGGTGCTTTTACCCTTGAGTTAACATCAGTGCCGATTCCACTCCCTCAAAGTCCTCCGAATGAGCCTATAAACCATGTGTGAACGCTAGCAGAACATTTTGCTTGCCCACACGTTAAATCTCGTTCCTCTTTAGGAAAAAATAACTTGTGTGCTGGTGGGAATGGATGACGATATTTATAAAACTGCATGCACACGGGGACTGGATGTAAATAGAGTATATTAGTGCTTATTCCATTATCATCGAAGTAAAAAAAAGTAGATATACATCTTCCCTGACCATGGAAATGGTTTTGGGTTTTTTTTTTAACCGAAAGAACATCCAAATAAAAGAACGAAAGAGAACAGAGAGGGAAGAAGGGAAGGCAGACCTTGAATGATGTCAAGCAAATGACTCTGGGACTCCCCGCTGCTTGGTCATTATTATCCTTTAATGCAAGTGACTGAACAGACAGCAGAAGACATGTGTGCTTATCCATTATCCTCGATATAAAAGAATAAAAAAATAAAAAAATAAAAAACAGCACAGCTTCAAGTGACTGAACAGACAGCAGAAGACAACAAGCACAGCTTCAAGTGTTGGTGGTGTCTTCCTGTCCCACTGTAGGCCTCTCTGGTATTCAGCATTGTGTTTGCCTGTCTGTCTGTCTGTTTGCCTGTCTGTCTGTCTGTTTGCCTGTCTGTTTGTCTGATTCCCTGTCTGTCTGTCTGCTTTTCTCGTCTGTCTCTTGTCTCTCCCTCCTCACTTATGTCTCTCTCTCTCTCTCCACCACCACAGCCTCTCTCTCTCTCTCCCTCCCTCTCTCCCTCCCTCTCTCCTCTCTCTCTCTCTCTCTCTCTTTTCATGACTGTCTCTCTGTTGCTCTGTCTGTCTGTTTGCCTGTCTGTCTGTATCTCTTCATGACTTGTCCTCTCTTTCCGTGCCTGTCTCTGTCTCCCTCTGTCTGTTGCTCTATCTATCTGTCTGTCTGTCTGTCTCTATCCTCGACTGCCTCTCCCTTTGTCTCTCTTTCCGTGCCTGTCTGTCGCTCTCTGTCTCTGTCTGTCGCTCTGCCTGTCTGCCTGCCTGCCTGCATGCATGCCTGTCTGCCTGCCTGTCTGTCTTTCTATTTGTCTGCCTGTCTGTGTCTGTGTCTGTCTGTCTGTCTGTCTGTCTTCTCTCTCCTCTCTCTCATCTCTCCTCTTCTCTCTCTCTCTCTTTGTGACCCAGCTTCCCTCGCTAGGAAACCAGCAGGACGCATCTCTCCACAGCAGTCATTCAAAATCTCAAGTTTTTCACTGTTTCGCCTACATAATGCCTGTCGAAGGACTCCCGTCTACTTTAAGAAGCTATATTGAATGTTGCTCTGCGGGAAAACACACTGTCTTCTTTCAGAATAAACGGAAGAGGCAACCAAACAGCTGTTGTGCTCAGGCTGACAACAACAACAACAACAACAACAACAACAACGCCAAGCAGCCTCCTGTCACGGAAAATCACAGCGCCGTGAACAGGAGAAAATCTGTGACGCGGATGAACAGGGACAAGAGAAGAGTGGAAGAGCACAGAATGGAACGAGAAAGACAGGCTGGTGGATCGGTGGTCTAGAGGTAACGCGCCTGTCTAGAAAGCGAAAAGTCCGGGTCGGAAGTGTGCGGTGGTTCGTATCCCGTCTGGGCCCGAAACTTTTTCCTCATCCATTAGACCATGAGTGGTGGTCTGGGCGCTAGTCTTTCGGATGAGTCGATAAACCGAGGTCCCGTGTGTTACAGAAAATTATGCAGCGCACGTAAAAGAACCCACGGCAACAAGAGAGTTGTCCCTGGCAAAATTCTTAGAAAAAAGCCACTCTGATAGGGAAAGAAATACAGTTGCAGACCCCCAAAAAAGGGTGGCGCTGCTCTTGTGGCGACGTGCTCTCCCCGGGGAGAGCAGCCCAAATTTCACGCAGAGAAATCTCGTGATTTAAAGTGGTATAAATGAAATGAAAATGAAATAAATGAAAGGCAAGTCAGAATGATACATCCCCTTCAAATGTGTTCCTTCCAACCACACCCAGTTTGCTATACACTGTCAACAACTACGATAACAGACGTGGTACTAACAAACAATGATTTAGATAGGACAGAGTCTGGTGAAATGTGTGTTTGTGACAGTGTTGCAACTATCATGTGCGAGAATGACACACTCCATGCTGACAAGAATGGCAAGACCGCTGCTTCACACTGTGTAGACAACACCCAGCACATGAACACGCGGGGCAGAGGACTTGGTGAATCACGACAGCCAACTGCACAGCCACAAGATTTTGGCAAAGACATGTTGGCAGCTCTCGAGGAATCAGAGAAAAGCACGGACAGTTTGGCGCGTGCTTTCAGTAAAGAAGAACCTGTGGTATTGTGTCGAGCTGTTGAAAAAGAGCCTTTTTGCCGAGATGTATCGTGATCGCTATGATGATAAAAATGTACTGCTGATAGTGTTCTAAATATTTCTTTCTGATATGTTTGTTGACAAACTATATGGCAAAATACTTTCGTGACAGGGGATCCTTGTCACGACATCCATAGAGGCCATATATGCTGTATTCTCCCATTGCAATAGATATGCTCTGTCTGTGCAATTAAACTATTTGAGTTTGAGTCTCTTTCTGACCGTCTCTCTGTCTCACTTTCCATGCCTGTCTCTCTCTCTCTCTCTCTCTCTCTCTCTCTCTCTCTCTCTCTCTCTCTCTCTCTCTCTCTCTCTCTGTGGCTCTGCCTGTCTTTCTGTTTCTTTGTCTGCCTTTCTGTCTGTCTCTCTGTCTGTCTGTCTGTCTGTCTCTCTCTCTGCCTGATGTCTGTGTCTGTGTGTGTGTGTCTCTCTCTCTCTCTCTCTCTCTCTCTCTCTCTCTCTCTCTCTCTCTCTCTCTCTCTCCTCTCTCTTTCTGATTCTTTTCCATTCCAGCCCCCATGTGAAAAGTAATGGGGGAGGGGGGCAATATAATAATAATAATAATAATAATGATAATAATAATAATAGCAATAGTAAAAATAATACAATGGTGAGGAGGAGGAAGATTATGATGATGATATAATTATGGAATTGGTATAGCGCTGAATCTAGTAAAGTAAACAAATCAAAGGGCTTGCATTCAAAACATTCACACATGTGCAACCGCTCACGAAAGCTTGAACAGATTGTGGGTGTTTAGGCAGGGTGATGGAGATGGAGATGTCTATTGAAAGTAGGAACAGAGAAGAGGTGTAACTATAGGGGAAGGGGAGAGGTTTGAAAGTTCTAAGGGTGTCTTCAGTCTGGATGTGAAACTATCAACTGTAGGCTTTTGATGAAGAAAAATGGAAGAAGTTTATGTGTGTGCGTGCCTGCGTACGCTTCCTCGCAAACATATGTGTGTGTGTGTGTGTGTGTGTGTGTGTGTGTGTGTGTGTGTATGTTGGAAGTATGCGCGCGCACGAGCGCGTGTGCACACCCGTGCGATTCAAGTGGTTCAGCATATTCATTGTGCGAGCCTCGTTGTGCTATTTTGTGCTTGCCTTTTTAAAGGTGCTTCCTCTTTCCCCTTCTCTCCTCTCTCTCTCTCTCTCTCTCTCTCTCTCTCTCTCTCTCTCTCTCTCTCTCTCTCTCTCTCTCTCTTTCTCTCTTTCTCTCTCTCTCAGAAAGAAATTCTTACTCTTCCCTTCTAATTTGCAGCAATGAGGCATTGTAAGTATTTAACCAAAGTTTTGTACAAATAGCCAATTTCGTTTGAATCCACACCCTGCCGAAAGCTCCCGACTCCAATAATTATCCTTGTTGCAA
>CM054153.1:37011995-37015510 GCA_028751875.1 Rapana venosa
AGTGTTGACCTGTGATGTGTGGTAGTTCTCAGTGTTGACCTGTGATGTGTGGTAGTTCTCAGTGTTGACCTGTGATGTGTGGTCAGTGTTGACCTGTGATGTGTGGTCAGTGTTGACCTGTGATGACCATCTGATGGCCATCTAAGAGGGGGAAAAACAATAAAAAACAAACAAACAAAAAACAATAGCAATAACAACAACAACAACAACAACAAAGGAAGTTATAATAATAAAGATGACGATGGTGACTACGACGATGATGACGATGACGATATCAATAAAAGCTGACAATTACTACTGCCAGAAATATAAATGAAGACGATGATTATACGATGAAACTACTAATCAAAAACAATTACAGCAGATCATGTTTCAATATCCAACACAATCCCTACATAAATACACACATACATTATATATAACCATAGGCTTACGCTAGTATTTGCTAACCACAATTCTAAACACACACACATACACGAGCCCACTCCCACACCCACAAGCCCGTGCTGGCGTGCAAGCAGGCATGCACGTACGCATTCATCAGCGCATACATTCACACACACACATCATACTACAAGATACAATTTCAAAAATCTTTCGAATAAGAATATTCAACACAAAAAAGGAAGAAGAAGAAGAAGAAAAAAGACGAAGAAGAAAAGAAAAAAAATCGTAAGGAAACAATCTAAGAATGATGAAAAATACACATTGGTAAGGAGGGAGGAATTGCAATTCGTTTTCTGTACTGTTATTTACTAGATAGTTTTTCAAATGTTTTTTAAAATGGCTTTTGGTGGTAATATTTTTAACTCTCTTGGGAGGTTATTCCATAACTGACTACCTGAATACAAAAACTTGTCTTGTAGAGATTGTTTCTGGGTCTTGGAAACGATAGCGAATGGTTGTGCCTGTCTTCATTTATTTTGAAGGCATTGGTTATCTTTGGAGGAGCATTTCCATATATAGCATTATGCATGTGTGTGTATATGTGTGTGTGTGTGGGGGGGGGGGGGGGGTGCGTGCATTCTTTTTCTTTCTTTTCTTTTGTTCTTTATTTCGAGGATAATGAAATAAGCACTTATGATTTTTTACATCCAATCCCCGTGTGTATGCAGTTTGTAAATTTTATCATCCGTCCCACCGGCACACAATGGCCTACTCTCTCTAATAATCTCTTCTGTGTTTGTGCGTGTATCCGTGCGCGCGCGCGCGCGTGTGTGTGTGTTTGTGTGTGAAGAAGAAGGCGGAGGAGGAGGAAGATAAGAAGAGGAGGAAGAAGAAGAAGAAATGAAAAAGGAGGAGCACATTCATGCCTCTATAACGAAAAAGATGATGTTCCCAAGAGCCTTGAACTTTTAAAAAAGAAAGGGGGTTTCAAACAGAAGAAAAAGAAGACGGGTAAGAAAAAAGAACGACAACAACAGAGAGGAAGAAAGGAAAGATGGAAAGAAAAGGAAGGCGATGATGATCGCTTGCTGTGTGCTGTTCACTAGTAAGTACTGTCAACAGGGGAAGAGAGTCCACGTTTTTCATTAGAATCTTTATCTTGTCCTTTTTCTTTTTTCTTTGATAAATATTAAGAGACGGGATAGCTCAGTGGTCGGAGCACTCGCTTTCCCCCAGCCAAGTTAAGCAGCGTCGAGCGTGGTTACCAGTTGGATGGGTGACCGTTTGCGCGCCTTGGCTTCAGTACAGTTCCCCCAGTTCACCCAGATGTAAATGGGTACCTGCCCTCTTTAGGGTCAGGGAAGGTAAAGCAGCGAGGGAGAGGAGATGGGCGCCGCCCTCAATATGCTGGCCCTAGAGAAGTGAGGTCTCTGACGCCTCGCTCCCCTACGACCTTATAGGTTATGGGACTCCTTTACCTTTACCTTTAAATATTAAGAATTAGGGGGGAGGGGGGGGGGGCAAGTAACACTGAAACGAGGAGAAGAAGAAGGAGACGGAGAAGAGAAGAAGGAAAAGGAGAATGAGGAGGAGGAGAAGAAGAAGGAAAAGGAGGAGGAGGAAGAGGAGGAGGAGGAGGAAGAGGAGGAGGAGGAGGAGGACTAGCTGACATGGTTCAGATCCTAGTTTTGTTCTGAACGCAAAGCACAGGAGGCCTCCCTGCCAGTGCTGCTGTGTTTTCTTTCCTTCCCTCCTTCACTCGTGTGTTTATTTTCATTTCAAACGTCTGTCACAGTGTGTTGATCCATGTCTTTCATAACAACAACCACATCACTGACTGCCCCAACCTCTCAACTTGCTTGCGTTTATTTGGCGTCAGTCATATGTCACAAGGCAAATGGCTTTCTCTGCTGGTTTTTCTTGTCATTCTTTGGCTAGAGCTCCGAGGCTCAGCAATGGTGCGATTTTGCGTATGCAGCCATTTTACCCTTCATTATGTTAGCCTGCATTTCAACTTGAGAAACAATGACTGTCTAACCACGACACCAGTGAGCATGCGTTTTTTGAAATGTTGTCATCCGTTCCCAGCAGCACACAACGGCCTACTCTTCCAAAAGGCGGAACGTGATTTAACATGTGCGTGAGACGTTCTGCGTGCGTTCGCACACGGGACCTCGGTTTATAGACTCATCCGAAGGCCATTCAGGAGAGCGGAGTCGGCAGTGTTGTGGGCAAAACCTTGAACGGGCATTTCTGTGGCACCTGTCAGATGGCGAGAGCAACGCAACCAGGCTGTGCGGCCTGCCTGTGTCTGTTTGAACAAGCCAGGTAAAGAACAAGACAGACAATAAGGAACGAGGGACAAGAAGAAGGAGATTGGTGGGAATGAATGAAGGAAAACAAGAAAGAAGGGAAGGAAGGAAAGGAAAAGAAAGAAAGAAAGCTCTATGAAATAGAGCCCCTCATCCAGTTGTTTGGCTACTCAAAGACATGGGAGGTTACAGGGGGAGTTTTCTGATCTGTTATTTTCTGCAAATCAGCCTGTCTGTCGGTCAGTCAATGACTCCATCGTTTTTGACCCACAGTTTGGTGATGGCAGTACTGATGAGGCGACAATTGTAAGTGGTGCTTGTTCATCCTGTCCTCCGCTTGTGAAATCAGCTAGCGTCCTACTCCTCCCTCTCTCTGACCCTCACCTTGTTTGTCTGCCCCTACTTCCTCTCCTAACTCGGAGTCCTGCAAGATGGCTGGATTTTGTCAGGCAGAGGATTTCGTGGCATGACCTTCCTCACAATCCTACCTTTCATTCGTGATGACTGAAAACAGTTAGTCTTCGGCAGAGCTTTAATTTCTGATATTAAAACCAAACTCCCAAACGTAATGTACTCCACTGACGACAGATGCGCTGAATATTTGAATAAGACAGATACTGTATTGTATGTATGTTTGTCCGTTGTGTCCGACGATGACCTCCAAAACAGCAGAGGAGGCAGCTGCTGTTTTGAAAACTGGGCAGAAATTTGATTATAGTGGAGATGCCTTGCCTACAGTACATCCCCACTCTCTCGGCCAAGTGGGCATAAGGACAGTCAGCGTTGGAGATGTTCTCCAAAGGCCAACCAGCCCCC
>CM054153.1:37016010-37028510 GCA_028751875.1 Rapana venosa
GCCATCAGATGGCGATCGCAATGTGCAATGCTCTAGCCACCAAGCTATCTGTCCCCCACCCCCACCCCTCCCCTCCCCGCTCCCCTCCACGAGACATAAACAAACGCAAACCCAATCTTATTTCACAAGGTAATAGATTAAGTTACAAGGCTTTTTTCATCCAGCCCTCAAAATGAACAGAAAAGAAAACGCTGCAAGAAAAACAAAAGCATTATATGAAAATACACACACATGGATAACAACAGATGCACAAGAGAGAGAGAGAGAGAGAGAGAGAGAGAGAGAGAGAGAGAGAGAGAGAGAGAGAGAGACACACACACACAGACACACAGACAGACACACAGATAGAGGAAGAGAGGCAGACACAGCGAGCTTACACACTAACTTTTTCCTGTAACTTCCTGAAAAGTGGTTTATGGCACTGATAGTCCAGTCCCAATTTTCAGAAATGAGCTGTAACCTGAAACAAATTGATTTCAAGGCAAACTGGACTGCTTTGGGTGCAGTGTCTTCATGTCAGGAATGTGGGGCTGCGGGCAGGAGAACATGGCCTCTTAGCACGCCTGATGACACACCCCGGCAACTGGATCTCGCCTAGCTCGAAGCGGAATCTGACATTGTCCTCCTTGTTTTGATAAATATGACATCACTGATACAGGAGGCATTATTTTGGCGAAGCTGCACCGCGAGCAGTACAGTAAACTTTTTGAACAGCAGAAGTACTGTTGTTATTCAGGAAACAGAGAAAATTATCATGTGTATACAATTCAGTTAATTTTCTAGTACCGGCTCTTTGAATTATCCAGAACAGTTAAGCAGTCAAAGCTTCCAAGTTGTGATGTGAGGAAACTAAGAGGCGGGGGTTTGAATCCAGCTGCTGGTGAACTCATTCTTCTTTCCCTGGAAGTTCCCACTAGCTCTGCTCTGTCTTCATTCCACTGCACGTTCCCCAGATCAGGCCGTACGCTTCTTCACCCAAGCCCCTTGTGTAAACACACACACACACACACACACACACACACACACACAACTGCCCGCACACATTAACAGCCTAGTCATCTGTTCTAAAGGTGTAGGCCACCTCCTCAGTGCTGATTCACCCCATTCACGTTTGTGTCTGTGATGAATTTGTGTCAAAGCTTCTGGGGTTGGAGGTTCACGGGATAAGGTCTTTCGAGGAAGGTTGTGATGGTCGCTACCCTGGGTCGGTGCTCAGTCAGACTGGCTCCACGGCTGAGCTGTTATTGTCGTCAGTAGGAGATTTAGTAGGTGGTGCCCTGCCTATATCAGCTCAGAACAGGCACCACTGAACACCACCAAAGTGACCCAGCAGCAGTGCAGGGCTCCCATGGCTGGTGGCCTCACGGTGGCCTGACATTGAAAGGCTCCCTGTGCGCTTCTGACCCTGAGGAGGTAATGAAATAAACCTGTAAAAGGCTGCTGGGGTAGAAAGGTTGAAACGAGCGGCGTGGGAACAGCATGACAGAAACAGCACAGAACCACAAAAGTGTAGGCGGCCAGTTGTAGCTGTTAGCAGTGTTGACATGGCGGTACTGTGCCCAGCATGCAGCTTGCAACCTGCAGAGGAATGGGCTGTGCCACTTGGAGCTTGCCTAGGTCACTGTGCCTGACAGCTGCGCTGCCTGCCTGCCTGCCTGCCTGCCTCAAACACTAAGGTAGCACAGGCAAAAGTTGGAGCAAAGCAAAGCACCCCTGCTTTCCAATCTGTCAGTCTGGCTTTTTGAAATCAAGGACACCAAGCAATTCCAAGAACTGGCAAAATAAAAGAAGAAACATTTTGAAGGGATTTGATATTTTGGAATAATGATGCTTGATTGATGTATTTCAGTTTGTCAGACAAAGACAAGAAAGAGGAAAGCTGTAATGAATATGACCAAGGCTATGGGGTGACGATGGCTGGGATGGAAAGGAGGAGGAGGACACGGAGAGAAGAAAGAACTACCAGACATGAGAGATACAAAGCGCAAGATCATTACATTTGCGGCCATTAATTCAACATATTTCACATGTCCATGGATATGGACCCCTAACCCTCCCCCCTTCAGCTGCCCCCCCCCCCCCCCCCCCACCTCCTCAGAACAAAACTGAAGGACAATGCTGCTGCAGATAGGATTTTGATCAGAAGTAATGTGGCTCAAGGCCACTCATCTGCCGTGAAGATCATCACCAAAACGAGCAATTCAGCCTCCTGCCATGCATTATGCATGGGTCATCTTTTGACGCTCAGAGATTTGAAGATTGGAAAGAACATGTAGTTTCCTTTTTTGTAGACACCACCCAATTTAGAGGGGTAGTCGGCACACCCACTTGTGCGCATACGCACATGCACAACATACAGACGCACAGGAAGAGAGATATGCACACACCTACACACACACACACACAGACACACACAGACACTCTCTCTCTCATATACATCCACAAGTTTTGTGGGTTGTGTCTAACTCGGATTTATTTTAATTCAATAATGTTCAATGTGTTGTTGTTTTTGTCCAACTTTCAGATTTAGATGAATTAAATTGAAGAAAAAGCAAACCATCAATGAAGACAGAACTAATGAGGAATGTGAGACCGTGATGTAACGGGATTCCTGCAGGGCAGGGTAGAGCAGGGCAAGGCAGGGCAGGGCAGGGTAGAGCAGGGCAAGGCAGGGCATGGCAGGGCGGGGCCACACTATCATGGAGGGCGACATCAGCTGATGCCTGCACTCCTGCCTATGGAGGTAGGCTGGGCATTGAGGGCCACATGCTGTGTGGAATGAAACAGAACACACGTGTAGCCGACATGTCTCAAACATCGGAAATGGTTTTCTTGTGTATGTCATCTCAACGAATATGAAGTTCATTGCTATTATACAACCAATAATTCCTCCTAAATAACACAAATCATAGCTTGTCACTAAGATAATTTATAGCTTCAGATTGAAAATAAGAGATTCAGTATAAAAAACAAAACAGTCAGCCCACGTTCTCCACCATGTAGATTATCCTAGGAAGTGTAGTGGTTGAAAGCTCTGGCCGTGTTGCTGGCATAGTGTAGTAGTCATGGCACGGAATGCCTGCCTTCTGTGTGAGGGGGCTGCTGTAGGCTTCAGGGCCCATCCTGTTTCTGCAGACATCCACTGGCAAGGAGATTGGAGAAGGCAAAGATGCTTAGCCTACTGCCTGCAGTGACAGGAAGGAGGCTGGAGCTGTGCTGTGCTGCGCCTGCTGTGTGCCGTGTGGAGGCCAAGACATGTAGCCTAGGCTCTCTCTGAGGGCACCAGGGATCTTCTTCTACCACACCACCTCGCTGTGCACAAACAGTGAAGAACTGATGGAGCTGCAGATACACTGGAGGGACAACAGATCAAGCTGGAGGCACATGCACACATGGTTTGTGCTAGGCCTAGGCCTATTTCGAGTCAAGCTTTTGTGCTTAGCTTGAACTGTTGTGAATTCCTGTTTGACTGGAAACAGTCATGATCCCGTGCTTGCACAAATAAACTGCCAAAGGAGCAGTGTGTTGCTTGTCATGGCCCCAAAGCATATTATCAAGAAAGGTTCTAGTACGAGCTCCAGTGAGTGCCGTTTAGGCCCCTCCTAGGCCTAATGTGGACAGAGACCCTCTCTCCTCTCCTCACCTCTTTTGGAAATAAGGGGTAGGTTTGTCTGTAGGTTACAGATGACAGCTTTCTCTTTCTTTCTTCCACTTTGCTTCCTTTAGTTACTGATCTTACACACGCGCGCGCGCGGGGTGACGAATACTCTCGCTCCTAGTTGAGTGCTCCAGCTTCAGTTGGTCCGAGCAGTCATGCGCAGAGCAGACTAAACATGACGCGAACGGAAATGAAGCTGCTGGGAGGGAAGGAGTCAGTGTTGTCTGATAGAGATCTGCTGGCCCATTGCCTCCACACACACTGCACCTGTCAACCCCTACTCCTCTGCTCTGCTCTGCCTCAGCACCGGGTTTCTTTGCTTTGTTATCATTGGGGGGCTGTACTAGCCTACTGATGGTGAACGTGTTTGTGCCCCCTTTCTCTCTCTCTCCGCCTCCACTTCATCTGTGGTGCCTTATTTCGTCAGTGAAGAGACCCCTCCCCCCTCCCTCTCCCTCCAGCAATAGGGAATTGTCCTGCAGGGAGAAGGAGGGGTGGGGAGATTCAGGCTGCCAAGTCTGTCAACTTGTGCAAGGGTGGGCGTTTGGGTTTTACAGTAAAGGAATCCGGTGACCAGTTCTGCAAAATACATGTGACTTTTTAAAATCAAAATACTTGACAATTTGACATGGAATGGTTTGGGCACTGGGCATTTTGCTTTTTTTTCTCAGTTCATGTACCGAAAATGCCTGATCAGAGGTACTTTGTGTAAATACATTGTTGGGCGTTTCTACATTTAACATCTTGGGGGTGCCTTAAAAAAGTGCACTGTCTCATCTCACCTGGGATTCATCTGGAGACTGTGACAACACACTGAATGAAAAGTTAACGTGCATAAGTTGTGCAGGTACTGTGCATTATAGGCAGCCTTTCTCCAGCTTCAGATGAGCTTTTCTTACTTAAGGCTACACTCCACCTTTAGCTTCCTGTCAAGTAGCGTCTTGCATAGAGTACAGATTGCTTGTCAGATATTGTTTTCCTAATTGTCACAGATTCTGTCTGAATTATCAGAAATACACTGTGTACTTGTTTTGGGGAGTGAGGACATAGAGCAATATCAGGTAGTCAAGAATCAATTGGAAATGGTTATCAAATGAGGATTGCTTGTGTTCCTGCAGTGTTGACCCTGCGCGTGCATATTGTGATTAGGGAGCTAAAAGATGACAAAGGACTGAAAGGGTAGGCGTACAGCATTTCTGAAACGTTTTGAAAAATTAAAAGCTACCAAATTTGTGCAAAATCAAAGGATTTTTAGTCAGAGGCTAGTATTTCACAAAAAGGGGGTTTATTTCTGTGAACGCCTTAGTAAGTACGGTATGAATGCAAGAGCGATAATAGGAAAATAGAAGGAAAAGTGTCGAATTGTAAAGGTGATGAATAGTACAGGATGTTGCACTAAGAGCCTGTCATGGAGGAAGACAGCTGGAAGTTGCAAAAGGTCAGAGCAGTTTGAGAATGAGCACCACAGGTTTCCCGATGAAGAAAGCAGTTATCATGTGACGTTTATGACAGAGAGTAGTAAGAGAATGTACTTGTGATCAATCATTTTTAAACTGACGATGAACTGGAGTCTTTCGTTGTGTATGTAGTAAGAAATGCCTGTTCATATGAGAGCAGTGAGGAAAACTAAAACAGCCCGTCGCCATGACTGCATCGTGCTTGCCTGTGACCATTTTACTCTGCTTCTTCCTCGTGGAGGCTGTTTTATCTTCCCCTCCACCTGTCCCATAGCCTGGTCGACCGTTGGGGCACCACTGAAGATTTTGCATCCAGCTTCCTCCACTCCTCGTGGTTCTCATCTTTCCATAGTATGTCGTTCCACTCAAGGCCAGTCCACTCTAACATTGTCTTCCCATCAGTTTCTCTGTCTGCCTCTTCGTCTCCCTCCTTGTACTGTTCTCTGTAGGACAGTCTTGGCCAGTCCAGATGTTCGTGTGACGTGCCCCTACCAATTTAGTTTGCGTCTGTTCACTGAAAGCAGGAGCTCTAAATCTGGCCCAATGGCGTTTTCAATGCTGTTTGTTTACTTCCTTGTTAAAGTAATAAACTTCAAAGGAAATTACAAAAGAGGTTTCGTTCAAGGGGTGGCATATTTGTCCAGAAAGTGAGAATCGCGGGTCCTGGATTTGCCGTGTGTGTGTGTGTGTGTGTGTGTGTGTGTGTGTGTGTGTGTGTGTGTGCGTGCGTGTGTGTGTGTGTGTGTGTGTGTGTGTGTGTGTGTGTGTGTGTGTGTGTGTGTGTGTGTGTGTGTGTGTACTATGTGGTCTGAGTGTGACTAGATTGGCTGAGAGGAGACAAAGGTCCCATGTGCAACATAATATATTAAAAAAACACCCATGGCAACAAAGCAGATGTCGCTGACAAAATTTTGCCCTCAAAGCCATTTTTTTCATTCAGAAGCACATACGTGTGCTATAAGAAAAATATGTATGACAAAACGGTGGCGCCGCACTTGTGGTGGTCCCATTATCCTTCTAGAAAGAGCAGCAAGGAAGGAAGATGGCAGGATGGTTAAGATGTTTGCCTGCCAACAAGTAAACCATGAGGTTATGGGTTCGATCCCCAGCCTCGCCATTTCTTCCCAGTTTGACAAAAAATCCGAACTGAATGTCAAAGTCCTTCGGATGAGACTATAAACCGAGGCCCCGTGTGAGAACGCATGCAGAACATCTTGCGCACACGTTAAATCCTGTTCCGCTTTTCGAAAGAGTAGGCCATTGTGCGCCGGTGGGAACAGATGACAGAATTTACGAAACCGCATACACACGGGGAACATGAGTGCTTATTCCATTATCCTCGACATACAAGAATAAAAGAAAAGAAAAGAAAAGAAAAGCGCAAGTTTTGCCAAACCTGCGTCCTTCTGATGTGAGGCCCACAGTTCTTTTCTGATGTCTTTGTATGTTTCGTTAGTCGTCACCTAGGTACTCTCCCCTTCTCCTTTGGATAGCAAGCGTTGCAAACCATGGTGAATCACTTTTCACAGGACGTGACTGTGTTTCTGTGTAGTGACAGGGAAACTGACCCGGTATCATTCTGAAAACAGACCTTGGTAGTGTGCTGCGTGTTGTGGTGTTGCAGTTTGATCAAAACTGACCCGTATAGTGCGAATCCCTGTTGGATCAGCACTCAGTGAATGAGGAACAGCGTGAACAAAACACAGATGGCATCAAACAACGGTATTACTTTGATCATTGTAGCCACCACCCACTTCTAGCCTGACTCATACAACTGTCATTACAGAGAGTGTGTATGAAAGTCATTAACACTTTGTATACATTAATTTTGTATTGCTTTGCCAGCTTCATCTCTGATTATCAGAATGCATCACCACCACCCTCTAAAGCCTTGCCCTCTCTGACTAAACCAGCAGTGCAGTACTAACAAGGCGAGGAGAAGGGCGTTGGAATGCTGTTGTTTCTGCATTGTTTGAATGTTGTTGTTTCTGCAGTGGTTGAATGCTGTTGTTTCTGCAGTGGTTGAATGCTGTTGTTTCTGCATTGTTTGAATGTTGTTGTTTCTGCAGTGGTTGAATGCTGTTGTTTCTGCAGTGGTTGAATGCTGTTGTTTCTGCATTGTTTGAATGCTGTTGTTTCTGCATTGTTTGAATGCTGTTGTTTCTGCATTGGTTGAATGCTGTTGTTTCTGCATTGTTTGAATGCTGTTGTTTCTGCAGTGGTTGAATGCTGTTGTTTCTGCATTGTTTGAATGCTGTTGTTTCTGCATTGTTTGAATGCTGTTGTTTCTGCAATGGTTGAATGCTGTTGTTTCTGCACTGTTTGAATGCTGTTGTTTCTGCAATGGTTGAATGCTGTTGTTTCTGCATTGGTTGAATGCTGTTGTTTCTGCACTGTTTGAATGCTGTTGTTTCTGCACTGTTTGAATGTTGATGTTTCTGCAATGTTTGAATGTTGTTGTTTCTGCATTGTTTGAATGCTGTTGTTTCTGCAATGGTTGATTGCTGTTGTTTCTGCATTGTTTGAATGCTGTTGTTTTCTGCAATGTGTGAATGCTGTTGTTTCTGCAATGTTTGAATGCTGTTGTTTCTGCATTGTTTGAATGCTGTTGTTTCTGCAATGTGTGAATGCTGTTGTTTCTGCAATGTGTGAATGCTGTTGTTTTCTAGTGTTTTGAATGTTGTTTGGATAATTCAGAGCATTTTTTCTGACTCAGAAAAGGCAGATACCTAATGAAAGCTGACTTGCAGTAACGTGGCAGCCTGCCTCTTGCAGGTTAATGAAGTTGTGACAAGAAACTGGATGATCTCCTTCTCGTGGTATGGAAAGTTTCATTTTAAAAAAAATTTCATTTCCATACCACTTTAAGTCACCGCAGATTTCTCTGCGTGATATTCGGGCTGCTCTCGCCGGGGAGAGCGCGTCGCCACAAGAGCAGCGCCACCTTTTTTTCCCTGTCTGCAACTGTATTTGTTTCCCTCTCAGAGTGGCTTTTTCTGCAGAGTTTTGCCAGGGACAACTCTCTTGTTGCCGTGGGTTCTTTGACGTGCGCTAAATAATGTTGTGTAACACACGGGATCTCGGTTTATCGTCTCATCCGAAAGACTAGCACCCAGACCACCACTCATGATCTAATCGATGGGAGAAAAGTTTTGGGGCCCAAACGGGGATCGAGCCACCGCACACTTCCGACCGGGACTTTTTGCTTTTTCGGCAGGCGCGTTACCTCAAGACAACGGATCCACCATGGATCAGTCAATAGAAAAACCGTTCTCGTCAGAAATCTTGACAGAGGTGTTTCTTCACCGCTCTTCCTTTGCTGCATTCCTGTTGTTATGGCGTTGTTACAACACAGCGACAGTGACAGACTTACATGTCATAGTTAACTCCTCATCTAGTGGTTCCATCCACCATCTGTTCAAGCGGATTTTTTTTCCCCGGAGTTAACATCAGTACCAACTCCCCTCCCCGAAAAGTCCTTCGGATGAGACTATAAACCGATTTCCTGTGTGTGAACGCACACAGAACATATTGTGCACACGTTCAAAACGTGTTTATCCTTTCACAGGAGTAGGCCATTGCGTGCCCTTTTGGAATTAATGACAAAATTTGCGAAACACGTTCAGGCTGGTGTCGCGTTTAAACATCATCTATGAAGACGAAATGCAGATATCTTCTTCACCTTCACATCACCTATCTCGTAGTCCCGTGGACCGTGGGGGTACCAATGAAGATTTTGCAACCAGCTTCCTCTACTCCCCGCAGTCCTCTCCATGGGTAGTAGAGCAGATGTCTTGATGGCGGGCAAAACGATTACAGATGCGAAATCTCACCATTGGTGAATGCCCAAGCTCCTGCTGAACATAGAACGAGTAATCCCCCTCGCCCTCTCCCCCGCCCTCTCCTCCCCCTCTCCTCCCCTCCCCCAAAAACAACCACCCCAAACCAACAAAACATAGATGGTGTAGCCCCTGTCTTTCTGCGTTGTGTTCTTGTGAAGAAGTGTTCCTTAACAAACAGTCAGTATTTTGGGGGTGGGAATTTGGAGCTGCTCAAAAAGACAGTAGCACCCTTCCCCAAACTGGAGCAGAAGCGGTATACAGTGTGTCGAGCCACATGTGGTGGATCGGTGGTCAAGAGGTAACGCGCCTGTCTAGAAAGCGAAAAGTCCGGGTCGGAAGAGTGCGGTGGTTCGTACCCCGTTTGGACCCGAAACTTTCCCCCCATCCATTAGACCATGAGTGGTGGTCTGGGCGCTAGTCTTACGGATGAGACGATAAACTGAGGTCCCGTGTGTTACACATAATTATTTAGCGCACGTAAAAGAACCCACGGCAACAAGAGAGTTGTCCCTGACAAAATTCTGTAGAAAAATGCCACTCTGATAGGGAAACAAATACAGTTGCAGACAGGAAAAAGAAAAAAAAGGGTGGCGCTGCTCTTGTGGCGACGCACTCTCCCCGGGGAGAGCAGCCCGAATTTCACGGAGAGAAATCTGCGTGACTTAAAGTGGTATGAAATGAAATGAAATGAAATGAAATTATTTTCTGTAACAGTAGGCTTGTTTCACGATAGCAGCATGCTAGGCTTGTGATCGTCGACCAAGTTTTAAGATTGTTTGAACACACCTAGTAAGTTATAGAGTGACTGTTGCAAAGGTTAATGATATCAGTGACAGATACTGTGTTTGACACTACACTAATGAGTACAATTAAACCCTTAGTTCTCTTCAACAAACCATATGCGGAAGAAATACAAATCAAGAAAAAATGATGAACACGATTGAAATATCGACGTAACTGCCTCCCCCCCCCCCTCCCCATCCCCCACTTCTCTCTCTCTCTCTCTCTCTCTCTCTCTCTCTCCTCTCTCTCTCTCTCTCTCTCTCTCTCTTTTCTCTCTCTCTCTCTCTCTCTCTCTCTACTGTATAAGTATTGGGTTATTATCATTAAGATGTATCCCTACGGGCGGGGACTGGATGTAAAAGAGCACATGTGTGCTTATTCATTATCCTCGAAATAAAAGAATTTGTCATTTGTCATTTGTCTCTCTCACACACACACACACAAACACACACACACACACACACATACACACACACACAAACACACACACACACACACACACACACACACCACACACACACACACACACACACCACACACACACACACACACACGCACATGTGCGGATGCGTGTGCGTCTAAGCAGACAAGCATGCACACAGGCTAAAACATTCCTACAGGCAAACTCTCATGGTCTCTCCATCACCACATCTCCTCCTCCTTCCCCCTCCTTAGCAAACATAATATTGGACGAGGCAATGACAAACAAACCCAAAGAATGCAGAGCAAGTCAGTCATACTGACGTCAGTGCAGAGCAAGTCAGTCATACTGACGTCAGTGCAGAGCCAGTCAGTCATACTGAAGTCAGTGCAAAGCCAGTCAGTCATACTGAAGTCAGTACAGAGCCAGTCAGTCATACTGAAGTCAGTGCAGAGCCAGTCAGTCATACTGGAGTCAGTGCAGAGCCAGTCAGTCATACTGGAGTCAGTGAAGTCAGTGCAGAGCCAGTCAGTCATACTGAAGTCAGTTCAGTGCCAGTCAGTCATACTGAAGTCAGTAAAGAGCCAGTCAGTCATACTGAAGTCAGTGCAGAGCCAGTCAGTCATACTGGAGTCAGTGCAGAGCCAGTCAGTCATACTGGAGTCAGTGAAGTCAGTGCAGAGCCAGTCAGTCATACTGAAGTCAGTGCAGAGCCAGTCAGTCATACTGAAGTCGGTGCAGAGCCAGTCAGTCATATTAAAGCCAGTGCAGAGGAGGGAGAGAGCTGAGGGAGAGAGTTGAGGGAGAGAGTTGAGGGAGAGAGTTGAGGAAGAGAGCTGAGGGAAGAGTGCTGAGGGAGAGAGTTGAGGGAGAGAGTTGAGGGAGAGAGTTGAGGGAGAGAGCTGAGGGAGAGAGTTGAGGGAGAGACTTGAGGGAGAGAGCTGGCCAGGAAGTGGAGAGCGCGTCGCCATAAGAGCAGCGCCACCCTTTTTTTCTTTTGGTGTGCAACTGTATTTGTTTCCAGTCAATGGTTTTTATCCCTACATTGTGTCCTACATTGGTGTGTGTTGGTATGTGTGAGTGTGCGTACGCGCGTGCGTGCGTGTGTGCGTTTGTATGTTTGTGTGTGTGATATATTTTTTTTTAAAGTTATCTTGGAATGTTCATACCAATTTGAAATGTAGCTTTCTTGTATCTTTTAAGATAATTATACATATCAATGTGCCTGTCAGTATTGTAATTGCCCTTCATAGGGGTGATTAAATGTTGTTGACTTGACTTGACTTGACTTGACTTTCGAAACCAAGTCTTGTCAGTGACTACCGACCTGTGTGAAGTAGTATTAGAGGACAGCAGGGTGTAGCGTACATATAATTATGCTGGTGTTATGGCCTTTGGATAGCAGAGCTGATTTGAGGTTTAGATTAAGATGGAAACAGTTTCTTGATTGAAGGGTTGTGTGGTTGAATGCTCCTCTATCTGTTGTGTTTGGGGACAGCTCAGTGGTCAGAGCACTCTCTCTCTCTCCCCCCAGGCTAAGGCTAAGCAGCATTGTGCGTGGCTGCCTCGCGGTTGGGTGACTATTCGTGCACCTCGGCTTCAGTACAGTCTCCCAGTTCACCCAGTTGTAAATGGGTCCTGCCCTTGTTAGGATTAGGGAAGGTAAAGCAGCGAGGGAGAGGAGATGGGCGCCGCCCTCAATATGCTGGCCCCTGGAGAAGTGAGGTCTCCGTCACTTGGCTCCCCACTGCCCGCGTCAGTTTTCTGTTGTTTTCTTCTCCGGTGAAGCCACGCCTGAACATGATCATCTTTCCCCTGGACAGTAACCATCAGATTGGGAGTGATGATGACCATATTATGATGATCCTGATTCTATTTGAGTGATGATGATCCTGATTCTATTTGAGTGATGATGATCCTGATTCTATTTGAGCGATGAATGATGATCATGATTCTATTTGAGAGATGATGATCCTGATTCTATTTGAGGGATGATGATCCTGATTCTATTTGAGGGATGATGATCATGATTCTATTTGAGTGATGATGATCATGATTATATATGAATGATAATATCACGATTCTATTTGAGTGATGATGATCCTGATTCTATTTGAGTGATGATGATCCCGATTCTATTTGAGTGATGCATGATGGTCATGATTCTATTTGTTTTTCACGGGCAGTCAGAGTGGGCGGTGTGGCGTACGTGGGGGAAAGGGAGGAGGTTGTGGACGAGGAGGGGTAAGGAGGGAGGGAGGAGGCTGGGTAGGAAGGTGGGTGTGGTCTGCGGTTGTTTATTTATTTATTTATTTTTTATTTATTTATATCACTTTAAG
>CM054153.1:37031010-37039286 GCA_028751875.1 Rapana venosa
TCCGTGAATGACACAGCACAGCACAGCACAGCACAGCAGACCTCAGGTGATGAAAACACAGGCCACAGGCACCTTCTTCTTGATGCCAGAAAGATGACCACAGCTCTGACAATCAAGACAACAAGCAAGTCAGCAGCCAGGTAATGATGACGTCATAGAAAACAGTGAGAGTGAGAGTGACGTGACAGGTGTCACTACAAAAGCTAAGGTGGGGGGGGGGGGGGGGGGGAGAGGGGGTGAAACACTGACTGTCAGGCAGAGCCTTCTACACACAGCCCAGCCTGCCCCCCCCCCCCCCCTGCCACTATCACACACTGACTCTTTAAAGTCTTTCTTTGGCGGGAGGGGAGGGGGGTGGGGTCAGAGTCATCAGCTGTCAGCTCCATCACCCTGTCTCTACAGACACACACTTCCATATGTCAGGGGACACAGGAGACAGAGACTAGACAGTGACGGTAGGGTTGTGACCCTACACACACCCACTATAGCTCTGTGTCATAGGGCTGCCTTGCTAAGAGACAGTGACCATGAAGCATCACTGTGACGCCCATCCCTGCCTACCTGGTCTTGTCTTTGCTGGGTGAAACACCCAGCCACAGTCACACACTCGTTTCGATACCTGCTGCTGCTGAACACAATGACGTCTAGTATGGAGCAGTGTGCACCTGTTTCTGCTCCTCAAAGCATGAAGGGAGAGGGCCTGTCAGTGAGTGAGGGTGGCGCTGCATAGCAGGTGTGTCCACACCACGCCTGCCAATACACAAGGCTGCTGCCGCTGACCAGACGCCTATGTCACCTGACACCTATGTGGAAAGCCCACTGCGCCCTCGGCTGTAAGGGGAATGGGGGGGAGTAAGGCTACACACCGGTATTAATTTGGGGGTCACGTAGTATCTTGTATAGAGTGCGAGTGGAAAAAACTGTTGGTGATTTTCACAGATTTTTTAAAGCATGAAATGATGCACTGTGCACTTGTTTTTTGGATTGAGGACATATAGCAATACCAGGTAGTCACGAGAAAGTTGGAAATAACCATCAAATGAGGTTTTCCTGTATTCCTACAGCGTTGACCCCGCGCATGCATATTGCGGTAAGGAAGCTAGCAGACGACAAAGGACTGAGAGGGGTACAGTGTTTGCTGAAAAATTAAAAAATTTCAAACCTACCAAATTTGTTCAAAATCACACGAGTTTTGAGTCAGAGGCTAGTCTTTCACAAAAAGTGGTTTTTATTTCTGTGGACGTCTTAGTACGTGCGGTATGAATATAAAAGTTACATAGAAAAACAGAAGGAAAAGAGTGATTTTTTAATACCGGTGTGCAGCCTGTATAAGTGGAAGATGATGAGGACGGAAGAGGAAGAGACAGAGTAGTGGTAGCCGGTATGCGGGCCAGCAATGTGGGCGGGCGGTGTCAGACGCCATGATGCAATAAGTGCCGGCAGCAGACTGATTGCAGGCTGAAGCAGATAGTTTGGGGGGTGGCGCGCGGCAGTAGCCCAGCTCCTCTCGTCTGCTCACGGCTGTCTGTCGTCTGGTGCCATCTGACACAGGATGGAAACAAAGCGGTTAAAACCCGTCATTGTCTTCTCCTTTTTCTGTTCACTTCTGCCGCTTCTCTTTTTGTCTTTTTTGCCGAAACTGTCTCTTTGTTGGTTGATTTCTTCAAGATCCAACTTCGATGCTCAAAAACCCTTCTTTAATTAAGGCACGTCCAGAGCTCTTTCCCTGTATTCATGTTCTATGAGGTCACGTCATGGTGATGGCTGTGTTGTAATCCTTGTTCCCACTGTGTACAGTCAGCATCCAGGCCCTTTGAGGTGATAAACAAACACAAAGCTAAGGTGATTCTCCTGCTACAATCAAGTGTTCAACGGCTGTTATTGTTCATTGTTATGTGTGCGCGTGCGTGTGTGTGTGTGTGCGTGTGTGTGTGTGTGTGGTGTGAGAGTGTGTGTGTGTGCACGCGCGCGCACACTTCTAAGCCTCCAAAGGAGTCAAAGGACAAACTTTCTGGATTCGTGTATGTACATTGCTGGTAGTGCATAGTGCTGTATGATATGTGACACGGGACAAAGTTGTCATGATCATGGGTTTGGTTAGTGTTCAACTGCAGGAGCTATTTCGCGTGTTGAATTATATCGTTCTATCTTATCAGTAAGTAAGAGTTATAGTGGACTGTGGATGAAACACTATGCCCTCTGTGACAGCTGTGACCCCATCCTATGCCCACTGTGACAGCTGTGACTCCATCCTATGCCCTCTGTGACAGCTGTGACCCCATCATATGCCCACTGTGACAGCTGTGACCCCATCATATGCACACTGTGACAGCTGTGACCCCATCATATGCCCACTTTGACAGCTGTGACCCCATCCTATGCCCACTGTGACCCCATCCTATGCCCACTGTGACAGCTGTGACCCCATCATATGCCCACAGTGACAGCTGTGACCCCATCGTATGCACACTGTGACAGCTGTGACCCCATCCTATGCCCACTGTGACAGCTGTGACCCCATCATATGCCCACTTTGACAGCTGTGACCCCATCCTATGCCCACAGTGACAGCTGTGACCCCATCCTATGCCCACAGTGACAGCTGTGACCCCATCCTATGCCCACAGTGACAGCTGTGACCCCATCCTATTCCCTCTATGACAGCTGTGACCCCATCCTATTCCCTCTATGACAGCTGTGATCCCATCCTATGCCCTTTGTGACAGCTGTGACCTAATTCTATGCCCACAGTGACAGCTGTGACCCCATGCCCATCTTGTTAGGCAGAGAGGTGTGAAAGCAGTGTGCAGACATGTGTTCAGGTCTGATTTCCTATGCTGCTGTCCAGACACCTCATTTTTGTCGGTCTTTGCATGACGAGCAGAAGAACGTGGCATTGTGGTATGAACTCTTTAGTTCAGTTCATCCAAGCTTGTGCACACTACAGTGTCACATCTACACAGTAAACATCTCCACCTCGTAAAAGATTCTGAAGTGTTAGATCCAAACTAATGACTGGTCACTTAGTCTTTGTCACTGCTTTTCTTCCAACTATGTGTGTGTGTGTGTGTGTGTGTGTGTGTGTAGTGTGTGTGTGTGTGGTGTGTGTGTGTGTGTGTGTGTGTGTGTGTGTGTGTGTGTGTGTGTGTGTGTGTGTGTGTTGGGAGGATAGTCTAGTGGTTAGAGTGTTGCGTTCGCGATTTGACAGACTGGGATAAAGCCACCACCACCAAGACGCCCTTTCAGGAGAATTTTCCCCAGGAGTAAAATCAGTACCGACTAGACTCCCCCTAAAAATTCCTCGGATGAGACTAAAAACTGAGGCCCCGTGAGTGAACGCACGCAGAACATCTTGCGCACACATTAAAACCCGTTTGGCATTTCGGAAGAGTAGGCCATTCGTGCTGTTAGGAGCGGATGACGCAAAGTTGAGTAAATATGAAAAACGCAGCGCATGCATACTGGTGTAGTGTTTCAACATCATTCTCAAAGTCGGGATGTGACTGCTGTAAAAGTGGGCAAAAACTGTCGCTTTGGCAAAACTCTCACCATTGGCAAAACTCTCACCATCTCTCACCATTGGCAAAACTCTCACCATTAGCAAAACTCTCACCATTGGCAAAACTCTCACCATCTCTCACCATTGGCAAAACTCTCACCATTGGCAAAACTCTCACCATTGGCAAAACTCTCACCATTGGTACACTAAGCTCTAGCCCAGGGAGAAAAAAACAAAAACAAAAACAAAAACAAAACACAAAAAACACAAAAACCAAAACAAAACCAAAACCAAAACTAACCAACAAAACAAAACAAAACCCCAGCAGCAATCAAAAGAAAACGAAAAGAAGCAAAGCGGGAAGAGATGAAGACTGTGTCAGATGTCGTTCAAAGTTGCTCCAAGTATCGGAGAAAAAGGTCAGCAGTCACAGTGTGACTACACCTTGCAGCAGCATAAAGGAAACCGCCACTTTTGACTTTGTTTCTTCCCTAGACATGTCCACAGTGATACTCTTTCTGAGAAAGTCAACCAGAACTCACAAGGGCAGTAGAAAGAGGCGCTCAAACTATACACGTTTTTATTCATTTATCTGTTTCTTTAAAATTGTTATTGCAGTTCAAGTAGAAATGTCATTTCTATGGAAAAGAGAAAACGGGAAATACACCCAAGTAAATTTTCATTTTTTGTCTCTGTCTGTCCGTCCGTCTGCCTGTTTTCTATCTGTCACTCACACACACGCACACACACACACATACACACGCACGCACGCATGCACACACACGCACACTTTTGTGTGCACACACATGCATGCGTACACACAAGCGTGCACAGACAAGCACACGCGTGCGCACACACACATGCATTTTTTTTCCAGCTTGAATTAATAATAATGTACACACTATACTAATGACAGTAACTTTACCAATGTTCTGGATAGCCTAGGGGTCAGAGTGATATCCTTTGCACACGTGATCTGCTGAACTGGGTTCGAATCTCGTTTATGAGGATTTTTTCCCTCTGGAGTTAAAATCAGCACTAACTCCACTCCCCTAAAAGTCCTTCGGATGAGACTATAAACCGAGGTTGCGTGTGTGAACGCGTGCAGAACATCTTGCGCACACATTAAAACCCGTTCTCCCAAAAGACCAAATGACTTTTTTTTCTGTCAAATAAAACCCCGCAGGCTCACTGGTGTCATGCTGACACACTATCCTGGAGACGGGAATGCGGCTACCTTAATGGCAGGAAAACACGTTACGTTAGAGAACAAGCTGACCGTTGGTGAACCTCGGAGCTGTCACTGGAAAAGAACAGGACAGAGAAGAAGCCAGCTCTTCCCGGCTAGCAGGGATGTCGATTGAATGGTAGCTTCAGTGCCTCACTACCTTCTAGCTTCCAGTTTCAGTGCCTCACTACCTTCTAGCTTCCAGTTTCAGTGCCTCACTACCTTCTAGCTACCACTTTCAGTGGCTCACTACCTTCTAGCTACCAGTTTCAGTGGCTTACTACCTTCTAGCTACTAGCTTCAGTGGCTCACTACCTTCTAGCTACTAGCTTCAGTGGCTCACTACCTTCTAGCTATAGCTAGCTTCAGTGGCTCACTACCTTCTAGCTTCAGTGGCTCACTACCTTCTAGCTACTAGCTTCAGTGGATCACTACCTTCTAGCTACCAGCTTCAGTGGATCACTACCTTCTAGCTACTAGCTTCAGTGGCTCACTACCTTCTAGCTACTAGCTTCAGTGCCTCACTACCTTCTAGCTACTAGCTTCAGTGCCTCACTACCTTCTAGCTTCAGTGCCTCACTACCTTCTAGCTACTAGCTTCAGTGCCTCACTACCTTCTAGCTTCAGTGCCTCACTACCTTCTAGCTACTAGCTTCAGTGCCTCACTACCTTCTAGCTACTAGCTTCAGTGGCTTACTACCTTCTAGCTATTAGCTTCAGTGGATCACGACCTTCTAGCTACCAGCTTCAGTGGCTCACTACCTTCTAGCTACCAGCTTCAGTGGCTCACTACCTTCTAGCTACCAGCTTCAGTGGCTCACTACCTTCTAGCTACTAGCTTCAGTGGCTCACTACCTTCTAGCTACCAGCTTCAGTGGCTCACTACCTTCTAGCTACTAGCTTCAGTGGCTCACTACCTTCTAGCTACTAGCCTCAGTGGCTCATTACCTACTAGCTTCAGTGGCTCACTACCTTCTAGCTACTAGCTTCAGTGGCTCACTACCTTCTAGCTTCAGTGGCTCACTACCTTCTAGCTACTAGCTTCAGTGGCTCACTACCTTCTAGCTTCAGTGGCTCACTACCTTCTAGCTATCAGCTTCAGTGGCTCACTACCTTCTAGCTATTAGCTTCAGTGCCTCACTACCTTCTAGCTATTAGCTTCAGTGCCTCACTACCTTCTAGCTATTAGCTTCAGTGGCTCACTACCTTCTAGCTACCAGCTTCAGTGGATCACTACCACAAGTGACAATGATGATGATGATGATGATGATGATGATGATGATGATGATGATGATGGTGGTGGTGGTGGTGGTGGTAGTGTGGTGGTAGTGGTGGTGGTGGTGGTGTGGTGGTGGTGGTGGTGGGTAGTGGTGATGGTGGTGGAGGAAGTGTGTGTGTGTGTGTGTGTGTGTGTGTGTGTGTGTGTGACCTTAGGTATTTTGCAATGTAAGGGAAAAGAATTGCAACGCATCCTGTTTCTAGTTTCCGCTGCAAGTAGGTTATCATTTGTTTACGCAAGTACATGATATCTCCTTGAAGTGGGGAATGAATAATGTACTGCTCATCAATGTGCTCCTTTGTTATACGGAAGCGATTTCATCTCTTGCGGTTTACAGGGAACAATCAATGGAACCTTTTCCTGACCTTTTTAACTTGGCCTTCAAAAGACGGGAGAAAACAGAAGAAAAAAGTTAAAACATGCTTGCGTATGTTCTTTCGAAATTCTTCTTCTTCTTCTTCTTCTTCTTCTTCTTTGCTGAATGGAACGTTGATTTCTTTGTTACAGTGCCTCCAGCTTGACATAGCCCTCTCTCTCTCTCTCTCTCTCTCTCTCTCTCTCTCTCTCTCTCTCCCTCTCTGTATCACAGAGAGAGAGAGAGAGAGAGAGAGAGAGAGAGAGAGAGAGAGAGAGAGAGAGAGAGTTGTACAAGCATTGTGATATATTTTCAAAATGCTTTCATTTCAAACAAAGTCTGCGATTGGTATAATCGCAGAGATATTTTATCCCTCATGCACAGATTTAAACTAAATGTTTTCCGGACAAAATACGCGAAAGATGTAAACTATATTGCGGGGAGATTACAAATAGTCATGTTATTTTTTTATTATGGACATTTAAAAGCATTTTTACCTGCTGTACCAAGTTTGTCACTGGATCATATTTTGTCTGAACCGTCGTTACTGTTGGACATTGTGTTAGGGTCCATAAGAAGTCCAATAACTCAGTTTTTGCAGTATGTTAAAGGTAGCATTTATTCAATACTGTTGTCTTACATTTTTCAGTTACTGTTTGCTTTTTCTTGCTAAATGTTTTTCACCTCTAATGTTGCTAAATGTGAATAGACGTTAAACTGAAAATATACAATTACACATACGCACGCATGCTCGCACGCACGCGCACACACACACATGCACACACGCACGCACACACACACACATACACACACACATACACACACACAAACACACACACACAGTTCATTTAATTGAATATCTTTGTTTTACTACTACGGACTAAAATTAATTAATTCACTGATAGAGTGTGTATGTGTGTGTGGGGGGGACTCTTTAAGTCGCCTTGTTTTGGTTTAAACAACATTTTGTTTAACAAATCATGCACCTGCATACTTACAATAGAGAAACAACAAGCTAAAAGCTGGGAGTGTATTCAACAGCAATGACAGGTTCAGTCTGTAATTAGCCAGCTGACGGACATAATGACAACACCCCATCACCCCACCCCCCAAAAAAGATAATAAAGAGGCCAAGGGGAATTACACCATATAAATTCATGTACTTTAATGCACCTAGATTTTTCAAGTAGATTACAAGGACACACAAGGCAGCAGTTCATAAATAAGTTAGCCAATTCAACTTGCAGTGAACTATTACTGTACAACAACGAAAAACAGAAAGAAAAATAATAATAAAATAAAAAAACAACAACAACATAATAATAATAATAATAATAATAATAATAATAATAATGTATGGAATTTATATAGCGCTGAATCTTGTAAAGCAACAAATCAAAGCGCTCACATGACAGTATACACTGTACAGTCAAGTCATTACATAACAAATGACACAAAAACAGCAACATGAGCTGTTGCCAGTGGTTTTGGTTTGGACATGAATTTCTGACCTATTTGGAATACTGGTCTACTAGTGTCTGTCTGGGACTGCTGGCTGCCATTCACAAGGAACTGAGCTGATGGTGTGCAGCACTGGGGGCAGCTAGACTTAGTGGCGGCAGGGGCTGCGCTGCGTTGAACAGAGGGCATGCCAGCAGAACTACAATGTTCTGCAGCTCCCCTATGGCTACCGCATAACTAACTATAATAATAATAATAATAATAATAATAATAATGTATGGAACTTATATAGCGCTGAATCTTGTACAGCAACAAATCAAAGCGCTCATGGTGGATAGTGGATTTGTCGGTGGTCTACAGGTAACGCGCCTGTCTAGAAAGCGAAAAGTCCGGGTCGGAGAAGTGTGCGGTGGTTGGAATCCTGTTTGGGCCCGTAACTTTTTCCCCCCATCCA
>CM054153.1:37039786-37042286 GCA_028751875.1 Rapana venosa
ACCCTAGCACTTACAGGTTGCACAGCTCAACCACGTTTAATTTGTATGTGAAGAAGAGTAGCAAGAAGACAGCTGCAATAATCAATCATTGACGATTGCAATAATTAGTTATTGACTATTTGCAATAGTCAATCATCGACAATTGAAATAATCAGTTATTGACGATTGCATTCATCGATCATTGACGATTGCAATAATCAATGACTGGCATATGCAATCATCAATCTTCGACAGTTGCACTGATTATAGACGATGCAAACCAGACTGCTGCTGCATTTGCAGCTGTGCTTGAGAATGGACAAGTAACACATGGCTTAATGTGTCGAGCTTTTCAGCTCATTCACACAAGGGACTTCGGGGGAAGGGACGTCAATCGAATCTAACAGCAAACACAATGAACAATTGAATTTCACATCAAGAGTCTTCGCAAATGGGAACGACTTTGCGGTAATGACCAATGATATGACATCAAGAAGAACAAAACAGTATGAACGACACTGTCGCTATTATCAAACACATCTGTCAGTAGGATAGGGACGCAGTAGAGAGGTCTCATGTCCTGTGTATTTTGTTCAACGAGAAGAAGAAAGTGAAGGAATATCAGAGACAGTGGCAACTTATGCATTTTTTGCCTATATATCTGCTTTTTAATGTCCTCTCTCTCTCTCTCTCTCTCTCTCTCTCTCTCTCTCTCTCTCTCTCTCCTCTGTCTGTCTGTCTGTCTGTCTGTCTGTCTGTCTCTATCTCTCTCTCCTCTCTCTCTCTCACACACACACACTGTTTCTGCCATCCTCTGTCTGCTGTCTCTGTCTCTGTCTCTCTCTCTCTCTCTCTCGCTCTCGCATACTCCAGTTTGGTGCACACGCAGAAAACACAATTAAAACAGCAAAATTCAGCTGACTCGACAGGATTTTTCTGTGAGGCGAGGGGGGTGGGGTAGGGTGGAGGGGTGGAGGGGTAGGTGTTTTTGCTGTAGCTTTTTGTGTTCGGATTACATTCTAACTGATACTGTTTGTGATAGTTTTCTTTTCCCTTTCCAGACAGGCGAGATGGTGGGGGAGGGGATGATGGCGGTGGTGGTGATGGTCGGGGAGGTGGGGGTGGGGGTGGTGATGGCGTAGGTGAGAATAAAGCGGATAAATAGGACTTGTTTGGAGATATCTTTGACCTTTTCGAAATCTCTCTCTCTCTCTCTCTCTCTCTCTCTCTCTCTCTCTCTCTCTCTCTCTCTCTCTGCCTCCATGTCAGTTCTGTCTGTCTGTCTGTCTGTCTGTCTGTCTGTCTCTCTCTCTCTCTCTCTCTCTCTCTCTCTCTCTCTCTATCTGTTTGTTTCTCTCTCTCTGTGTCTTCCTCTCTGTCTGTCTGTCTGTCTCTCACTCCCCCTCTCTCTCTCTTTCTCACTGCCTCCATGTCAGTGTGTCTCTCTCCCTCGCTCTTTCTCTCTGTTTCTTTCTCTCTCTGTCTCTGTCTCTCTCTCCCTCTATCTGTCACTGTCTGCCTTTCTCTGCCTCCATGTCAGTCTGTCTCTCTTTCTCTCTCCCTCTCTCTTTCTCTCTGTTTCTGTCTCTCTCTGTCTCTCTGTCTCCCTCTCTCTTTCTCTCTGTTTCTGTCTCTCTCTGTCTCTCTGTCTCTGTCTCTCTGTCTCTTTCTCTCTCTCTCTCTCTCTCTCTCTCTCTCTCTCTCTCTCTCTCTCTCTCTCTCTCTCTCTCTCTCCCCTCTCTCTCACTCTCTGTCTCTCTGTGTTATAGTCCTAGCACTGATATATCACAGTATGGTGTACACTGATATATTACTGTATGGTGTACACTGATATATTGCAATATGGTGACACTGATATATTACAGCATGGTGTACAGTGATATATTACAGTATGGTGTACACTGATATATTACAGTATGGTGTACACTGATATATTACAGTATGGTGTACACTGATATATTACAGTGTGGTGTAAACTAATATATTTCAGTATGGTGTAAACTGATATATTACAGTATGGTGTACACTGATATATTACAGTATGGTGTACACTGATATATTACAGTGTGGTGTGCACTGATATATTACAGTATGGTGTACACTGATATATTGCAATATGGTGACACTGATATATTACAGTATGGTGTACACTGATATATTACAGTGTTGTGTGCACTGATATATTACAGTATGGTGTACACTGATATATTACAGTATGGTGTACACTGATATATTACAGTGTGGTGTACACTGATATATTACAGTATGGTGTACACTGACATATTACAGCCATAAGCGCCTGGGCTTTATCACAGTTCTTGATTAAACCATTGACTCTGGGGGCAACAGCAAAGTGAGAGGCTGTATGACCAGTGGCTTTTCCACTCATGGAATTCCACTTTACAGCTTAGTCTTTAGTGATCGACTATGACTCTCTAACTAGGAGGCTTGACTTGCACAGTCCTTATGTGCTGCAGCCCTGGGGGCTAGTTGGCCTTTGGAGAACATCTCCAACGCTGAC
>CM054153.1:37047286-37069786 GCA_028751875.1 Rapana venosa
GATATTTCACTGTCCAATATGTCATTAAATGTGATTTCATCCACTTCATGAAATAGTTTCCTTCTTCATTAACAACTCCATCATTGAAAACAGATTCAAAGTGACGAATCCACTCATCCTCTGAAATGTTATTAGTAATAACACTACGTCCTCTGTGTTTACAGATTTCACTTCAGAACTGGTTAGGATTGTTAACAGAAGCCAGCATTTTGTTCACACAACAATTTCTATGTGTTTGCTCTTTCTTTTCAAGTAAGGTCTTATATTCCTTTCTCACTTCTGCATATGTTTTTGTAATCTTCATTCGATTTTGTTTTCTTGCACTTTCTAAGATGTCTTTTTACCTCCCTTTTCTTTACAAGGCACTCACTATCAAACCACCTGGCTCGCTGTCTTTTTGGTCTTCCAAGCACAAGCTTTCTTTTCATTGACTCAGCTGCTTCATTTAATGCTCTAGTGAACACAGACACTGATTCCTCTAAATCATTATCAGCAAGAGTGATTGCTCTGTCTAACTGAATCTTGAAGTTTTCAGATTCCACATTATTGATTAAAGTAACAGCCTGGTCTTCTGACCAAATTATCTTTTCCATAGTAACAGGCCAGACCACAGAAGTTTGAGTGCATGAGACACTTACAAAACAATACAATTCGAATGGCATGTGTTCTGATTCAATTTTGTCAGATACAGTCATTCTGTCAAAAATTCCACAAACGTCAAAACTCGCCAAAAAATAGTCTACAACACTCTGCCCGTGTTCAGACAAATATGTAAAGTTGCCTGAATCATCTAGGTCTGGACAACCATTAAGCAGTTTTAGATTAAAGCAAGCACACATGTCAAGCAGTTTTTTTTACCAAAATCATTTACCACCAAATCCTGTGACGTTTTGTTACTCTGAATGGAAACTGATTTATCAAAAATATCTAGATAATCAGACTTGAGGTTCTGAACTTGCAAGTTACCAGTGCAGGCATTAAAATCACCACTACAAAGAAGGTGGACATCGTCATCACTAGCTAATAAGTCACCAATTTGTCTTTCAACGTCCACTATAACACAGTCTGACTCAGCCTGATCACAGAATGGGTTACCATAAGGAGGAATATAAGTACTTAGGTATAAGATATCTTTTGGGCTACCTAACAATTGTCCAGACAGTTTAAGAATGATAACATTTTCAACATCACTCCATACTTCAGTAACATGTTTTGTCATATGCTTTCTTAACAACACCAAGATACCACCTGACTTCCGACCATGATGAGACAGCTTCACTGCCGGACAAACATACTTATCAAAACTTTGAAAAATATATGACACATCAAAATTTTTGTCAACAAAAGTTTCTGTTAAACAAACAATATCAAAATTACTAACATAAGTTATCCAGTCCAAGTCTTGATATTGGTTGCATGACTGTGTAAGAATGAGTTGAGTGCAAGCGCTTTGATTTGTCTGTGCAAGATACAGCGCTATATAAGTTCCATTTATTATTATTATTATTATTATTATTATAAGTCTTTCAGCTTACTTACAAGACCTGCTACATTGAACAAAAGAAAAGATAGTGACTGGGGCCGGCCTCTGTCCTAGCTGTTGGCATCACCAACAGGCACATCGGAGTGACTGTCTTCAGTGCCCACATCCCAACCCATGTCAGTGGGTTCTGGAGCATTCAGAACAGGAGGGATGACATCGTCCTCAGTCAGGTGGTCCTGTCCCTCAGCACATGACTGTTGAAGCATGCAGTCGATTCAGGGCTGGAAAGGGGATGCTTCCCGTCCACGACCTTTTCCTTGCTGCTTGGCACGTTCAGCTTGAGTTGACACAGCACCACCACCACCAGGTGTCCCAGCAACGTCATGAGTACGTCCTTTAGCTGCAGATTGTTGGCCTTGAGCCCGAAGATTGTAAACTGCACTTCTGCTTTGACTTCCGTTGGTGCTGGTACTTTGCTCTTGCTCTTTTGACTCTTCAGTTAGGTTGGAGTTCTCTGGAATCTGCTGCAGATTTTCTGAAGTATGTGACATGCATCTGGCAACCCTGGTTACTGGACAAGTTCCCTTCTTCGTTAAGGTGGATGAGGGTCTTTTGGCTCCATGTGAAGGAACAGTTCTGTTTGCTGTCAGGGCTGGGAAGTCACATCTTGATAGACAGTATGAAGAGCTGTCCTGGTTATCCTGTGTTTTACCTAGGACTGTGTCACTTTCAAGATTTCCCTTTGCACCCTTAGACTGATCTGTTGTGTCATACCCAAAGTGCTGCGTTTTGCGTTTTGCTTTGACTCTGATGCCATGGTTGGCCTTCTTTCAGGATTGTTCTATTTTGGAGGTCATGGGAGTATACAGCATCATCTGTGATCAGCTTGTCATATCGTAGATTACACTTCAGGCCTTTCTCTCTGAACTGGCGACGTAGAGGGAAAAGTCCCTTCCTCTTCTGTTGAATGTTTTCAGAGAATGCTTCTTTCACAAAGACATTCTGAAATCCCTCACATTTCTTCAGCTTATGTGTATTTTTTAGCACTAGCATTTTTTGAAGGTGAGACTGGAACTTCACAGCGGTGGCTCTTCCAGTCTTGTAAATACGGTCAGAGTGCAAGTCCTCTTCAATGCCCATCCCAGCCTGTACTGTTTCCCGGATCTTTTCCTCACTGGCTGTCAGGAAGTTGGCACCTTCCTGCAGTGGAAGCCCAAAGAAGAGGAGGTTGTTTCTTCTACTTTTATTGTCCAATAGTCACATTTTTTCTGAAAAGACATTGATCGTCTCCCTCAGGCTGTGACCTGCTGACTGCAAGAAGTGGCATTGCTCTTCCAGCAGCTTGTGACTGTTGATGAGCTGAGCTTGCTGTTCTACTAACTGACACAAACGGTGGTCAATTTTCTTCTCCACACTGGACAGTTTCTTTTCCATTGTTAGGAAATGTTTTTCAACGTTTTGCTCATGACGAAAACTGTTTGATTCCATCCTTGATACAGCATCCTGCAGAGTTTGAGCCATATCTGCATGTAGACGGGCAAGGGGATGTTCCCCTGGGTGGAAACTGTCATGATGACTGGGTGGTGTATTGTTATCACAGTGTGCATCTGGCCTAGAGGAGGATCCCTGTCTGTACCCCCCACTATGGCTATGGCCTCGAGAAGTTGGAGATGATTTCCGTTCGTACCCCCTCCCAAATGTAGGACCAGGGTTTGACTCTATACCACCACACATCATCAAATGACATGACAGGAAAACAGTTACCATTATTGTAGCAGTTCCATATAATGTCCACGCATTGGCAGAAATTATGTACCTGAATTTCTGTCATGGGTCATTTTTCATTGTCTGCAGAAACCTGACGGTAGCAAGGGAAAGTAAGTCATAATGCAGTCTCTGCACTCTCTGTTGAACATCAGTAATTGTTGCATACTTGCTCCACGAACCATTCAGCTGCTCATGACTGACAGCAGGAGTGCAGCAGTACAGCACCGCTAACACCACTGCCACACACAGTGTCCTCACACCACTCACTGGCCAGCACAACACAAGCTGGTGTCTACTGCAGCCACACAGTTCAATGTACCTTTGTACATCAAGTTTTGAAAAGTCCAATAAAACTGTCCACAAGTGACTCTTGCAGATACATTTCGTACCGGCATGATCACGGAGACATGAGGAATTAAAAACAAACAAATGTCAATCAATAACAAACCATTAATTAATCAGATTAACCAATTAACAAGAGCTCAACATGAATGTGCGTCTTGTCTCCAACGTAAACTTAGTTCACCCGGAGAGAAAAAGAGAGAAAGAGAGAGAGAGAAAGAGAGAGAAAAAAGAGAGAAAGGGAGTGAGAGGAAAGAGAGAGAGAGAGAGAGAGAGAGAGAGAGAGAGAAAAGAGAGAGAAAGAGAGAGAGAGAGAGAGGAGAAAAGAGAGAGAAAAAAGAGAGAAAGGAGTGAGAGAGAAAGTGAGAGTGAGAGAGAAAGAGAGAGAAAGATAGAGAGAGAGAAAGATAGAAGAGAGAAAAAGAAAGAGAGAGAGAGAAAGAAGAGAGAGAGAAAGAGAGAGGGGAGAGAGAAAGAGGGAGAGAGAAAGAGAGAGAAAAGAGTAGAGAGAGAGAAAAAGAGAGAAAGAGTAGAGAGAGAAAAAGAAGAGAGAGAGAGAGAGAGAGAGAAGAGAGAGAGAGAGAGAGAGAGAGAGAGAGAGAAAAGAGAGAGAGAGAGAAAGAGAGGGGAAAGAGAGAGAAAAGAGAGAGAGAGAGAAAGAGAGAGAGGAGAAAAGAAGAGAGAGAGAGAGAGGAGAGAGAGAGAGAGAGAGAGAGAAAAGAGAGAATTTCGCCAATGGGTTATTCCTGGTAAAGAGGGGGAGAAAGAAAATCCGTGCAACAACAAATCTTATTCGGCCATTGGTGTCCTTTGTTCTCACGAACCCCCCCCCCCCCCCCCCCCACCCCCCCTCCCCACCCCCCCTTCACCCGGCACTCCTCTGACAAAGGAGGGAGGGGGAGAATAAGAACGGGAGGAGGAGAGATAAGGGGAGAACAAGAAAAGGGGGGGGGAGAGAGGGAGAGAAAAGGTGTGAAGAGGAAAGGGAGGAGAGAGATGGGGAAGGAGGAGAGAGAAAAACGGAGGGATGGATGGAGAGAGAGAGAGAGAGAGAGAGAGAGAGAGAGAGAAAAGATTAGAGAGAGATTGAGATAGAGACAGACAGACAGACAGACAGGCAGGCAGACAGACAGATAGGGCCTATGAATGAATGGTTCAAGATGACGGTCGCCCACGCGTACAAGCTGTTGGTTGTAGAACGTTGAGATCTTTTCGATCTTCTCCAATTACTTGTTAACATTCTCACACTTCTCTGAAATCCCTTCTTATTTTTAACACTTACGCTATGATACCAACAAATGAAAGCCAAGACAAGAAAATGCACACGTTGTCTCTTTTAAACAAAAGCATCAGTGTTAGCGTCCTACTTTAGCTTGTGACCAAAACCAGTTCCGAGATACTTATAATCACAAACACTTTCAACATCTTGGTTATGAATAATGATATTCTCAGAAGTGTGCTCTGATCTTATGAAATCAATAGGAAGTTGTTTTTTGTTTGTTTTAGAAACTTAACGCCAGAAAGGCCTGCCTCATCCCAGCTCTGGCCAAACATGGTGAGAGCTGGACCATGGTCTGGGACTGACCCAGATAAAGAGACAAAAGAGCACTGTCGTTCAAAACTGTCCCAAGAAAGGAATTGTCATCATGACTTCAGCAAGCATTTGTGTATAGAATGTACAGAAGCAGCCAGAGAACGCATCCCTGTGGAGAGCCAGCACAGGCAGCTCTAAGCGATGAAGACATTTTGTTGCAAGAACCTTGTGGTCTCTTGGTTGAAAATTATATCATCCAGTGAACGAGTTGATTGGCTACGTGTTGATATTTATAAAAGGGAAAACAGAACACATGTTGATGTTTTTAACAGGGAAACAGAACACATGCTGATGTTTATAAAAGGGAAAACACAAAACATGTTGATGTTTATAAAGGGAAAACAGAATACATGTCCATGTTTATAAAAGGGAAAACGGAACACATGTTGATGTTTATAAAGGAAAAACAGAACACATTTTGATGTTTATAAAGAAGAAAACAGAACACATGTTGATATTTATAAAGGGAAAACAGAACACATGTTGATGTTTATAAAGAAGGAAACAGAACACATGTTGATGTTTATAAAGAAGAAAAGAGAACACATGTTGATGTTTATATAGAAGAAAACAGAACACATATTGATGTTTAAAAAAAGGAAAAACGGAATACATGTTGATGGTTATAAAGAAAAAAATAGAACACATGTTGATGTTTACAAAGGGAGAACAGAAAACATGTTGATTGTTATAAAGAAGAAAACAAAACATATCTTGATGTTTGAAAAAAGGAAAAACAGAACACATGTTGATGTTTATAAAAGGGAAAACAAAACACATGTTGATGTTTATAAAAGGGAAAACAGAACACATGTTCATGGTTATATAGAAGAAAACAGAACACATGTTGATGTTTATAAAGAAGAAAACAGAACACATGTTGATGTTTAGAAAAGGAAAACAGAACACATGTTGATGTTTATAAAGGGAAAACAGAACACATGTTGATGTTTTAACAGGGAAAACAGAACACATGTTGATGTTTACAAAGGGAAAACAGAACACATGTTGATGTTTTTAACAGGGAAAACAGAACACATGTTGATGTTTATAAAAGGGAAAACAGAACACATGTTGATGTTTATAAAAGGGAAAACAGAACACATGTTGATGTTTTAAAAAAGGAAAACGCAACACATGTTGATGTTTATAAAGAAGAAAACAGAAAACATGTTGATGTTTAAAAAAAGGAAAAACAGAACACATGTTGATATTTATAAAGGAGAAAACAGAAAACATGTTGATGTTTAAAAAAAGGAAAAACAGAACACATGTTGATATTTATAAAGAAGAAAACAGAACACATGTTGATATTTATAAAGAAGAAAACAGAACACATGTTTATCTTTATATAGAAAAAAACAAAACACATGTCTATATTTATATAGAAGAAAACAGAACACATGTTTATATCTATATAGAAGAAAACAGAACACATGTTGATGTTTATAAAGAAGAAAACAGAACACATGTTGATGGTTATAGAGAAGAAAACAGAACACATGTTGATGGTTATAGAGAAGAAAACAGAACACATGTTGATGTTTATAAAGAAGAAAACAGAAGACATGTTGATGGTTATAGAGAAGAAAACAGAACACATGTTGATGGTTATAGAGAAGAAAACAGAACACATGTTGATAGTTTAAGCGCTTTGATTTGTTGCTTTACAAGATTCAGCGCTATATAAATTCCATACATTATTATTATCATTATTTATAAAGAAGAAAACAGAACACATGTTGATGGTTATAGAGAAGGAAACGGAACACATGTTGATGGTTATACAGAAGGAAACAGAACACATGTTGATGGTTATATAGAAGAAAACAGAACACATGTTGATGGTTTAAGCGCTTTGATTTGTTGCTTTACAAGATTCAGCGCTATATAAATTCCATACATTATATTATTATTATTATTATTATTATTATTATTATTATTATTATTATTATTATTATTATTATTATTATTATTTATAAAGAAGAAAACAGAACACATGCTGATGTTCATAAAGAAGGAAACAGAAGACTCCTCACCTGACCTGGTTTCGTTCTTCCATTCACGTGGCTGCTTCGTTGCTTGTGACAATGGACGAGAGAAAGAGTGCATTTAAAAAAATCTGACAGAAGAATGAAAGGGGGAAAAAGGACGAAAGTGGACCCCAAAATAAAGGAAAATGAGAGATGATGCAACGAGGGGAAAGAAAGTGACGGTACTTTATTCATAATGCGCCTAACTTTCCAAAAATCGATTCATTTCAAAGCGTTTCCCGTCTATACGATTAATAAACAGCAGAACAAGAACAGACCCTTTGTTTACACCAACAAGTCAAAAATGAGCATGGCTTCTCTGTGTCGGTCTGCCTGTCTTTCTGCCCGCCTCTCTGTCTGTCTGTTTGTCTGTCTGTCTCTGTCTCTGTCTCTCTCTCTCTCTCTCTCTCTCTCTCTCTCTCTCTCTCCTCTCTCCTCTCTCTCTCTCTCTCTCTCTCTCTCTCTCTCTCTCTCTCTCTCTCTCTCTGCTTGCATGCCCGCAGACACGTTGAAACCTTAAATATATTAGAGAGAAAAAGGAAAGAGAAGAAAGCTGTGGCAGAGGATGGGAGGACAACAGACAGATTGACAGGCAGGCAGACGGACAGACAGACAGGAAAACAGACAGACATGGAGACAGACAGATTAACAGGCAAACAGACAGACATGCAGACAGACAGACAGACAAGAAAACAGCCAGACATGCAGACAGATTGACAGGCAAACAGACAGACATGGAGACAGACAGACAGACATGCAGACATGCAGACAGATTGTCAGGCAAACAGACAGACATGCAGACAGACAGATTGACAGGCAAACAGACAGACATGCAGACAGACAGACATGCAGACAGACAGACATGCAGACAGATTGACAGGCAAACAAACAGACATGCAGATAGAAAGATTGACAGGCAAACAGACAGACATGCAGACAGACAGATTGACAGGCAAACAGACAGACATGCAGACAGACAGACATGCAGACAGACAGACATGCAGACAGATTGACAGGCAAACAAACAGACATGCAGATAGAAAGATTGACAGGCAAACAGACAGACATGCAGACAGACAGATTGACAGGCAAACAGACAGACATGCAGACAGACAGACATGCAGACAGACAGACATGCAGACAGATTGACAGGCAAACAAACAGACATGCAGATAGAAAGATTGACAGGCAAACAGACAGACATGCAGACAGACAGATTGACAGGCAAACAGACAGACATGCAGACAGACAGACATGCAGACAGACAGACATGCAGACAGACAGATTGACAGGCAAACAGACAGACATGCAGACAGACAGACATGCAGACAGACAGACATGCAGACAGATTGACAGGCAAACAAACAGACATGCAGATAGAAAGATTGACAGGCAAACAGACAGACATGCAGACAGACAGACATGCAGACAGACAGACATGCAGACAGACAGATTGACATGCAGACAGACAGACATGCAGACAGACAGACATGCAGACAGACAGACATGCAGACAGATTGACAGGCAAACAGACAGACATGCAGACAGACAGATTGACAGGCAAACAAACAGACATGCAGGCAGACAGATTGACATGCAAACAGACAGACATGCAGACAGACAGATTGACAGGCAAACAGACAGATTGACAGGCAAACAGACAGACATGCAGACAGACAGATTGACAGGCAAACAGACAGATTGACAGGCAAACAGACAGACATGCAGACAGACAGATTGACAGGCAAACAGACAGACATGCAGACAGACAGATTGACAGGCAAACAGACAGATTGACAGGCAAACAGACAAACATGCAGACAGACAGATTGACAGGCAAACAGACAGATTGACAGGCAAACAGACAAACATGCAGACAGACAGGCAGACAGATTGACATGCAAACAGACAGACATGCAGACAGACAGATTGACAGGCAAACAGACAGATTGACAGGCAAACAGACAAACATGCAGACAGACAGATTGACAGGCAAACAGACAGACATGCAGACAGACAGACAGACATGCAAACAGACAGACATGCAGACAGACAGATTGACAGGCAAACAGACAGATTGACAGGCAAACAGACAAACATGCAGACAGACAGATTGACAGGCAAACAGACAGACATGCAGACAGACAGATTGACAGGCAAACAGACAGACATGCAGATAGAAAGATTGACAGGCAAACAGACAGACATGCAGACAGACAGATTGACAGGCAAACATGCAGATAGACAGACAGACGGGCAAACAGACAGACATGCAGACAGACAGACAGGCATACAGACAGGCAAACAGGCAGACAGACAGGCAAACAGACATGCAGACAGAAGGCAAACAGACAGACAGACAGACAGGCAAACAGATAGACATGCAAACAGATAGACATGCAGACAGATAGACAAGCAGGCAGACAGACAGAAAGGCAGGCAGACAGACAGACAGGCAGGCAGGCAGGCAGGCAGGCAAACTGAAAGCGGAGGTCAGTATGCTGTGGAGAAGGCATGTTTGAAGTGCCAGTGTACATGCAGCCAAAGAGACTGCACATGTCGGATTTCCGAAGAAAAAAACTCCATGGCTTTGTACAGTGCAAGAGAAACAAAACAAAACAAAAAAAAAAACAAAACAAAACAAAACAATAAGAAACAGGGGCAAGAACAGCTAGAGAAAAAGGGAAAAGAAACAACACGCCAACGGCAAAAATAGAGGAAAGGGGAAAAAAAGGGAAAAGAAGAACGGATAATAAAAAACGTAGAAAAGCAACAATAAAAAATAAACAAAACAAAAAAACCAATCACACAACACACCCAAAACACACCACACAACAACACACACACACACACAAGACTTACAATACAAGGCAATGACCCCCTTAATGAAGAGGGAGACGTACAAACTAAACAGTACATTCTGAAATTTGACCCAAACTATGTGAAGCCCGACAATGTTATTTGTAAACATTCCTCAGATGAAATGCACAATGCGCGATCTCTTTTTGCGCTCCAAACTATAATTGTTCCGCTAGATCAGACAGCTCTCATTTCTTGTTGATAACGATAGAACTAGCTGGAAATAAGAAGGAAAAAAAACAACTTTGCTGAGTTAACCTTTTTAAGATCGTGTTAGGGCAAAGAGATAAACATATTATTAAGTTGAATTTCGTCGTTTTGTAACTGCGTAAACACAAGGTACCTATCCCTTCAATGTGATGCAATCATCCATTCATGCTGGTACAACTTGCTTCCCTTGTTTCTAGAAGTACACCTGCAGTGTCTAAGATGATGAAGGCGTTGATTGAAACATCAAACCTATTCTGATCTGTACACTTTTAGCAGAGCTGTTCATTGTCTGACAACATGCAGATACTTTCTGTCAGAGGGCCTTGTTTTGAACAGGTCTGTAAGATCTACAGCTGTCGTTGGTTTAGAGGACTGTCATCATGCAAGTCGCGCCATCTGCGTCAAGCATTTCGGCCTGAATTATTTCAAGCATTAAACTGCTGGCACACCCTCGCAGTCACAAGTAAAAGGAAAGGTAAAGGAGTCCCATAACCTATAAGGTCGTAGGGGAGCGAGGCGTCAGCGACTTCACTTCTCTAGGGCCAGCATATTGAGGGCGCGCCCATCTCCTCTCCCTCGCTGCTTTACCTTCCCTGACCCTAAAGAGGGCAGGTACCCATTTACAGCTGGGTGAACTGGGGGAACTGTACTGAAGCCAAGGCGCGCCAACGGTCATCCAAGTCAGTCACAAACCAACACTAAACCATGGGACTTTCAGCACTAGGACACACACTGGAAACCCTCGTTTTCCGATCACAGTTCAAATGTGAGACTTTATCGTCCCAGGTTTGGTCAGTAGTTTAATCGCTTTGTATTTGACATGAGATAAACCAACACCAGTGTTTTAATCGCTTTGTGTTTGACATGAGATAAACCAACACCAGTATTTCAATCGCTTTGTGTTTGACATGAGATAAACCAGCACCAGTGTTTTAATCGTTTTGTGTTTGACATGAGATAAACCAACACCAGTATTTCAATCACTTTGTGTTTGACATGAGATAGACCAACACCAGCATTTCAATCGCTTTGACATGAGATAAACCAACACCAGTATTTCAATCACTTTGTCATGAAATAAACCAACACCAGTATTTTAATCGCTTTGTGTTTGACATGAGATCAACCAACACCAGTATTTCAATCACTTTGTCATGAAATAAACCGACACCAGTATTTCAATCACTTTGTGTTTGACATGAGATAAACCAAAACCAGTATTTCAATCACTTTGTCATGAAATAAACCAACACCAGTATTTCAATCACTTTGTGTATGACATGAGATAAACCAACACCGGTATTTTAATCGCTTTGTGTTTGACATGAGATAAACCAGCACCAGTATTTCAATCACTTTGTGTTTGACATGAGATAAACCAATACCGGTATTTCAATCGCTTTGTGTTTGGCATGAGATAAACCAACACCAGTATTTCAATCGCTTTGTGTTTGACATGAGATAAACCAACACCAGTGTTTTAATCGCTTTGAATTTAACATGAGATAAACCAACACCAGTATTTTGATCGCTTTGTGTTTGACATGAGATAAACCAACACCAGTGTTTTAATCACTTTGTGTTTGACATGAGATGGCTAAAATCAGTATTTCAATCATTTTACAAATGAATGGAGGTAAACTGGACATCAGTATTTCCATTACTTGCCACAGTACTTGCAATAAACTGTACACCCGTTTCTCAATTCTTTGCAATGATTTAAGTTGACTGGGTACCAGTCTTTTAATTATGCTACAAAGAAATTGCAGTCAATTGGGCTACAGTAGTTTAAGAAATTTGCCCAATGAAGACTTGTAATGGACTGAACCTCTTCCAACAGAACAATTTCTCTATAAGCACGGCCTTGAATCAGGTCATTGCATTATTGCTACTTCCGCCGTCAGCGCCTGGGCTTTATCACAGTTCTTGACTAAATCATTGACGCTGGGGGCAACAGCAAGGTGAGAGGCTGTATGACCAGTGGCTTTCCCACTCATCGAATTCCACTTTACAGCTTAGTCTTTAGTGATCGACTATGACTCTCTGACTAGGAGGCTTGACTCCTTACGTGCTGCAGCCCTGGGGGCTGGTTGGCCTTTGGAGAGCATCTCCAACGCTGACTGTCCTTATGCCCACTTGGCCGAGAGAGTGGGGATGTGCTGTGGGCAAGGCATCTCCACTATAATCAAATTTCTGCCCTGTTTCCAAAACAGCAGCTTTCTCCTCTGCTGTTTTGGAGGTCATCGTCGGACACGACGGACAAACATACACTAGTCAACTGTAAGTAGTGTTCGTGTATATGAGTAGGGTAGGGCTTTCATCACAGCACTTTGATCACAGTTCTGACATATGTACAATTGTCTGCAGTTGTCATCAAAGAAGTAGATCATGTTAGTCTATCAACTGCATTCAAGCCCAAATCAGATAACTGTCACTGCCTTTCTGGCTCTTTCAGCTGTAAACTCACTCTGGAAACTAAACAGACATCATCAAATCAGACTGTCATTTATGACTTTGCTGCGTTTCTTTATAAATCTTTCCAAAAATGGAGTTGTTGAGTCGGGTAAAGCAAACAGCTGATACACCCACACTATGGTTAATCATCACCATGTTGCGTGCATGTGTGAAATTGGGTTGGTATGATGAAATATTCATGTACACATATGATGATGTGTAATGACTCCCTTCCAGTGGCGATGTGGCCTTATGGAAGAAATCTTTGTTATCGTTATCTCTTTCACAGCTTGCATATCATCTTCTGTATTTTGTTCTCTAACAAAATGATGAACTAACATTATCAACACCACTGACCTTTTTGTTGTTTACCTCTCTGTCTCTGTCTCTGTCTGTCTGTCTGTCTGTCTCTCTCTGTCTCTCTCTCTCTCTCTCTCTCTCTCTCTCTCTCTCTCTCTCTCTCTCACCACTACATCCCTCCTGCACATATCCATCTGTATTTTATTCTCTAAGAAATCGAACCATGTGTATATCGGGGAGGGGGGTAGCCTAGTTGTTAGAGCGTTGCGCTGGTGATGAAGCCACCAGGCTCAAGCCCCCTGAGATCCCCCTACAATGGGACTTTCCCCCTGGAGTTAACATCATTGTCCACTCCACTCCCCAAAAATTCCTTTGCACTCGTTAAAATCCCATCTGTCTTTTTGGCAGATCTCGTGATAGTAGGAATGAATAACAAAATCAACACAAAACAAATTCAGACATCATCGCCAAAGGGAGAATGCGGCTAAAAGTAAAGGTAAAGGAGTCCCATAACCTATAAGGTCGTAGGGGAGCGAGGCGTCAGAGACCTCACTTCTCTAGGGCCAGCATATTGAGGGCGGCGCCCATCTCCTCTCCCTCGCTGCTTTACCTTCCCTGACCCTAAAGAGGGCAGGTACCCATTTACAGCTGGGTGAACTGGGGGAACTGTACTGAAGCCAAGGCACGCAAACGGTCACCCATCCAACTGGTAACCACGCTCGACCCTGCTTAACTTGGCTGGGGGAAAGCGAGTGCTCCGACCACTGAGCTATCCCGTCCCCTTAATGGTGAACCTTAGTGGTGAACAAAAACGGTCGCACACGCTAAGTTTGACCCTTGGTGGACCTTGCAGCTCTAGCCGAGACCTCCCCCCCTGCCCTGTGTGTTTATCAATGCCCAGGTACTGTCTGAGAGTTACCTCTGTCATCCCGCTTTTCCCATGTCCCCAGTCCGCCTGCAGTCTGCACTGTCCGTGTCCTGCTCACCTTGCTCATGCCTCCTGTCATGTTCACAGCATTTATTTTCAGTTATTTATTTCATTTATACCACTTTTAAGTCACACAGATTTCTCTGCGTGAAATTCGGGCTGCTCTCCCCGGGGAGAGCACGTCGCCACAAGAGCAGCGCCACCCATCTTTTTTTTCTTTTTTTCCTGTCTGCAACAGTATTTGTTTCAGAGTGGCTTTTTTCTACATAATTTTGCCAGGGACAACTCTCTTGTTGCCGTGGGTTCTTTAACGAGCGCTAAATAATTATGTGCAACACACGGGGCCTCGGTTTATCGACTCATCCGAAAGACTAGCGCCAAGACCACCACTCATGATCTAATGGATGGGAGGAAAGTTTCGGGAAAACGGGATACGAACCACCGCACACTTCCGACCCGGACTTTTCGCTTTCTAGACAGGCGCGTTACCTCTAGACCACCGATCCAACACAAGTCACTTCTTCTGTACAACAAGTCGCTGCTACAGATAACAACATCGCATCTGTCTGCCTGCTTGCCTGTCTGTCTGTCTGAATGCATGTCTGTGTGTCTGCGTGTCTGTCTGTCTGTCTGCCTGTCTGCCTACATTGATGTCTGTCTGTCTGTCTGCCGGGATATTTGTGTCTACCTATCTGCCTGTCTGTAATGTCTGTCTGCCTGGATGTCTGTGTGTCTGAGGAGAGAGAGAGAGAAGAGAGAGAGAGAGAGAGAGAGAGAGAGAGAGAGAGAGAGAGAGAGAGAGAGGAGAGAGAGAGAGAGAGAAAGAGAGAGAGAGAGGAGCACAGACAGACAGAGGAGAAGTCAGGAGAAAAGTAGTAAAGAGGGGACGGCGAGGGGGAGGACAAGGCAATGGCTTTATGGCTCCTTCATCACCTGCCTTTTCTTCCTGAAACTGCTTCCCTGTCCTTGCCTTGAGTGTGTGTGTGTGTGTGTGTGTGTGTGTGTGTGTGTGTGTGTGTGTGTGTGTGTGTGTGTGTGTGTGTGTGTGTGTGTGTGCGTGCGTGCGTGTGAGTGTGTGTGTGCGTGTGTGTGTGTATGTATGTGTGTGTGTGTATGTATGTGTGTGTGTGTGTGGAGAGAGAGGTCTCTTTCTCTGTGTTTCTGTCACTGTCTCTGCCTCCGTGTCTCTGTCTAAGTCTCTCCCCTCCCCTTCTTTCCTCCCCTCTCTCTCTGTCTCTCTGTCTGTCTCTCCGTGTCTCTCTCTCTCTCTCTCTCTCTCTCTCTCTCTCTCTCTCTCTCTCTCTCTCCTTCCCTCTTCTATCATCTTTCTTGTTTTCCCCTCTCTCCCTCTCTCCCTGCCTCTATCTCTGTCTCTGTCTCTGTCTCTGTCTCTCTCTCATCTCCACCCTCCCTCAATGTGTATGTATGCCTATGGCCAAAACACATTAAACATTTGAAATCTTGAAAATCTCTCTCTCTCTCTCTCTCTCTCCTCTCTCTCTCTCTCTCTTTTACTTTACACACACACACACACACACACACACACATACACACACACACACACACACACATGGGATAGCCTGGTAGTTGAATTATTACACTGGCAATCTTACGGCCTGAGTTTGAGACCGAGTTTGACCTAACATCCAGACGCCCGTAGAATGGTGGTTTTTTTGAGTTAACAACATCAGTGCCGACTTTCCCAAAGTTCTTCAGATAAGACTGTTACCCGAGGTTCTTTATGGGAACACACGCAGAACCCCTTGCGCACACTTTCAACCCCTTTCTGTCTTTTGGAAGAGTAGGCCTTTGTGTACCGATGGGAACGGATGACAAAAATTTACAAAATTGCATGCACACGGGGACTGGATGTATCCTTGAAATATAAAAAAATGCAAATAAATTTCAAAAGAATGCACACACACACACACACACACACACGAGGCCATGGTGGAAAACAGATGACAAAATTTACAAAACCGCATACACACGGGGACTGGATGTAAAAAGCACATGAGTGCTTATTCCATTATCCTCGAATTAAAAGAATGAATAAAATAAAACACACAATGCGAGAGAGAGAGAGAGGTGATCAATGACACTTTCATGGGCCTTCCTGAATGAACGTTTCTTTAACTAATCTTGTGCGACCATTGTTCAAACAAGCAAAGCACAGAAAACAGTTGTGTGTGTGTGTGTGTGTGTGTGTGTGTGTGTGTGTGTGTGTGTGTGTGTGTGTGTGTGTGTTGTTGTGTTTGTGTGTGTGTGTGTGTTGTTCTGCGTCTGTTTCTGTGTGTGTCTGTGTGTGTGTTTCTGGGTCTGTGTCTGTGTGTTTGTGTTTCTGTGTGTGTGTGTGTGTGTGTTGTTCTGTGTCTGTGTGTCTGTGTGTTGTGTTCTGTGTGTCTGTGTGTTTGTGTTTTGTGTGCTGTGTCTGTGTGTGTGTGTGTGTGTTCTGTGTGTTTTCTGTGTCTGTGTGTTGTGTTTCTGTGTGTGTCTGTACTGTGTGTTGTTTTGTGTCTGTGTGTGTTTCTGTGTCTGGTGTTTGTGTTTCTGGTGTGTGTCTGTATCTGTGTGTGTTTTTGTTCTGTGTGTGTTTTCTGTGTCTGTGTGTTTGTGTTTCTGTTTTGTTGTTCTGTGTGTGTTTCTGTGTCTGTGTCTGTGTTGTGTTTCTGTGTCTGTGTGAATTTCTTGTGTCTGTGTCTGTGTGTTTGTGTCCTCTGTGTGTGTGTTTCTGTGTCTGTTGTGTGTTGTGTCTGTGTGTGTTTTCTTGTGTGTTTGTTTCTGTGTCTGTGTCTGTGTGTGTGTTTCTGTGTCTGTGTGAATTTTCTTGTGTTCTGTGTCTGTGTGTTTTTGTTCTGTGTGTGTTTCTGTGTCTGTGTGTGTTTCTGTGTCTGTGTTCTGTGTGTCTGTGTGTGTTTCTGTGTTTGTTTCTGTTCTGTGTGTGTTTCTAGTGTCTGTGTGTGTTTTTCTGTGTCTTGTCTGTGTGTTCTGTGTCTGTGTGTGTGTTTCTGTGTCTGTGTGTTTCTGTTTCTGTGTGTGTGTCTGTGTCTCTTTGTGTTTCTGTTTCTGTGTGTGTCTGTGTGTGTTTTTGTGTGTGTGTTTCTGTGTTTGTGTGTGTTTTCTGTGTCTATGTGTTGTTTCTGGTCTGTGTCTGTGTTTGTTTCTTATGTCTGTGTTCTTTCTGTGTCTGTGTGTGTTTCTGTATCTGTGTGTTTGTATTTCTGTGTCTCTTGTGTGTCTGTGTCTGTGTGTTTGTGTTTCTGTGTGTTTGTGTTCTGTGTCTGTGTCTGTGTCTGTGTGTTTCTGTGTCTGTCTGTGTGTTTTGTGTTCTCTGTTGTGTTATGTGTGTCTGTCTCTGTGTGTTTGTGTTTCTGTGTCAGTGTCTGTGTGTTTCTGTGTCTGTGTCTGTGTGTTTGTGTTTCTGTGTCTGTGGTTTGCGTGTCTATGTCTGTGTGTTTTTTGTTCTGTGTCTGTCTCTGTGTGTCTGTGTTGTTTTTGTTTTCGTGTCTGTGTCTGTGTCTTGTGTTTCTGTGATGGTGTTTGTGTTTGTGTTTATGGTCTGTGTTTGTGTGTTTGTGTTTCTGTGTCTGTGTCTGTGTTTTCGTGTCTGTATGTTTGTGTTTCTGTGTGTGTTCTTGTGTGTGTATTATTTTTTCATTCATTTATTTATTGACATCAATTTTTTTTTAATTTCTATTATTATTTCGAGGAGAATGGAATAAGCACCTATGGGCTTTTTAAAAATCCAATCCCCATGTTCATGCGCTTTTTTTCAATTTTGTTGTTTCTACCAGCACAAATGCCAACTCCTCCAAAAGGCTGAACAGGCTTTAACCTCTCTCTCATTTAAATCTGTGTATGTGTGTGTTTTATTTATTTATTTTATTTATTTATTTATTCTTTTATATCGAGGATAATGGAATAAGCTCTATGTGCTTTTTTACATCCAGTCCCCGTGTGTATGCGGTTTTGTAAATTGTGTCATCCGTTCCTTCCGGCACACAATGGCCTACTCTTACGAAAAGCGGAACAGGATTTAACGTGTGCGCAAGATGTTCTGCGTGCGTTCGCACACGGGGCCTCGGTTTATAGTCTCATCCGTGTGTGTGTGTGTGTGTGTGTGTGTGTGTGTGTGTGTGTGTGTGTGTGTGTGTATCTGTCTGTCTGTCTGTCTGTCTGTCTGTCTGTCTGTCTGTCTGTCTGTCTGTATGCATTTTATTGGAACAATTGCCTTTGTTCTAAGATTGTCTGGTTATGAAATGAAAATTGAAGGAAAAGCTCTCAGACACTTTATTGGAGTGTGTTTGTCTGTGTGTTTGGGATTGGCACAACATGGCTGATAAATCGACAACAGAACAAAACCCAGCAGTGAACTTGTCACAGATGCTAACAGAGACGACAGTCATGCATAGTGGAACACCATCGACACAGTCAGTAGAACTTTAACCAGCTTGATTTGTCACACTTTGTGAAGTCAGTATCAGGTCATATTTGTTAATTAAATCACAGGGAAAGACAGAGATCCTGAGGGAGAGGAGAGGAAGAGGAAAGGAAAAGAGAGAGAGAGAGAGAGAGAGAGAGAGAGAGAGAGAGAGAGAGAGAGAGAAGAGAGAGAGAGAGAGAGAGAGAGAGAGAGAGAACGAGAAGAGTAAAATACAGAGGGAGTCAAAAATAACAAAGGCACTGACGGTGATGGTTCGATTTCTTAGAGAATAAAATATAGATGGATATGTGCAAGAGGGATGTAGTGGTGAGAGAGAGAGATAGAGACAGTGAGGTAAACAACAACAAAAATGTCAGTGGTGTTGATAATGTTAGTTCATCATTTTGTTAGAGAACAAAAATACAGAAGATAATATGAAAGCTGTGAAAGAGATAACGATAACAACGATTTCTTCCATATGGCCACATCCTCACTGGAGGGGAGTCATTACACATCATCATATCCTGTACATGAATATTTCATCATACCTACCGAAATTCACACATGCACGCAACAAGGTGATGATTAACCATGGTGTGGGTATCAGCTGTTTGCTTTACCCGACTCAACAACTCCATCTTTGGGAAGATTTATAAAGGAACGCAGCAAAGTCATAAATGACAGTCTGATTTGACGATGTCAGGAGCAAAACTAATCAATGAAACCACAGGTTTCCTATCATGTTTCGGAGGAATGTATTTTTTCTCTCACGTCGCCCAATACAGGTTTACTATAATACAAAAAGAACCTTGTCTTCTTTAGATGATCTACATAACGGACATTCAGCTCTCTATATGTGTGTGTGTGAGAGAGAGAGAGAGGGGGGAGGGGGTGAAGGGGGGGAGGAGGTGATGTGGAGGGAGGTCTAAACATAGGTCTTCTTTTAAATCGGGGAATCAGGCAGGAGTTGAGCAGCTGCCTTGGCAGAAAAAGTGGAGGTGAAATCAAGTGGAAAGCTGGGGGAAAGCCGTTTAGGCAGTTGCTTTCTATTTCCAGCCTTCTCAGCGCCCAATCAGCACCCATTGAGAGGCGATTTGGCCAGCAGAGTGTGCTGTGTCTGTCTGTGTTAGCCTCGGATAGGCTAGAGGAGGGTGCTGTGTCTGTCTGTGTTAGCCTAGGATAGGCTAGAGGAGTGTGCTGTGTCTGTCTGTGTTAGCCTAGGATAGGCTAGAGGAGTGTGCTGTGTCTGTCTGTGTTAGCCTAGGATAGGCTAGAGGAGTGTGGTGTGTCTGTCTGTGTTAGCCTAGGATAGGCTAGAGGAGTGTAGTGTGTCTGTGTTAGCCTAGGATAGGCTAGAGGAGTGTGCTGTGTCTGTCTGTGTTAGCCTAGGATAGGCTAGAGGAGTGTGCTGTGTCTGTCTGTGTTAGCCTAGGATAGGCTAGAGGAGTGTGCTGTGTCTGTCTGTGTTAGCCTAGGATAGGCTAGAGGAGTGTGCTGTGTCTGTGTTAGCCTAGGATAGGCTAGAGGAGTGTGCTGTGTCTGTCTGTGTTAGCCTAGGATAGGCTAGAGGAGTGTGGTGTGTCTGTCTGTGTTAGCCTAGGATAGGCTAGAGGAGTGTGCTGTGTCTGTCTGTGTTAGCCTAGGCCTAGGATAGGCTAGAGGAGTGTGGTGTGTCTGTCTGTGTTAGCCTAGGATAGGCTAGAGGAGTGTGCTGTGTCTGTCTGTGTTAGCCTAGGATAGGTTAGAGGAGTGTGCTGTCTGTCTGTGTTAGCCTAAGCATAGTATAGGCTAGAGGAGTGTGGTGTGTGTGTGTGTCTGTGTTAGCCTAGGATAGGCTAGAGGAGTGTGGTGTGTCTGTGTTAGCCTAAGCATAGTATAGGCTAGAGGAGTGTGGTGTGTCTGTCTGTGTTAGCCTAGGCCTGGGATAGGCTAGAGGAGTGTGGTGTGTCTGTCTGTGTTAGCCTAGGATAGGCTAGAGGAGTGTGCTGTGTGTCTGTCTGTGTTAGCCTAGGATAAGCTATAGGAGTGTGCTGTGTCTGTCTGTGTTAGCCTAGGATAGGCTAGAGGAGTGTGGTGTGTCTGTCTGTGTTAGCCTAGGATAGGCTAGAGGAGTGTGCTGTGTCTGTCTGTGTTATCCTAGGATAGGCTAGAGGAGTGTTGTGTGTGTCTGTCTGTGTTAGCCTAGGATAGGCTAGAGGAGTGTGCTGTGTCTGTCTGTGTTAGCCTAGGATAGGCTAGAGGAGTGTGGTGTGTCTGTCTGTGTTAGCCTAGGATAGGCTAGAGGAGTGTGCTGTGTCTGTCTATGTTAGCCTAGGATAGGCTAGAGAAGTGTACTGCAGTGTAGTCCACCCCACACAATAATCATTATACATACGTGCATAGACACCACAGTACAGGACTGAAGGCAACACTTTGGCTTCTTTTGCTTGGGCCTTTTTTTTTCATTTGGCTAGCTGTCCTCTCTCTCTCTCTCTCTATCTCTCTCTCTCTCTCTCTCTCTCTCTCTCCTCTCTCTCTCTCTCTCTCTCTCTCTTTTTTTTTTTTTTCTCTGTTTGTTTGTGTGTGAGTGTGTGTTTGTGTTTTGTATTAGTTCACTTGTGTGCTGTACGAATAAGAGATGGACAGGGAGGGGGATGGGAGGGGAAGTAGATGGGGGAGCTGAAGAGATAGTTAGGAGGAGTTTGAAGTGGGTGTCAGTGTGTTTAATCAGAATTTCACTGTAGTTATTTTGATATTGAAAGTTGTTATACCGTTGTTTATGATTATCAACATGTTGGGTTTTTTGTATGTTTGTGTGTGGGGGAGGGGGGGGAGGGGGGCTGTGAACATGGTATATGGTATTCCTCATCTTTCTCTATGTGAAGTGGAAAGACAGGCACAAGTAGAACAAGTCAGACCTGACCTTCAGTTGATGTAGGCGGCAGCAGCAGCAGCAGCAGCACAGTCAGCCCTGCGCTCTTCATGTTCTCATTGAAAGCCGTCTGCCCACGCACCGCTTTCTAATCCTCTCTATCACTTCCCTAACGCCAATCTAACGCGCTTTTTTTCCCAAATCAATCTTCACACACAACAGACTTTTTTTAAATCTCTCCTTCCTGTGTAAGGCTGATGAGGTGTAATGGAGCCTGAAAATATGATTTACAACGGGCTAAGATGTGTGATTAGGTGAAAGAAAAGGCGTAAAACTGAACACAGATTTGAAAACTGGATAGAGAAGAAAGCCGTTTTGAAGAGGCAATGATTCCAGATTTCTGGCCTTGCAGCGACATTTCCATACAAAGCAGCCCGCTGTCTTGACGCAGAGGTTAGCGCCTTGGCTCACAGGCTGGAAGAAGGTGGTGGGCTCAAATCCCATAAGAATCACAGGGATTGTTTGGACTCTGGCAAACTACTACTTAGGGCGAGTTTGTTATGAGTTCGTTGGGAAGACTGGGACCACACAGTTGAGCTTCACCCACTTTATGGACGCGAGTTTGAGAAGGGTTGCTCAAATTACCTCTACCAGCCCTGCGGGTGTCTGTATCTCTCGGGCCTGGTTGACGCCGGGATAATATATTATGATAGTAAGCGTAGAGTACAGCCCTGTCACGTAGTCTCAAAGCACATGCTTTTCCACAGCAGCATCATTTCGTCATCTTCATTGTCAGTGACCATCATGCAATAAAAAAAAAAATGTCCCAGAATCGGTGGTCCTGGTTTGCTCTGGTTTCATGATGACCTCAGTTTTGGTTTCCCCATAAATGTGTGTGCCTATGGTGAGTTTGTGTCAAAGTCTTCGGGGTTGGAGGTTCACGGGAGCGGGTATGTGGGGGGTCGTTGAGGTGGTCGCTACCCGGGATGGCCGTCTCATCTACTCTGGCGTCAGGCTTAGTAGGTGGCGTCCTACGTATATTATTAGTTCAGAACAGGCACCACTGAGAACCACCAAAGTGACCCAGCAGCAGTGCAGGGCCCCTCTAGCTAGTAGCCCCACAGCAACCTGACATTCATTAGCTCCCCGTGGAATTCCTAATGCTGAGAATACGACATGACAAACATGGTTATGGGTGCTGCGGACAGGTTGAAGTGAGCGGTAATGAGAACAGTCGGTATAGAACCATGATAGAA
>CM054153.1:37072286-37079786 GCA_028751875.1 Rapana venosa
GTCTGCTCAGTCACTGCAAGCCTTGTGAGGCAGTGAGCAGACCCTTGTGACAGCCTTGTGAGGCAGTTTACTTGTATTCTATACCACTTGAAGTCGCGAGAGTTGTCCATGTCCTGCTCACTTTGCTCATGCCTCATGTCATGTTCAGAGCATTTATTTTCATTTATTTATTTCATTTATACCCCTTTTAAGTCACACAGATTTCTCTGCGTGAAATTCGGGCTGCTCTCCCCCGGGGAGAGCGCGTCGCCACAAGAGCAGCGCCACCCGTAGTTGACAGCGCCTATGGAAAAGGGAGAGTCCCGCATGACGTAGCATGTCCTGGTCTGTTTGTCCTTGTGCCTTTGGGACACAGCTCCCAGCTCCGCCAGTCACCACAGAACTCTGCCAACCGCTTTACCCACCATTAAGGTAGCCGTATCCCCACTTCGGGAGGGGGGGATCTCTAAATACGCCAGTGTCATCATCATCATCAGACCCGTGACCTTGGCGGTCGTGGGGGAGACACGAAAGACGATGCCGTGGTAAGCCTCCTCCATCCATCTCGGTCCTCGGCTTTGCGCAGTAGTGCCGAGTCATTCATCCTGGTCCATTCTCTGATGTTGTCCATCCATGACTTGTTCTGTCCTCCCCTCTTTCTGCCACCTTCGAGTGTTCCCTGCAGTACTGTTTTGGGATGAGTGTTGTGGCGGGTGACGTGGCCGAACCATGTCAGCTTTTTCTTCTTGATGATGGTGAGAAGGGGTTCCTGTGGACCTGCCAGCCGTGTTATTTGACTCTTGACAAATTCATTGGTCTTTCGTCCTCTCCAGGATATGCCCAGCAGTTTTCTATGGCATTTTGTTTCAAATGACTGGATTCGTTTTGCTGTTTCAGCAGTCAATGTCCAGGTTTCACTTCCGTACAGCAGGATAGTCTGAATTAGGGCTTTGTAGAGCTTTAGTTTGATTGGGAAACTGATCTCTTTACTTTTCCATATGGTGGTGAGTTTTGTCATGGAAGATGTTGCCATGGCTATTCTGACTTTGATTTCTGTCGTCAGTGTGCAATCGTTTAAAAACAACTGTCATCGTTCTTACCGGCACAAATGGCCTACTCTCCTCAAAAGGCTAAAAAGGCGTTTTAGCGTGTGTGCAAGATGTTCTCCTTACGTTCGCACGCGGGGTGTCGGCTTATTGTCTCATCCGAAGAACGTGAGGGGGAGTGGATACAGCAGTGATGGCGTTACCTCCAGGGGGAAACATCCCTTGAACGGGCGTCTGGGTGGTGGCTGGATCCCGGGCTGTCAGATCGCCAGCCAAGCTGTGGGGTGAACACTGACTGCAACCGTATGCAGGCTATCTTGTGCAAAGATTACAAATCATCCAGCGACACCTTTGTGAAAGGCTAGGCCTGCTATACATGACGCGTACCAACACCACCAACATACCCAGCATGCATACACTCTGTCCAGAAAGAGTCGCACTTTGCCAGATTGGATCTAGCTGCCCCGACACTGCGAGAAAAGGGCTGTGATGTGAAATGACTCGCTCACCCTTCCAAGACAGCAGTGTGAAGTGAAGTTAGGAGGATCAAAGTTGAGAGGCTGTCCAAAAGTTAGCTTCTTTGGAATTGAATTCGATTGCATTGAATTGAATACCCCTTTCAGTCACAGCAGATTTGGGCTGCTCTCCCCAGAAAGAGCGCGTGGCCACAAGAGCAGCGCCGTCCCTGGTGTTTTTTTGTCTGTCTGCAAGTTTGTTTGTTTCCCTATCAGAGTGACTTTTGACTACAACATTTTGCCAGAGACAACTCTCTTGTCGTCGTGGGTTTTATTACGTGCGATGAATACGTGTTGCACACGGGATCTTGTTTAAGAATGTCATCCAAAACTAGCACACAGACCATCACCCAAGCTTTTGCGGATGGGGAAAAGCTTTGGTACATACGAGGACCAAACGCTTGTAGGCAGGAAGGTGTAGGTGCATTACTATACCTGTAGAGCACCATCAGTTGCTGTGAGGCTGATCAGTCCTGATGCAGAGAGTTTGTCCGGCTCTGTGAATGAAGACAGCGACAAGACAGGAGCAGGACAGGAGTCCTAGTCTTCAGAAGAATTGCTCTCAGCCAGTCTACATGCTTTGGCATCAGCTCCTTTGGATGAGGGTGTTAAGGCAAGACTGCGCTCTGTTGTTGCCTCTGTTTGCTTGGTGTTTTGCTTATTTTTCCTGCTTTCTTTGTGTGTTTAAATTTTCCCTTTTTGATTTGACTCCGCTCTTTGTGTATTATGTAACTTCAACAAACGACTAAACACTTGTTCCAACTACCAAAGGAGTTTGCTTCAAGCACGCCTTAATTTGTAGGTTTAGTCTTTTCCCGCATGTGCAGTCTTATTTTTCTCTGAGGAAATATTTCTTTACGCCATTGGGTCTTTTTCTGTAGATACTGAACTTTAGGCCACAATTCTGTTCTCACTCTTTGTTTCTGCCTTGTTCCTTTTCTTCTGGTCACCTCCTTCTTGTCTATTTTCTGCCTTCTTGGTCCATTCTCCTGTCTTTTTTCCAGAAAGACTTTAATTATAACAATGCTCTCCCACGCCGAAGTCGGATGTGCTGGGCCTGACTTTTTAGGTTCTTAACGGCAGTGCAACGCATTTCTGCTCATATGATAGATACCACTAGTTGCTGCCTGAGCGTTCGACGAAAAAAGATTATCTCTTTCTTTCCTTGAGGCTGGCCAGAAAGGCTCTTCATGCCAACCGTCTCTCTGGGCATTTAACTGGATCTTGCCAAACTCTTGGCCATCTTTGACAACGATCAAGTCAGAAATGAACTTCCGAAAGAATCAGCCCCGGCCCTTTGAGAGATCTGACGTCATTTCTCGTCACTATTCACAATACAGCTGAAAAAATCGAAAAAATCAAAAAGTGGACACTGGCGTCACGAGCTCCCCTGCTTGTCAAACCCGTTTGGGGGGCAGAGTGGAGTGTCTAGGCCAGTCGACATCAAGGAATAACTAGAAACTGTTTTCAAAGTAGAAAATGAGAGCATAGTCATAAATTGGAATGAAGCATTGAAAATGAAAGAGAACAGCAGGGTGTTTTGTGCAGGAAAAAACCTGTTAAAACGGTTTTCTTCTTATGTTTTCTTTTTGTTCTCTTAATAGTCTTTTGATGCCCCAAGATAATCATTTAGATATTAGCAATAAATCATGACATTTGTTCGAATGACGTGCGTTTGAGATATTCAGGATTAATTCTCTCTCTCACACTCTCGCTCTCGCTCTCTCTCTCTCTCTCTCTCTCTCTCTCTCTCTCTCTCTCTCTCTCTCTCTCTCTCTCTCTCTCTCTCTCTCTCTCTCATATGTGTGTCAGTCTGTTTGTCTAATTGACTTGGAATATTTCAATTTAACTGAATGTTTTTTTGTGTGTGTCAAATAAGTCTGTTTGATTTTATAACAGTAAAAAATGGATTGTTTCTCTCTCTCTCTCTCTCTCTCTCTCTCTCTCTCTCTCTCTCTCTCTCTCTCTCTCTCTCTCTCACTCGCACACTCGCACACTCGCACGACACACACACACACACACACACACACACACACACACACACACACACAGCACACCACACACACACACACACACGCACGCACACACACAACGCACGCACGCACGCACGCACACACACACACACACACACACACACACACAGGGGGACGGGATGGCCTGGTGGTTTGAGCGTCGCGCCTTGCGTTGGCGATGTGACAGGCTGTGTTCAAGGCGCCAACAAGCCGCCCGGTCAAAGTGACTTGTCGTCTGCAGTTACCAGCCACTCCCCCGCAAGTTCTTCGGATGAGACGATAAACCGAAGTCCCGTATACGAACGCACGCAGAACATCTTGCGCACATGTTCAAACATGCGCGCGCGCGCACACACACACAGACACGCATACACACACGTGCGCGTGTTCGTGTACGCGCAAACACACACACACACACACACACACACACACACACATATATATACACACACACAAGATTCATTGTATTATAGTTACAGTAGTTAAACAGTTCCTTAACCCTTTTTTTCTGAATTGTTGGTCTTTTTGTGTCTAATATCACTTAATGTGAATAGACGTTAAATTGAAGAACAACACACAAGATTCAAGATTCAAAATTTAATTCCTTTCACCCCTCTGGGGTATGGAGGATTACAAAGAATTCATGAAGAGAATAGACCTAACAGCGATACACCCAAAAATAATATGAACACTAAGAGGAACTGAAAAGCAAAGAGTTCATCGCAAAATGATAAGCAAACAGTATTAATGACTCAATACTATTTCTATAAGTATACACATTTCTTTCAAAGACATAATCTACACTTGCGAAAGACAATTGAAATTTCAACGAATACCTGCAAATTTTATGAATTTTGAGAGCAACAGGAGAACTTTTCGAGATTTGTATTTCATTAGCCTACAAAAATTATAACTGGACATGGGTTGAAGAAAATGTCGGGGAATAAAATCTTGTCGTAAATGTTTGAAGTGGGGACATTCCGTGATAAAATGAAATTCATCCCCTAAAACAGACATATTGCATTTTGAACATAGTCTTTCTTCCCTTGGTACATTATGGAAACGTCCAACCTCAATAGGAAGCTTGTGACAGCTACAACGAAACTTCATAAGAGCGTAAACATATACATCTGGTAGACAAGTTATATATTTTTCCATACCAAAATCGATCTTATAGTTTTTATAATAAAGGCATCTACTACTATTCCACAGCTCAGTTCTCCATCATTAACAAAATGTTCTATGAAGAAGGCTTTGATATGTGAACTTGTAGAATCAATGCTTAAACAAAACTATCTTTCCAACAAACAGTAAAATCCGCTTTGTACTAAGACATTTTGTATCTTATTTAGCCATGATGATTGAATCAAAGATTTGTCAAGTGATTTTGTTATCATCTGATAAACATTTGAGGATAGCTTTTCAGACTGGATGTCAAACAGCTGTATCCAGAAACGAACCATTCTAACAGAGACCAAAATAGACAAAGGATGTCTGCCCGTTTCTCCATATACTAGCGAAGTTGACGTTGTACGCTTTAAACAAAAAATATACTTTAAAAATCTTAACTGAAACTTATCAATTATTGTAAGGTTTCATATCCCCAAATTTCACATCCATACAACAAAACAGGTACAACGATTTTATCGAATAAATCAAGTGTCTCATGTATCGGTAGTTCTTTTTGCCGTGCAGTCCTTATCAAACTAAACATAACTTTAGTAGCTTTATCATAAGCATTTTTCTTGCTCTTTTCAAAACTGCCTCTCTTCTTAAAGTCAATTCCTAAATATTTAAAACTATTGACAACTTCCAACGCTTTTCCACCATATAACCATGTTACGAGATGCATTGAGCCCGAATACTATACGCACACTCATCATAGCACTTACGTTAAAAAAAAAAAAAGGTTGTACGGTGATGTGCTTATGTACAGTTCTGAACATGACCAAAAACTTGAAACAAGCAGACAAGAATTTTATGATAAGATAAAAAAAAAAAAAGAGTGACTACCATCTAGAATATAATTTAACTATCGACATCGATCCGTGCCACAAACGAGCTCTTTTCAAGCTTTAGATCTAATAAGTGCTAACGATTTCAACATTGAGTGTGGTCGATAAACAAACACTCCAAGAGCAGAAAGATTGTGAAATGTGTGCCGATTTATAGATGAGTTTGGTTGTTTTTTATACTTGTGTATTGTTTTAGGATTTACTTAGAAATCTACAGAAAACAGTGCAACAGTATGACTGCTTCTCTGAACCAGTCTCGTCGGTCTCGACCAATACTACATAATATACAGTGGGGTGACTTTCAAGGGCCATTATCAAAGTACGGTTTGATTGAATGCATCTTCAGTGAATGTTTCTTATATAAACTTGTACACTTGTGTCTACAAACCTTCTGGTCTTCTATGGCAATAAAACACACACACAACACACACACACACACACACACACACACACACACACACACACACACACACACACACACAGTGAATCTAAATCTGAATCTGAATCTGAATCTCTCTCTCACACACACACACACACACACACAAAACACACGTGCTCGAGAGTGTGCGCCACGAATGAGAAAGAAAGATGTCGAGAAGAAGAGCCCAAAGAGGCCTTGAATCTGTAGTTAAGCTGAAATGATGAAGTCAAAAGCAGTCGCCATGGGAAACAAAGTGCAATAAGTCAGGGCGCAGCCGACTTTAAGACGATTGATAAACTTGGTCTGGTCTAAGGATTGTGTGTGGTCTTTGGGGAATCAGCACTGTGGCCAGGGATAGAGAGAGAGCGTGGACTGTGGGTGTTTCTGCTTTGCTTTTTGTGTCTGTAAGCTGTCGTGTTTGTTTGCTTTAGTGGTTTTGTGGTGTTCTGTCTGTAAGCTGTTGTGTTTGTTTGCTTTAGTGGTTTTGTGTTGTTCTGTCTGTAAGCTGTCGTGTTTGTTTGCTTTAGGGGTTTTGTGTTCTGTCTGTAAGCTATTGTGTTTGTTTGCTTTGGTTTTCATTCTTTCTTGTTGTTATTGTTATTGTTGTTGTTCCCTTCGAAAGCTTTGTGTGCGTATTTGGTTCTCGTTTTTAAGCTGTTGTGTGGTGAGGTGGGAGGAGGGTGGGGTGCTCTTTTTTGTTTTGTTTTTGCTCTGTCTGTAAGTTGCTGTGGTTGGTTGTTTTGTTTTTGCTCTGTCTGTAAGCTATTGTGGTTGTTCCGTTTGTGTGTTTTTTATTTATATGTAAGCTGTTGTGGGCTTTTAAAAAAATATCTTTTTAAGCTGTTGTGGTTTTTTTTTATCTGTCTGTAAGCTATTGTGGGTTTTTATCTGTCTGTAAGCTGTTGTGGGTTTTTTATCTGTCTGTAAGCTGTTACGTTATTTGTCTGTAAGCAGTTATGTTATTTGTCTGTAAGCTGTTATGTTTTTGTTTTGTATGTAAGCTGTTATGTTTTTTGTTTTTGCTATTTTTGTATAATACATACTTGTCTACATTACAGAATCACATACATGCCAGATACGCAGGCAGACAGACAGACGTAGACAGACAAACAGACAGACAGACAGACAGACAGGCGGGCAGAAAGACAGAGATCGGCAAAGAGAATGAATGTGACAAATCCACATTGAAGAGTCCAGAAAAAGGCATCGCACTGGCCATACATGAAATATTCACAGTAATGCGTTTGGCAAAGTGATTTTCTCACGGTCATCTTCTCCTCATTCTGTGCCTACGGGAAAGTCCCAGTCTTCCCGGACGATGTAGTATGGCTGACATCTGCATCACGAGAACAATACCGGCCCTTCAGCAGTTAGCGAACGTTTGGCTGGGCTGCCAGGAGTGGGTAAAGAGAAATGGACTTCAGACAGACAGGCAGACAGACAAACAGGCAGACAGGCAGACAAGCAGACAGACAGGCGGGCAGAAGTACTTATCCCGTTTTGAACAGTTGG
>CM054153.1:37082286-37089786 GCA_028751875.1 Rapana venosa
TGTATGCCTGTGTGGGTGTGTGCGTGTGTGTGTGTGTGTGTTCTGTGTTCCGTGTTCAAGTGGTTCTTTTCTATTCATGGGCGTTGTCATGGAATGAAGTGTTAAGAGGAAGAACTTGACAGAATCACATGCTGCTGCTTTTTCTGTCCTGAATTGAGGACAGGGACATGTGGCTATTCATCTGCAGCCTGTGTGGACTGGTATGTAGACAGGTGTGTAGAACGGTGTGTAGACAGGTGTGTAGACAGGTGTGCTGACAGGTATGCTGACAGGTGTGTAGACAGGTGTGTAGAACGGTGTGTAGACAGGTGTGTAGACAGGTGTGCTGACAGGTGTGCTGACAGGTGTGTAGACAGGTGTGTAGACAGGTGTGCAGACAGGTGTGTAGACAGGTGTGTAGATAGGTGTACAGACAGGTGTGTAGACAGGTGTGTAGACAGGTGTGCAGACAGGTGTGTAGACAGGTGTGCAGACAGGTGTGTAGACAGGTGTGTAGACAGGTGTGCAGACAGGTGTGTAGACAGGTGTAGGCAGGTGTGTAGACAGGTGTTCAGACAGGTGTTCAGACAGGTGTGTAGACAGGTGTGTAGACAGGTGTGTAGACAGGTGTGTAGACAGGTGTGTAGACAGGTGTGTAGACAGGTGTTCAGACAGGTGTGTAGACAGGTGTGTAGACAGGTGTACAGATAGGTGTGCAGACAGGTGTGTAGACAGGTGTGTAGACAGGTGTGTAGACAGACAGGTGTGCAGACAGGTGTGCAGGCAGACAGGTGTGTAGGCAGGTGTGCAGACAGGTGTGCAGACAGACAGGTGTGCAGACAGACAGGTGTGCAGACAGGTGTATAGACAGGTGTGCAGACAGACAGGTGTGCAGACAGACAGGTGTGCAGACAGGTGTATAGACAGGTGTGCAGACAGACAGGTGTGCAGACAGACAGGTGTGCAGACAGGTGTATAGACAGGTGTGCAGACAGACAGGTGTGCAGACAGACAGGTGTGCAGACAGGTGTGCAGACAGACAGGTGTGCAGACAGGTGTATAGACAGGTGTGCAGACAGACAGGTGACGGGTCCAGGATGGACTGGCAAGGCAGTGAAGAAGGAATGAGTGTGAAGGGACGGGGCTGGAGGTGGGGGCAGAACACGAGGTCAGGGATGAAAGAGAAGGGACGACATTTCCTGACTGCAGCTGGCAGAGTGGCAACTGTCACCTTAGGTTTGGGGGGTCTGTTTATTGGCTTGTTTGCTTGCTCTGCTGTTTGCATTGTTGTTTGCAATGCTGTTTGCATTGGGTTTTTTGCATTGCTGTTTGTATTGTTGTTCGCATTGTTGTTGTTTGTATTGCTGTTTGCATTGTTGCTTGCATTGCTGTTTGTATTTCTGCTTGTATTGCTGTTTGCATTGCTGTTTGCATTGCTGTTTGTATTGTTGTTTGCATTGCTGTTTGCACTCTTGTTTGTATTGTTGTTTGCATTGCTGTTTGCACTCTTGTTTGCATTGATGTTTGAATTGTTGTTTGTATTGTTTGCACTCTTGTTTGTAATGCTGTTTGCATTGTTGCTTGCATTGTTGTTTGCACTCTTGTTTGTACTGCTGTTTGCATTGCTGTTTGCACTCTTGTTTGTATTGTTCTTTGCATTGTTTTTTTGCACTCTTGTTTGCATTGTTGTTTGTATTGTTGTTTGCATTGTTGTTTGCATTGTTGTTTGTATTGTTGTTTGCGTTGCTGTTTGCGTTGCTGTTTGTATTGTATTGTTGTTTGCATTGTTTGTTTGTATTGTTGTTTGCATTGTTTGTTTGCGTTGTTGTTTGCGTTGTTGTTTACATTGTTGTTTGCATTAATGTTTACATTGTTGTTTACATTGTTGTTTGTATTGCTGTTTGCTCTTTTGTCGTTTTATTGATGTTTTTATGTATTCTTCTTCAATGTATGTCCACAGAAACTATTGTCTGTCATTATACGAGCAAAATTGCGTTGCGTTGCCATTAGGCACCTGACAAGTCAGGCCCAGCGCATCCAGCTTCAGTGCAGGAGAGAACTTTTATCTTTTTAATTATTTCTCAATAAAGCAGAAAGTAGGCAAGCAGGGGGTGACAGGAAGAAAAGGAATAAGGCAGACAGACAAACACAGAGAGAGAGGGATAGAGAGGGGGAGAGAGAGAGACAATGACAATGACAAGGACAAATGACAATGAAAAATTCTTTTATTTCGAGGATAATGAATAAGCACACATGTGCTTTTTTACATCCAGTCTCCGCCCGTTAGGGATACATCTTAATAATAATAACCCAATACTTATACAGTCTCACAATAAAAACAAGGGGAAATAACCCTTTTCAAAACAGCTCCCCCCCAACAGAGAGAGAGAGAGAGAGAGAGAGAGAGAGAGAGAGAGAGAGAGAGAGAGAGAGAGAGAGAGAGAGAGAGAGAGAGAGAGAGAGAGATTTTCACATAAACGCCAGAAAAAGCACAGCTGTCACTGTTGTGAAAGAGCGTGTTCATGGCCTCAGCTGACTTTGGTCTTTTACCTGTTCTTCTCTTCACTTTAGACAACAGCCTAAACTGCTGCCATAACCCCCGTGTGATGAAATGCCAGCCGCTGTTGCATCATGTCAGAAAAGCAGAGAGAAGAAAGGAAGGAGGGAAGACGTGATTTTCAAAGATACGAGAAATACTGTGGCGTTTTCTGACTTTTCTCAGATTTGTTTGCTCTTGTCATTTATATCACGAAAAACAATATTCAGTTCAGACTACGCTCTTTGACAACACTCTTTATATATATATATATATATATATATATATATATATATATATATATATATATATATATATATATATATATATATATATATTATATATATATAATATAATATATAATATATATATTATATATATATAGTGTACAATGGTGGAGCGTTTAGGCCTCCCTTCTTTTCAAAAGTGTGCACACTTTTTCACGCTTGCTCTACAGTTATGAGTGGCAGTATGGACGTAGCCTAAAATTTCTCCCGAATCTCTTAATTATAAAGCTGGTGCATGTGTGTATGCGTGCGCGCATATGCGTGCTTGTATGTGTGTTTGAGTGTGTATGTGTGGGGAGGCGAGAGGGAGAGAGAGAGAGGGGGGGTGGGAGAGGGAGGGGAAGGGACATAGGGAGAGAGGGAGAGCGTGGTGTTGGGGTAAGTGGTTTGTGGAGTGGCTAGGGAAGTCGTGTGTGTAGGGAGGGGGAGAAGGGGTGCGCCTTGTATGTGTGTGAAATAATGTGCCTGCTTATGCGTAGATGCATGCATGCCTGCTTGAGTATATGTGGCTAGAAGGGTGTGTGATAGTGTGAATTTGGATGAATTGTGAAAAAAGTGTGCTGGGCTGAAAGAAAGATAAGGTAAAAGGTAAAGAATTCCAAACCTATTAGTCGTAGGAACGAGCTCAAGACCTCATTATCTAGGCCAGCATATGATGGCCGCCCATCCCTCTCTATGCTTACCTTCTGACCCTAAGACAGGTACCCATTTACAGCTGGTGAACTTGGAGGAACTGTACTGAAGCAAGGCGCGCAAACGTAATAAGATAGCATTAGTTGTCAACAATGTTAAAGGGAGCTATTCATTGAAATACAATTGGTTCATCGTGTAGGGCAGTCGAGAGCTTCATATGAATGACAATACCGTTTATCTTGAACTATGTGGCTCAATGCACCTAGGATGCCCTTTTATCTTTCCTTTCATATAAAACAAGGTAATCCTTTACACTAAACTGGAGGTAACTTCATTTGTTACATCATGGAGTCTCACGTTGTTTACTTCCCTGGATGCTCATCATTTGTTACATCACTGGTATTCATCGTTGTTACATCACGGAGTGCTTCATCGTTTGTTAACACTGAGTCTCATCGTTTGTTTACATCACTGGAGTGCTCAATACATTTTATGTTACACACTGGAGTATTTCATCATTTGTTACATCACTGATGCTTCATCTTAATTTTGTTTACATCACTGGAGTGCTTCATCATTTGTTCACATCACTGGAGTGCTTCATCATTTGTTCACATCACTGGAGTACTTCATCATTTGTTTACATCAGTGGAGTGCTTCATCATTTGTTTACATCACTGGAGTGCTTCATCATTTGTTCATCATTTGTTTACATCACTGAAGTGCTTCATCATTTGTTCATCATTTGTTTACATCACTGGAGTATTTCATCGTTTGTTGACATCACTGGAGTGCTTCATCATTTGTTTACATCACTGGAGTGCTTCAACATTTGTTTACATCACTGGATTACTTCATCATTTGTTTACATCACTGGAGTGCTTCATCATTTGTTGACATCACTGGAGTGCTTCATCATTAATTTTGTTTACATCACTGGAGTGCTTCATCATTTGTTTACATCACTGGAGTGCTTCATCATTAATTTTGTTTACATCACTTGAGTGCTTCATCATTTGTTTACATCATTGGAGTGCTTCATCATTTGTTTACATCTCTGGAGTGCTTCATCATTTGTTTACATCACTGGAGTGCTTCATCATTAATTTTGTTTACATCACTGAAGTGCTTCATCATTAATTTTGTTTACATCACTGGAGTGCTTCATCATGTGTTTACATCACTGGAGTGCTTCATCATTAATTTTGTTTACATCACTGGAGTGCTTCATCATTTGTTTACATCATTGGAGTGCTTCATCATTAATTTTGTTTACATCACTGAGTGCTTCATAATTTTGTTTACATCATGGAGTGCTTCATCATTTGTTTACATCACTGGAGTGCTTCATCATTTATTTACATCACTGGAGCCTCATCATTTGTTTCGTCACTGGAGTGCTTCATCATTTGTTTACATCACTGGATCACTTCATCATTTGTTTAATTCATCATTTTTTACATCACTGGAGTGCTTCATCATTAATTTGTTTACAACACTGGAGTGCTTCATCATTTGTTTACATCACTGGATGCTTCGTCATTAATTTTGTTTACATCACTGGAGTGCTTCATCATTTGTTTACATCACTGGAGTGCTTATCATTTGTTTACATCACTGGAGTGCTTCATCATTTGTTTACAACACTGGAGTGCTTCAATCATTAATTTGTTTACAATCACTGGAGTGCTTCATCATTTGTTTACATCACTGGAGTGCTTCATCGTTTGTTTACATCACTGGAGTGCTTCATCGTTTGTTTACATCACTGGAGTGCTTCATCATTTGTTGACATCACTGGCGTGCTTCATCGTTTGTTTACATCACTGGAGTGCTTTATCATTAATTTTGTTTACATCACTGAAGTGCTTCATCATTAATTTTGTTTACATCACTGGAGTGCTTCATCATGTGTTTACATCACTGGAGTGCTTCATCATTAATTTTGTTTACATCACTGGAGTGCTTCATCATTTGTTTACATCATTGGAGTGCTTCATCATTTGTTTACATCACTGGAGTGCTTCATCATTTATTTACATCACTGGAGCACCTCATCGTTTGTTTACGTCACTGGAGTGCTTCATCATTTGTTTACATCACTGGATCACTTTATCATTTGTTTAATTCATCATTTGTTTACATCACTGGAGTGCTTCATCATTAATTTTGTTTACAACACTGGAGTGCTTCATCATTTGTTTACATCACTGGAGTGCTTCATCATTAATTTTGTTTACATCACTTGAGTGCTTCATCATTTGTTTACATCACTGGAGTGCTTCATTTGTTTACATCACTGGAGTGCTTCATCATGTGTTTACAACACTGGAGTGCTTCATCATTAATTTTGTTTACATCACTGGAGTGCTTCATCATTTGTTTACATCACTGGAGTGCTTCATCGTTTGTTTACATCACTGGAGTGCTTCATCGTTTGTTTACATCACTGGAGTGCTTCATCATTTGTTGACATCACTGGAGTGCTTCATCGTTTGTTTACATCACTGGAGTGCTTTATCATTAATTTTGTTTACATCACTGAAGTGCTTCATCATTAATTTTGTTTACATCACTGGAGTGCTTCATCATTTGTTTACATCACTGGAGTATTTCATCATTAATTTTGTTGACATCACTGGAGTGCTCCATCATTTGTTTACATCACTGGAGTACTTCATCATTTGTTTACATCACTGGAGTACTTCATCGTTTGTTTGCATCACTGGAGTACTTCATCATTTGTTTACATCACTGGAGTGCTTCGTTTGTTTACATCACTGGAGTGCTTCATCGTTTGTTTACATCACTGGAGTACGCAGGCAGTTTTGCGCCATGGAAGTACGCACACGAGCATCATGGAGCACTCAGGCACCACAGTCAGGACAAGAAGCAGCAGATAGAACCATACACAAGGAGGGAGGAAGTGAGGGAGAGAAGGGGCGGGGAGGGGAAGAGAGAGAGAGAGAGAGAGAGAGAGAGAGAGAGAGAGAGAGACAGACAGACAGACAGACAGACAGACAGACAGACAGACAGACAGACAGACAGACAGACAGACAGACAGACGGACAGACAGAGACAGACAGACAGACAGACAGACAGAGATAGACAGAGACAGCGTTTCGTTTACTCTTTTAGTTCCTTAAGAATCGCAGCAGCGCTCTTGTGGAGAATTGATGAAGTATTCAGAACAAGAGCCTGATCTGATCGCCAGGTTTTACATGTTCATCCCTTCCAACTGACCCCAGCTTCAGGTTCTGTCATGCCCCGACATCTGCAGACATGTCACAAGGCGTTGAGGACAGACTGACAAGAAGAGGGGGAAGAAAGAAAGGGAGTGAAGGAGGGAGGTTAAAAAAGAAAGCCATAGAGAGTGAAAGAAGCGCGCTGACAGTACCTCGTTAATACAGTGGCAGAGGCTTCAAGCAGGAAAGCTTTGGTGTTCTTCTCTTTTTGGGGTTGGTTGTTTTTTGCATAGCCTTGTTTTGTTTCGGCGTTGTTTTACTTTGGTTTTAATTTTCACCTTCTGGAAATTGTGAGCTATGAATTTCCTCTTTTCTATCCCTCTTTCCATTTCAGCGTTGTTCATGTTCCATCTATCATGTCTTTCTAGTCTTTTTTTTTTTTTTTTTTTTGGGGGGGGGCTTCTTGGTCTATTCACCTGCCTATTTCCAGAATGGTTCAAAGAGAATCCTTCTTTCCCGTGCTGAAGTCGGATGCACTGGGAGTGGCTTGACGGCAGCGCAAGGCATTTTCGCTTCAGCTGACGGACAACAATAGTGGCTGCCTGTCCTGTCAAAGGAGAAGGAGAAGAGAGGAAAGTGGAATAGAACGGGATGCTGTCAGGGATTTTCCTGTAGGCTAGCTCACTTGATCAAGACGTTCAACTGCGCGAACCCAGTCCAGGGAAACTAGAAGTTAGTTTTTAAACTGACTTGCATACCGCTCCATACCATCATCATCATCCATCCATCCATCTCTCTCTCTCTCTCTCTCTCTCTCTCTCTCTCTCTCTCTCTCTCTCTCTCTCTCTCTCTCTCTCTCTCTCTCTCTCTCTCTCTCTCC
>CM054153.1:37107286-37127286 GCA_028751875.1 Rapana venosa
ACTGTCCCTCTTGTTGTCAAGGCTGATTATCTCACACCACGAGATATCCTCAACACACCTCCCTGTAAGGCACGTGCGCGCGCACACACACATGTATAAAACATTTTGGATCTACCAGAAGAAAGAGTTTGCAAAAGTAAAATTTTATGATTATGCTACCAAAGAATACAGACTGGAACCATATTTAATAAACTATTAAAACAAAACCCATAAGAAAACGTATTGTAAATTTCGCACAAGCTCTCAGAATTTAATGATAGACAAAGGGAGGCACCAAAATATATCCAGAGGGGACAGAAAATATAGATACTGTAACAAAATAGAAGATGAATTTCTTTTATTCGATGAATGTATTTTATATGATGAACTCAGAAATAATTTGTTATTAAAAATCAAAACGAAAGATAAATGTGTACATAAATTAAGTGACATAATCACAGTTCATATATATCAAGCAGATATCATCAGATATGTGTATGAGTGTTTTGAAAAAAGAGAAAAAGAGAAGTAGAATGCAACATGTTTTTAGTGTACATCACTTTTAGCCAAAATAGATAATAATTATAGTTGATGTTTTTGTTGTGTCAAATAAGTCTACATGATTTAAATGGCAATAAAATATTCTGAATCTGAATCTAAATCTGAATCACACACATACATACATACATACATACATACATACATACACATACATACATACATACACACACATACATACATGCAAACATACACACATACATACACACACACACACACATACATAAATACATACATACATACGTACATACATACAAACACACACACATACACACATGCACACATACACATACATACATACATCCACACACACATCCACACACACATACATACATACATACACACATACATACATACATACATACACACATACACACATACACACATACACACATACATACATACACATACACACATACACATACACACACACATACATACATACATACATGCACATACATACATACATACATACACACGCACACACCTACATACATATATACATTACATACATACATACATACATACATACATACAAACATACATACATACATACATACATCATACTACATACATACATACATACATACATACATACATACATACATACATCATACATACATACATACATACATACATACATACACATACATACATAACATACATACATACATGCATGCACACATGCATATACACATACATACATACATACATACATACATACATACATACATACATCATATATACATACATACATACATACATACATACATACATACATACATACATACATCACACTACATACAACATATACATACATACATACATACATACATACATACATACATACATACATACATACAACACATAAACATACATACATAACATCATACTACATACATACACACACACACATACATCACATACATACACTACAATACATACATACAACATACACATACATACACATACATACATACATACATACATACATACATACATACATACATACAACATCATACATACATACAAATCCATACATACACATACACAATACACACATACAATACAACATACATACATACACCACACATACACAACATACACACGCATACATACATACATACATACATACATACATACATACATACATACATCATACATACATACATATATACATCAACATACACACATACACAACAACATACACAACATACATAATACATACATACAACATACATACATACAACTACACAACATACAACACACATACACACGCACATACATACATACATACATACATACATACATACATACATACATACATACATACATACATACATACATACATACATACATACACACACATACATACATACCTACATATATACATACATACATACATACATACATACCTACCTACATACATAACATACATACATACATACATACATACATACACACACATACATACATACACACACACATACATACATACACACATACACATGCATACATACACACACATACATAAATACATACATACACACATACATACACACAAAATTTTGTAAACATGTCAGATGTCTATGTGGGGATCATATTTCCAATACTCATATCATATTTGAATGCCCTTTTGTAAAACCTTTTTTACCTACATTTTCTGAACAGTCTCTGAAAAATGTATTTGAAAATTCAAAGCTAGCCTTTGCCATTGCCAGATGTTTATTGCATAGTCCACTTGAATATTTATTGTAGTTACATTATTGTTATTTCATGTTTCCACATTGTTGAGTTTACATTTTGCTCCTGTTTAAAAGTATTATCTTTACTTTTCTAGGTGTTTTTTTGGGGGGGTTTTCTCACAAAAATACCAACACTGATGCTATTTCTTAACCTATTCTCCTTTCACTCCTTCCTCTCCCTTCTTTAACTTCCATTACACTTTCTATTTCGCTCGTCTAATAATACTTAGAGTGAACAGACGTTAAATTGAAGACAACAACAACAACAACATACACACATACACACATACATACATACACACACACATACATACACACACACATACACACATACATACACACATATACACACACATACACACACACATACACACACACACACACACACAAACACACACACACATACACACACACACACAACACATACACAACACATACACACACAAACACACACACACATACACACACACATACACACACACACACACATACACACACATACATACACACACATACACACACACACACTCACACACCCAAACACACACACACACACACACACACACACACACACACACACACACACACACAACACGCACATACACACACCATGTATTGAATTCGCAAACACAAATACTTGTCACGCGATCCTGGGGTCTTCTTTTCACAGGAAGGTAACAAGCACCTACTAAAGCTGCCAAAAGAGGCAGCAGCACAAGAGGGTTAATGACCCCAGGCCTAGTGCCCGGCACTTCTGTTCCGCTATATCTGTCTTTCATGGCCTGCACTCCTATATCATGGAAGCCTCCCCTCATCTGCTGCAGTGCTTCTCTATATACACAGACAAATTGCCTCTGTCATTTACGTACATGTTTTTTGCTCAGTGTGTATTTTGTGAGTTTGGCAGCAAACAGTTTCCCAGCAACACACTGGCTGGATAGAGGGGGAAAGGTCTCTGGATACCTCTGTGTGTGTGTGTGTGGGGGGGGGGGGGGGGGGGGGGGGAGGGGAGGGGGAGGGGGAGGGAGGGGGGTTGTACAGCAGTCATCACTACTTGATCATCAATCTCCACCCTCACTGTTGACAGTACTGATGCGCCGTTCATTAAATATGAGACTGCGCCAGAAATAACTTTGCGAGGGAATTTAAAATGTGTATGCGCGCATGCATGTATACACACATTCACACACGCGTGCACACACACACACACACGCGCGCGCGCGCGCGTGCGTGCATTTGCGCAAACATACATACACACACTCACTTGCACGCACGCATGCGTGCGTGCGTGCTCACATTTATGGGTATGGGTGTACGTTCTTTCTTCAGCTTAGTGTCTTTCCACGACGATGGGGGAAAAGTATATGCCTATATGTGTGTGTGTGTTGCGTGTGCGTGTGCGCGCGTGTACATGTGCGAACGTGCGTGCGTGTGTGGGGTGGTGGGCGTGTGTGTGTGTGTGTTTGTGTGTGTGGTGTGTGTGTTGTGTGTGTGTGTGTGTGTGTAGTGTGTGTGTGTGTGTGTGTGTTGTGTGTTGTGTGTGTTGTGTGTGTGTGTGTTGTGTTTGGGTGTGTGTGTGGTTGGTTGGTGTGTGTGTGTGTGTGTGTGTGTGTGGTGTTGTGTGTGGTGTTTGTGGTTGTGTGTGTGTGTGTTGTGTGTGTGGTGTGTGTTGTGTGTGTGTGTGTGTGTGTGTGTGTGTGTGTGTGTGTGTGTGTGTGTGTGTGTGTGTGTGTGTGTGTGTGACTCTCTACAAGACAGTCCTCCAGCAGAAGTCCCTCTGCATCCGAAAGGAGGGTGGCCGCCATGTTGCCATTGTTTCCACTGCATGCACTGCTGCTGTTTTCATGACACGTGTCAAGTGATGGATCGGTGTGTCACCCACACTGACACCTGGCCACAACAATGGCTGCATCGGTTGCAAACCCACACGTTGACATTGCCATGCAACAAACATGGTGATCCAACAGCCCTCTACACCTTCGCTCTTTCCGAGATTACCGCATTCCAGATTTCACGTGACAAAGATAGATTGTAGCCGCGTGACAAGACAAAACAAAACGAAACAAGACAAGACAAGGCAGAAGAGGACAGGACAGCAGAGGAGGACCAGAGAGCGCAATAAAGACCATACAAAACATTTGAACACAGCCCAACTTGTCTGGCATTCAGTTCGCCCCAGACTTGAAAGAGAACCCTAGGCTGCCTTGCCAAACTGCTTTTTGTGGCTGCACAGAGCAGATCGCATGTAACTGAACACCTGTCGGGAAAGGAAGAGAGTGTGCAATGATAAAGGTCAAACACGGATCGGCCACGGAAATCGGGGGGCTCCAATTTGGTGTGCCTGCTATTTGCAGTGTAACCAATCCGCCCTTCAGCTGGTCGTCGCTATGGCAACAATCAGATCAAGCGTTGTGATGGAGCATGGCTGACTTGCAGAATGCCCAGTTTTCCATTCCTTCTGGGGTAAATGAAAATCATGTCGGCTAGCCTACTGCCGCTGCAAATTATTTGCTCACACGCACGCACACACAGCGCGAGAACGGTCCGGTATGTTATGCAGCCACACGTAACTGCGTGCACAAGCATGCATGCTGGCAAACATGCACAGATGTGCGTGCCGCGCACGCACGTTCACACACACAGAGGTATGCATGTACGCAATGCACAAATGTAGGTACGTACGCACGCATACATGATTATATTTGTATTCGCTTTCGTACACACACACACACACACACACACACACACACAGGTTTGCATGTACGCGTGCACAAATGTAGGTACGTACGCACGCATACATGATTATATTTGTATTCGCTTTCATACACACAACACACACACACACACACACACACACACACACACACACACACACACACGACTTACCCATAAATCAAATCATTGACCAGTAAATGTTAAGGCCCATGAAAGCAGCACTGCAGGCAGCCATGTAGCAGACACCCAAGTCAAGTCAGGTCAAGTCAGGTCAGGTCAAGTCACGTCACATCAAGTCAGGTCAAGTCAGGTCAGGTCAAGTCAGGTCAGGTCAGGTCAGATCAGATCAAGTCAAGTCAAGTCATGCCAAGTCACGTCAAGTCAAGTCAAGTCACGTCACGTCAAGTCAAGTCAGGTCAAATCAAGTCAAGCAGACAGGCACTGACCCCATCAGTGTGCTGGCTTACACCTCCTCTCCTCCCCCTGTGCACAGAAACAGCTAGACAGCACATGGCTGCCACACCATCCACCCACTTCATCTGACTTCCTCCTCTTTTTCTTTGGGTTCTTGCTGTTGTTGTTGTTGTTGTTCTTGTTGTTGTTCTTCTTGTTGTTGTTGTTCTTGTTGTTGTTGTTCTTGTTGCTGTTGTTGGGTTTTTCCGTTCCTAGGCTAGAGGTCCTAGGTCCAGCAATGGTGAAATTGTTGCACGTGCAGCTGTTTGGGCCCACAATTAAGGTAGCCGCATTCTGGCCTAGGGGAGGATGTGGCCACACCACACCACACCACACCAGTGTGCATGGCTTTTTTTCTTTTTCCTCAGTAGTTCGTACCCCAACGAATGTCCGACTCTTTTGAAAGGCAGAACAGATTTTAACTTAAGCGTAAGATTTTTTTCTGCGTGTTTGCACACGGGCCTTGGTATACAGTCTCATCCGAAGGACTTTTGGGAGAGTGGAATGGCTGCTGATGTTAACTCCAGGTGAAATTTCCTTAAACAAGCGTCTCGGTAGCGGCTTGAACCTGGGCTCGATTCCGGGCCGTCAAATCAGGAGCGCAACGCTCTAACCACGACACTATCCCTCCCCATGCCTCCTCTTATAAAGATGATGCATGATACATGGTTTGTACACACATCCTTCCACGTACACTTCATTCCCTGCTTCCTTAAAACATTGCATGCTAAGCAAATCACCTGTTTGAAGCGTATCTGGTGGCTGGTGTTCGTTTTTGTCCCTGGTCATCCTTCACATTCTCTGTTTGTTTTAATATCTTTCATCAACGCCATAAAAGACCAAGTTAGTTTTGGAATTGTTTTCAACAGAAGATTTTTGGTTCGAACCATTCACTTTGGTGCGCAGCTCACTGCTTGGTTACAAAATGCCTGTTTCATGTCTGGAAGGTTGTATGTCATTAGTTTCATGGCTGGAAGGTTGTATGACATCAGTTTTATCTCTGGAAGGTTGTATGACGTCAAGTTCATGTCTGGAAGGTTGTAAGACATCAGTTTTATCTCTGGAAGGTTTATGACATCAGTTTTATCTCTAGAAGGTTGTATGACATCAGTTTTATCTCTGAAAGGTTGTATGACATCAAGTTCATGCCTGGAAGGTTGAATGACATCAAGTTCATGCTTGGAAGGTTGTATGACATCAAGTTCATGTCTGGAAGGTTGTATGACATCAAGTTCATGTCTGGAAGGTTGTATGACATCAAGTTCATGTCTGGAAGGTTGTATGACATCAATTTCATCTCTGGAAGGTTGTATGACATCAATTTCATCTCTGGAAGGTTGTATGACATCCAATTCATGTCTGGAAGGTTGTATGACATCAAGTTCATGTCTGGAAGGTTGTATGACATCAATTTCATCTCTGGAAGGTTGTATGACATCAATTTCATCTCTGGAAGGTTGTATGACATCCAATTCATGTCTGGAAGGTTGTATGACATCAAGTTCATGTCTGGAAGGTTGTATGACATCAAGTTCATGTCTGGAAGGTTGTATGACATCAATTTCATCTCTGGAAGGTTGTATGACATCAATTTCATCTCTAGAAGGTTGTATGACATCCAATTCATGTCTGGAAGGTTGTATGACATCAAGTTCATGTCTGGAAGGTTGTATGACATCAGTTTCATCTCTGGAAGGTTGTATGACATCAGTTTCATATCTGAAAGGTTGTATGACATCAATTTTATCCCTGGAAGGTTGTATGACATCAAGTTCATGTCTGGAAGGTTGTATGACATCAAGTTCATGTCTGGAAGGTTGCATGACATCAAGTTCATGTATGGAAGGTTGTATGACATCATTTTCATGTCTGGAAGATTGTATGACATCAGTTTATCTCTGGAAGGTTGCGGGGCATCTATTTTATGTATGGAAGACAGTTCATTGACTTCATCTGGGACTGTGCGAACACGTGCACACAGGGCCTGATGTTGCTGACATGACTCAGGTCGTCTCCTACACTGTCCAGTCTCTAGCTAGCTCTGGTCAGGAAGCTGTAACTGCCACACATCGCTGAAGTGACGTCTGCCCAGCATGGCTTCTTGGTAGAGTGGGAAAGGTAGGGGGGGTCAGCTTTGTTGTCATCAGCCATCTGCTTCTCAAGAACCATGATGTTCAGGACAACAGAGAAGAATTGCAGTCCACGTTCTATACTGCTTCACTGGACACATTCTGTGAAGAGAACCAGGCATGTGTTTTTTCTCTGACACGAGTATCATACTGTGATGCCAATGCTGTGATAAAGTGGATTGTTTGTGTCGACCTTGTCACTGCAGTGCTTCTTCCAGATGCATAGCTTGGTCAACACAGGGCGTAGTGTAGCTCTCCCTTAGGGTTAGCTGCGGCCTTGATTGAAGGAAGGGTCGAGTAGTTTCAGTGTTGGCTGTTGGCATGAAATGTGAACTCAGGATCTGACGTTCATTGGGGCCCTACATTGACTCTGACTAGGTTGACTGGCTTTTATGTCATCAGCTTGAACAGAGTAAAAACAGACGAGGAAGTTCTTTGAGTGAAAAGCTTATGTGCTGCACAGTCTGAAGACAAACAAGTCTTCAGTTCCACGTCTTTTTCCTCCTTCATTTTCACGAACACTTATCGGTATCGATCTGGTTCAATAGTTAGTTCATGTATTTGGGGCTGGAGTTTTTTTCTTTTTCTATGGATATTTTTAACTGCAAAATTGATGATTTCCCCAGAGCACCTGCGTGCGTGAATTGAAAACAGTGGCCTGCCGTCCTTCTGCCGGTTACCTCCCTTAGAGACAACGGGGAGAGGGAAAGGATGCCCAGGTCTTAGTTTAGATAGTGGGGGGGGGGGGGGGGGGGGGAATGGGGAGTTCTTGGGCAGAAAAAAATATACAGTTCACTGTTACAGTCATTGTTTTTACTGAATTTTTACTGTTACATTCAGAGTTTTACTTATTGTTTACTGTTACAGTCAGTGTTTTCACTAAAGATTTCCTGTTAGTGTTTTCACTGAATGTTCTCTGTCATAGCGTTTTCACTGACTTTCCACTGCTACGGACATTGTTTTCACTGACTTTCCACTATTACAGACATTGTTTACACTGACTTTCCACTGCTACGGTTATTGTTTTCACTGACTTTCCACTGTTACGGACATTGTTTACACTGACTTTCCACTATTACAGACATTGTTTACACTGACTTTCCACTGCTACGGTTATTTTTTCACTGACTTTCCACTGTTACGGACATTGTTTACACTGACTTTCCACTATTACAGACATTGTTTACACTGACTTTCCACTGCTATGGTTATTGTTTTCACTGACTTTCCACTGTTACAGACATTGTTTACACTGACTTTCCACTGCTATGGTTATTGTTTTCACTGACTTTCCACTGTTATGGACATTGTTTACACTGACTTTCCACTATTACGGTTATTGTTTTCACTGACTTTCCACTGTTACGGACATTGTTTACACTGACTTTCCACTGTTACAGACATTGTTTTCACTGAATTTTCACTGTATAATCATTGTTTTCTCTGAATTAGTTTCATGATGCAGGCAGTGTTTTGACTAGCTTTTCATTGTTTCAGTGATCAGTGTTTTCACTGGCTGTTCACTGTTACAGTAATTGTTTTCATTGTCATGTATCTACACGCTGTAACAAAAGGAGATTGATATCAACATACTGCACAAGTTTCATTACATGCAGACACACAGACTGAAACACAAAGAGAGAGAGAGAGAGAGAGAGAGAGAGAGAGAGAGAGAGAGAGAGATTTGAGTTGGCACTGAATGCCCCAACTGCTAGAGAAGGTTGCCAGGCCATTGTCCCTGTGTTGATGTCTTAAAGACACTGGTGACGAACCCCAGTCAGGAGGAAAATGGAAGGAGACGTGACATGAAGAGAGAGGAAATGAAACGGTGGACATGAGAGGACAGTGGGGACAACAAGCCCACGATGGTGAAGGTCATTACTTGCCATGGCCTGATCTTTCTCCTGACTGCCGCCCGTCTCCCCTGGAGTCACACCTTCTCTGCTGCCCTCTGCCTCTCTTCTTCTTCTTTGCTACATCATCACTTCTGCCTCTCTTCTTCTTCTTTGCTACATCATCACTTCTGCCTCTCTTCTTCTTCTTTGCTACATCAACACTTCTGCCTCTCTTCTTCTTCTTTGCTACATCATCACTTCTGCCTCTCTTCTTCTTCTTTGCTACATCATCACTTCTGCCTCTCTTCTTCTTCTTTGCTACATCATCACTTCTGCCTCTCTTCTTCTTCTTTGCTACAACATCACTTCTGCCTCTCTTCTTCTTCTTTGCTACATCAACACTTTTGCACTTTCTTCTTCTTTGCTACATCAACACTTTTGCACTTTCTTCTTGTTTGCTACATCAACAGTTCTGCACTTTCTTCTTCTTCTTTGCTACATCAGCACTTCTTCACTTTTTTCTTCTTCTTTGCTACATCAACACTTCTGCCTCTCTTCTTCTTCTTTGCTACATCATCACTTCTGCACTTTCTTCTTCTTTGCTACATCAACACTTCTGCCTCTCTTCTTCTTCTTTGCTACATCATCACTTCTGCACTTTCTTCTTCTTTGCTACATCATCACTTCTGCACTTTCTTCTTCTTTGCTACATCAACACTTATGCCTATCTTCTTCTTGTTTGCTACATCATCACTTCTGCACTTTCTTCTTCTTTGCTACATCATCACTTCTGCACTTTCTTCTTCTTTGCTACATCAACACTTCTGCCTTTCTTCTTCTTTGCTACATCAACACTTCTGCACTTTCTTCTTCTTTGCTACATCAACACTTCTGCACTTTCTTCTTCTTTGCTACATGAACACTTCTGCACTTTCTTCTTCTTTGCTATATGAACACTTCTGCACTTTCTTCTTCTTTGCTACATCAACACTTCTGCACTTTCTTCTTATTCTGTTTCCTTGGTGGAGGTGGGTGGGGTTCTATATTGGGATTTAATCAGTGGGTAAATGCTTTAACAGTTTGTCAAAAATCAAAACTCTATAATTCACACACACACACACATATGCGCGTGCGTGTACACACACACACACACACACACACACACACACACAAAGGGAACACCCAGCCCTGGTACATTGTGCCATGAAGGTAAAGGATAGTGTGGATGACTGCTCTCTGCACTGTCATGTTTCCATCTGCCCTTCTGCCTTGTCTGTCGGTCTGTCGGTCTGTCTGTCTGTCTGTCTGTCCTCTGAGACCTCCGCTCTGATATCTTGTCCCCCATCAGCCACACCTCATTGTCCTGTCATTAGCGGCTTCAGACCTCATTTGGATCATCCGATCACCTTGCATGGTAATGAACACACACGCACGCGCGCACGCACTCGTGCTTCCATGGATGGATGCATATGCTTGAAGACCTACTCATCAGCACTTTTTGTTTTGTTTTAAGGAAGGTGAAAATTGATGATGCTGATGATTGCCTTCTTGTTACAGCTCTCGGGTCAAAGGTTCAGCCTAGCGCGTGGTATCCTGGTGACAAGAGGCAGGGCAGAGAGAGAGAGGGGAGAAAGAGAGGGGAGAGAGAGAGAGGGGGGGGGGGGAGGGGAGAGAGAAACTTCAGACTTCAAACTTCAGACTTGTTCTGTACATAGGCCTTAGGCCACAATACAAAAGAGTGATGGGCATACGGAGTGGGCCTATGATATAAGTGTTATAAACATATCACTGCCAAGATATAGAAATACGAAATAATGTATCAGCAAAAATAGCACAAGAAAAGGACATCGGCCATTTCTTGAAGATTCATCATGAGGCAATTCACGCGCATGAGGCACAACTGACAAAGTTTTGAATGTAACATTTATCAATATTAAGGATCGATTTCTAGAAAGATGGATAGAGAGACAGAGACAGAGAGCTCTGAACTCTGAATATTTTAAGTGTACTTTGGCCTTGGGCCTCAATACAAGTAATGAGTACCAAAGTGAGCCACAGAAATATTTCAATCAACAATGTGCTATAAACTGTCTAGTGATGCACACACTCTTCAAACAAACAGCACACGACTGAGAGCATCGTAGTTATCATCATTCTAAACGGAAGGGTTCACCATTATCCATTATCCAATACAATCGTCGTTTTCATCTTCATCATTTTTATCTTCATCATTGTTTATGGTATATGTTATCAATTATGAAAAAGAAATCTTGGTCATTTTTTTAGTTTGCATTAGCATAAACATGATACTTTCCATCATTACTTGTTTTGGTGATGCAGTATTACACATGCGTGCGTGCGTGCGTGCGCTCGCGCGAGCGCACACACACACACACACACACACATGACACACACACACACACACACCACACACCGCGCGTGCGCGCGCGCACGAGAGAGAGAGAGAGAGAGAGAGAGAGAGAGAGAGAGAGAGAGAGAGAGAGAGAGAGAGAGAGAGAGAGAGAGAGAGAGAGATTGGACCCGAACTCGGAACTTGTTTAATGTAATCGGCCGTTGGGCCTCAATACAATACAATATAATACAATACAATACAATATAATACAACAGGAAAAAGAACAGTATACTTTTCATCACACCATACTCGATTAGTTTTTCGTACCCAAAAGCTAGTCATCAAAAGTGCAGCAGAATAAACTCATCTCATTCATTCACCCCAAGCCATTTGTGACAATGTAATAAAACGTGTAAGAAAACAACAACGACTGACATTTTCAGTAACAATCTTGTGCAGAACATATCAAAGTGAAACGGATTATCAACTATGTACATACAAAGGTAATTTTAAATACATGTCTTCCTTTAGCTTGATCAAAACACGTTTGCAGACTGTTAACGTTGAAAGTCATTTTACAGATACCGCCATTTCAAAAGGATATCTTTCGTCAGTTTATAACATTTTATAAAAACCAAAACTTGAATACCCAACCTAGCAACCTGACAAGAAAGGGAGAGAGAGATGGGGGAGAGAGAGAGAGAGAGAGAGAGAGAGAGAGAGAGAGAGAGAGAGAGAGAGAGAGAGAGAGAGAGAGAGACAGACAGACAGACAGACAGACAGACAGACAGACAGACAGACAGAGAGAGAGAGAGCGGATAGGGATACCTTAATGGCGGCAAAACAAATACGGTCTCATACCAAACTCTCACCATTGGGGAACCTCGGAGCCGTAGCCGATGAACGACTCCCCCATCCCCTCCCCTCCCTTCCCCTCCCCTCCCCTCCCCTCCCCACCTAACCCCCTTTAGCTGGCAAATAGTGCAGGTTTGACACAAAGGACACTTGTTCGTGTTGATGAACTTGGGAGGGCGGATGTTGAGTCACTGATAATTATCTAACTGGGAGAGGTTGGCATGTAACAAATAGAACTTAAGCATCTAAGACTGGAGGGGGGGGGGGGGGGGGGGGGAGAGCTAATTGTTGGTTGGTTGCGGGTTTGTTGTTAGTGTGTGTGTGTGTGTGTGTGTGTGTGCGTGTGCGTGCGTGCGTGTGTGTGTGTGTGTGTGTGTGTGTGTGTGTGTGTGTGTGTGTGTGTGTGTGTGTGTGTGTGTGTGTGTGTGTGGTGTGTGTGTGTGCGTGTGTGTGCGTGTGTGTGCGTGTGTATGTGTGTGTGTAAAACTAAATAAAAAATATAATTGTGGGGAAAAGCAAGTGCTCCTCATAAACTGCAATTGATTTGATAGCATGCAAATGATTTTTTCGAAGTATAATGGAAACATAATCTATTAATACTACATATAATGAGCCAGTACAATTCTGTTTAAAACCTGCAGTATACAAAGTGTCAAAGGTAGCTCTTAAGGGATGCTGAGAAAGAAGATGGCTGTGTTCTGACATAACTACAGGCTGTGTCCTGACATAACTACAGGCTGTGTCCTGACATAACTACAGGCTGTGCTCTGACATAACTACAGGCTGTGTCCTGACCTACTACAGGCTGTTTCCTGACATAACTACAGGCTGTGTCCTGACCTACTACAGGCTGCTTCCTGACATAACTACAGGCTGTGGCCTGACCTACTACAGGCTGTGTCCTGACCTACTACAGGCTGTGTCCTGACATAACTACAGGCTGTGTCCTGACCTACTACAGGCTGTGGCCTGACCTACTACAGGCTGTGTCCTGACCTACTACAGGCTGTGTCCTGACATACCTACAGCCTGGGTCCTGACATAACTACAGGCTGTGTCCTGACATAATTCCAGGCTGTGGCTTGACATAATTACAGGCTGTGGCCTGACATAATTACAGGCTGTGTCCTGACATAATTACAGGCTGTGTCCTGACCTACTACAGGCTGTGTTCTGACATAACTACAGGCTGTGTCCTGACCTACTACAGGCTGTGTCCTGACATAACTACAGGCTGGGTCCTGACATAACTACAGGCTGGGTCCTGACATAATTACAGGCTGACATAACTACAGGCTGTGTCCTGACATAACTACAGGCTGTGTCCTGACATAACTACAGGCTGTGTCCTGACATAACTACAGGCTGTGGCCTGACATAACTACAGGCTGTGTCCTGACATAACTACAGGCTGTGTCCTGACATAACTACAGCCTGTGTCCTGACATAACTACAGCCTGTGTCCTGACATAACTACAGCCTGTGTCCTGACCGCAGGCTGTGTCCTGACCTACTACAGGCTGTGTCCTGACATAATTACAGGCTGTGTCCTGACATAACTACAGCCTGTGTCCTGACATAATTACAGCCTGTGTCCTGACATAACTACAGGCTGTGTCCTGACCTACTACAGGCTGTGTCCTGACATAATTACAGGCTGTGTCCTGACATAATTACAGCCTGTGTCCTGACATAATTACAGCCTGTGTCCTGACATAACTACAGGCTGTGTCCTGACATAACTACAGGCTGTGTCCTGACATATTTGCAGGCTGTAACCTTACATAATTACAGCCTGTGGCCTGACATAATTACAGGCTATGACCTGACATGACTGCAGGCTGTGGCCTGACATAACTACAGGCTGTACATCTCTGACTGCAGAGATAGTGGACAGACAGGACACTGCATCACCACTCTCCTACTTAATTCTCAACCACACACTTCTCAGCAATGTGTTAGAGCCCCACAGAACACAGCACACAGAGAACTCAGCACACAGAACACAGCACAAAGAATACAGCACACAGAACAAAGAACACAGCACACAGAACTCAGCACACAGAATACAGCACACAGAACAAAGAACACAGCACGCAGAAACACAGCACACAGAACACAGCACACAGCACACAGAACAAAACACATAGCCACACAGAACAGAGAACACAGCACACAGAAAACAACACAGCACACAGAAAACAACACAGCACACAGACCACAGCACAGAGAACACAGAACAGCAACCAGAACACAGAACACAGAACACAGCACACAGAACACAGCACACAGAACACAGAACACAGCACACAGAACACAGCACACAGAACACACCGCACAGCACACAGAACACACCGCACAGCACACAGCCCCAGAACAAAACACATAGCCACACAGAACAAAGAACACAGCACACAGCACACAGAGCACAGCACAGAGAACACAGAACAGCACACACAACACAGCACACAGAACACGAACACGCACAAACACAGAACAGCACAAAAGAAAACAGAAACGAACGCACCAGACCACAGCCACGAACACACCCCACAGAGCAGAGAAAGCAATAGAGACAGTGATGCCCACTGACAGTGACCACAGTACCACAGTTTTCTGCTCTTCTTCTCTATCATTGTCCTCCTCCACCTCTTTCCTCTCCTCCTCCCCACCTCCTCATATCACTCCTCCACCTCCATCCTCCTCCTCCACACCCTCTCCTCTACTTCATCCTCCTACCTCCTCCTCCCACACTCCTCCCTGCCGGGATCTGGACTGACATGGTAGGGGTCCACAGCGCTTCATTAACTACATTATGCAGTCTTTACCCTGGAGAATCACCTTGCGGACGCGCGCGCACGCGCGCGCGCGCACACACACAACAGCACACCACGCGTGAGCGCGCGAAGCCGCGCAGCGTGAATGCAACCATGTTGGACTGACAAAAAAGGCAGCCTGACACCCAAACACTGAAAACCCAACACTGACACCCCCACACGTACACCCCACCACCCCCCACCCCACATGCACCCCCACACGACACACACCACCCCCACACTGACACCCCCCCCCCCCACACACACACACTGACCCACCCCCCACACACAAAACACCCCACACACTGAACCACCACCCCCACCTGCACCCCCGCCACACTGACACACCCCCCCCACACACCACACACCTGCACCCCCACCCACTGACACCCCCACACTGACACCCCCCACTGCACCCCACACTGACAACCCCCCCCCCACACACACACACACACACTGACACACCACCACACTGACCACCACCACACTGACACACCCCCACACTGACACCCACACGACCCCCCACACTGACACCCCCACCACTGACACACCCACCCACTGACACACCCACCACACTGACACCACACCCCCACTGACACACACCCACACTGACACCACCCCCACCCCCACATGACACCCCCACACTGACACACACCCCACACTGACACCCCCACACTGACACACCACCACACTGATACACACCCACACTGACACCCCCACCTGCCCCCACACTGACACCCCCACTGACACCCCCCCACACACACACACCACTGACATCCCCCCACCCTGACACCCCCCCACACTGACACCCCCACACTGACATCCCACACACTGACACCCCCCCATGACACCCCACACTGACACCCCCACACTGATACCCACCCCACACACACACACACTGACACCCCCCCACCACTGATACCCCCCCCACCACACTGACACCCCCCCACGCTGACACCCCCACACTGACACCCCCACACTGACACCGCCACACTGACACCCCCCCACTGACACCCCCCCCCACTGACACCCCCCACATGACACCGCCACACTGACACCCCCACCACACTGACACCCGCACACTGACCCCCCCCACCACACTGACACCCCCACCCACTGACACCCCCCCACACTGACACCCCCCCACACTGACACCCCCACCACACTGACACCCCCCCCACATGACACCCCCACCACACTGACACCCCACACTGACACCCCACCCCCACACTGACACCCCCACCCCCACACTGACACCCCCCACCACACTGACACCCCCACCCCCACACTGCACCACCCCCACCACACTGACACCCCACCCTGACACCCCCCCCACTGACACCCCCACCACACTGACACCCCCACCACACTGACACCCCACCACACTGACACCCCCACCCACACCCCCACCCCCCAAACTGACACCCCCACCCCCACACTGACACCCACACTGACACCCCCACCACACTGACACCCCACCACACTGACACACCCCCACACTGACACCCCACACCACCACCTCACACCCCACACCAACCACACTGACACCCCCCCCCCACACTGACACCCCCACCCACACTGACACCCCCACCTGACACCCCCACCCCCACACTGACACCCCCACCACACTGACACACCCTCACACTGACACCCTCACACTGACCACCCACACTGACACACCCCCCACACTGACACCCCCCCCACACACTGACCCCCCACACTGACACCCCCACACTGACCAACCCCCACACAACCCACATCACACACACCACACTGACAACCCCCCACACTGACACACCACACACACTGACACCACCCACTGACACCCCCCCCACACGTGGCACAACCCCCACACTGATACAACCCACACACACACACACTGACACCCCACACTGACACCCCCACACTGACACCCCCACCACCTGACACCCCACACTGACACCCCCACACACATGACATCCCATCACACTGACACCCCACACTGACATCCCCACACTGACATCCCCACACATGACACCGACACACTGACACCCCACACTGACAACCCACCACCCCCACACTGACACCACCCCACACCACACACACTGACACGCCCCCCCCCCCCTGACACCCCCCCCCCCACTGACACCCCCACGCTGACACCCCACACTGACACCCCCACACTGACACCGCCACACCGACAACCGCCCAACCGACACCCCCACACCGACACCCCCACACTGACACCGACACACTGACACCCCCACACTGACACCCCCACACTGACACCCCACACTGACACCCCACCACACTGACACCCCCACCACACTGACACCCCCACCACACTGACACCCCCACCACACTGACACCCCACACTGACACCCCCACCACACTGACACCCCACCACACTGACACCCCCACACTGACACCCCCACCACACTGACACCCCCACCACACTGACACCCGCACACTTACACCCCCCCCCCACACTTACACCCCCCACACTGACACCCATCACATGACACCCCCCCACACTGACACCCCACACTGACAACCCCACACACTGACAACCCCACACTGACAACCCCCACACACACACATGACACACCACCACACTGACACCCCCCACTGACACCCCCCACTGACACCCCCACACATGACACCGCCACACTGACACCCCCCACCACACTGACACCCCCACCACACTGACACCCCCACACTGACAACCCACCCCACACTGACACCCCACCCCACAATGACACCCCCACCGCCACACTGACACCCCCACCACACTGACACCCCACCACACTGACACCCCCACTACACTGACACCCCCACCACACTGACACCCCCACACACTGACACCCCCCACCCCCCACCCCCACTTGACACCCCACCCCACACCTGACACCCCCAAACACTGACTCCCCCACCACACTGACACACCCCCCACACTGACACCCACCACACTGACACCCCCACCCCCACACTGACACCCCCACCCCCACACTGACACCCCCACACTGACACCCCACCCCCACACTGACACCCCACCCCCACACTGACACCCCACACTGACACCCCCACCCCACACTGACACCCCACCACACTGACAACCCCACCACACTGACACCCCACCACACTGACACACCCTCACACGACACCTCACACTGACACCCCCACCCCTACCACCCCACACTGACAACCCCCCCCCCACACACACCTGACGACCACCACCACTGACACCCACCACACTGACACACCACCACACTGACCACCCCCCCCCCCACACTGGACACCCCCACACTGACACCCCACACACACACACGACACCCCCACACTGACACCCCACACTGACACCCCCACCACACTGACACCCCCACACTTACACCCCACACTTACACCCCCACACTGACACCCCCACACACTGAGATCCCACCACACTGACACCCCCACACTGACACTCCCCCACACTGACACCCCCACCACACTGACACCCCCACACACTGACACCCCCACCACACTGACCCCCCCACCACACTGACACCCCACCACACTGACACCCCCACAACTGACACCCCCCCCACACACACACACTGACACCCCCCCCACACTGGACACCCCCCCACGCTGACACCCCACACTGACACCGCCACACGACACCGCCACACCGACACCCCCACACCGACACCCCCACACCGACACCCCACACTGACACCGCCACACTGACACCGCCACACTGACACCCCACACTGACACCCCCACCACACTGACACCCCCACCACACTGACCACCCCACCACACTGACACCCCCACCACATGACACCCCACCACACTGACACCCCCCCACACTGACACCCCCACACTGACACCCCCACACTGACACCCCCACCACACTGACACCCCCACCACACTGACACCCGCACACTGACACCCGCACACTGACACCCCCACATTACCCCCCCACACTGACACCCCCCACACTGACCCCCCCACACTTACACCCCCAACACTGACACCCCCACACTGACACCCCCCCCACACTGACACCCCACACTGACACCCCACACTGACACCCACATGACACCCCACAGTGACACCCCACAGTGACACCCCCCACATGCCCCCCACACTGACACCCCCACACTGACACCCCACGCTGACACCCCCACACTGACACCCCCCACACTGACACCCCCACACGACACCCCCACCACACTGACACCCCCACCACTGACACCCCCACCACACTGACACCCCAACTGACACCCCACACTGACACCCCCACACTGACACCCCCACACATGCAGGTAAGGCCCAGAGACTGGCTGCGGGTATACAGAGAAAGAAAGGTCAGGGGATGAGGGGAGGCGATTGGCATTGTTGTCATGTCCCTCATCTCGCCCATGTGGGCTTTCCACTTACAGAGAAAAAAACCAGCCACACACACACACACACACACACACACACACACACACACCCAAACTCCCCCCTACACCCACCCCACCCACGCGCACACGCACGCACACACACACACACACACACACACACACACACACACACTTCAGACTGCTGCAGCATTG
>CM054153.1:37132286-37137286 GCA_028751875.1 Rapana venosa
CTCCATCCTGATGTGCAGTGTACCACGGCAGACCAGTTCTGTGTCTGGCCTGTCCGCAGCACCCTCACTCTGCCAGGTGCTTTAGAGTACAACACAACACAACACAACTCAACACAACACAACATCTCCAGATAGTTTACAGCAGGTGACTACGTATTTCTGACATTTCTTGAAGACAAAACACTATACTGGCATTTCAAAGTACATAGAAACGATGCCAAAGATGGCTGCAATCATGTGATTATAGCTATGTGGCTTTAGGTTTTGCTCGGGTTCACGGGGAGATTTTTTTCTTTTTTTTTTCTTTTTGATCCAAAAAAAAGAGAGCGTAGCGGTGTAGCTTCTGACCATTGCACCTGATTGTTATGTTAGTAAAATAATCCTGCGTTTGGAACTAAAGAGAAAAAAGAGAAGACGGGTAAGAAAGGGAGTAATTCGGTGATCTCCATCAACTGTTCTGTTGCTGTTCTGTTTCTTGTGAACTGAAAGGAAATGTATGTTACGATGGAAGAAATATCACCATGCGTAGGCGTGTATATGTCTGTGTTTGTCAATGTCTGTATATGTCTGTGTTTGTCAATGTACTTGTCTGAATCAGGCGACGGGGCGATCTGTCTGGCTCCATGCTTACCTAGCTGCTAAATCGATGGCTCCATCACAGCATCACTTGTACTAACGAGTAAGGCTGCAACATCCACTGATCACCATTCACTATTTCCGGCCCTGACTTTGTTTAAAGTCACAAAAATGACGGGATTTTTTTTGCTTGTTTCTCTATGTCATAGTCATTTTCTCGCTCCCTTGGGAAAGTAGGGGAAAGGGTAATAAAGACGAAGCGTGTATGGATATGCCTGACTACAACAGTCATGAAAAACGAGGGCAGGCTTAGACTGCATTCACACCATCTATTTCACAGAGGAGGTCAACGACGGAACAAGTCACCTGTATACAACACAACACAACACAGCACAACACCACTTCTTGTTGGTGTGAGCTTCATGTTAGACTACTTTAGCCACTTTTACTGAATACACCTTTTGTCTCTTCAAAGCAACCAGTAGAGGATAGTGCACAAACACTGCGATTGATTCCTTGCCGTTTCATAGTTAACAGTGCAGAGACGCCATGACTGATTCATTTTCCTTTCAAAGTTAACGGCGCAGAAACATCGGGACTGATTCATCGCCATTTCGAAGTTAACAGCGCAGAAGCATCTTGACGGATTCTTTGCCATTTCAAAGTTAACAGTGCAGAACCATAATGGCTGATTCTTTGCCATTTCAAAGTTAGCAGTGCAGAACCATAATGGCTGATTCTTTGCCATTTCAAAGTTAGCAGTGCAGAAACACAGTGACTTATTCGTTATCATTTCAAAGTTAACAGTAGAAAACTGTGCAGAAACACAGTGACTAATTCGTTATCATTTCAAAGTTAACAGTGCAGAAACACAGTGACTGATTCGTTATCATTTCAAAGTTAACAGTAGAGAACTGTGCAGAAACACAGTGACTGATTCGTTATCATGTCAAAGTTAGCAGTACAGAAACACAGTGACTGAATCATTATCATTTCAAAGTTAACAGTGCAGAAACACGGTGACTGATTCGTTATCATTTCAAAGTTAACAGTGCAGAAACACAGTGACTACTTCGTTATCATTTCAAAGTTAACAGTGCAGAAACAGTGACTAATTTATTATCATTTCAAAGCTAACAGTGCAGAAACACAGTGACTACTTCATTATCATTCCAAAGTTAACAGTGCAGAAACACAGTGACTGATTCGTTATCATGTCAAAGTTAACAGTGCAGAAACACAGTGACTGATTCGTTATCATTTCAAAGTTAACAGTGCAGAAACACAGCGACTAATTCATTATCATTTCAAAGTTAGCAGTGCAGAAACACAGTGACTGATTCATTATCATTTCAAAGTTAGCAGTGCAGAAACACAGTGACTGATTCGTTATCATTTCAAAGTTAACAGTGCAGAAACACAGTGACTGATTCGTTATCATTTCAAAGTTAACAGTGCAGAAACGAGTGACTGCATTCATAATCATTTGAGAGAAGTTGGCTACAACGGCCATTGATGTCTGTCCTCTGCTTTGAAGAACAAACACATGCCACCCTCCACCATGAAATGATTCCGTTGCACCTGACTGACCTCTCCGCTAGTACCATTATTTTAGAGAAGGGTTGCCGATGTTGAGATTTCAATTGATTATGAAACTGATAGCTTTCTTTTACCTTGTACTGCAGTATCAAGACGTCAGTTTGTTTGCTTTAGGCAAAGGTTGTTGGTTTACCTTTAAAGCAACAAGGAAACAAAATGACGTCTTGATAAAACACCCAAGCCTTCATCTTGATCACCTTTTACCATGACAAAGTTCGTCCTTTTCTCATGTTGTCACTTCCTGGAATCTGGCATTTCAATTTGTAACAGCTTTTCATAGAATCGTCCAATTTTCAGTGTGTTTTTTGTAGTGAAAAGCTTTCCTCTAAATTGCGCATCAGTAACATATTAACAACTCAACATTGACCCCCAGTGCAGCGTGACTCATTGTGGGGTGGAGGGTCACATCATGTGGTGTTGGAAGGGGCACAAACTGGTGGTATCAAAATTCAACCATTTCAAAAGCGTGTTTGTAATTTCGAATATCAAATCTCCAGGAGACCGAGTGGCTGTAGAATGGTTCAAGGCTGATCATCAAAATGTAAGATGTCAAAATGGCTCAGCTCAAAATGATGCTGCTTTCATCCCAGTTCCAGGTGACAGAAGCTAACCTGGCAATGATGGCTGAGTGTCAGCAGAGAAGCTCGGTGACACTGATGCCCGGTCAGTGACATGTCAAATGCAATAGCAGTTATCGGCTGATTTGACTTTGCCTTTCTTGCTAAGTCAGATCCATGATCGGGGTCTAGTCTAGTGTTTTTCTGTTCGCGAAGTGATACTTGGATTGCAAATGAAATGTGATGAAAACCGGACAGACAAAGAGTTGCAACGCTGTCTGGTCAGAGATCGGTGGTCTAGAGGTAACGCGCCTGTCTAGAATGCGAAAAGTCCGAGTCGGAAGTGTGCGGTGGTTCAAATCCCGTTTTGGGCCTGAAACCTTTTCCCCATCCATTAGACCATGAGTGGTGGTCTGGGCGCTAGTCTTTCGGATGAGACGATAAACCGAGGTCCCGTGTGTTACACAAAATTATTCAGCGCACGTAAAAGAACCCACGGCAACAAGAGAGTTGTCCCTGGCAAAATTCTTAGAAAAAAGCCACTCTGATAGGGAAACAAATACAGTTGCAGACAAAAAAAAAAAGGGTGGCACTGCTCTTGTGGCGATGCGCTCTCCCCGGGGAGAGCAGCCCAAATTTCACGCAGAGAAATCTCGTGACTTAAAGTGGTATAAATGAAATAAATGAAATGCGATTAGGGCAGCAAAGTGGTAAAAATGGTGTTGTTTAGCTAGATATCACAAGATTCCTTAGCCTCTCTAAAGAGTCTCTGCTTGACTAGAGACTAAAAGATCCAAAGAGCGGAGCTTCTGTAAAGATCTAATTGAACCATCTGAAAAGGGGTGTGTGGCTTGACTCACAGTTATTTTCGAGAATAATTATATTACGATAAAAGATTTTGCACCAAAGAGAAAAGTGTCCAGAAGGCTTTCAGGGTTAGTGTGCCCCATGCAGTCAGTGCTGATGGCTGTGCTAACTGTCGTGTGCCAGTTGGTGGGAAAGGGCAGGGCCAGGCTGACCACAGGCTGACCTCAGTGCTTCCCACCTGTCTCTGACTGGATTGTGGGAGGGGTCAGTACACCTCTGTGGCCTGTGTGGAAACCATTCTGTTTAGTGACCACACGTCCAGTAGCAATTATGATACCCTAACACGTCATCAGGGATTTGAAGTAATGGACATAAGTTTATGGCCAGATCTCTCTCTCTCTCTCTCTCTCTCTCTCTCTCTCTCTCTCTCTCTCTCTGTCTCTCTCTCTCTCTCTCTCCTTCTCTCTCTCTCTCTCCATCTCCTCTCCTCTCTCTCTCTCTCTCTCTCTCTCTCTCTCTCTCTCTCTCTCTCTCTCTCTCTCTCTCCCCTGTAGTTTGAAGTGATGGCATGGCGGTTGAGGAAGATGTCAGTGCAGAGACTCTATCGACTATCGACAATCGGCGTTCTCTCTCATTGCCTGGTTCCTGACAGAAGAGAGGGAGGTCAGAGAGATCTGTGCTCCCCAATGCAGCAGAAGCCTTTCCCTGTGTGCTCCCTGTACTCATCTGCTGCTCTGCGGTCCCTTACAGGGCTCTGTTGGTGATTACTGTGTCACTGCAGGGCTCTGTTGATGATGTACTGTGTCACTGCAGGGTTCTGTTGGTAATGTACTGTGTCACTGCAGGGTCCTAATGATGATGTACTGTGTCACTGCAGGGCTCTGTTGATGATGTACTGTGTCACTGCAGGGTTCTGTTGATGATGGACTGTGTCACTGCAGGGTTCTGTTGATGATGTACTATGTCACTGCAGAATTCTGTTGGTGATGTACTATGTCACTGCAGAGTTCTGTTGATGATGTACTGTGTCACTTCAAAGTTGTGTTGATGATGTACTGTGTCATTTCAGAGTTCTGTTGATGATTTACTGTGTCACTTCAGAGTTCTGTTGATGATGTACTATGTCACTGTAGGGTTCTGTTGGTGATGTACTGTGTCACTGTAGGGTTCTGTTGATGATGTACTGTGTCACTGCAGGGTTCTGTTGATGATGTATTATATCACTGTAGGGTTCTGTTGATGATGTACTGTGTCACTGCAGGGTTCTGTTGATGATGTATTATATCACTGTAGGGTTCTGTTGATGATGTACTATGTCACTTTAGGGTTCTGTTGGTGATGTACTATGTCACTGTAGGGCTCTGTTGATGATGCACTGTGTCACTGCAGAGTTCTGTTGATGATGCACTGTGTCACTGCAGGGTGTACTGTTCCCGATGTAGTGTGTCTGGCTTGGCCTTG
>CM054153.1:37142286-37152286 GCA_028751875.1 Rapana venosa
GTTGGTGCGTGTGCGTGAGTACCCATAGCTCTACACGGGTATAAAGCTTCCACTAAGAAAAGAAATGGAACTTTGTACGTATCTCTCGTGGTACAAAAAGCATGGAGTGAGCTGTAGTTGTTTAACAAGGCTGCAGAGATGCCTTTAGGATGACACAAGCTGGGTGGGCTACAGACTAGTTCAAAGCGAAGTGCATTCCTTCTATTTTGATAATGGTTTGGCTGGTTTGATATCAAGGCGCTTTCTCTTTGGTAGCCTGTTACAGCCCAGAAGATGTGGCTTTTCTGCAAAGCTGGTCATCATAAGCGCAGCTTGGGTTTCTGAGATGCCGGCAGCTGCAGTTACGCACACACACACACACACACACACACACACACACACACACACACACACACACACACACGGACACTGTCAGACAGTAGCCGGGAAAGGCCAAAGACCAATGCCTGTGCTGGCTGAGCTTACACCAGTCCGCCTCTTAATGCCAAAGACTTTCTGCCTCCACTTTAAAACGCAATTGCTATTTTCAGCCAGAATATGCGCATTAGTGCTCCTTTGTTCTGCCATAGTGCATTCAGGAGGGAAAGAGAAAGAGACACAGAGAGAGAGAGAGACAGAGAGAGAGAGAGAGTCTGTGTGTTTGTGTGTCTGTGTTTGTGTGTGTTTCTATTTGTCTGTCTGCCTGTCTGTTTATTCGTCTGTTCGCCTGTCCGTAAGCCTGTGTATGTTATGACTGTTTGTTATGTAACGGTGTATCAGCGGGAAGAAGACAACAGAATGGCGATGTCAATGACATGTTAGGCTGTGTGTGTGTGTGCGTGTGTGTGTGTGAGTGTGTGTGTGTGTGTGTGTGTGTGTGAGTGGTGTGTTTGTGTGTGTGTGTGTGAGTGGGGTGTGGGGTGTGAGTGAGTGTGTGTGTGTGTGAGTGAGTGTGTGTGTGTGTGATGTGGTGATGTGTGTGTGTGTAGTGGTGTGTGTGAGTGTGTGTGGTGGTGTGTGTGTGTGGTGTGGTGTGTGGTGTGTGTGTGTGTAGTGAGTGTGTGTGTGGTGTGTGTGTGAGGTGTGTGAGTGAGTGATGTGTAGTGTGTTTTGTGTGGTGAGTGTGTGTTGTGTGTGAGTGTTGTGTGTGTGAGTGTGTGTGTGATGTGAGTGTGTGTGTGGGTGTTTGTGTGTGTGTGTGAGTGAGTGTGTGTGTGTGAGTGTGGTGTGTGTGTGTGTGAGTGTTGTGTGTGTGGTTGTGTGTGTGAGTGTTGGTGTGTGATGTGTGTGTGTGAGTGTGTGAGTGTGTTTTGTGTGTGTGTGTGTGATGTGTGTGTGTGTGTGTTGTGTGGTGAGTGTGGTGTGTGTAGTGATGTGTGTGTGTTGTTGTGTGTGTGTGTGAGTGTGAGTGTGGTGTGTGTGTGTGAGTGTGTGTGTGTGTGATGTGTGTGTGTGAGTGTGTGTATGTGTGTGATGTGAGTGATGTGTGTGTGTGTGTTGTGTGTGGTGGTGTGTGTGGTGGTGTGGTGTGTGTGTGTGAGTGTTGTGTGTGAGTAGTGTGTGTGTGTGTGTGTAGTTGTGTGTGTGTGTGTGATGTGTGTGTGTGGTGTGTGAGTGTGTTGTGTGAGTGTGTGTGTGTGTGTGTAGGTGTGTGTGTAGTGTGATGTGTATGTGAAGTGTGTGATGTGTGTGTTGGTGTTGTGAGTGGTGTATGTGTGTGTGTGTGTGTGATGTGTGTGTGTGAGTGTGTATGTGTGTGTGTAGGGTGTGTTGAATGTTGATTGGATTTGTGTGTTGTCAGGTGACGTGATAGTGTCATAATTGTTGTGTGTGTGGTGTGTTCTGTGGTCGTGGTGAGGAGTTGTATGTGTGCGTGCTGAGTTGTGTGTGATTGTTTTAGTTGTTGTCGTGCGTGTATGTGTGGGTTGAGTGTTGTGTGGTGCAGTGTGTGTGTGTGTGTGTGCAGTACAAACACCAAAGACACTCGTTCCAAATTTCTAAGAAGCTTTACAAACCATGTGTGATCTTTGTCACAGAAATCAAAGCGAACTGAAGTAGTGCGAAATAAAATCAACTGTCTCTAGTCAGTTGCGGTGATTAGGGACTGTGGTTAACAAAGAGCAGGGTATGCAGGCCATGCTAACATCTACATGAAATGTCATTATTCTTGAAAACAAAAGAACATTTTTGTGAAATTTCGAGCGATAAGACTAAACTTACTTACTTACTTATTTTTACTTTTTCCTTCCGCTTGTACTCTGTGGCGTCGCGGGGGAATATAACTGTCTGTCTGCTGCAAGGCGGGTAGCTTGGAGGAGGGACAATCCATGGACTTTCAGTGTTTCTGCCACGGAATCACTCCAGCGTCGCCTGGGTCTACCTCTGGCCCTCGTGCCAGAGTACCTCAAGTTGTAAGCACGCAAGGCTGGCTGGTTAGGCGGCATCCGTGTGAGGTGCCCGAACCACTTGGTTCGATGTTGTTCATATGATGTAGGACGGGTGTGGCTCCTACCATGTCTCTGATCACCTCGTTTCTTATCTTATCTCGCCTGGTCTTGTTGACGGCTTTCCTCAAGCGCTTCATCTCACACGTTACCAGTTTCTGCTCCAGGGCTTTTGTCAGGGGCCATGTCTGGCACTGGTAAGTGAGAGATGGCAGGAAGATGGCGTTGATCAGCTTTGCCTTGGTGCTCATAGGGATGTTAGGATGTCGCAGAAGTGGGGCAAGTTGATAGCTGACTGCATTTGCTTTTTGGCAGCGTGTTTCTATTTCTCTGTCCGGTTTTCCATCTTCTGTGAATATACTGCCTAAGTACTTGAATTCTGTCGTCCACTTTAGTTGGGCTCCGTTGATGTTATTTTGAGCTTTTCTGGAGTTCTACTGACTGTCATGGCTTCGGTCTTGCTTACGCTGATTTTCATACCATAGGTTTCACAGCATGTATTGAGCTGATCTGTGTGCTCTTGCAGCTTGTCTTTGTTATCATTGATCATGACTTGATCGTCAGCAAACAGAAGTTCGTTGAGTGCCTCCAGGTCTGAGTTGGCTTCCTTTCTGATCTGGTCCATATATATGATGAAGAGCAGGGTGGGGAAAGGACGCAGCCCTGTCTCACCCCAGACGTCACAGGGAACCAGTTGGAGAGTCCACTTGGAGTGCGAACTGCGCTCTTGCTGTTGTTGTATACAGCTCCGATGTTACCTAAGAGCTGCCCCTTGATGTCATACTGCTCCAGGACCCTCCAGAGCTTATCTCTGTTCATTCTGTCAAATGCCTTTTCTTGGTCAACAAATACTAGGTGGAGTGCTTTATTGTACTCAAGAGCTCTCTCAGTTGTCTCAGTGCAAAGATCGCATCAGTACAGCCTATCCCTTTCCTGAAGCCAAACTGGGCGTCACACAGTAGGTGTTCTGCTTTTGTTCTGGAGCGCTGCTCTAGGATTGTTGCGTGCATCTTTCCTACATGGCTGAGGAGTGAAATGCCTCTGTAGTTACTACAGTCCTTTTTAGTGCCCTTCTTTTTCCATATTGGCACTACAATAGCGTTCTGCCAGTCTTCTGGAACTCTTCTTTTCTCCTATGCCTTTTGGAAGATGGTTGTGATCCATTTGACTCCAGTCTCTTCACAGGCCAGGATGGCTTCTGTTGTTCTGCCATCTGCACCTCTTGCCTTCCCTTTAGGGCTAACCTTGATGGCCCTTCTTACTTCACACTCCAAGATGGTGGGTTCGGAGTGGTCTGGGTGATTGGGAGTGAATTGTGATTGTGTGTCAGTCGCCCCTGATGGGTTTAGAAGGTCGTTAAAGTAGTCTTCCCATCTCTGTATGATCTCATCCTCTTCTTGCAGTGGCTGTCCGTTTGCATCGTTGATCGCAGTGGTGGGGTCAAAGGGTTCCTCCCGTACTCGCATGGCCTTTACACTTTTGTAGAACTCTCTTGGGGAGTGTTTACACATTTCGCTAAGTTCTTCACCATACTTTTTCCATGAAGCCTCACCACCTGCTTGCTGTTTCTTCTTGCGAATCTGTAGTTAACGTAGTCATCTTCTTGATTTGACTTCAACCAAATCTTGAAGAGTCTTTTCTTTTCTTTGATGGCCTCCTTGACTTCTTCATTCCACCACGCTGTTGCCTTTCTGGTTCCATTTCTGTCCTTCCTGTTGCCGCATGTCTCTTGCAAGGTGTCCAGGATAGCTGTTTTAAAGGTACTCCAGGTCTCCTCAATATTCATATCTGTAGGGTCCACCCCGTTCAGCTTTTGAGCCACAGTGTTGAGGATGTGGTCCCGCACTTCAGCATTTTTTAGATTTTTCATGTTGATCCTCTTTGCCTGTTTCCTTTTGCCTGACGTCCTCTTCTCCCGTGTGTTGTTCAGGATCACTGGTCTGTGGTCAGAGTCTAGGACTGCATTTGGAATAGTCCTTGCATCGGTAATGTTGTTTCTCATACCAGTTCTACTTAGAATGAAGTCAATCTGTGATCTTACATTTGTGTTGTTCCCCTTGTACCAGGTGTAGATTTGGCTGGGTCGATGTTGGAAGAAGGTGTTGGTGATCAGTAGTTCATGTTCTGCGCACAGTTCTAGCACATGGTTGCCGTTGTAGTTGCAGGGTGTTCGATGGTCACTGTGCGGGCCAAGATGCGGTGTCCATGGCGTTCTCCTCTCACCTACTCTGCCGTTGAAGTCTCCCATGACATGAAGATCTTCACTGTCATGCACCCCGTTGATAAGGTCTGAGAGGTTTCCAAAGAAGTCATTCTTTTCTTCGTCCGAGTATGTGTCTTTACAAGGTGCATACATCTGTATGTAGTTTGCGATCTTCTTTCCTTTTCGCACTCTGATCTTGATGAGTCTCTCCGAGATGTACTCGATGTTCAAAATGTTTTTTGCTTTATTTGGATGCAGAATTAATCCCACACCGTGCACTGTTCTCTGATCGTTGCTCACTCCGCTCCAGATGAGAATAAAGTCAGAGTCAATTATCTTTGTCCCTGTACCTTTCCTTCTGGTGTCTGCTAAACCCATAATCGAGATTTTGCGTTGGGTCATAACTTCCACTATTTCTGGTTCTTTGTCACATATGCCACAGATGTTCCATGTGCCAACCGATTCGCTATTTAAATGTCGTTGTCCTTGTCCATAGCCGGTCCGTTTTCCGTTTTGATCAGTCCATTTATATTTCCTTTGTTTCTCTTGAGCAATTTTTTATCCACTACCGGCTAGCTAGGCCCGTGGTAGTTTCACCAGAGCCCCGTTAGCCAGCATTACCTGTTTCCACCTCCTACGACGGGGACGAGGGGTTGGGCTTTAGGAGGCAGAGACTAAACACTAAAAACCATTTCTTCTTCTTCTTCTTCCTAAAGATCTCTCTCTCTCTCTCTCTCTCTCTCTCTCTCTCTCTCTCTCTCTCTCTCTCTCTTCTCTCTCTCTCTCTCTCTCTCTCTCTCTCTCTCTCTCTCTCTCTCTCTCTCTCTCTAGCCTGGCGATTAGTGTGTTGAATTCGTGATCTGCTGACCTGGATTTGAATCTCTTTCAAGAGAATTTTTCCTCTGGAATTAACATCAGTGCCGACTCCATTCTCCCCAAAAGTTTTTCGGATGAGACTATAAACCGAGGTCCCGGTTGCGAACGCACGCAGAACATCTTGCGCACACGTCAAATCCTGTTCCGCTTTTTGTAAGAGTATGCCATTGTGTGCCGGTGGGAACGGATGCCAAATTTACAAAACTGCACTACACACGGGGACTGGATGAAAAAGGTACATGAATGTTCATTACATTATTCTCGAAATAAAAGAAAAACATAAAATAATAAAATCAATCTCCCTCTCGCTCGCTCGCTCTCGCCTTCTCTCTCTCTCTCTCTCTCTCTCTCTCTCTCTCTCTCTCTCTCTCTCTCTCTCTCTCTCTCTCTCTCTCTCTCTCTCTCTCTCTCTCTGTACATGTTCATTGCACCTTCAAAGAACTCAGCAGACCTCTCACTAGACAGCAGTGAACAGACGCATCATGTCTTTTCGGATTCAGATACAGTGTACCCCCTCTATGCGATCAAAGTCATATGCAGATAATCCTATAATGATATGTTATTGTTTTGGTGTTGTTGTTTGTGTCGGTTTGTGTCGGTTTTGTTCTTGTTTTGTTTTAAAGAAGTCCCAACAATCTATTACTAGCTTGTGCCACTGCTTTATTTTGACATTAGGTATGATGTGTTCTACTAATGGGGTATGATGTGTTCTACTAATGAGGTATGATGTGTTATACTAATGAGGTATGATGTGTTCTACTAATGAGGTATGATGTGTGTTCTACTAATGAGGTATGATGTGTGTTCTACTAATGAGGCATGATGTGTTATACTAATTTGACAAACACACCATGCTGATACATTCATACCTACAGGGAAGTCCCAGTAGCACTACGCCATCCATCTTGGAATGTGTATATGACTTCTCACAGTGTCCATAATGCCCCAATGACTTCTCACAGTGTCCATAATGCCCCAATGACTTCCCACAGTGTCCATAATGCCCCAATGACTTTCCACAGTGTCCATAATGCCCAATACCTTCTCACAGTCTTTATAATGCCCCAATACCTTTTCACAGTGTCCATAATGCCCAATACCTTCTCACAATATCCATAATGCCCAATACCTTCTCACAGTCTTTATAATGCCCCAATGACTTCTCACAATATCCATAATGCCCCAATGACTTCTTACAGTGTTCATAATGCCCAATACCTTATCACAATGTCCATAATGCCCCAATGACTTCTCACAGTGTTCATACTGCCCAATGACTTCTCACAGTGTCCATAATGCCCCAATACCTTCTCACAGTGTCCATAATGCCCAATACCTTCTCACAATGTCCATAATGCCCACTACTTTCTCACAGTCTTTATAATGCCCCAATGACTTCTCACAGTGTCCATAATGCCCAATACCTTCTCACAGTGTCCATAATGCCCCAATGACTTCTTCTGGTGTCATGATACTCCAATGACTTCTCATAATGTCCATAATGCCCCAATGACTTCTCGCAGTGTCCATAATGCTCCAATGACTTATCACAGAGTTCATTATGCCCCAATGACTTCTCACAGTGTCCATAATGCTCCAATGACTTCTCACAGATTATATAAGGCCCAATGAATTCTCACAGTGTTCATAAAGCCACACTGACTTCTAACAGTGTTCATATGCCCCAATGACTTATCCCAGTGTTCGCAATATCCCCAATGACTTCTTCTGGTGTTCATGATACCCCAATGACTTCTCACAGTGTTCATAATGCCCAATGCCTTCTCACAGTCTTTATAATGCCCCAATGACTTCTCACTATGTCCATAATGCCCCAATGACTTCTCACTATATCCATAATGTCGCAATGACTTCTTCTGGTGCCCATTATGCCCCAATGACTTCTCACAATGTCCATAATGCCCCAATGCTTCTCACAATGTCTATAATGCCCCAATGACTTCTCACAGTGTCCATAATTTTCCAACGACTTCTCACAGTGTCCATAATGCCCCAATGACTTCTTCTTGTGTCCATAATGCCCAATGACTTCTCACAATGTCCATAATGCCCAATGACTTCTCACAATGTCCATAATGCCCAATGACTTCTTACAATGTCCATGATGCCACAATAACTTCTCACAGTGTCCATAAAGCCACACTGACTTCTTACAGTATCCATAATGCCCCAATGACTTCTCACAATGTCCATAATGCCCCAACGACTTCTCACAGTGTCCATAATGCCCCAATGACTTCTTACAATGTCCATAATGCCCCAATGACTTCTCATAGTGTCCAAAATGCCCCAATGACTTCTCACAATGTCCATAATGCCCCAATGACTTCTCATAGTGTCCAAAATGCCCCAATGACTTCTCATAGTGTCCAAAATGCCCCAATGACTTCTCACAATGTCCATAATGCCCCAATGACTTCTCATAGTGTCCAAAATGCCCCAATGACTTCTCACAATGTCCATAATGCCCCAATGACTTCTCACAATGTCCATAATTTTCCAACGACTTCTCACAATGCCCATAATGCCCTAACGACTTCTCACAACATCCATAATGCCCCAATGACTTCTGACAATAACCATAATTTTCCAACGACTTTTCACGGTGTCCATAACGCCATAATGACTTCTTACAGTGTCCAAAATGCCCCAATGACTTCTCACAATGTCCATAATGCCCCAATGACTTCTCACAATGTCCATAATGCCCAATATTTTCTCACAGTGTCCATAATGCCCCAATGACTTCTCACAATGTCCATAATGCCCCAATGACTTCTCACAGTATCCATAATGCCCCAATGACTTCTCACAATGTACATAATGCCCCAATGGCTTCTCATAATGTCCATAATGCCCCAATGACTTCTCACAGTATCCATAATGCCCCAATGACTTCTCACAATGTACATAATGCCCCAATGGCTTCTCATAATGTCCATAATGCCCCAATGGCTTCTCATAATGTCCATAATGCCCCAATGACTTCTAAAAGTGTTCGTTATGCTCCAATGACTTCTCACAGATTGTATAAGCCCCAATGAATTCTCACAGTGTTCATAAAGCCACACTGACTTCTAACAGTGTTCATATGCCCCAATGACTTATCCCAGTGTTCGCAATACCCCCAATGACTTTTTCTGGCGTCCATGATACCCCAATGACTTCTCACAGTGTTCATAATGCCCCAATGACTTCTCACAATGTTTGTAATGCAGTATGGACTCCTCACAATGTCCATAATGCCCCAATGACTTCCAAAAGTGCTTATAATGCCCCAATGATTCATAATGCCCCAATGACTACTCACAGTGTCCATAATTACCTAATTAATTTTCAGCTTTCATAACGCTCCAATTACATCTCACAGTGTCCATAGTGTCTGCATTTACTAACTCTTCACACACTGTTCATAGTGTTTCCAATGACTTGACAGTGTTGATAGTACCCTAAAACTTCTCACAGTGTTGATAGTACCCTAAAACTTCTCACAGTGTTGATAGTACCCTAAAACTTCTCACAGTGTTGATAGTACCCTAAAACTTCTCACAGTGCTGACAGTACCCTAAAACTTCTCACAGTGTTGATAGTACCCTAAAACTTCTCACAGTGTTGATAGTACCCTAAAACTTCTCACAGTGTTGATAGTACCCTAAAACTTCTCACAGTGCTGATAGTACCCTAAAACTTCTCACAGTGTTGATAGTACCCTAAAACTTCTCACAGTGCTGACAGTACCCTAAAACTTCTCACAGTGTTGATAGTACCCTAAAACTTCTCACAGTGTTGATAGTACCCTAAAACTTCTCACAGTGCTGACAGTACCCTAAAACTTCTCACAGTGCTGATAGTACCCTAAAACTTCTCACAGTGTTGATAGTACCCTAAAACTTCTCACAGTGTTAATAATGCCCCAGTGACTTTTTAGAGAGTTTATGACTTCTGAAATGACTTCTGAAAGTGTTTGTAATGCCACAATGACTACTCACATTGTCCCTAATGACCTAATGACTTTTCACAGTGTTCACAATGCCCCAATGACTTCTCATAGTGTCTGTGTAATCCTCCAATGACTTCCCATAGTGTATGTCACGTCCCAATGACTTCTTATAGTGTATGTCACGTCCCAATGACTTCTTATAGTGTATGTCACGTCCCAATGACTTCTTATAGTGTATGTCACGTCCCAATGACTTCTCATAGTGTATGTCACGTCCCAATGACTTTTCATAGTATATGCCATGTCCCGATGACTTCTCATAGTGTATGTCACGTCCCAATGACTTCTCATAGTGTATGTCACGTCCTATTGACTTCTCATAGTGTATGTCACGTCCCAATGACTTCTCATAGTGTATGTCACGTCCCAATGACTTTTTGTAGTGTATGTCACGTCCCAATGACTTCTCATAGTGTATGCCACGTCCCAATGACTTCTCATAGTGTATGTCACGTCCCAATGACTTCTCATAGTGTA
>CM054153.1:37159786-37169786 GCA_028751875.1 Rapana venosa
ATCAACTTTGTGATTTCCTGGTTCTGCCAGCTGACTGTGTTTTCATCTGTTGTTACATTTAGTTTTACCTTTGACTTCATCGTTTTTACTTTAATTTGTGCTTCCTTCATTTTGTTCTTAATGTTTACTACGAAAAAGTGACATGTGCTTCCTACAGTTTGCTCTTGTGTTTATTACAAAAAGGTAGATAGTGTTCCTATTGAATGAACATAATTATAATCTGCTTTGGAACTCATGCTTGATTATGTGGGTGTAGGTATAGTGAATGTCTTCACCGCCCGGGCTGTATCACAGTTCCTGATGAAACATTGACGCTGGGGGCAACAGCGGAGACTTTATTATCAGTGGCTTTTCCGCTCATGGAATTCCACTTTACAGCTTAGTCTTTAGTGAATAACTATGACTCTCTGACCACAAGGCTTGACTTGCACAGTCTTTATGTGCTGCAGCCCTGGGGGCTGGTTGGCCTTGGGATAAAATCTCCAACGCTGACTGTCCTTATACCCACTTGGCCGAGAGAGTGGGGGATGTATTGTGGGCAAGGCATATCCACTATAATCAAATTTCTGCCCATTTTCCAAAACAGCAGCTGTCTCCTCTGCTGTTTTGGAGGTCATCGTCGAACACGACGGACAAACATATAGGTATACTGATTTCTTGGGAAAGGGATTGTACCATCTTTACAAAAGCTGACCTAGTCACTCTCAGTTTCTGGCAGCCCACACATTGCTAGCACCTGTATCAACAGCCACAGCCATGTCCCAGTCTGCATTTTGAGGCCACCCCACTGCTTTTCATCATAGACTTGCAGTTAGGAATTCATTTTACAGCTATCCTTTTTGCGATGCATGTGTAATCTCTCCTCTTAGGCAACTACCTACTGTTATAGTCATTATTCATGAAAACACTAAATCATAGCTTTACTGTTTACTAGACTGTTTCTTGACTTCCAAACTTACCATCTTCCTGCTGTACATCTTTGACTAGAACACGGTATTGTGCTTCCATTGTCTACAAAAGAAACTGCTTGTTGTCCAGTTTGAATTTACAGCGGCAAATATTTATTTGTGCTATTTACTTGGTCCATGACTAGCTGTTGCTCTGGCTCTCTGTTCTTGTTGCTGTTTCTTCTGGCTGCTGGGTAATCATTATGAGCATTGCCGCTTTGGAGACAAGCGGTGTCTTTGGGGAGAAGCAAAAGTTATCTACCCAATCATCATTTTAAACATTGTCATTGAATTAAAAAGGAATTTTGTGGCTAGACCTGATTTTGCCTGTATAGATGTTTTATGTAAAGCATACAAGCATTGAAAGTCCACACTTAACCAACCTTCATTTGTCAAAGGGATCTTCTACCTTTACTGCTGTATCTAGGATGCGGTTCAACAATGTAGATACTGATGAAAAGTTTGTGTGTGTGTGTGTGTGTGTGTGTGTGTGTGTGTGTGTGTGTGTGTGTGTGTGTGTGTGTGTGTGTGTGTGTGTGTGTGTGTGTGTGTGTGTGTGTGTGTGTGTGTGTGTGTGTGTGTGTGTGTCAGTGTGTGTCAGTGGTGGGTGGGCGTGGGGTAGACACAAGTAGCTGAACTAGAAGATGCCATACAAGGGCTGACATGCAGATAAGTTTTGCACTGCAAGAAAACCGGTGCATTCATTTAACTGTCAGCAAGAGAACATGTTAAACATGTACTCGGAAGTTAAGACGTAAACTGTTTCACAGAGGGCACTCATGCAGTCACCAATGTAAGCAACTGACCAGTTCTGTGAAATGGCGACATGGAAAAACACTGCTCTGAAGAGAGGCTGGTGATGTGGCGTGACTCATGGCACCATCCCCCTCACGGGCTGACTGACCCTTCAGCAGCAGCAGCAGCAGCAGCAGGACATGCTGTACAGACATACAGACATCTAGCTACAGACAGCAAGGCCTCACTCAGCTGGCCAGAACATCGGCAAAATTGTTCATGAAAGTGCGTGTTTGTCAAGGTCAGATTGGAAGAAAAATAAACCTATATTTCTTATCATGGATAATGACTGTCTCGTTATGCAAATTACCCATACTTGTTAGGGGGGAACACTGAGCGTTGGGTGAGGACAGCTGTGGGGAAAGCTATAATTATAAAAGTCATGTTAATCGTTGCAGTGTTGGGTGGTTATGACGCATTTTCGTACTTGCCCAACTTTCTGTCTATGCATTCAGCCGTAACATTGCAGACGACAGTGCCAAAGAAGGAGCAAAGCAGCTGTAGCCACTGGTCTGCTTGGCTCTGGGCGTGAAACAGGGACAGTCAGTGCCACAGACACATGATACTGTCTTGAGATTTTCTTTCTGCGATTTAAAGACACATTTTATGGAGAACGAATCAGATTCGGTTGTAGCTAGGGGTTTTTCTGTTCAACAAAGAATCTGTGGTGCTGTGGTGCCGAAACGCTGGGGCATTAATTAAAAAGCTGATGTCTTAACTGGAGTGTCCACATTAGGAAGCAGACGACAGACCAGCACTGACTGATTCATCATGCAGACCATGTTTCTATGAGGTCTGCAGTGAGGCAATGCTGTCAGCCTGAATAAATCATATTGATCACGGTCACTAGGTGGGCTTCAGGGATACAGTTCTTTCTTCTTCTTCTTCTTCTTCTTCTTCTTCTTCTTCTTCTTCTTCTTCTTCTTCTTCTTCTTCTTCTTCTTCTTCTCTCTCTCACTTGCTATGGCTATCGCTTGGAAACATTTCAATTTTTCTGCAAGTAATCCTGAGCAATGTCTGATAATCTGTTGCGTTGATCTTTACATACAGCAACACGGGCATCTTTTCGATATATAGGTATATGTATGCATGCATGTATGTATGCATGTATGTATGTATGTATGTATGTATGTATGTATGTATGTATGTATATATGCATGCATGTATGTATGTATGTATGTGTGTATGTATGTAGGCATGCATGTATATATGCATGCATGCGTGTATGTATGTATGTATGTATGTATGTATGTATGTATATGTATGTATGTATGTATGTATGTATGTATGTATGTATGTATGTATGTATGTATGTATGTATGCATGCATGTATGTAGGTATGTATGTATGTATGTAGGTATGTATGTATGTATGCATGTATGTGTGTGTGTGTATGTATGTATGTATGTATGTATGTATGTATGTATGTATGTATGTATGTATGCATGCATGTATGTATGTATGTATGTAAACAATCAACTTGAAATTCTGGCAGTAATTGAACATATTGTGAAGGCAGAAAGTGAATGTGTAGGCATTAGTGGATTATATGACCCACGAAGAAACAGCTTTTCCGTCCCAAACCATTCTTACTTAGTAAAAGCAAATCTGAAGGGGTTAGAAAATAACACTTTAGTCATGTTCATGATTGAAAAATCCATTTGGGGTCATACAAATGAAACCAGTTGAGTGCAGGCTCAAGAAAAAAAATCCGCATACTGACGAGGTTAAACATTGGAACATGCCTATATTACATAATAATCCAGATGAGTCACAACTGCAAATACATGGAACAATCTTGGTCTGTCACTTAAAACATTCAGCCATCTGGGTTCTATGACAATGAGCATATCGGTTTCTTTTTTGCTTTCATTGTGGGGGAGAGAGGTTTTGGGGGTGGATGGGGAGAAAAGGGTGGGGTTTTTATGCAAATTCATTTTGCGCTGAGGTCTACCATGTCATTGATCAGTCACTGTCAGTTTTCACTTCTGTCAGTTGTCGTGTCCGTCACTGTGTCATGTCTGTCACTGTGCCTTTCATGGCTGTGAGTCTGCCATGTCTGTCAATCTGACATGTCAGTCTGTCTGTCATGTCAGTATGTCTGTCTTGTCAATGTCTGTCATGTCTGTCAGTCTGTCATGTCTGTCGGTGTTTCATATCCGTCGAAGTACAGTTGCTGCCCACATAAATTTATTAACATGGAGGTCAAAGCCATCAGACATGGATGATCTTTCTTTCCTGCTACCTTTAGCAATGGAGCCAGGTTCCGTCTGACTTATCCTTGATAGTGACAGAAATAGAAATCAGTGCTCAAAGTTATTCCACATTTATTTGCCTTGTTTTCCTTTCTTCACCTGTCCACTACAGCGTGTTGCTAAAAGGTGAGGCAGGGTTTTGACCAGAGGATGGAACCGTTCCATTCAGCGTTCTCAGCCACGTCCAGTGTGTCAGCCCAAGGACCAAACTCCAGCCAGGGCTGTTGGGTCTGTCTCCTGAGTAAGTACATGTTTTCTACAGGGCAGTTGGGTCTGTCCTCTGAGTCAGTACATGTTTTCTACAGGGCAGTTGGGTCTGTCCTCTGAGTCAGTACATGTTTTCTACAGGGCAGTTGGGTCTGTCCTCTGAGTAAGTACATGTTTTCTACAGGGCAGTTGGGTCTGTCCTCTGAGTAAGTACACGTTTTCTACAGGGCAGTTGGGTCTGTCCTCTGAGTAAGTACATGTTTTCTACAGGGCAGTTGGGTCTGTCTTCTGAGTAAGTACATGTTTTCTACAGGGCAGTTGGGTCTGTCCTCTGAGTAAGTACATGTTTTCTACAGGGCAGTTGGGTCTGTCCTCTGAGTAAGTACATGTTTTCTACAGGGCAGTTGGGTCTGTCTTCTGAGTAAGTACATGTTTTCTACCACACTGTTCCTGGAGTCAGTGCCAGTCAGGCCTGTGTTGTGGCCTTGTAAATCACCCGTCTCCTCTCTTAGACCTTGACGTGAAGTCAGCTTGTTCGCTAAGTTCTCTGTGAGGTTGTTGCCATTGTCAGATTTACGGTCCTTTTTCTGGTCCTACTTTCCACACCTGTCGGATTGGCCAGCGTGGAGGGGAAGGTGTTGGAAAGAAGGAGGGGTTGCCTGCCCCATGTTCTCAGGACTGGCAGCCCTGTCCGAAGTGACGTTTGTGACCACTGCTGGTCAGTCATGTCTGCCTCTCCTTGTGGCCTAGGAGGATGTGCAGGACAGGGCTCCTGCTGGAGACTGCAATATCATACGCCCTCCACACCAATACCATAAAGCAAGGATGACACGCATGATACTGGTGGCGTGGCAATGAAAGTGGCGACGTTCAAGAAGCCAGTGTGTCCTTCCTGCAGAATGGAGACAGAACTCAGGCTACGCTCCATGTTGCCCTGTCCTCGTTGACCATCTGAACTTTGGCTAAAGGATGGCAGCCCAATGTTTCATTGAGAAAATTCCATGATCAAGAAGAACAAAAAATAGAAAGAGCCGACATGTGTGTTGAAGCTGTTTGCTGATGTTGGTCATGAGACACACTGTGCTGTGATTGGCACTGGTGACTTTGCTGCTTAACAGATGGAAAGCCACACTGTAACACCACACATAGGGAGTGAGTTCCTGTTAGCTGCTGGGCTTGGGCGGGGGCGGGTGGGGGGGGGGGGTTGTGGCACGAAATGGCATTGCATATGTTCAGTTCTTCACTGCTTTCTCTCCTTCTACTTCCTTCTTTCTTTAAAGACAATGGTTTTTGCAATGCAAGGGGACGGGAAAGCTCAGTGGTCGGAGCACTCGCTTTGCCCCAGCCAAGTTAAGCAGCGTCGAGCGTGGTTACCAGTTGGATGGGTGACCGTTTGCGCGCCTTGGCTTCAGTACAGTTCCCCCAGTTCACCCAGCTGTAAATGGGTACCTGCCCTCTTTAGGGTCAGGGAAGGTAAAGCAGCGAGGGAGAGGAGATGGGCGCCGCCCTCAATATGCTGGCCCTAGAGAAGTGAGGTCTCTGACACCTCGCTCCCCTACGACCTTATAGGTTATGGGACTCCTTTACCTTTTACCTCCTCCTTTTGCAATGAATCTCTCTCTCTCTCTCTCTCCTCTCTCTCTCTCTCTCTCTCTCTCTCTCTCTCTCTCTCTCTATTTATCTATCTATCTATCTATCTATCTCTCTGATGGTTTTATTTGAAATAGGTTTCATTAGTGCCCACAAGTTTTTGATTTATTGCGCACTTTAGTCTTCCTTGTCCGTCTTGTCTCATCTGCTTTGTGTTTGTGTGTGTGTGTGTGTGTGTATGTGTGTGTGTTGTGTGTCTGTGTGTCTGTGTGTGTGTCTGTGTGTCTGTGTGTCTGTGTGTGTGTGTCTGTGTGTCTGTGTCTGTGTGTCTGTGTGTGTGTCGTGTGTGTGTGTCTGTGTGTGTGTGTGTTGTGTGTTGTGTGTGTGTCTGTGTGTGTGTGTCTGTGTGTCTGTCTCTTGTGTGTGTCTGTGTGTCTGTGTGCTGTGCGTCGTGCGTGCGCGCGCGCGCGTGTGTGTGTGTGTGTGTGTGTGTGTGTGTGTGTGTGTGTGTGTGTGTGTCTGGTGTGTGGTGTGCGCGTGTGTTGTGTGTGGGGTGTGCTGTCTGTCTGTCTGTCTGTTTGTCTGTCTTCACTGACATGCAGTTCTGGCCGCTAAGAATCGCTTTTCTCTGCGCCCTTTACACACTCAGGCAATCCGAATAGCAAAGCATGTCGTGCCCCTTCCCTCACAGCATGCTTCTGAAGAGCCAGGCAATGAAAATAAAAGAGCAAAAGGAAAGACAAATATGTTAAAACAAAAGAAAGAAAGACGGGGGGGAAATAAATAAAAACGTTCAAAGGAAACGGCTAATGGGTAGGTGAAAAAAAAATGGGAGGGGTGTGGGAGGAATCGAAATGCTTTTCCTTGCTTTTTTTATAGAAGAAAAGGTCTCCATGAAAAAACTAAGTAAACAGATCTCTTAAAGCGTTGAAATGAGACAGACAGACAGACAGACAGACAGACAGACGGAGGTCAGTGAAGATACAGATGACCATGCCTGCTGTAGTGTGTGTGTGGGGGGGGGGGGGGGGGTGTGCAGTGGGCAGACAGTAATGGCTCTGACCACTGGGGGTCTGCCCTCAGCATGAACAACAGGCACACCTCCTGACATCCGCTTCCGCTGCCCATCTCCTCCAATCACGCCTTCTGTTACATCTGCCCACTGGGCCGTGAACAGTCTGCCTCTGCTGGCCGCCTGGACACTGTCTGCTGCTTTTTCTCTTTATTGACGCTCTGTTCCTGAGGTGCGTGCGTGCGTGAGTGTGTGTGTGTGTGTGCGTGCGTGTGTGTGTATGTGTGTGTGTGATATAAAACAGGACCAGGTTTCGCAATGTTGCTGTTTTAAGCTGAGTGCTGAAATATGAAATAAATGAATAAATAAACGATACACTTCTACACTGCTCACAATGTTGAACTTGTCCTTATTTGTGTGTTCATTCTATAACACTTAGAGACAATGCAGTAGTGAGGCATTGAAGGTCGGGATATTGGACACCTCTCCCAGTCTGGCAATGCTGGGCAACATACATGATCAATGCAGTCGAACTAATTATATTCCCTGATAAAGACTGTCCGCTTTTTAAGGTTCCAGCGTTTGCAAACAGCCCACATGCTTTAAAAAGGTTTATCCCCGAAGTCAGAATGCTGATACCTACGCAAAGTCTCTCCATTGGTGAACCTCGGAGCTCTAGCCCAGGAACCAAAAGAAAAAATACTGTTTTTACCCAACAGATTTTGTCAAGGGCCTTCATTATTTTGAAATCGCTAAAAAAAAAAAAACAACAACAAGCGCAAGCAAAACCAAAATGAAATCGTACCATGTCAGTAAAGATGGTGCATTAATGTGATTTGATCAAGCTGCCGTATTCATCAGAGGTGTACAGGATAATGACAATGACTTGTGTTCTGTCCTGTGCGTTCATCATGGTCAGAACCAAACATCTTGTGTCAACTTCAGTGACAAACAGGTGCAATGACTTAGCGGGGAAAAGGATGCCCGAATTGCCTCACAAGGCAGCTTGTGCATCTTCCGAGGACTCTTTCCAGTGCCAAATCAACACACCTCCTCCTTCCTTCTTTCCTTCCTTCCTTCCTCCTTCCTTCCTTCCTTGCATTCCCCTCAGTCCCTCATTTGTTTGGATTTTTCCTTTGATCATTAGTTTTGGTTCTTGGGTAGAGTGCAGTTTCACATACGTTATGGAATTCCGTCTTACAATTCTCTCTCTCTCTCTCTCTCTCTCTCTCTCTCTCTCTCTCTCTCTCTCTCTCTCTCTCTCTCTCCCCTCTCTTTCTGTTCTTGTGTGCTGTGTGTGTGTGTGTGTGTGTGTGTGTGTGTGTGTGTGTGTGTGTGTGTGTGTGTGTGTGTGTGTGTGTGTGTGTGTGTGTGTGTGTGTGTGTGTGTGCCCTATTCGCGTCTGTTATGGGGAAATCTCGTTATTCATGATTTCATAATGTAATTGTTCTTCTTGTAAATGCTTCATTGTGTTTGCTTTTGTCGTTGCTGTTTTGATTTTTTTTTTTCGTCGACGTAATTCTTTTTGTCTTGTGCGTTGAACATGACGCAGTTTTCCTCTTCTTTGATTAAAAAAAACCCACACCTTCCAGTTTTCTTTTACCAAGTTTAAAAGAGTTTGGTTTTATTGGTATGCATAAAGCCACCGATTTTGTTTGTCTGCTTTGAAGCGAGGTGAAGTTTAGGATTGTGACGTTAGGCAGCATGTGATGGTCTTCAGGAAGTGGAGCTTGCCATCCCCTGTTGTTAGAAAAAGGAGGAGAGAGGGGGGGGGGTGTGATCTGAAAACACCCACACTGGGGATTGTTGTCTAGATTCTGGGTCACACCCAAGGATGGCCTCCAGTATTGAGCTTCCATGTTGACTTGGAAATTTGCAGTGTCAGCTCTTTCCCGCCCTTCTTCTGCTCCTCACTGAGTTGATGTGATACCCACCAGGCATCCCCTGTGCTGTTCTGTGCTGTGCTGTGCTGTGCTGTGCTGTGCTGTGCTGTGCTGTGCTGTGCTGTGCTGTGCTGTGCTGTGCTGTGCTGTGATGTGCTGTGCTGTGCTGTGCTGTGCTGTGCACCCCAAGATGTTTAGGCCAGAGCTTTCTTTCCAAAAATGTGGAGGATCAAATTGCCCAAAATGTCTTGGAGACCATGGGCGTGGTTGGGAAATCTCCCCGAGCTGATCTGCATCCCTGCTGATCGTCTGTCAAGAGTCAAGCCAGATGCGTGGGCATGTTCCTTCCTGGCTTCCTCTGCCCCTCGTGAAGTAACATACGCCGTGGCTTTGCCTGCAGTGCTCATGGCGATGTCTTGTTTCCAACCGTCCAGACACACAGCCTGTCTTGAAGCCATTGTAAAGGATGGCCTGGGCATTGCCGTTGGTGAGCTGTCTGCCTAGCGCCTTTCAAGCAGTGTTAGTCAGCAGCTGTCACAGTCTCTTCCAGTCAACAATCCACGCTGAATCGTCATCTTGGGCTTTACAAAACAAAAACAACACCAACACAAAAACTAACTCACACACAGCTATCCCTTGATGACCTCATGTTGTAGCTGACGTCCAATCGTCATTTTTGAATAAATGATGTAACATCCCTCCCACTTACACTCACACACACACTCACACAAAACAAAACCACACACACAACACACACACACACACAACACACATAGGGAGAGACAGAGACAGAAATCTACTTTCCCTGTCTCTTCAAAATGGGTGGTTGTGATATAGAGGCATTTGTGTTTTTCCTGATCCCAATGAGCAGCTGACATGACATGACATGACAGGTCACAGTGCAGGGAATGGCATGGCATCCAACACCTTTTCTTCTTCTCTTTTCCTTGGGCTGTTAGGTTTGGTCCTCGCAGGTTTCTGCCGCAGTGTTCACATCTGCTATTACATAAACCCTTCTGGCTGTAGCTTCCTTCGTCTTCATGATTGGCCAATGCAAAGGATTGGGGGCTTTCTTTCTTTCTGTCTCTTTTTTTTCTTTCTTTTTATGTCTTTCTCTATTTCTTTTATTCTCTATTTCTACCTTTCCTTCTTCCTTCCTTTCTTTCTTTTCTGACATTTTTTCGTATTTTTTCTTTCTGCCTTTCTTTCCTTCTTTCTTTATTTCTGTCTTTCTTTCTTCTTTTTTCTTCTTTCTTTCTCTCGGTCCTTTCTTGTGTTGTTTCTTTTTCGTTTTCCTTTCTGTGTTGCATT
>CM054153.1:37174786-37194786 GCA_028751875.1 Rapana venosa
TAACTGATAAAGGTGGTGGTGGGGCGGTTGTGTACATAAAGCTGAAGTCATTCCTTATCAAACTGCTAGCATATCTTCTGTGTGCCGTAAATGGAAGAGATGTTCACGACACTTCCACTGAAATCTTCCATCCTCTCTCTCTCTCTCTCTCTCCTCTCTCTCTCTCTCTCTCTCTCTCTCTCTCTCTCTCTCTCTCCCTCCTCTCTCTCTCCCTCCCTCCCTCTCTCTCTCTCTCCTTCTCTCTCTCTCTCTCTCTGTATATCTGTCTATCTATCTATCTATTATTATATATATATATATATATATATATATTATATATATATCATTGTGTTTTGCTGTTATTTAAATATTATTGATAATCGTGCAACCGTTTATTCTTTGTGATTTTGCTTGTATTTGTCATTTGACTGGATTTTCATTGTGTTAAAAGATGAAACGCGAAGACACAATCTAGACACAAAACAAGGGGAGAGGACTATTTGTTCTCGCTGTCCAAGGTGTGATCTTAAGCTGCTCAGCAGCCAGTGCAGAGGTCAGTGAGGACACAGGCAACACGGGGTCAGCCCACCCTACCCCACCACAGCAAGCTGCAGACACACTGTCACATAGGTCTTTCTGTCAGTGGCCCCAAATACACTGTTGCATACATCGTTCTGTTGATGTGTCTAACTACACTGTCGCATACATCCTTTAGTGGGTCCAAATACACTGTCACATACCTCCTTTTGTCATTGTAACTAAATGCACTGTCGCATACATCCTTTAGTGGGTCCAAATACACTGTCGCATACATCGTTCTGTCGATGTGTCTAACTACACTGTCGCATACATCCTTCAATGGGTCTAAATACACTGTCGCATACATCCTTCAGTGGGTCCAAATTACACTGTCACATACATCCTTCAGTGGGTCCAAATACACTGTCGCATACATCCTTCAGTGGGTCCAAATACACTGTCGCATACATCCTTCAGTGGGTCCAAATACACTATCGCATATATCCTTCAGTGGGTCCAAATACACTGTCACATACATCGTTCTGTCAGTGTAACTAAATACACTGTCACATACATTGTTCTGTCAGGGTGGTCCATATACACTGTCGCATACATCGTTCTCTCAGTGTCTAAATACACTGTCACACACGGGTGTCCAAATACACTGTCTCATACATCGTTCTCTCAGTGGGTCTCGGTGCTCCTTCAGTCAAATGTGTTCCAGATCAAAAGGTAGTCAACTTTTGAATGAAAATTTCATCTGTGTAGTTGGGCACTTTTTTAGCCTTCGCTGATGTTTGTACAGGTAAAACAATCAATGTACTTCTTTGTCTGTTTCAACTCTCTCTCTCCCTCTCTCTCTCTCTCTCTCTCTCTCTCTCTCTCTCTCTCTCTCTCTCTCTCTCTCTCTCTCTCTCTCTCTCTCTCTCTCTCTCTCTCTCTCTCTCTCTCTCCCTCTCTCTCTCTCTCTCTCTCTCTCTCTCTCTCCCTCTCTCCCCTCTCTCTCTCTCTCTCTCTCTCTCTCTCTCTCTCTCTCTCTCTCTCTTTCTTTCTTTCTCTCTCCATATACATGCGTATATCAATTATTTACCGACCTACCAATCTATCTATCTGTCTGTCTGTCTGTCTCTTGGCCTATCTATCTATATCTATCTTTATATATATATATATATATATATATATATATGTATATATATTTGCTTATCTGTCTTTCCATCTATCTATCTATCTATCCAGCTATCTGTCTACCTACCTGTCTGTCTGTCTATCTTTCTATTTATCTATCCATCCATCTATCTGTCTATCTAAATATCTACTATCTATCTATTCATTTATCTATCTATCTATCTCTCTGCATCAACCTGTCTATCTATATCTATTTGTCTACCGACTATTTGTCTCTCTGTGTTTATCTAACATCTCCTGTGTCTATTTAGTGTTTACCTCTCTTCTCCTGTGTGTCTGTGTTTGTGGTTTTTTTTATTTTTCCTGTCTGTTTCTCTATATGTTTATCAATCTGTATGTCTGTGCATTTTAGAGGAGTGTCCATATGTGTCATATAACTGTCACTGATCCCTATGCTAACTGCTGGCTGTCATAGTGTTCACTGATCCCTATGCTAACTGCTGGCTGTCATAGTGTTCACTGATCCCTATGCTAACTGCTGGCTGTCATAGTGTTCACTGATCCCTATGCTAGCTGCTGGCTGTCATAGTGTTCACTGATCCCTATGCTAGCTGCTGGCTGTCATAGTGTTCACTGATCCCTATGCTAACTGCTGGCTGTCATAGTGTTCACTGATCCCTATGCTAACTACTGGCTGTCATAGTGTTCACTGATTTCAAACGACATGCTTTTGTCCACTATGCCAGAACGAAAATCTTCTGTGTCTTTTCTGTGTTGATCTATCATCTCCCCCTGTATCCTTTTCTGTTGATCTATCTTCTTCTCCTGTGTCTTTTGTATGTTGATCTATCTTTTTCTCCTGTGTCTTTTTGTGCTTATCTATCTTCTTCTGTGTTTTCTGTGTGTTTATCTTCTCCTGTGTCTATTTTTCTGCTTTTGTATCATCTCCTGTGTCTTTTTTTGCGTTTATTCATCTTCTCCTGTGTGAGTTTTTTGTGTTTACCCATCTTCTGTGTCTTTTTGTGTGTATCTAACATCTCCTGTGTCTTTTTGTGTTTATCTAACATCTTCTGTGTCTTTTTGTGTTTATCTAACATCTTCTGTGTGGCTTGTGTCTTTTTGTGCTTACCCATCATCTCCTGTGTCTTTTTGGTTTATCAGTCATCTCTTGTGTCTTTTTGTGTTTTTCTCTTTTTCCGTTTGTATTTGATATTACTCTTAAATCTTCCCTTACTGGGTGAAAATATAGCCTGCTGCAGGTTTATGATGGGCCAAGTAGTGGTGGCTGGTATGGGCCGAGTCAGCCTGTGTCCCTTGCTCTATCATCACCATTGCTGTTGTTGTTGTTGTTATTTTATTTATTCATCATCGTTGTTGTTGTTGTGTTATTATTATTATTACTACTACAAAATCATCATCATTATCTATTTATTTTTGACGAGCATAGCTTGTGTTTTGACAATTCCTTGATTTGATCCCATATTTCAGTTGTGATAAATTACATGTCTGAACAGCTGTTTGCGATGGATAATTTGATGTTTTCCTGTGCTCTTTGTTGCCGACTGACAGTGTTAGTGCTGCACGTGCAGTGTTGGTGCTGACTGACAGTGTTAGTGCTGCACGTGCAGTGTTGGTGCTGACTGACAGTGTTGGTGCTGCACGTGCAATGTTGTTGCTGACTGTCAGTGTTAGTGCAGTGTTGGTGCTGACTGACAGTGTTGGTGCTGCACGTGCAGTGTTGGTGCTGACTGACAGTGTTAGTGCTGCGCGTGCAGTGTTGGTGCTGACTGACAGTGTTAGTGCTGCACGTGCAGTGTTGTTGCTGATTGACAGTGTTAGTGCAGTGTTGGTGCTGACTGACAGTGTTAGTGCTGCACGTGCAGTGTTGTTGCTGATTGACAGTGTTAGTGCTGCACGTGCAGTGTTGCTGCTGACTGACAGTGTTAGTGCTGTACATGCAGGCAGGACAGTGTCATCTTACCGGCCACACCTCTTGGCTGCCTGTTTTCAATGGGGAAAGAGGGGGCGGGGGCTTCATTGGCTTTGTTCCCTTCTCTTTCACTTTGATTTCTGTCACTGCTACTTTTCAAACAGTCTGTCTGCATCGGTAGTTTACAAACCGCCGTCTTTGTTTTCATGTTCTTTCTTTCTTTCCCTCTTCTTCCTTTTGTGGTTTTTTTCTTTCTTCCTTTCCCTTTCAGGTTTTTTTTATTATTCTTTCTTGGGTTTTTTCTCTTCTTTCTAGCGTCAGTCATTTTACCAGTTCCTGTGTCCAACATTGAGTCTGTCACTGTTCTTTGTCCCGCTCCTTATGCTTGAGGTCACATTGACATTTACCAAGTGTTTTTTTTCCTTGTGTACCATTTTATGTCCCCCCCCCGTTCATGTGATCCTGTTTATGGAGAACTAAAAACAGAATTATATTTCAGATCTCTAGCTAAAAATGAATTAAATTTTTTCTTCTTCTTGAGCATAATCACTCTGTGTGTGGGCTGTTTATGTATTGAGTGTACGCGAGTGAGTGTTGTAAAGAAGTTGCAGAAATGCCGAATTGGCGTAATATCCAAATGATTTGCTGACTCTGTGAGTTCGACTAGTGACTGCCTAGTACGCAGACAGCACCCACAGTTTCAGTCCTTTGTATGACAGCTTTCCAAACCGGCCTCCTTGCCTCCATCAGCATGACTTAGCTGAAAACATGAAGTACATACACACCAGGCCCTCAGTGATCCTTTTGAAGAGAAAAAGAAAGGGCAGAGCCGTCAACGCCATAGAATGGCTTCATTAACCTTTCGCTGTGGATGAGTGAATTGGGAAATCTCAAGCTGCCAGTTTACCTCACTGGCTACTTTTGCCAGCCCAAACATCCCCTGACTTCTTTCACTCGGCAAAGAAGGCAGTGGTGGGTGCCAGACTGGGTGGCGGGCAGGTGAGGCTCCCTCCACAGCGCAGCACAGGCTGTCTATTTATTTATTTTATTTATTTATATTTATATCACTTTAAGTCACGTCAGATTTCTCTTCGTGAAATTCGGGCTGCTCTCCCCGGGGAGAGCGCGTCGCCACAGAGCAGCGCCACCCATTATTTTTTTATTTTTTTCTGTCTACAACTGCATTTGTTTCCCTATCAGAGTGGGGTTTTTTCTACAGAATTTTGCCAGGGACAACTCTCTTGTTGCCGTGGGTTCTTTTACGTGCGCTGCATAATTTTTGTGTAACACACGGGACCTCGGTTTATCGTCTCATCCGAAAGACTAGCGCCCAGACCACCACTCAAGGTCTAGTGGATGGGGAAAAGTTTTCGGGCCCAAACGGGATTTGAACCACCGCACACTTCCGACCCGGACTTTTCGCTTTCTAGACAGGCGCGTTACCTCTAGACCACCTATCCACCAAAATATCCCCCAGCGCCTGAAACCACCTGTCATCTGCTTCTGACTCCAAATCGGCATTTACAATTTCTACATATCACACACACGCGCGCACACGTACACACTCACTTACTCATTCACACACACGCACATTCACACACACTCTCTCTCTCACGCACACACATTCACACACACACAATCATGCACACACGCGCGCACGCACACATACGCACACACATACACACACACACGCGCACTCACACACGCATACACTCACACTCATACTCACAAACACACAATCACACTCACACACACTCACTCACTCAAAGAAGGAAGGTGGCAGGATGGTTAAGGCGTTTGCCTGCCAACAAGTAAACCGTGAGGTTCTGGGTTCGATTCCCAGCCTCGCCCTTTCTTCCCAGTTTGACCCAAAAAATCGAACTGAATGTCAAAGTCCTTCGGATGAGACTGTAAACCGAGGCCCCGTGTGCGAACGCATGCAGAACATCTTGCGCACACGTTAAATCCTTTTCCGCTTTTCGAAAGAGTAGGCCATTGTGTGCCGGTGGGAACAGATGACAAAATTTACAAAACTGCATACACACGGGGACTGGATGTTAAAAAAAAAGCACATGAATGCTTATTCCATTATCCTCGATTTTTTTTAAAATTGTCATGTGAGCGCTTTGATTTGTTGCTTTACAAGATTCAGCGCTATATAAATTCCATACATTATTATTATTACTCACTCACACACACACACACACACACACACACACACACATACACACGCGCGCGTGCGTGCAAACTTACACACACACACATATACACACACACACACACACACACACACACACACACTGTAACCCGACAGGCCCAGCTGAACTGTAGTTGCGGTAGTGTGTGTCCTCTTCACCACACCTATCTACGCTACAAACTCCAGGCTTCCTCATCTTCCGTGACCTGCCTGCCTGTCCTGTTCTCCCCACAGCCATCGGCACCCTGCTCAGGGCCAGAACACTAGGAGCTTATCAATGGTGTGCCACCGTGAAACCACTCAGCAGAAAGGCCCTGCCTTGACTGCTAAGTGCGTCAAGAGTAGACACTATCTACCCAACAAAAACCTGGCTATACTTTGTGCCCCCTCAGGCCGCACTTCCGCTTTAAATTTTGGCCCGATCCTACTATTTCCCCTCTAAACTTAAACACAGACACAGACACCATTGCATCCCCAAAATAAAAAGCATCTGTGTGAAAGACTAGCTTCTGACTCACAACTGCTGGGAGTTTGCACAAAGTTGATAGGCTTCACTGATTTTAAATCTTTCAGTATTTTTGTCATCTGCTATCAAAGCCACAATAATGTTGTAATGCATGCACAGGGTCAGCACTGTAGGAACGAACACAAGCCAGCAATGCTTGTGTGAATGATTATTTCCAACTTTCTCAAGACTGCATCATACTGCTCTATCCCCAAAACCTTTACACAGCGCATTTTTTTTTCCTATTTAAAATAATCTGTGAAAATGAGTACTCCCAAAATTCTAAGTGGTATTCTATCGAAGGCGCTACTTGACCCGGAAGCAAAAGCTGGAGTGTGCACATCACGAAAATCTAGCATCACTCATCAAGGGTCAAGGTCCCAGTGCCACAACTAGCCCCCCCCCCCCTTTCTTTTACCAGTACAAGTGTGGTCAGTTCCTCCTATACTTAGCACCAGCTGGCCCCAACTGGGCTGGGCTGGAATGAATAGCAGCTGAGGGTCACTGAAAGTGGGGGAAATGACAGCTTGTGCAGCTTAACATTTTTATTTATATTGTCACAGGTTTAGTGTCATCTGGGGAAAATCCAGTTGAAATTAGAATGTCCCGGATACATAGAATGTTCCAGCTGGGTCACTGAAGACGTGGAGAGGGGGACAATGAGCTCCTTAACTGCTGCTGTCTTTTTAAAAGAAGCCAGCGACATGGGGATTAAAACTACAGAAAATGAATACCACAGGCCATGATGAGACAAGAGTTTGCGTCTGTGCAAACAGCACACTATACCAGCAGCACACTATGCCAACAGCACACTATACCAACAACACACTATACCAACATGCACGCATAATTATACCAACAGCACACTATACCAACAGCACACTATACCAACAGCACACTATACCAACATGCACGCATAATTATACCAACAGCACACTATATCAACAGCACACTATACCAACAGCACACTATACCAACAGCACACTATACCAACAGCACACTATACCAACATGCACGCATAATTATACCAACAGCACACTATATCAACAGCACACTATACCAACAGCACACTATACCAACATGCACGCATAATTATACCAACAGCACACTATACCAACAGCACACTATACCAACAGCACACTATACCAACAGCACACTATACCAACATGCACACTATACCAACATGCACGCATAATTATACCAACAGCACACTATACCAACAGCACACTATACCAACAGCACACTATACCAACAGCACACTATACCAACAGCACACTGTACCAACATGCACGCATAATTATACCAACAGCACACTATACCAACAGCACACTATACCAACAGCACACTGTACCAACATGCACGCATAATTATACCAACAGCACACTATACCAACATGCACGCATAATTATACCAACAGCATACTAGACCAACATGCACGCATAATTATACCAACAGCACACTATACCAACATGCACGCATAACTATACCAACAGCACACTATACCAACAGCACACTATACCAACATGCACGCATAATTATACCAACAGCACAGAATACCAACATGCACGCATAATTATACCAACAGTAACTTCTCTCAAACGTATGATTCTACCAAGTTGTGTATACCTGTAAGTAAACCATATTTTTGTCAGTAAATTATATCAGAATGGTGCAACATTTACACCTCGAAATAGCGATTGGCTGGCGCGCTGAAGAGAGGTCAAAGGTCAAATCCTGATTCCTGAAGTTGAGGGAAGGCCAGCCTGAGGAGTTCTGTCCTGGCAACTGAACAGCAGCAGCGAAGAGCGTGTTGCTCACCTTTGACCTCTCTGTGGATTCAGCGTGCCCATCGCCATTTTCTGCTTCAAGGCTTAAAGTTTTCAAGGCTTATTCAGGTATGGCAGCTGTTCTTTGTGAATGGGGGAGGAATGTGTTAGTTGTGTGGATAAAATAAACGCTACACAATACCACGCTAAACGATAAGCAAAGAGATGAATACAATGGACTTTAAAAGAAATGCCATACAAGGTGTGTAGCTCTACATCAAGTGAAAACCAACTATGAAGGTCAGTTACAAAATATGGTTTACTGCCAGGCACACTCATTGGTAGGAATGATATGGCTGAGAGAACTCACTGCTGGCTTCGTGCTTTGCCACTGCCGCATCCCAGAAACAAGATCTTTGCCACTGCCGCATCCCAGAAACAAGATCTTTGCCACTGCCGCATCCCAGAAACAAGATCTTTGCCCAGTTGACGCGTCATCTAAGACAGCAGCGGCTGATCAAGGACGACAACTCTGCAGGTGTTCAGAAGTATCTCCCCTGTCAGTGACTTGCCCTTGTCTGTTCCTGTCCTGGGCTATTTCCTCATGCGGCGAAAAATGCATTTCCTTCCGAAGAAACAGGCACGCAATATTTCCTTCTACCCCACCTCAGTCAACTTTGTCTGCCTCTCTGTCTTTGTTTCTGTGTGTGTGTGTGTGTGTGTGTGTGTGTGTGTGTGTGTGTGTGTGTGTGTGTGTGTGTGTGTGTGTGTGTGTGTGTGTGTGTGTGCAAAAGACTTCGATTAGTAAGCTGCTATACTGGAGTGCGTAGAGGTATGCTTAAGTTCCTTGACCCCGCTGGCATGCAGCATGCGCCAGGTGCGTGGGGAATTCTCGATGTAGGCTGGTAGGCCAAGAGGCAGAGTCCTCTCCTTTCTGTGAGTGGTGTTTCCACACCCATAGATGTGACTCCACTCGGGAGCCAAACTCTCAGCCGAATCAAGAGATCCGAACAAGCTCAAGTCAGTGTATCGCCAGTGGCAACATACACCCCGCATACTTCAGGTGCATTGAAGACTGGGGGAAAATTATTATATCAAAATATTTTGACTTCCTCTGGAAAAACCGTTGCTTTTTCCAAGCATTCCTATTTGGCTTTTCTTTGCTGTGTCAGGTGTTCCATGAAGATGTCCTTCCTCCTGGAGTCTGGGAATAAAAAGCTATTTAACATTTTTAGTTTGATAAATGTCTGTGAGCATTAGCACTTAAATGAGGTGCCACAGAAGTAGGTCCAGGCCAAACTACATTTTGGGGGGTTTATTTTTTATTTTCAGCAGTTTTCTCGATCAAGTGATATTTAGTTAGGGCGGATTTACCAGCAGGGCTCCCGGACATATCTTAGACTGGCTCATCACTGATGTTTCACAAGATCTCGTCACCTGCCTCAAGGCTATTGGCATTCAAACTTTCTCTTCCCAAGCTGCTGAACGCCTACCCCTGACCACACTGACCCTTCTAAACACTATAACACTGTTCTCAGCCAACTGCTTGATGAGCATGCACCTCCCACTGACCATATTCTGCCTGATAGGCCTTTCGCCCCATGATATCCTGGTGGAAAAGCGCAAACGCTGACAACTAGAACGGCAGTGGTTAAAAACAAAAACTGAAATAAACAAACACGCTCTTTCGAAAACAAACCAACACAGTCAAAACCTTAATCCACTCAGCCAAGACAAACAAAGCATCGTCGCTCTTTCTCTATTTCTGGTCCATCAATTTGGAATGACCTCCCTCTCTCCCTTCGTGAAAAGCCTACTTATGACAGCTTGAAATCCAGTACGCAGCCATGACACCTTGGTTACTCCTACCTATTCTCCCTTTTGCCTATTCCCGCTCGCTACCCCTCTTTCTTACCCCTTCCTCCCCATTCTTATCCCTCCCCTTTCCTATATCCCCTTTACCTATCTCACCTAGCTACCCTCTCTCCCCTAACCCCCTCCTCCCGATCCCTACCTCACTCCCTCCCTTACCATACCCCCAACCTATCCCCTCTTGGCAACCCCTCCATCCCTTCCTCCCCTGACCTATCCCCAAAGCTACCCTCCCCCTTTTCCTATTCCCCTAGCTACCCTTTCCTCCCCATCCTAACATTCCATTTACCTATCCCTTACCCTATCTATGCTACCCCTTCCTCCCCTATTTACCATCCCTTATCTATCCAACTCCCCCACTCCCTCCCCATATCCCCTTTAGCTACCCCCCCTCATCTACGTATCCCCTATAACTACCTCTCCCTCCCCTTAACTACCTCACCCTCCCCTATCCTTACCTATACCCCTTAGATACCCCTTCCACCCCTCCCCTATACCCCCTAGCTACCCCTCCCCTTATCTATCCCCCCTAGCTACTCTCCTATACCCCCTAGCTATCTCTCCCTCCCCTATCCCACTTAGCTACCTCCCCTAACCTATCCCCCTTACCCTCTCCCTCCCTCTCCCTCACCTATCCCCCTAGCTACATCTCCCTATTACCTCCCCTCACCTACCTTCCCCTTACCTATCCCCTTAACTACCTCCCCCTCCCCTTACCTATCACCCTCCCCTACCTTCCCTCCCTCTCCCTTACCTATCTTAGCTACCTCTCCTCCCCTATCCCCCTAGCTACCTCTAACTCCCCTCCCACCTTAACTACCTCTTCCTCCCCTATCACCCTACCTACCTTTCCCTCCCTTATCTCCTTTCCTCCCCCCCCCAGCTACCTCCCCTATCCCCTAGCTACCTCTCCCTCCCCTATCCCTCTAGCTACCTCTCCCTCCCTATCCCCTAGCTACCTCTCTTCCCCTATCACCCTAGCTACTTCTAACTCCCCTCCCCTATCACCTTTAACAACCTCCCTCCACTATCCCCTACCTACCTCTCCCTCCCCTCCCCTATAGCTACCTCTCTTCCCCTATCCCCCTCTCCCTCCCCTATCCTCCTAGCTACCTCTAACTCCCCTATCCTCCTAGCTACCTCTAGCTCCCCTATCACCCTAGCTACCTCTAACTCCCCTATCCTCCTAGCTACCTCTCCCTCCCTTCCCCTAGCTACCTCTCCCTCCCCCTAGCTACCTCTAACTCCCCTATCCCCCTCTAACTTCCCTATCACCCTAGCTACCTCTCCCTCACCTTTCCCCCTAGCTATCTCTCCCTACCCTCTATTATCCCCCTAGCTACCTCTCCCTCCCCTTACCTATTCCCCTTAGCTACCTCTCCATACCCCTTCTATCCCCCTCCCTCCCCTTCTATCCCCTCCCTCCCTCCCACTAATTCTCCTCCCTCACCAAGACTACCCCACTGGATACCCTTATCTATCCCCTAGGTTGGCTACCCCTGCCTTTCCCCTCTGGCTACCACTCCCTTGCCTTACTTATGTCCCTAGCTAACCCTCTTCCCCACTCCTCCCTTAAACCACCCCTCCCTCCGTCTATCCTACTCATCCCCCACCTCTGAATTAAAAAAAAACAGCACAAACATAGAAAGATAGACAACACGTCTCCTCCAAACTTCGGAGGATTAGAAGTTATAGAAGTGATCCCCGTAGAGATCTGAACTTCCTAACTCACAGTATAAGTTGTCTTGTCCTAACTTTTATGATATATTATAAAAATAACAATTCCAGTCTTTAAAGGTTTCTTCCTATATCTGTTTGCAAATTCAAAGAAGTCAAGTCTTTGATCATTGGATTTCACTGATCTCTTGTCCCAGACATGTAAACAGCAGTTTGTACAATGTCATATAAAAACTGTTGCTTCACTTCCATGAGATGGAGGCCTTCATCAGACTACTCAGCAACTTCAAAAAAATAAAAGGGGATATAATTGTTTAAGATACCTGTGAAAGGGAAGTAATATTGACATAAAATATCGCATACAGCATAGTTGCAAATCTAAACACAAGTAAACAAAGTTCATTTCCTCCTAAAATAATTCACTGTTTGAAGACAGTGGTCACTTGCATTTTTTTTTGGTAGAAAATGCCATTCTTGAAGCGAAGCAGTTACACATGCAGTTACAAACTAGATAAATGAAAATACAATAAAACGAACATCTGTGTCATACTGCATTAGTGGTGGTGTGCTCATTTCATTTCATGTTTCCTTGTTAGAACTTGGTCTTTTCAGAAGTGGTTGGAGGAGGAAATTAGTTTGTCTCATGCTTTGTACAATGTTGCAAAAGTGACTTAGTGTGAAAATGAAGTATTCTGGAGGCAATGAGCGTTTTTGAGACTGAAACTAAATCTCTTTGAGTTAAGGACACAATCAAAGAGGATGACAGTATTAGTTAACATGGTTATTATTATTATTATCATCATCATTATCATTATTTCAAGTTCTTTATAGCCCTACTGTCCACGAACCATATCAAGAATGTCACCTCATTAAGTTTCAATAACGATAACAACTTTCACTTCCAATAATAATAATAATAATAATATCAAGACCTCCTAATCCCTTCAAACAGCCAACACCATCAACTTTTAAAACAATCCCATAAATTCTTTCATCCCATAAGGCCAATACAATCAGGCCATGCCGAGAATGTCCAGGATTTATTACCCCCCAGACAACAAATTTCCCAATGACAGCTCTCTTCTAGATGTAAGATATTTTACGTGTGTTAAGTTATATTTCATATAAGCGTTGCTCAACTGTAGAGTTTTGGACACATTCTATGTGCGTGATAAAACTTTCATTCTATTTTATGGCAATATTACCTCCCCTTCATAGGCTATTATAAACAGTTATATTCCTTTTTATTGTTTGAAATCGCTCAGAAGTCCAGAAAAAAAGGTTGTATGTGGTGAAAATAAAGTTGCAATGTTTATATAAAATTGTAGACTCTACTGTTTACCTGTTTGAAACACGAACAGGGTGAAACTGAATGATTTAGAATAAACTGCTTTTCTTGATTACGGATAGATATAGGAAAAGACACCCTTAAAGTTTGGAAATGTTACTTTGATCATAATTATGTCATAAAAACGAGGATGCAACAACTTAAGCTGCGAGTTAGGAAGTTCAGATCTCTTCGGGGATCATCCCCTAACTTCTAATCCTTCCAAGTTTGGAGGAAATGTGTGGTCTAACCTCCCGTGTTCGTGCCGTTTTTCTATTTTAAAATTTGGAACTGAGGGATAGGTTAGGGGAAGGGGGGGTAGGAGGGACCAGTTTAGGGGGAGGGATAGCTAGGGGAGGAGGGGGTACTGAGGGACGTGGTGCTGAGGGAGGGGAGGTGGGAGAATAGATAAGGGGAGGGAAGGGTAGCTTGGCACGGAGAAGTGGCTTGGGGGGAAGGTAGGTTTCTTTATTTGATTTTATTTTTTATATCAAGAAGAATGGAAAACGCACTCATGTGCTTTTTTACATCTAGTCCCCCGTGTGTATGCGATTTTGTCCATTCTGTCATCTGTTCCCACCGGCACACGATGGCCTACTCTTACAAAAGGGGAAGCAGGATTTCAGGTGTGTGCAAGATGTTCTGCATGCCTTGGCACAAGAGACCTCGGTTTATAGTCTCATCCGAAAGACTTTTGGGGAGAGTGAAGTCTGCACTGATGTTAACTCCAGGGGAAAATATCCCCTTGAACAGGATTCAAACCCGGGTCGTCAGATTGCGAGCGCAATGTTCTAACCACTAGGCTATCCCGTAAGGGGAGGGCTAGGTACTGGGTGCATTAGAGGGAAGGTGGGTGAATAGGGAAGGGTAGCAGGAGGCTGGGTGGAGGGAGGGGTGGCTGGGCGGAAGCTGTCACACCCATTTGCAGGTTGTGCCAATGTCCTTGCATTTATCAGGACCTATCTACAGTGAACCTAAAGTGTCAAAACTGCCCATTTCCAGGAGTCTTGCATAACTTTCATTGTTCACCATAACTCCCAGGAGACACAGATTCATTGTTTCCCTCGCTAATATTGTTCACTATGATGGTAAGTATATGTATGCAAGAGCCACAAAGGCAGTAGTGGTTGATGCCCATGCTGTGTGCAGGCCTGACTGTAGCTCCTGTGTGTAGCCCTTCGCGTAGTCAGGCACTGAACACTCAGCTGCATCAGCTGTAACAATAATCATGCGGAAGAAATTTTGGGTTTTGACAAAAGGGCAATAATAAAACATTCCCCTAAATTCCCTGAAATATGCCGTGGTTGCTATCAGTGGCAGAATACTGACTGGCTTTGCCTCATGGCCAATCCTGGGGGCATTGAATTTTCGGAGTTTGTGTGTAAATAATCTATAGAATACTGGCTTTTATTGACATGACCCTTTAGCATAAAATGCCACTGAATGTTTGCCAGGTGCTGTAAATGTTAGATAGTAGCGGCAAGAGAAAGTCGGTCTCCAGCATCAGAGAGTGAATATATTGACATGATTTTGTGTTCGTTTAGGGGACACAGACAGGACACAGACAGGACAGCCGCTGAGTGCCGCCACAGTTCAGTATTGCTCCCCACATTGAATGTTTGAATGTTACCTGTCATGCTTGACTGCCACAATGACCTCACTGAAGAATGCTACACACAGCTTCAGACGGTCATCACAAGGATGACCAGAAAGTCACCCTAGCTGGTCAGGGTCACCGGAGTTCCAGGTCTGGCATAGATGCTCAGAAAGACAGCAAAGCTTCTTTGGCCCTTGAGAGTATCAGTGATAAGGGGACTACGTCTGCTGAACTTACCCGTGACAATGACTTCTTGGCTCTGTCTACAATTATCGGCAAGCCCAGAGCATGCACGCTGTTGGAGGACATGGCACTGCCCAAAGGACAGTGTCACAGCCTTGTGGACCTGGTATCACCATGTCAACAGCAGCACAGCCAAAACAAGGACGTCATTATCCCGGGGCTGGTCTTGGCAACAACCCTGACCATGTTAACCATGGCTTAGAACAGCCTGGCTTGAGACACCATGCAACAGAGCATACAACAGCATACCAAGCAGCAAAGGAGCCAGCGGCTGAAGTGCTTTCGAAACTAATTTTCACTCTGTTTTTTCCACGATTGTTTAAGGAAAAAAAGTATTCTTTCATCATTCCATTCTTTCTTTGTATAAACATTTGTCTGGGTTGGTTTCTTTCCAAAAGAGTGAACCGACGATCATGAAGTCTGGATCTTTACATAGTGACAAAACGAGAGCAGCAACCATAAAAACTCGACAAAAGTCTCAAACTGCCCCTAGCACCACTCCCCTCCCCTTCTATCATGTGCTGTAGCCAGTGTCAGTGCGGCAAAGGCTGCAACACTGCAGGCCAGGCTAGGCTAGGCTAAGCAAGGCAGCAGCTATCTGCATCACACCACATCCACTTCATGTTCACATTGCACACTGTACCACCGCTCCTAACGTCATCATGTGTGATGTGGAACTGTGGCGGCACAGGAAACTTCCTCATAAAGACGCAATGTTGTATTGCCTGCTTTCTTGTTTTATACTTTAAAACGGCAATTCGTTTTCGCCGTTTCTGATATAAAACTCTCTCTCTCTCTCTCTCCTCTCTCTCTCTCTCTCTCTCTCCTCTCTCTCTCTCTCTCTTCTCTCCTCTCTCTCTCTCCTCTCTCTCTCTCTCTCTCACACACACACACACACAGACACACACACACACACATTCTCTCTCTCTCTCTCTCTCTCTCTCTCTCTCTCTCTCTCACTCTCTGCATCGATTTTTAAAAAGCAGTTTGGGCTTGTTCATTCTGTTATAGTTTATTTATCAGTGAAAATGGATGGACAAGCAGTAAGAATTCAGTTATTTATTTTTACCACTTTAAGCACGGTAGATTTCTCTGCGTGAAATTCGGGCTGCTCTCCCGGGAAGAGCGCGTCGCCACAGAGCAGCGCCACCCATTTTTTCCCTGTCTGCAACTGTATTTGTTTCCCTATCAGAGTGGCTTTTTCTACAGAATTTTTCCAGGGACAACTCTCTTGCCGTAGGTTCTTTTACGTGCGCTAAATAATTATGTGTAACGCACGGGACCTTGGTTTATCGTCTCATCCGAAAGACTAGCACCAAGACCACCACTCATGGTCTAATGGATGGGGGAAAAGTTTCGGGTCCAAATGGGATTCATAATGATTGAAATCAGATATGGAATTTTTTTTTCATAGAAAACAGTCCCCGTGACCCAATTTGTCCCTTATGCAATAGTGCTGAAACGTTCAACTGGCTTTATACTGCGCTTTCCCTGTCTATGTGACGTGAGAAGTCAACTGATGCCGCACAATACTGTACAGCTCACCTTTCCTTCCTCCCTTCATGAACCTTTTGGTGCTACTGGCGTCCAAACGTGACATTAATTATCGAGAGAAATGTTGCTATTAATTATTAGTATTGGGGTGTTTTATATCGTTTTTGTATTGTGACAGATCTATTACATTTTGTGTTGTGTTCGATCATAGTCATTCTTTATTTGATCTGCATCATCAGGTACATTTTGCCCTTCTATAGCTTTGGGGACGGGATAGCTCAGTGGTCGGAGCACTCGCTTTCCCCCAGCCAAGTTAAGCAGCGTCGAGCGTGGTTACCACTTGGATGGGTGACCGTTTTCGCGCCTTGGCTTCAGTACAGCTCCCCCAGTTCACCCAGCTGTAAATGGGTACCTGCCCTCTTTAGGGTCAGGGAAGGTAAAGCAGCGAGGGAGAGGAGATGGGTGCCGCCCTCAATATGCTGGCCCCTAGAGAAGTGAGGTCTTTGACGCCTTGCTCCCCTACGACCTTATAGGTTATGGGACTCCTTTACCTTTTTTGCTATAGCTTTCCACGAAATAACTCTCCCACTCTGAATCTCTTTCCTTCGCTGCCTCTGTGGCGTGCCCTGCCTTTCTCACGTCGCTCATTCCAGTCTCTCCACCTCAGCCACAGCCAGAGTCGTTATGTCACGTCCCCAGGGTCAGAAGTACACAGGGAGCTCATCAATGTCAGGCCGCCATGAGGCCACCAGCCAGATGAACCCTGTACTGCTGCTGAGTCACTTGATGGTGTTCAGTGCTGATGGTGTTCAGTTCTAAGCTAACATAGGTAGAACACCTAGTGTAGTAAGCCTCATACTATGGACAGTAATAGCCCGCCCAGTGGCGGATCCTTGCCCACACAGGTGTGGACAATGTCCACAGCATTGTCAAAGAGCGCACAGCAACAACACGGGCGTCAGTTCACTCTGACATCAAATCTCCTCTGTCCTTCCTGCTTCAGCTCCTGTCTGACGCCATGGGGGATTTCTCCTGTTCCCCGAAGGATCCAAGTCCCTCTGATCCCTACCCACAAAATGAAAGCATGATGTTTGTCACGGGGACTTTGTGTTGCCATGTTAAAAAGAGTTAGCTCGTTCTCCAGTTTAACGTCCTTCCACTAAATAGTGATATCAGACGTATGTTAAAAAGAACCTTGGAGATTGTGTCTAGTTTTCTTTACAGGCGCACATGCTATGTAACATCACCATTACACAGGTGCTGCTGCTGCTGCCATGAAACTGGGTATATTCTTATCCCCGAGACGCCCCTTCAAGGAGATTTTCCCCTGGAGTCAGCATCATAACTGACTCCACTCCCCCTACAGTCCGTTGAATGAAACTATAACCTAAGGTACCGTTTGCGTACCCTTGCAGAACATCTTCCGCACACGTTAAAACCCGTTCCGCCTTTTGGAAAAGTAGACCATTGTGTGCTGGTAGGAATAGATGACCAAATATCAAAAACACATGCACACTGGTGTTGCGGTTAGACATCATCCCTCAGTCAGGATGCGGCTGCCTTCATGGGGAGCAACTGTCACATACGCAAAGTCCCATCATTGATGAACCTCGGAGTGCTAAGCCCAGGAACGAAAAAGAAATCCCTACGTCTTGCTTGCCATAGCAAATGGATTTTAAAGGGAAACAGCATATGGCAATCAAGTATGTAACAAATTCAACAATAACAACAACAAAAAATAACACCAAGAGCAACAGAACTGCAGTTCGACAGCTGCACAGAACACTCAACCAGCTTCTCACAGTACAATGAACCACTGACGTGACGTAAGGAGAAGAACAGGACCCACAGCACCCCTGACGTGACGTGAGGAGGAGAACAGGACACACACACCCCTGACGTGACGTGAGGAGAACAGAACACACAGCACCCCTGACGTGACGTGAGGAGGAGAACAGGACACACAGCACCCCTGACGTGACGTGAGGAGAACAGGACACACACACCCCTGACGTGACGTGAGGAGAACAGAACACACAGCACCCCTGACGTGACGTGAGGAGGAGAACAGGGCCCACAGCACCCCTGACGTGACGTGAGGAGGAGAACAGGACACACACACCCCTGACGTGACGTGAGGAGAACAGAACACACAGCACCCCTGACGTGACGTGAGGAGGAGAACAGGACACACAGCACCCCTGACGTGACGTGAGGAGAAGAACAGGACACACAGCACCCCTGACGTGACGTGAGGAGGAGAACAGGACACACAGCACCCCTGACGTGACGTGAGGAGAAGAACAGGACACACAGCACCCCTGACGTGACGTGAGGAGAAGAACAGGACACACAGCACCCCTGACGTGACGTGAGGAGGAGAACAGGACACACAGCACCCCTGACGTGACGTGAGTAGAAGAACAGGACATACAGCTGTCTGTCTCTGTCTCTCTCTGCCTCTGTATCTCTGTCTCTCTCTCTCTGTCTGTCTGTCTCTCTCTCTGTCTGTCTCTCTCTCTCTCTGTCTCTCTCTCGCTCGATGTAATATTGGGCTTATTTTACTATCATGATGTGTCCCTAAGCTTATTCATTATCCTCTAAATAAAAGAATTTGATATTATTTGATCTCTGTCCTTCTCCTCTCTCTCTCTCTCTCTCTCTCTCTCTCTCTCTCTCTCTCTCTCTCTCTCTCTCTCTCTCTCTCTCTCTCTCTCTCTCCCCAATTACACACACACACACACACACACACACACCATTAAGGAGGGGAGGTGTTAGGTGGCCGTCATGTGCCTGTGCAGTGGGGGTCAAGTCACCGCCATTAACACCACAGGCGCCAGAGGTTCCTGCTGACCTCGGCTTTTCTGATGCTGTCGTCTGCTGTCGTGTTCAACACAACAGCAGGTCACTGTCCTGCTTACCTGTCTGCCTGCCTGCCTGTCTGCCTGCCTGCCTGCCTGCCTGCCTGCCTGCTTACCTGCCTGCCTGCCTGCCTGCCTGCCTGCCTGCTTACCTGCCTGCAATGCTGCATGTTGACTCTGACCGGCTATGTCCGCTTGCTTTCTGTGTGTTTTAGCAAACAAGAAAGAACAAACACTATGACTGTGCGACAGGGATTTTCCTGTTTTGTTCAACTGTACTGTATCATTACATGTGTATGTGTGTACGTTTGCATGTACGCAGGTAGGAACGTAGGTAGCTCTGTGTGTGCGCGCGTGTGTGTGTGTGTGTGTGTGTGTGCGTGCGTGCGTGCGTGTGTTGTGTGTGTGTGTGTGTGTGTGTGTGTGTGTGTGTGTGTGTTGTGTGTGTGTGTGTGTGTGTGTGTGTGTGTGTGTGTGTGTGTGTGTGTGTGAAGGAATGAATACACAGCATGCAACTAATTGAGACATGACTGAACATTGTTAGTTCTTTCTTGTTTGCTATAACACCGAAAGCAAATAGACATAGCTGGTACACTGAAACAGAAAGTCAACTCCATGCCGCCCAACCAGCCACATGCCCAACCAGCCACATGCCCAACCAGCCACATGCCCTGCCCAACCAGCCACATGCCCTGCCCAACCAGCCACATGCCCAACCAGCCACATGCCCTGCCCAACCAGCCACATGCCCTGCCCAACCAGCCACATGCCCTGCCCAACCAGCCACATGCCCTGCCCAACCAGCCACATGCCCAACCAGCCACATGCCCAACCAGCCACATGCCCAACCAGCCACATGCCCAACCAGCCACATGCCCTGCCCAACCAGCCACATGCCCTGCCCAACC
>CM054153.1:37202286-37207286 GCA_028751875.1 Rapana venosa
TCAAGCACGTGTCTCAGTCCGGGACCAAGGACATGCTCTATAACCAGTGTGCACTCAAGGACGAGTGCTCTGTGCAGTAACCAGTGTGCATTCAAGGACGGTGCTCTGTGCAGTAACCAGGTGCATTCAAGGACCTGCTCTGTGCAGTAACCAGGTGAATTCAAGGACATGCTCTGTGCAGTAACCAATGTGTATTCAAGGACGAGTGCTCTGTGCAGTAACCAGTGTGAACTCAAGGAAAAGTTGCGCATAATGTGCATTCAAGACAGGTGCGAAACTCAAGGACAGTGCTATGTGCATTAACCAGGGTGAACTCAAGGACAATGCTCTGTGCAGTAACCAGGGTGAACTCAAGGAGAGTGCTCTGTGCAGTAACTAGTGTGAACTCAAGGACAATGCTCCGTACAGTAACCAGGGTGAACCTCACGGCACTAAGGATTGCTATACCACTTGTTGTACAGACGAAAGCAAAGCCAGACCCCGAACTGACAACAACAAAAAAGAAAGCAGATGAAGATGGAGAAGAGAAGGGAAGCGAAGAGAAGGGAAGGGCAGAGCCAGGCAGCACACAGCTGCTGGAGGACAGGAGCGGAGAAGGAAGCCGGGCAAGAACAAGGCCAGAAAAGTGGGTTTGGCTATTGCCTTCCGAAATAGATTTCTTCTGTTTACAGCCCGGGCTGCAATGAAAGGTTTCTGAAGTTAATGCCAGTGCCTCTCAGCATTTGTAGGGAGCGTTTCCACACCACACCATGCACACCACAGGGGTGTGGATGAGGGAGTCGTGCTCCTTCCTTCCTTCATGGCACCCAGGCTGTGCTAAGCTCGTGCTACGTTCGTTTCTATGATTGCAGCAGACCTGGCGCTATGTCGTGTAGGAGACGAAACGGTCCTGGCCAAAAGTCGTCTGGCTGTGTAGACACCGTCTTTTTGTCACAGCACTTGGCCACATTATGGAAGATTAAACAGAGGATGGGGGAGAGAGAGGGGGGTAGGGTGGGGTGTGTGTGTGTGTGTGTGTGTGTGTGCGTGCGTGTGTGCGCGTGTGTGTGTGCGTGCGTGTGTGCGCGTGTGTGCGTGCGTGTGTGTGTGTGTGTGTGTGTGTGTGTGTGTGTGTGTGTGTGTGTGTGTTTTGTTTAGTAGTCAAGAAAAGCTGTAGTCCTAGATTGCAACTGGAGTGGTCGACAAATATGGAGAGGGGAGGAGGAGGGGGAGGCAGTGTTATCTTTCCTGATTAGTGACAGTGAACAGAGTAAAAAATAAAAAAAAGAATTGTATAACTAAATTACTACCAAAAGTGAAGAAAATGCATTTTTGGTACACAAAAACAATCTGTTATATAATAAAGAAAAAGAAATTAACGTTACTAGACCACGTTGCCTTTGTAACAATACCACAGAAGGAAAAATACAAAACACCCAATCAATTATAGAAAATATAGTATTGCTCAAAATAGATAATCAAAGAAATACAACACAGTCCAAACAAACGTCCTTCAAGTCCACAAGCATACTAAGAGCAAGCAGACTGTAGGCTGCAGTACAATGGTGTAAAAGACAAACCAGACATCCCTACTGGATCACTGTATGCCTATAGCTATCAGAGTCACAAATTTCACCTGCCTTTTACTCATAGCCTGTATGGTCAATGCTTGTACTACTGCTACAAGCACACAACACATTGCCAACGTATTGAGACCTAACAACAGTTGGGTGTCCATCTGCTGGCAAAGGAATGGTATCCATCTGAACAGCTTATTTGTGGCATATGGCAAGTATCTGTCCACTAACGCAACTTCCATGCTTGTCACATCTCTCATTCTTTCACGTTTAGACAATTGTAATTCTCTTTTGGTTGGCCTTCCAGCATCATCCATCCACTCTCTTCAACGCATACAAAACTCTGCAGCTCGACTGGTCCTTAGACAGAAAAAATCTGAACACATCACTCCTCTTCTGCGATCTCTTCACTGGCTGCCTGTCTCACAGAGACTAAAGTATAAGACCAATACCCTCTGTTTCAAATGTCTTCACTAATCTGCACCTTCTTATTTCTGTAACTGTCTTCAACTGTATACTCCATCCCGTTCCCTTCGCTCAGCTGCTGATACTTTGTGCTTTCGAACACCCAGATTCAAACAAACCACTGTTGGCCATTGCTCTTTCTCTGTTACTGGTCCATCCACCTGGAATGACCTCCCTCTTTCACTTCGCCAAAAGCCTTCACTTGATACCTTCAAATCCAGCCTCAAAACACACTTATTTCCTACCTGACACTTCCCCTCATATCTGTTCTTGCTTTTCAACAGCATCCTTCATCTCCTTCATTACCACCTAAGTGTGTGTGTATGAGTGTGAGTGTGTGTGTGTGTGTGTGCATATGTGTGTGTGAATAAACTTGAAATATATTATGTTATTTGAGGAAAGTTGCATGCATGTAAATGATTTGAGTGCAAGTGCTTCGATTTGTTTGTTTAACAAGATTCATCGCTATATAAATTCCATATATTATTATCATTATTATTATTATTTTCTTTGTCTAAATCACTCTGTTGTGAATGAACATTTAAATAATGAGAAGAACAGCTTCTTTTCATTGTCTAAATCACTCTGTGTTGTGAATGGCTTTTAACTAATGAGAAGAACAGCCTCTTTCCTTTGTCTAAATCACTCTGTAGTGAATGGACATTTAACTAATGAGAAGAACAGCTTCTTTTCTTTGTCTAAATCACTCTGTAGTGAATGGCTTTTAACTAATGAGAAGAACAGCTTCTTTTCTTTTTCTCCCAAGGCAAAATGTTTTTGTTCAAAAAGCAGACCGGACATGTTGTGTAGAGTAAAGAGGATTACTGTTTACTCCAGTGTTCATTTTTGAGGTTAACATGTCAACTGCTTCCTTTCAATACAAACTACAGTCAGACTAATCTGACACCAAATAACTTGAGGAAGAAGAGATAAACAGATTTCCATGACAAGTGTGAATCTGGATGTTGCTTACACAGAGCTTATGGTGTCAGTTATGACTTCAAACTACACTGACAGCTAGGACTGTTAAGGGCCAGCCAGCTTTGGCATTACCTGTCCTAGCAAACCTTTCATAGACAATACTTTTGATATGTCACATGTTTTTAAAGTTCTGATGTGTACATCTGGTCTTCATGAAACCGGAAATCAAATGGCGTTTTCATGATGGTAAAAGGGAATTTATCCAAATGTAATCTACAATTCAGAATGGTTTTGAAAGCAGTTTTATACTTCAGTTTTCCAGATGATTGTCAGAAAGCATGAACAATATATAAAAAAGTACCTATAGCATAACTGTAGCATATCCTTTAAACAGGTCTTGTCAAACTGCTATACAAGATATTTAAAAGCAAGCTAGTCACAATGTCCATTGCACTCAAGTGAGTTACATACCCCCGTTTTGGGTCTCTTTGCCATTGGGAAGTTTTTCTTTTTAAATAATGATCTCAATATTGACACTGGAGAGTTGAAACAAGACAGGCACAGAGTGAACATTACTTACTTAGGCCAGACAGGCACAGAGTGAACATTACTTACTTAGGCCGATATCCAGCAAGTTAAGACAGCGTGTACTGGAAACCAATGGGTAGAACTGGCCATGCAAGAAGTCAGGAGACATAAGCTGATTCATCAGAAACCCAAGCTGGGTGGTCTGTCCTGACAGGAGTTTCCTTGAGGGCCTGTCCAGGGGGACACATTCCCCACCTCAGTAAAAGGTAATCTGACGTGTGGCAGTTAAGTCGCCCTTTCCAGAGTCTTACAAACCTGCAATGGTAGAGGTAAGTTTCTCGATTAAGGTACGTTTCCCACCAGATGAGAATGCAAGAGAGGAAGACAGTTTTCCAACAAAAGAATAAAAGGTAAACTGTGAAGTTATTTGCTGCAGGAACCATACTACCATTGTACCTCACTAATTAGCAGCAGCTTGTTGCGGCTTGACCTGATCAGTAAATGATTCTTTGTATGTGAAGTTTGATATGGGATTTGGTGACGTTGATCTCTAGGGTCTTATTTCTTAAAGCTATCCCCGTTGTTTTCAACGTGTTCCTGGAGAACATCATGCAGGAGGCCCTCCTTGACTTCAAGACCACAATCACAATAGGAGGAAGGCCAGTCTGCAATCTTCGATTCGCAGACGATATTGATCTCGTGGGCCGCAGTGAAGAAGAACTCCAGGATCTCACCACCAGACTGGAAACATCAGCCAATGCCCACGGTATGGAGATCAGCACGGAAAAGAGCAAGATCCTAGTGAACAGTACTACACCAACCACTCCCACCAGCATCAAGATGAGTGGCGAGACACTAGAGGAGGTAGAAACTTTCAAGTACCTTGGAGCAGTCATCACCAAAGAAGGTACGAGCATACAAGAGGTGAAGATCAGACTTGCTGTGGCACTCTCCTCCATGACTAACCTGGCGAAAGTGTGGAGAAACCATAACATCAGAACCCACACTAAGGTCAGACTCTACAAGGCACTCGTCACATCCATTGCCTTGTACAGCTGTGAAGCATGGACACTTACTGCCGATCTAGAACGTCAAATTCAAGCCTTTGAGATGAAGTGCCTCAGGCGGATCCTGAACATCACCTACAGAGACCGTAAAACCAATGACTACGTCTGGCAGCAGATCAAGGCACTGGCTGGCAAACAAGAACCATTGCTAGATACAGTCAAATGGAGGAAACTGAAATGGTTTGGCCACACAACAAGGCATAACAGCCTGTCAAAGACAGTCCTGCAGGGAATGGTGGAAGGAGCAAGGAGGCAGGGACGACCACGCAAAAGCTGGATATCCAACATCAAGGAGTGGACCGGCCTCACTGTACCAAACCTCCTGAAAGCAGCCCAGGACAGTACCATTTGGCGGTCCACTTGCAGCGTCCATGCGGGTACCCCAACGGTCGTCCCGACCAAGGGATGAGTGAGTGAGAGTGAGTGATCTTGATGGTAGGGAACGGAATAGCTCAGTGATCAG
>CM054153.1:37214786-37219786 GCA_028751875.1 Rapana venosa
TGTCATTTTTAGCAGAGAGGAAAGAAAACGATGACCACAACTGTACTGCTGTTCCAGCTTTACCAGCCTCTCAGCAGCGGGCCAGGCGATCCAATGATATTCCAGGCCTTGTACACAGAGAGAGAGAGAGAGAGAGAGAGAGAGAGAGAGAGAGAGAGAGAGGAGGGGGGGGGGGGGGGTGTGGGGGGGTGGAGACGTTGTGTGTGTGTGTGTGTAAAATCTCCCCCCCCCCCCCTCTCTCTCTCTCTCTCTCTCTCTCTCTAACATGGTCTCAGTATGATGTTTCATTTAAAATGTCATAACAAAACTTTCACTATGATGTATAATTGAGATTGACGTCATTCCATCACGTCATAATACCCCCCCCCCCCCCCCCCCCAGGCGAAAGCCGAAATATTGGGGAACATTTATTATGCTGGTTGTTATGGTTTCACTTTGTGTGGTATACATATATATATATATATATATATATATATATATATATATATATCTCTCTCTCTCTCTCTCTCTCTCTCTCTCTCTCTCTCTCTCTTATATATATATATATATATATATATATATATATATATTATGTGTGTGTGTGTGTGTGTGTGTGTGTGTGTTTTATTTAGTTGTTTTTTATTTTATTTTATATCGAGGATAATGGAATAAGCACTCATGTGCTTTTTTTACATCCAGTCCCCATGTGTATGCGGTTTTGTAAATTTTGTCATGTTTCCACCGGCACACAATGGCCTACTCTTCCGAAAAGCGGAACAGGATTTAACGTGTGCGCAAGATGTTCTGCATGTGTGTGTGTGTGTGTGTGTGTGTGTGTGTGTGTGTGTGTGTGTGTGTGTGTGTGTGTGTGTGTGTGTGTGTGTGTTATTGAGGAAATAGTAGTGGCGGAAAACCAGCGCAGGTACCCACTTATTACTTTTCAATTATTTAGAAAATGTTTTTCACAGTTTCAATTTCAAAAAAAAATTCCAGATAATAATATTTATTACTGACAGCATTTTAGGCATTTTTTCATAAGAACCATGCCTTTGACCTGACCTGGGTCAAGTTTCGGCTCCAGGATCAGCCTTCATCAGAGGTCCCGGCGGTGATTGAAGCTTCTCGTGCTGTGGTACCTTACAGCAAGACGCTGTTCACAATTGATATTCCCGTGGCCTTTTTAAGCTGCCATCGAAAGGCGATGATAAGAGGAGAAAGAAAATATATTTAAAATATTTGTTGCACGAAAAACACATATGAATAGTTGAAAATAGACACCTAGTGAATCTTTGTGCCTTACATACACACACATAGATAGATAGATAGATAGATAGATAGATAGATAGATAGATAGATAGATAGATAGATAGGTAGGCAGGCAGGCAGGCAGGCAGGCAGGCAGGCAGGCAGGCAGGCAGACAGACAGACAGACAGACAGACAGATAGAGAGAGAGAGAGAGAGAGAGAGAGAGAGAGAGGAGAGAGAGAGCGCATAACTGGCACCAGACACTGCTAAGTACAAAGGAGCAGTGAACTCTATCCTTTTTTTTTGAAGGACACCTACGCTACCAACACTACAACCACACACACACACACACACACACACACATACACACACTTACACTTACACACACACACTTACACAAACACACTTACACACACACACACACACACACACACACACACACACACACACACACACACACACACAGAGGACTGTGTTTATTTGTCTATTTTCACCCTGCCTTCTTTCCGCCCAATGGGAAACAAGTCTCCAGCAGCCGAGCATCTCTGACAGTGCAGGCAGGTAGGTAGGAGATGATATTAGATGCGGCGGCGATAATCAGTCATTAGCACATCCAGCCCCCGACAGCCTGGCGTCACACACGACACGACAAACACTCATCTACACAGACTCGCCGCGCTCAATTATGAGCTAGGTGCTAGTAGAGCACTGCTGGCCGTGGGTGTGCTGGTACTGTTAGCGCTGCCAAACATGTACAGTCCTTATCGAAATAGCAAATGGAATAAGGCATCACTGCTAGACAAGTGTCTACAGAAAACGACGTTAACTGTGTCCCCCTTGTACCGTCACTACATACATACATACATACAACGTGCAGGGAAAACTAAGCTACTAATCAGGCTGAGGGCTGAGGGAAGGGTGTAGGATCCACGGAGTGCAGTCTGAAGACGGCTGAAAAGGGAAAGTCCAGCAGACACTTAAGGAAGACCAAAGGAGAGCCTCAGAGTGAGAACTATCAGAGAAGAGCTATGCTCTAACAGAAAAGACAAAAACACACAAACAACTGACATGAAGAACAGTCAGTGGAATCCAGGTGGTCAAAGGTTACAAGAAGAATGAAGAGAACTAGCTTGCAGAAGCTTGCTTGACCAGATATTTCATCATCACTTAGAAAGGTGAAAGGGAAGATGTGTCAGAATTAAGAGTATGATGAAGGGAGGGCGTGTCAGAATTCAGAGAATGATGAAGGAAGGATGTGTCAGAATTCAGAGAATGATGAAGGGAGGGTGTGTCAGAATTAAGAGAATGATGAAGGGGGGGTGTGTCAGAATTAAGAGAGTGATGAAAAAGGGTGTGTCAGAATTAAGAGAGTGATGAAACAGGGTGTGTCAGAATTAAGAGAGTGATGAAACAGGGTGTGTCAGAATTCAGAGAATGATGAAGGGAGGGTGTGTCAGAATTAAGAGAATGATGAAGGGAGGGTGTGTCAGAATTAAGAGAATGATGAAGGGAGGGTGTGTCAGAATTAAGAGAATGCTGAAGGAGGATGTTTAGAATTAAGAGAAGGATGAAGGATGAAGGAAGAAGATGTCAGAATTAAGAAAACGAAGAAAGAGGTGTCAGAAGGTGATAAAAGAAGACGGTGTCAGCAGGATTTATTCATCTATATATTTATTCGTCTATTTCTTCATTTGTTTATGTATTCTTTATTTTTCCAGGATAATGGAACAAGCACTCATGCGCTTTTTTACATCCAGTCCCCGTGTTTATGCGGTTTGTAAAATTGTATCATGTGTTCCAGCCAGCACACAATGGCCTACTCTTCCGAAAAAACGTGTAGATGAATGCTGGTGGTGGAGTTGTGTGTGCACGACGCTGTTTGTGATGAAAGGCTGGTGAGGGAAGGAAGGCAGGCAGGGTGCCAGACTTGCAGGCCGCAGCCCAGCTGAGGCACAGGCCACCGGACAACAGGGGACAGTGCACTCCAAAACTGCCAACTGCAGCAGCCTGGAGCTGTGTGCCTAACCCTCCCTCCATCCCTCATCCCATCGCCTTCCGATCAGCTTCATCCTTAGGTCTTGTAGAGGACTGCCCTACAGCGCCTGGGCTTTATCACAGTTCTTGATGAAACCATTGACGCTGGGGGCAACAGCAAAGTGAGAGGCTGTAGTATGACCAGTGGCTTTCTTTCCCACTCATGGAGTTCCACTTTACAGCTTAGTCTTTAGTGATCGACTAGGACTCTCTGACCAGGAGGCTTGACTCGCACAGTCCTTATGTGCTGCAGCCCTGGGGGCTAGTTGGCCTTTGGAGAACATCTCCAACGCTGACTGTCCTTATTTGGCTGAGAAAGAGTGGGGATGTACTGTGGGCAAGGCATCTCCACTATAATCAAATTTCTGCCCAATTTCCGAAACAGCAGCTGCCTCCTCTGCTGTTTTGGAGGTCATCGTCGAACACGACGGACAAAAAAAAACGTAGAGGACCTCTTCCTCTCCGACACACACCTGATGGAGGATGGGGGGGGGGGGAAGCCAGTCGTGACCTTGTGAGTGTTCCCTCACACCACGGCCAGTGCAGACAGACGGTGGAACATGTCCTATGCAAAAGAAACGCCAGGTGCGGCAAAGCCAGACTGTACAAGCTTTCAGTTCTGGTACAGGGCAGTCTGTTCCCCAAGCTGCTCCAGCAGAAATAAGGTGTACTGAGCGAAGCGGACGACAGGGAAAGCACATCACAGTCCTTCAGACCTTCCTGGTGCCAAACAACACCTGGCAAAGCAATCCATGCTGCAGTGAGGCCACCGTCTGGGTCCTACACCTCAACTGTCCTTTATTTATTTCATTTATGTTTTTTCTCATTCTTTTTTTTTCGAGTAAAATGGACTAAGCCCTCGAGTGTTTTTGCATCCTGTCCCCGTGTGCATGCAGTTTTATAAATTTTGCCATTCTTTCCCACTGGCACAAACGGCCTACTATTTCAATAGGCGGAACAGGTTTTAAGGTGTGCACAAGATGCTCTGCGTCCGTTCGTACGCAATATCTCGGTTTATGGTCTCATCCAGAGGACTTTTGGGGGAATGGAGTCGACACTGGTGAATGGTGAGTGACATCTGGTTTGCTTTCCTCACCTATACCACAGTCTGGTAAACCGTTTGGGCACCACTGAAGATTTTGAAGCCAGCTTCCTCGACTCCTAGCAGTTATCAGCTTTTGTAGTATGTTGTTCCACTCAAGGCCAGTCCAACTCTGATGTTGCCTTCCCATCATTTTCTCTGTCTGCCTCTCCATCTCCCTCCTTGCACTGGTCCCTGTTCTTGGCCACTCCAGATGTTCGTGTGACGTGACCGTACCACTTCAGTTGCGTCTATTTCACTGAAGTCAGGAAGTCTACATATGGTCTGATTATGGGTTCAGTTCTACTTTTCACTTCCCGTGGGTTATGTGACTTTTGTATGAGACACCAAGAAGTTTGCGAATGTATGTCGTCTCCATTGCCTGTGTCCTTGTCCACTTTTCAATGCATACACAAATATGGACATGACCAGAAAACGCATCAGTCTGATCTTGAAGCGGATGGCGATGTTCGTGTCCTTCCAGATGATTTGAGTTTGACCATTGCAGCTGTAGTCTGGGCTTTGATCCTTCATCCGATACTACAGCTCCCAGATATCTAAACCTGTAGATGGTCTCCATTTTCTTTTTGTTTATGAGGATATCAGTGCCGATACCATTGGTGCTTGCCATCAACCGGGTCTTCTCTGCACTGATCTGCA
>CM054153.1:37224786-37261664 GCA_028751875.1 Rapana venosa
GAGAGGGAGAGAGGGAGTGAGAGAGAGAACGAGAATGCGCTTTGTTGCTGTCTTCGATTTTATGTCTGTCACTCTATGTGAGTGTTTGTGGGTGTTTGTTTGTTTGTGTGTGTGTGTGTGTGTGTGTGTGTGTGTGTGTGTGTGTGTGTGTGTGTGTTGTGTGTGTGTGTGTGTGTGTGTGTGGTGTGTGTGTGTGTGTGTGGGCGCGCACGTGCTTGCTTTTTCTGCTTCTTCTTCTTCTTTTTCTGTCTTCTTTCTTGTCTCTTTCTCTTCCCTCTCGTTTTCTCTTTCTCTTCCCTCTCCTTTTTCTCCTCTTTCTCTTCCCTCTCTTTTTCTCCTCTTTCTCTTCCCTCTCCTTTTTCTCCTCTTTCTCTTCCCTCTCCTTTTTCTCCTCTTTCTCTTCCCCTCCTTTTTCTCCCTCTTCTCTTCCCTCTCTTTTTCTTCTTTCTTTCCTCTCTTTTTTCTTTCTCTTCCTCTCCTTTTCTTTCTTTCTTTCTTTCTTCTCCCCTCCTTTTCTTTCTTCTTTCTCTTTTTTTTTCTTTCTTGATTAGCTATTTTTCTCATGGTTTTTGTTCGATTGTTCCTCCTTGTGGAAAGGCAAAGATTTTTAAGATTATGATTTTTGTTTCAGATATTTCTTCTCCGTGTCCGTGGCCGTGCTAATTCTTAGGTTTGATGCAATCTGCAGGTCTGTCGCGTGCTTGCCAGTCCAGAGTTTTTCCTGTCAGAGCTTGCTGGTCGGGCCGGGCCACGTCGTCTGGTGTCTCAGGGTGATGAAGGTAGGACAGCACTGCGGGATATGGGAGGAGGCGGAGGGGGGGGGGGGGAGGGGCTGAACCTATGCCACAAGGGCAATGGTCAGTGTGGGATATTTTCAAGAGATGGAGATGAGATAGGAGCTGGCAGTGGCATGTTCACAGTCTGATACTCATGGTAACTTGAGCAGCTAGCTCTCTCTCTCTCGATCTCTCGATCTCTCTCTCTCTCTCCCTCCCCTCTCTCTCTCTCTCTCTCTCTCTCTCCCTCTCTCTCTCTCTCATCTCTCTCTCTCTCTCTCTCTCTCTCTCTCTCTCTCTCTTCTCTCTCTCTCTCTTTTTTGGTTAGGGTTTTTTTTGGGGGTGGGGGTGGGTATTTTAGGGTTTTCTTTTATTTGCTTGCTTTTGGGGGGGGGGGTGGTTGTTGGGGGGAGCTGTTTTGAAAAGGGTTATTTCCCCTTGTTTTTATTGTGAGACTGTATAAGTATTGGGTTATTATTATTAAGATGTATCCCTAACGGGCGGGGACTGGATGTAAAAAAGCACATAAGTGCTTATTCATTATCCTCAAAATAAAAGAATTTGTCATTTGTCATTTGTCTCTCTCACTTGCTCAAGAATGCCGTCCTTTTCAAAGGACAACTACAAAAGTCCCTTTTCTGAAAGGACAATGATGTCACCAAAACAAGTCCACAGAAAAGTCTGCCAACACTGTGTGCAGACAGGCCAGGATCATTGCAGAGACTTGGTGTCAGTGCCTTTCTGCCGTCTGTGGCATCATAGCACTTAGTGAGTGTTCCTGCATGGAAAATGACCATACAAGCCTCAATCACACAGTATTCTTATCATTCGCTAACTTAAACAAATGGTTTACGCTGCTATGGATCCCTGCTCACTGTGGTATACTTGGCAACAAACAGGCTGATGAACTTGCGAAACAGGGTGCACAGAAAGAACAGTGCGAAAGAAGCAGCCCCGCCTCACAAAAAATCAATCATCACATCAATGGCCCGACCCAGAGTAGAGAAGAACAACTACCACCGCCTCAAAAGAGAAGAACAAGTCATCATTGTAAGATACTGCACCGGGCACATCAAGCTGAATCACTAGATATCTACACAGCTGAAGCTTGTTCCTTCTCCCCTGTGTGCCTGTGGTAAAGAAAATCAGACGGGTGAACACATTCTCCAAAGATACACACTATTCAGCGACCCGAGGAAGATTGTGTGGCTGACGGAGATAACATAGCCCTGCAAACCAAGCTGTACGGCCCACGAGAGGAGCTGGAAAGGACTTGTCATTATTTTTCCCCCAGACACATCTGACAGTGTACAGCAAATGAGAGGAGGAGAGGATTCACTAACTTGAACGGACGTGGAGGAATGATGGGGGGGGGGTGGGGGGGAAGGGTGACCTAGTGGTTAGAGCGTTGCGCTTGCGATTTAGCAGACCAGGATCGAGCCGGATTCGAGCCACTCGGTAGACGCTTGTTCCAGGGAATTTTTACCCCAGAGTTAACATCAGCACTGACTCCACCACATCTTGCACACACGTTAAAACCCGTTCTGTATTTTAGAGGAGTAGACCACTGCGTGCAAATAAGAATCTTCTTTCTTTCATCTGCCGCTGGTGCCTTTCGGCGTCGCGGGGAGACACAGACGTCTGTCTGCAGCTAGGCGGGAGGCTTGATGTAGTGACAGGTCATGGGCTCGCAGGGTGTCAGCCACGGAGTCGCTCCATCGTCTCCTTGGTCTACCTCTGGCAAATAAAAATGAATGACAAAAAAGAAAAGAAAAAAAAAGCATGGACACTGGTGTCGTGTTTAGACATCAACCCCGCAGACGGACTTCAGCTACCTCAATGGAGGGCAAAACAGTTGCATACGCAAGAATCTCTCCATTGATGAACCTGGGAGCTGTGCCCGAGGAACGAGACACAAACACACCGGCCTGAGTTTGAGACTACGTGGACTGCTGTAGGATCTGGTGACACTAGCCACCCCCATCACCATCGCCATCACCCTCCTTAAGTATCTTACATAAATGTGTGTATGTGCATGTGTGTGTGAGTGAGTGAGTGTAGATTCGTTCATGCTGACTGTCTAAGTGTGAAAGGCTGGGGCCCTTGTGAAGTGCTTCAGCTCCTCCCCGTCAGCCTGGACGTGTGGCTGGTGGTGCTGGTGATGGTGGTGGTCAGGGACAGCTGCAGATGGTTAACTGCAGAAGGCGTCGCTCCTCTCTCCCACCACCTCCCTGCCCCCACTCCTGCCTGGGGACGACTGTGGCCCTACCCTGACAGCCCCCAGGCTCCGGTAACAGCAGGAGCTCAGCCTGGCTCCAGAGGGAATGGAACCATAACCTTTCCGGTTTTTGACAGGGGTTGGGACATGAAGAACTCCTGACTTCGGTGATGTATGTATGTTAGTCCGTCGTTTTCGAGGATGACCTCCAAAACAGCAGAGGAGGCAGCTGCTGTTTCGGAAATTGGGCAGAAATTTGATCATTGTGGAGATGCCTTGCCCACAGTACATCCCCACTCTCTCGGCCAAGTGGGCATAAGGACAGTCAGCTTTGGAGATGTTCTCCAAAGGCCAACTAGCCCCCCGGGCTGCAGCACATCAGGACTGTGCGAGTTAAGCCTCCTAGTCAGAGAGTCATAGTCGATCACTAAAGACTAAGCTGTAAAGTGGAATTCCATGAGTGGGAAAGAAAGCCACTGGTCATACAGCCTCTCACTTTGCTGTTGCCCCCAGCGTCAATGGTTTCATCAAGAACTGTGATAAAGCCCAGGCGCTGACGGTGATAAAACGCAAACTAATGTGGTACGGGCACGTCACAGGAACATCTGGACTGGCCTAGACTATTGTCCTACAGGGAACAAACAGTACAAGGAGGGAGACGAAGAAGAGGCAGACAGAGAAAAACGATGGGAAGACAGCATCAGAGAGTGGGACTGACTGGCCTTGAGGGGAACGATTTGCTACAGAAAGCAGAGGACCGTGGGGAGTGGAGGAAGCTGGTTGCAACATCTTCATAGGGATTTTTTTTGTATTCTTTTATATCTGAGATAATAGAATAAGCACTCATGTGCTTTTTTACGTCCAGTCCCCGTGTGTATGCGGTTTTGTGAATTATCATCTATTCCCACCGGCACCGGATAGGTGAGGTGAGGTCAGGTCAGGTCAGGTCAGGTGAGGAGGACATGGAGAAGAGCAGACCACCACACTGGTTGTAGGGACTTGAACCAACGTGTAGGGAGCATGTGAAGTGAAGTGCTGTAAGACACAAAGAGTCAGCGTGCACAACAGAAAGAGAAAACGGGGGGGATGGTGTAGGGCTTGCTTTCTTTGTGAGAGAGGTGAGAGAGGAGCGGACTGTCTCGCCCCCCCCCCCCTTGTTTCATTGAGCAGCATGGAGACCGAGTGTTGCTGGCCATTCACCAGAGGCAACCAGTCGTTCTGGAACCGTCTGGCACAGGGTCTTGAGGATGGATTGTATTGTATTGTCGAGGGTCTTTTTCAACACACAAGCGCGCACATACATAAGTTTGGTTTTTGTTGTTGTTGTTGGGTGTGGGTTTTTTTGGGGGGGAGGTTGTGGGGGAGGGGGGGGATTGGTCTGATAAAACTTGTTGTGAAGTGAAGTATTAAGACCAACGCACAAGTATGCATGAATTCACTTACAGACGCATACAAAATGCTTTTTCTCTCTCTACTGTATTATTACTATTAGTATCATATTTATTATTATTGTTGTTGTTGTTGTTATTAGTAGTAGTAGTAGTAGCAGCAGCAGAAGCAGCAGCAGCAGCAGCAGCAGTAGTAGTAGTAGTAGTAGTAGTAGTAGTAGTAGTAGTAGTAGTAGTAGTAGTAGTAGTAGTACTATTATTATTATTATTATTACTATAATTAATGTTGTTGTTGTTATTCAATCGATAGAGAGCTGACTGCCCTTGCTGCCCTCGGTGCTAGAACGGTTTTTGTCGCTGTTGTGTCACAGTGTGTTTCCACAAGTGATGTTGCAAGGTTTGGGGGTTGAGGGTGGCTTGTCTGCTATGTCACGTCAAAAAGAGAAAGCTTGGCGTCTTAATCCCCTGCCTGCCTCCCTCCCTCCCTCCCTCCCCCTGTCTGTCTGTCTGTCTGCCTGCCTCCCTCCCTGTAGCTGCTGACGCTGCTTTCTCTCTCTCTCTCTCTCTCCTCTCTCTCTCTCTCTCTCCCCTCTCTCTCTCCTCTCTCTCCCCTCTCTCTCCTCTCTCTCTCTCTCTCTCTCTCTCTCTCTTCTCTCTCTCTCTCTCTCTCTCCCCCTCTCTCTCTCTCTCTCTCTCTCTCATCTCTCCCCTCTCTCTCCCTCTCTCTCTCTCTCTCTCCTAGTGTGCATGAGGGGGAGGAGTACGCTTTTTCCGTATTCACACACGCACGCGCACACACGCGCACACACGCGCGCGCACACACACACGCGTGAAACGCATACATGCTTACACATATACATACATACATACTTACATACATACATACATACATACATACATACATACATACACAAATACACACACACACACGTGCTCGCGCGCACACACGCACACACCCACAAAAACACCCCCCCCCCCCCCCACACACACACACATGTCACAAACATACCTAGCATGCAACTTGAGAGGCTGGAAGTGCTCCGCCAGGTTCAAAGTGGTTGCACGAACATCCCCACCTTTTCTGCTTCAGGGGGACGTTTGCATTCTGCTAGTTCTGTGTAGATGGATGGACTCTGCAGAAGTCACGGCGCAGACGACTATCCACTGCATAAAACATTCAATGCACCGACCCCTCCAGAAGTTAAGGAAGAAGTCAAGTCGTTCATACAGACATAGAGCCCCTGAAGTCGGAGTGGGGCTGCCTTCATGGTGGGGAAAACGCTTACATACGCTAAAGGCTCGGCGTTGGTGAACCTTGGAGGTGTGTATGTTTGTCCGTCTTGTTCGACGATGACCTCCAAAACGGCAGAGGAGGCAGCTGCTGTTTCGGAAATTAGGCAGAAATTTGATTATTGTGGAGATGCCTTGCCCACAGTACATCCCCACTCTCTCGGCCAAGTGGGCATAAGGACAGTCAGCGTTGGAGATGTTCTCCAAAGGCCAACCATTCCCCAGGGCTGCAGCACATAAGGTCTGTGCGAGTCAAGCCTCCTAGTCAGAGAGTCATAGTCGATCACTACAGACTAAGCTGTCAAGTGGAATTCCATGAATGGGAAAGCCATTGGTCATACAGCCTCTCACTTTGCTGTAGCCCCCAGCGTCAATGGTTTAATCAACAACTGTGATAAAGCCCAGGCGCTGACGGCAGACGTGTAGCTGATAAACAAAGAAAAACAACATACAACAAAACATACAACATAATCATACATACATATAAAAAATACATACATATATCATACTTTTAACATACAATATAATACATACATACATATATACATCATAATACATACATAAATACATACATACATATATACAGCATACACTACATACAAACATACATACATACATACTCATACATCATAACACACATACATGCATAAACATACATAAAAATACATAATACATACATACACACATAACAAAACACATAAATTGCATACATACTTACATCATCATAAACCAAACATGAAACATAACAAACACGGGCATACTAATCATTCGTAACCAAATTCATAACCAGTAAATGTCTATGTTGAAATTTCTAATACTCAAATAATATTGAATTAAAAAAAACGAAAGCTTTTTTTACCTCAATTTTCTGAAAATTTCCCTTAGAAGCATATCCAATAATTTGAATTTGGCATTTCAATTGCAAAAGGTCTCTGGCATAGTCCCTATAGGACATTTGTTATAGTTTCATTAACGTTAATCACTTTTATTTTTGTTTCTGTGGTGTGTTTTTTAAAAAATTTTTTATTGTATCTTTTGCTTTGCACGGTTTCTTTCATGATTAGACTACTTTTTTTTCCCCCCCGCATTTTTCAGAAGGCCTCTACAACAACCTCAATTATCAATACACCCCTTTTATATATATTTTTTTTTTTCTCGTCTAATATCACTGAGAGTGAACAGACGTAAAATCGAAGACAACAACAACAACAACAACACCTGCATACAACATGCATACATACATAGACACATACATACATACATACATACAACATACATACAAAACATAAAATACATACATACATACATACATACATACATACATACATACATGCATCATGCATGCATACATACATACATACAAAACATACATACATACATATATGCATGCATGCATCATACATACATACAAACACACATACATAACAAACATACATACATGCATGCATGCATACATACATACATATATACATACATACATACATACATACATACATACATACATACACACATGCATACATTCACACATACATAACACATTCATTTATACATACATACATACATACATACATACATACATACATACATACATACATACATGCATAAAATGCATACATACATACATACATACATACAAACAAAAACACATGCATACATACATATAACATACATACATACATTCATACATACATACATACATACATACACACACACACATGAAAACATATAAACATACATACATACATAAACACACATGCATACATACATACATACATACATACATACATACATAATACATACATACACACACATGCATACAACATACATACATACATACATACATACATACATACATACATACATACATAAAATACATCATACATACATACATACATACATACATACATACATACATTCATACATACATACATATATATATACATACATACAGACATACACACACATGCATACATGTATACATACATACAGACAGACATACACACACATGCACACATACATACATACACACATGCAGACATACATACATACATACATGCATACATACATACATATATAACACAGTGTGTTGTCGATAACAACTCCTAGATACTTCACAGCAGTAGATAGAGGGACCAATGTATTACCGAGTTCTATTGAAGTTGTAATGGAAGAGAGTTTGTGTTTGGTCCCTACAAGCATGGCTTCGGTTTTATGTGCGTTTAACTGTAACTTGTTTTGTATCATCCACTTTTGGATATCTTGAAAGCAGTAGGCCATATTTGTCAGGAGAGAAGGCAGATTTTCATGTGAAACACTACTTTGAATCTGAGAGTCACCTGCGTAAAAATGATAGTTGATATGATGACGGTTTATTATGTGATAATGGAGCAGTATAGAGAGTGAAAAGAACAGGGCCGAAAACTGGTCCCTGCGGGACACCACATTCCAGTTTAGCAGGTATTGACTGTATCTTGTTTACTGCGACTGTCTGGAATCGGTCAGTGAGGAATAAACTGAACCAGGAGAGGGCTGTACCAGTAACACCGAATGTTTTTTGAAGACGGTAGAGAAGAATTGAATGATCAATAGTGTCGAAGGCTGCAGATAAGTCGAGTAGAGTGAGAAGGGAAATTTTCCCGAGTCAGAAGCAAGTAGAAGTGCATTTAGGGTATGGACAAGGGTAGTCTTAGTTCTATGGTTGACGCGATAGGCAGACTGAAACTCAGGAAGAAGACTGTTGGAGAGAAGGTGGTTATTGAGCTGTTTTAGAACTACTTTTTGAAGGACTTTAGAGAGGAAAGATAGGATGGAAACAGGTCTATAATTATTCAGAATGTTAGGGTCAAGGTCATGCTTTTTTAGTAGAGGTGTAACAATTGCAGTTTTGAGATATGATGGAACATTTCCTGAAACAAGAGATGAGTTCACTATTTTCGTGATAGCGGGTATAAGTTGTGGTAGGCAATGTGCGAAAAGAGAAGCAGGTATGGGATCGAGGTCACATGATTTTATAGTCATTTCTTTCAGAATTGTCATGATTTCTTTCTCACTTGTCGGATGAAAGAAAAGGAGAGGAGTTCCAGAGAATTGGGGATCAGGAAGTGCAGGCTGGAAAGGAGTCTGATCCAATCTGCAACGGATGTTACGGATTTTGTCAGAAAAGAATGCAGAAAATATAGAAGGAAGTTCAGAGGGCATGCCTTTACAGATCCAAGGAGAGTGGTTTTGTGAGGGAAAATGGGGAGTTTTTCCCCCCCCCCCCCCCCCCCCCCCCCCATTGACATGGCATCAAGAACTTGAACAATGAGTAGTCTTCGTTTTACATCCATCCATACAATCCATTATACATACATCCATACATACATAGCATACCACAGACGGTAGACTGACATCATATGAAATCCATACATCCTATGCCATCCATCCACCCATACTTAACATACATTTTACTTGCATACTTACATTGCACTCCATACTTAAATTACCTTTTGTTACTTACTCTATATACATTCATACATTACATATATAAATCATTTCTTACATAAATCATATATACATCGGTATTACATACCATGACTAACATTTCCATACATACTCACTTAGGTTACATACCATAACATACTTACTTACATACTTATACACATAATATATACATACATATAATACTAATGTAACTTTTATAATACTTACATACTTACATACTTGAATCATACATGAAATCTGGATCTCTATCTCTAACACACGACTCACAAACTCACACTCACAACACACTCACACACACACACACAGAACATCCTTGCCGACTACACCTTAAAACTTGTCCCGCCTGTCGGAAGAAGTAGAAGCCATATGTGTCCGGTGGGAATGATTAAATATGCTACTTATTTATTTTATTTATTTTATTTATTTTATCTATTTATTTATTCAGTAGAATAAGGGACTAAGGACCCCATGTGCTTTTTAACGTCCAGTGTTGTGTATGCTATTTGTGTAAATTTTGTCATCCGTTCCCACCGGACACAATGGGCCTACTCTTCCGAAAAGGGTTAGAACATGTGTATAGTGTGGCGCAAGGATGTTTGCGTACTCTGATGGGGACACCGGAGGACTAGTGGTTGTATGTCTCATTTCAAAGGAGTACAGGTCCAATAGTATATAGGAAAATAAAGCAGAGGGGTCCTTGTTACATTATCCTCCAAATTAAGAATTTATTTAAAAGGACAACCCGTAAAAGATAGAAAGACAAACAGACTTGAGAGAGACAGAAAGAGGACACAGACAGACGACAGAGGTGGGAGGATAGGAAGGCGTGTGTGTAGGGGGGGGGGGCTCTTTGTGGGGGGGCGGGAGGGGAGATGGAGAGGAGGTGGCGGGGGGAGTGGGGGAGCGGGGGTGGGTGGAGGGGGAGATGCGGTGATTTGGGGGGGTGGCGGGTGGTGGGGGGGGAGGGGGGGGGGCGGAGATGTTGGGGCGAGATTTGGCCCGAAGGGGAGTTTAAGGAGCGGGGAGGGTGGGTCGTTCGGAGGAGGGTGAGTTCTTTCGGCGGGGGGAGACGGAGAAGTTATGGGGAGATCAGGTGATTGGGAGGGGTGATCGAGGGGAGACCTATGTGTCGGGGAGGGAGGGGGAGAGCTCTGGTAGGCGAGATGCTGGGAGGGAGGCGGAGATTGGGAGGCGAGTGGGGAGACACGCGCGGGAGGGGGGTGGGAGCGGAGGGGGGGGTAGGAGGGGGAGGAGTTCCCGGGGGGAGATGGGGGGAGTGGGAGGGAGTCCGAGCGGTGTGAGCAGGGGGGAGGAGGGAGATCGGCGGGAGGAGGAGGGAGATTTAAATGGGAGATTTGGGAGATAAGGGGGATGGGAGAGGAGGGGAGGAGATTCTGGAGAAGGAGATCGGGGGTGAGGAGGGAGAGGAGGGAGAAATTTGTGGGAGGAGAAGACTCGGCCGGAGATGGTGGGAGAGGGGCGGAGTTGGTGGGACGTCGGGGTGTGGAAGGGAGATTGGAGTGGACGGGGGAGATGTGCCGGGGTGGAGGGAGGGAGAGGGGGAGCGGAGATGTGGAGATGCCCGGGGGAGAGGGAGATCTGTGACGGCTGGGAGGTTTGGGTGGAGTGGGGGAATGGAGGGAGGGAGATGTGGGGGGCGCTTGGAGTGGAGGTAAGTTGTTCTTTTGAGATGGGGGAGAAGCGAGAGGAGATGGGAGGGAGTGTGGAGGAGACTCCGGTGAGGGGGGGAGATGGGTGATGAAGAGGGGGAAGACCGTTTGGGTTTTATGGCGAGACGGGGGTGGCCCGAGAAGGGGGGGGGGGAGAGGAGAATGGGGAGGATGTGCCGGGGAGACGCGTGGGGGGTGCGGGGCGCGGAGGTGGGGGAGATTTGGGGCGAGGAGAATCTGGAGGGAGTGTGAGGGGAGAGGAGGGGTTGGGGGAGAGCGGGGAGAGGGGGAGGGGGCAGAAGAGTTTTTTTGGAGCGGGGAGCGGGCGGGACGCGGAGATGGGGGGGAGATTGGGGCGGGGGGAGATGGTATTCGGAGACTTCCCTCGGGGGGGAGAGGCCGGGAGGACGAGAAGCCATTCGTTGGAGGGAGGAGAAGGGAGATTGGAGGGCGAGTGAGGGAGATCGAGATTAAGGGGGAGAGGGGGTGAGGCGGGGAGATGGGGTGGGGTGACGGACGTGCGGTGGGGTGGGGGGGCGTGGAGCGGAGGGAGGGGGGAGGGGGAGATGAGGGTGGAGATGTAGGAGGATGCGAAGGGGGGCGGGGGGGCGGGAGAGCGCGCGAGGGGAGCAGAGGGAGGGGTGTGGAGGGAGGGGGAGGGACGATTATTGGGGGGAGATTCGGGGGGGGGGAGGCGTGGCGGGGGAGAGAGATGGGGGGGGGAGAGGGGGGAGATTCGGGAGGGAGATCGGGGGGAGTGGAGGGGAGAGCGGGGGGGGGGGGGGAGAGCCCGGACGGGGAGAAGAGAGGGGGAGGGGGAGGGGGGGAGGGGAGGAGGAGGACGGGCCGGGTGAGGAGGGGGAGGGAGGAGGGGGGGAGATCTGAGGGAGTTGGGGGCGGGAGGGGGGTGAGGGAGGAGGTGGGGGGGAGGGGAGATGAATAGGGGGAGTGGGAGAGTGGGGGGAGGGAGGGGGAGGGAGGGGAGGGAGGGAGCGAGGGGGAGGGGGGCGGAGTCGCGAGGGGATGGGTGGGGAGATGGGAGGGGGGAAGGCGAGGGAGGGAGAAGGGTGGAGGGAGAGGGGATGGGGGAGAGGGGGGAGAGTTTGAGATTGGGAGAGGCGGAGTGGAGATGGGGGAGGGAGGGGGGGAGGGGAGATTGGGGAGGGGGAGAGGAGGGGGGGGGAGTGGTGGGGGAGTAGGGGGCCGGGAGGAGACGCTGGAGGAGATTTTTTTGGCCGGGAGCGGGGGAGATGGGGAGAGGGGGGGGGAGCGCTGGAGGGGGAGGGGGTGGTAGGGGAGAGGGGGGAGGAGATAGGAGGGGGGGGGATGGAGAGGAGGTGGAGGGCGGGGGGGAAGGGGGAGGAATCGCGGGCGGGGGGCGAGGGGGAGGGGCGCGGATCGCGGGGGGGGCGGAGGGGGGGAGGAGGAGGAGGGAGATTGAGTGGAGAGAACGGTGGAGTTTTCTCGGAGGGGGGAGGGTGAGTGGGGCGAGGGAGGGTCGGGAGATTATGGGAGGGGGAGGATGGGAGAGGAGAGGGGGAGATCGGGGGAGACGGAGACTTGCGTGGGGGCAGGAGGCGAGGGGTGAGGAGGGAGGGGGGAGGAAGGGAGGGGGGGGTGGGGTGGGGAGGGGGGGGAGGGAGGGGATTGGAGGGGAGATATGGAGGGGGGGGGAGATGGGAGGGGGGGATGGCGAGGGGGAGCGGTCGGGGGGAGGGGGGAGATTCGGGAGGGAGATAGCGCCGTGATCGCCGGGGAGATTCTTGGGGTGAGTATTTGAGGAGTGGAGAGGAGGGAGCGAGGGTGGCGGGGACCGGAGGGGGAAGTGTAGGGGGAGGGGGGGGGAGAGGGGAGGGTGGGGACTGGGAGGTGAGTTTTTGGGGGGGAGTTTTGGGAGGGGAGGGGGGGCGTGGGAGAGGGGAGGGCGGGGGGGCGGTAGAGGGGAGGGAGATGTGGGGGAGGGGAGGAGGGGAGAGCGGAGGGGAGATTTTAGGCGGGAGAGGTGAGGGAGAGGAGTGGGATGACTTCATCTCTGGGGGGGATGGAAGGGAGATATGGAGGGGAGAGGGGTGAGGGAGGGGGGAGTGCGATGGGCCGGGAGGAGAGGGAGCTAGGGGGGGGGGAGGGGAGGGTGGAGGGGAGGGGGGGGAGATGTGAGGGGGGGAGGGAGGAGAGGGAGGTGAAGATGGGGAGAGGAGGGAGACCGGAGAGAGGAGATTCTTGGGAGGCGGGAGATGGGAGGGGAGATGGGGGAGCGGAGAGGAGACGGGGGGGCGCCGGAGCGGAGAGGGGGGAGTGGGAGATTTCGGGGGGGAGAGGAGATGGGGAGGGGGGAGGCGGGGGGTGGACGGCGGAGAGGGGGGGAGCAGGGGGAGAGGAGCGTTGGGGGGGGGTGGGGGAGGAGGTGGGGGGGGAGGGGGGTGGGGGGGCCGGGGGAGAGGGAGAATTGGAGATTGGTGATATGTGTCGGGGCGGGGCGGGGAGACTGGAGAGAGGTGAGATGGGGAGGGAGGCTGCGGGCGCGGGGGGGAGAGGGAGGGGGGGAGGTGCCGAGAGCGAGAAGAGCGAGGGGTGGGCGGGGGAGATTGAGATCAGGAGATCTCATGGGGGGGAGGGGAGGGGGGGGGAGGGGAGAGGGGGGAGTGGGAGACGGGGGGGGGATGTGTCCGGGAGCGGAGGGTGAGGGCGACGGGGGGGGTGGGGGGGGGGGGGGGGGGGAGATGGGGTGGTGCGGAGACTCGGGAGTACTAGTGGGGGGGGTGATTTTTTGGGGAGAATTTATGGGGGAGACTTTTATTTAAGAGGGAGAGGAGGTGGCAGGGGGAGGGAGGAGCGGGAGGGGGGCGGAGGGAGGGGGTCGAGGGGAGTTACTGGGGGGGAGGGGAAGATACTATTAGGGGTGGGAGGAGGGGAGCGCGGGGGTCGGAGATCCTTACATGAGGGTGGGGGGCGATGGGGGGGGGGGGGAGTGGATGGACGGGGGGGGGGGGAGAGGGAGACTGGGAGGGAGGGAGGGGAGCGGTGGGGGGGAGTGAGGGAGAGGGGGGAGGGGGGGAGATAGGGGGATGGGGAGAAGATAGGGGGGGGAGCGAGACTGGTGGGGAGGGTGGATGGGAGAGGATACAGGGGGCTGGAGGGGTGACATACCTGGGAGGAGGGGGAGATTTACCGGGGGGGTGGGGGGAGACTATATAAGTGGAGAGGAGACTTGGGGGGGGGAGATCGCCGGAGTTTTTACAGGGAGGCGAGGGGGAGATTCGAGATTGAGACGGAGGGGGGGGGGTGCGGGGAGGGGGAGGGAGTGGAGATCTGGGTGGAGGGGAGTCTGGAGGGGGAGATTGTGGGGCGGAGATAAAGGAGAGGGGGGGGGGGGGGCCGGGGGAGACGATTCAGGGGGGAGGGAGGGGGGAGAGATTGTGTTATTGCGTGGAGGGGGAGGGGGGATTGGGCGGGAGATGGGAGGGGGAGAGGGAGGGAGGGGCGGGGAGGGAGGGGGAGGAGGGGGGGTGGGGGAGGGGGGGGTTTGGGGGGCGGGAGATGGGGAGAAGGGGGGTTGGGGGAGGGGGGGTGAGATTTGGAGGGAGATGTGTGTCTTATGTTAATTCTATGGAGAGGAGGAGGGGGGGAGGAGGCGGGGAGGAGGGGAGATGTTTTGTGGGGTGGGGGGGGGGACCGGTACGGTGATGTCCCCCCCCCCCCCTTTGAGACTGCGGATCGACACGGGAGAAGCGGTTGTTTTTGGGAGATCTGGGGGATGGGGGGGGGGGAGGGGAGGCGGGAGAGGGGGAGGGAGACCAGCCCCTGGGAGGCTGAGGGGGCGGAGCGGAGGGGGGACGGGAGGGTGATATGGAGATGGGGCGGGAGGCGGGGAGGGGAGGTGAGGGAGGCGGGAGGGGGAGGGGAGATTGGCGGAGATTGCTGGGGCGTAACCGGAGAGGAGGGGGGGGGGAGGGGGGGCCGGGGACGGATCTGGTGGCGAGGATTGGGGGAGGCGGGGGGGGGAGATATGCCATATGCGGGGGGTGACTCTTGGTGGGAGAGGGGGAGAGCGAGATGTGTTTTGGGGGTGGAGATTTGGGAGGGGAGATCGGGGGAGAGGGTGGGGTGGGGGAGGGTGGGTGATGTGGGGAGAGGGAGGGAGGAGTGGGGAAGATTGGGAGATTGGGGGGGGGCGGGAGTAGATGGAGGGAGGGAGGGGGGGAGTGTTGGAGGGAGGGGGGAGGGGGGGAGCCGTGTGATGGAGGGAGAGGGGAGGTAGGAGATTTCGCGTTCGGCGGGGGAGACACTGTGGGGGGGTGGGGGAGGGGGGTGGGTGCGGGGGGAGGGAGATGAGAGAAAGGAGGGGGGGGGGGGGGAGATGTGGGGAGTGTGTGTGGTGGGGGTGGGTGAGGAGGGGGAGGGAGATGTTTTCTGCCTTTTCGGAGGGAGGGGAGGGAGAGGGGGGTGGATCGGGAGTAGGGGGTGGGGAGGGAGGGGGGGAGATCGGAGATGGAGGGGGGAGGCGGGGCGGGAGAGATGGAGGGGGGGAGATGGGGCGAGGGCGGAGGGGGGGGTGTGAGGGTCGGGGACGCGGGGGGGGAGGGAGGGGAGGAGGGGGGAGATTGGGGGTCGGGGAGGAGGGCGTGGTGCGGAGGGGATCTAGCGGGCGGGAGGAGGCCGGGAGATTGGGAGACTGCTTGGGGGGGAGCTGGGGAGATGGGAGTTTTTTTGGGGAGGAGGGGGGCGGCGGAGGGGGAGGGGAGGGGGCGAGTTTTTTGCGTAGGGGAGGGGAGGGGGATGGGGAGGGGGGAGGAGATGGAGGGAGAGGGAGATTGTGGGGAGACAGGGGGGAGGAGGAGAGGAGATTATTAGGAGAAGGGGGAGGAGGAGGAGGGGAGATTGGGGAGTTTTGGGAGAGGGGGGGGGAAGGCGGGAGGGAAGGGGGGTGGAGCGGAGTGGAGGAGATGTGGGGGGGAGAAGGTGATTTGGTGATGTCGGAGCGGGGAGATGGGGGAGATTGGAGGGGGGGGGGAGATTAGGAGGTGCGTAGTTGGAAGGGAGTGGGGGGGGGGGAGAGGAGGGGGAGTGGAGAGGGGGGGGGAGATACGGAGGGGGAGGAGTGTGGGGAGCAGGAGGGAGGGGGCGGAGCGGGAGGGAGAGGGGAGAGGGTGAGATCTTGGACTGGGTGAGAGGAGGGAGGGGGGAGATTGGGGGGGGAGTGTTTCTGGGGGAGATACGGAGGGGGGGGGGGGGAGGGAGATGTAGTGGAGGGGGAGGGGAGGGGGGAGAGGGGAGGGGGGGGGGAGTGTGAACCGAGATTCTTGGGGAGGAGGGGGGGGAGAGGGGGGAGGGGGGAGTTTTGGTGAGGTTGGGGGAGTAATTGGAAGGGAGGATGAGGGCGGGCGAGAAGGAGCAGCGGGGGACGGATGGGAGCAGGAGGGAGAGAGGTGGAGAATGTGGGCAGGGGAGGAGATTTTGGGGGAGGAGGGGGGGGGGAGATGAGAGTGGGGAGGGGGCGAGGGGGAGGGGGGGGGGGAGAAGGGTGATTCAGAGTTAGGGGGGGGGGGGAGAGGGGGGGAGGAGAGACAGGGAGATTGGGGGAGGGGGAGACGCGGGTGCCGAGGGAGATTCACTGGGAGAAGCGGGGGGGTGAGGCGAGAATTTTATGAGATGTGCTTGGGAGGGGGGGGGGGAGATGGAGATCGGGCGGAGGGAGGGAGATTTGAGAGAAAGAGAGAGGGGGAGACTCGGGGAGGAGGAGTGGGGGGAGAGGCGGGGAGAGGAGCGGGGGGCGGGGGAGTGGGGAGTGGGGAGAGGAGTCTGGGAGGTGAGGGGAGGGGGAGATGGGAGAAGGGGTGGGGAGAGGGAGGGAGAGGGGAGGGGGGGAGGGGGTGGGAGGGAGCGGGAGGGCGGGGGTGGGAGAGGGGAGAGGGGAGGAGGGTGGAGAGGTTGGGGTGAGATGTCGGAGGAGTGGGGAGGGAGGGTAGAGGAGAGGAGGAGAGGGGGGAGGAGAGTGGTGGGGACGATTATGGAGGTGAGGGGGGGGGGGAGGGAGAGCGCGGTGAGGGGGAGGAGAGGGGAGATCCGGGGGGAGAGGAGAGGAGGGGAGATTTGGGGGGGGGCGGGGAGATGGGGGAGGGGGGAGGGGGGCGGGAGATTTTGAGGGAGATGTGGAGAGGGAGATGGGCGGGGGGGTGATACTTGGGGGGGAGGGGAGATGTCCCTTTCTTTCTGGGGGGAGGGGGAGGAGGGGGGGGGTGGGGGAGGAGGGAGGGGGAGAGGCGAGGGAGAGTCGGGCGGGAGGGGGTGGGGGGGAGGAGGGGGGAGGGGGGGGGGGGAGGGGAGATGGGGAGGTTGGGGGGGAGAGGGGGGGACGGGGGAGAGGGGGGGGAGATGGGAGGTGGGGAGGGGGGGGGGGAGGGAGGGGAGGGAGGGGGAGATCCGGAGAATTGGAGAAGGAGATGGGTGAGGGAGCGGAGATGGTCCTTTAGTTCCGGGAGGATGAGGGAGAGCGGAAGGGGGAGAGGTGGGGAGAGGAGGAGGGGAGAGGAGTGGAGGGAGGGAGAGGGGAGACTCTTCTGGAGATAACAGGGGGGGGGGGGGATTTGGGTGGGGGGAGGGGGGGGGGAGGGGGAGGGGGGATTGCGGGGGGAGGGAGATGTGAGGGGGAGGCGGGGGAGATTATTGGAGGGGTGGGGGGGGAGGGAGATGGGCGAGGAGTTTGGGGGGGGAGATGCCGAGGGGGGGAGAGGAGAGTGGGGCGAGAGTGGGAGGGAGGAGGGGAGAGGAGAGTTCTTGGGAGGAGATGCGAGGGGATGATTCGGGGAGGGGAGGGGGAGGGAGGAGGGGGGGGTGCGGGGAGTGGGCGCGGGGGGGTGATGGGGGAGGAGGATTTTGGGGGAGGGGGGAGAGGGTGGGGGGGGGGGAGGGGGGAGACGAGGGGGCGATAGGGAGGGGATGGCGGGGGGAGGGGTTGGGGGGCGGGAGTTCTGTTTGAGTGGAGGGAGTGAGGAGGAGGGAGATGTCTTTTAAGGAGGGAAGGGGGGGGAGGGAGGGGGAGATCGGAGGGGGCGGAGGCGGGGAGTTCTTGGCGAGGCGGGGGGGTGAATTGTGGGGAAGAGTGGGCGGGGGGAGTCGGGAGGGAGGGGGGGGTGACGGGAGAGGAGAGGACGGGCGGGAGGGGAGGGGAGATTGGCGGGGAGGAGAGGGAGATTGGGTGATTTTGGACGATATTGGAGAGGGAGGGGGGGGCGAGACTTGGGAGAGGTGTTAGGAGAGGGGTGGGAAGGAGCAGAGGAAGGATGAAGGGGGGTTGGAGTAATTTTATGGAAGGGGGGGGTGGAGGGGGAGGAGGAGATTTATTGGGAGATTTTTATGTGGTGTGAGGGCAGAGGCGGGGAGCCGGGACCTGGGTGACTTAGAGGGGAGGGGGAGAGGGGAGAGGAGGAGGGAGGGGGAGGGGTGGAGAGGGAGATTGGGGGGGGGAGGGAGGAGATTATGGGGGGAGGGGGAGATTGGGTGGGGGCGGGGGATGGCGAGATTTGTTATCCGCTTATTGGTGAGATATTCAAGGGAGGGAGGGGGAAAAGGGGGCGGAGGGGGAGAGTGAGAGGAGATTGGAGAACTGGGGAGAATGTCATTTCATGATTGTTTTTGTCATTTATGGGGAGATGATGGGAGGGAGCGAGGGGGAGAGGGAGGGGAGATTGGGAGGGAGGGAGAGGGGGGGGAGGGAGATGGAGAGGGAGCATACTGAGGTGGGTGGGAGATGGAGATGTAGGGGAGATTGGAGGGTGATGGGAGGAGATTTGGAGGCGAGGGAAGGGGGGAGAGGGGGAGCGAGGGAGGGAGGGGAAAGAGGGGAGATTGGGAAGATCGGGAGACCCTTTGGGAGGGGAGACGTGTGGGAGAGGAGGGAGGGAGTGGAGGGAGATTATTTTGGAGGGAGAGATGGGAGGGTTGGGGAGATTTCTTCTGCGGGAGGGGAGATAGGCGAGAGGAGGGAGAGGGGAGATGATTGGGAGATGTCTGTCTCTTACACTCCGGAGGAGATTTTGGGAGAGCCGAGTCGGCGGGGGGGTGAGAGGGAGAGTGGGAGTGGGAGATGTGTTTTATGATTTAGACCGGGGTGGGAGGGAGGCTGGAGGGGTTGGGGGTGAGGAGGGGGGGCGGGGAGGGTGATGGGAGCGGAGATGGGTGGGGAGGGAAGAGGGGAGATACTGGAGGAGTGGGAGATTGAAGAGATTGGGTGCGGAGGGGAGGGGGAGGGAGGTGAATTGGGGGGAGGGGAGGGGGGGAGAGGGGAGAATTTGGAGGGGGAGGGTGGAGGGAGATATCTAAGGGAGGATGGGGAGATTGAGGGAGATGAGGAGGGGGGGGAGGGAGGAGGAGGGAGGTGCGAGAGGGGAGAGGGGAGGGTGATCGGAGGGGAACCGGGTGACTGGGGAGGAGAGGTGAGAGATTAGGGGGAGGGAGGGGGGGGGAGTTTGGGAGATAAGGTGGGTGTTACGAGGGGGGGAGGGAGGGGAGGGGGTGTACTGGGGAGTGGGGAGAGAGATGGTGGGGATGGGATGATGGGAGATTAGGGGAGGGTGGGGTGGGGGGAGGGTGAGAGGGGAGACGCGCGGGAGGGGGAGGAGGGGAGGGATGGGAGGGGGATGGAAGATATTAGTGGAGATTTCGGGGTGGGAGAGGAGATAGGGAGAGGGAGGGGGGAGGTGAGTGAGGGGGAGTAATGGAGATGTGGGAGGGTGGGGAGATGCGAGATGAGGAGTTACGGAGGGGGAGATGGGTGAGAGCGGAGATTTGGAGATGGAGATCGGTGGAGAGAGGGTGTGTGATGGAGGGAGAGAGGGGGAGGGAGTTGGTGGAGGGCGAGGAACGACTGTGATGGGAGATATGCGGAGAGCTTTTTAGGGAGATGTATTTTGGGGAGGGGAGAACGGGGAGATGTGTCGGAGATCTTTGTGTTGATTAGGAGATTTCTTGAGAGATTTTCAGAGATTGTGGGAAGGGCGGAGGGGGGAGATGGGAGGGGAGAGGAGGGAGGAGGTGAGCTTGGAGGAGGGGGGGAGGGAGTGGGAGGAGGGAGACTGTGGGGAGAGTCCGGAGGAGACGGAGAGGAGTTGAGTCTCTGGAGATGGGGAGGGATGGGGAGATAGTGGAGAGGCGTGGGAGACGGGAGGATTGGAGCGTGGGGGGAGGGGAGACAGGGGGGCGATCTCTTAGGATGTTAGGAGAGGATGTGGGGGGGTGGGAGATTGGGTGTGACTTCGGGGAGGGGGGGGGGAGATGTGTGAGGAGGTGGGGGGGAGAATTTTTTTTTGTTTGTGTGTGTATGTGCGTTGTGTGTGTGTTGTGGTGTGTGTGTGTGCTGTGTGTGTGTGTGTTGTGGTGTGTGTGTGTGTGTGTGTGTGTGTGCGTAGCGTGTGTTGTTGTGTGTCGTGGGTGTGTGTGTGTGTTGTGTTGGGTGTGTGTGGGTGTGTTGTGTTGTGTGTGTAATGTGTGTGTGAGTGTGTGTTGGTGTGTTGTGTTCTCATGTGTGTGTGTTGTATCTGTGTGTGTTTGTGTGTGTGTGTGTGTGTGTGGTAGTGTGTGTTTGTTTTGTGTTGTGTTTAGAGGTGTGTGTGAGTGTTTTTGTGTGTGTTGATGTTGGTGAGTGTTGTAGTGTGTGTGTGTGTGTGGTGTGTGTGAGTGTGTGTGTGGTGTGTGTGTTGTGGGTGTGTGTGTGTGTTCCTGTGTTGTGGTGTGTGGTGTATGTGTGGGTATTGTGTGATGTGAGTGTGTACTTCTTGTGTGTGTGTTTTGTGTGTGTTTTTGTTCTCTTTGTGTGTTGTGTGTGTGTGTGTGTGTGTGTGTTGTGTGTCGTGTGTGTGTGTTGTGTGTGTGTGTGTGTGTGTGTTGTGTGTGTGGTGAGTGTTGGTGTGTGTGTGTGTGTGTGTATTGTGTTGTTGTGAGTGGTGTGTGTGTGTGTGTTGTGTTGCCGCACGTGTGTCTGTGTTCTTTGTGTGTGTGTGTGTTGTGTGTTTGTGTTTGGTGTGTGTGCTGTGAGTTTGTTGGTGCTCTGTGTGTGTGTGTGTGTGGGTGTGTGTGTGTTGGTGTGTGTTGATGCTGTTGGTGTGTTGTGTGGTGTCGTGTGTGGAGTGTCCTCTAGTCTTTGTGTGTGTGTTGTGTGTGTGTGTCCATACTGTCGAATGATTATGACGATGATGCTGTCAGCATTTTTTTTTCTCCTCCTTACTGGTCTTTTAAAAAAAAATATGCATGTATTTCCATCATTTATAACAACATTAATCCAATAGGTACTGAAGTGATTTTAAAGAAAGAGAATTGGAAACAAACAAGAAACGCTTGATTGTGTGTGTGTGTGTGTCTGTATGCGGTGTGGGTATGTGTGTGTGTGCTTGTTTTATGGGGCGGGTTGGGGTTCGCACGCGTTCGCTATTTCCTTCTCATTGGCAGGTTTGTTTGCTGTGTTGGTGCCGGTGGTGTGTGTGTGTGTGGGTGTGTCAAGTGTTTGGTGTGTGTTGGTTTTGTTGGTGTGTGTGTGTGTGGGTTTTTGTGTGTGTGTGTGTGATTGTGTGTGTGTGCCTGTTTGTGTTGTGCGTGTGCGTGCGTGCGTATGTGGGTGGTTGTGTGGGCTGTGCGTATATTGTGGGTGGGGGGTGTTTATATTCTTCTGCGTCTTCTTGCGTCTTTGGATATGTTACATCTTTTCACGCTTAGTGATATTAGCGTGAGTTTTGTGTGTGTGTATGTGTGTGTGTGTGTGCGTGCGTGCGTGTGCTGTGGTGCGCTTTCGTGCGTTGCGTGTATGTGTGTGTTTCCGTGGGTCGCGTTTCTGTGTATGCATGTGTTGTGTTGAAAAGTAACTTGTTCAAGAACTTAAGAAAGGTGGGACAGTTTGGCAGGAAAGGGAAAGAGAGAGAGAGACAGACAGGGAAGACGACAGACAGGTAAGAGAAAGAGACAGATTTACAGATAACAGAGGCAGAGGAGAAACAGAGAGACAATAGTTGGGGGTGGGGGGGGGTGGGGTGGGGGGTGGTTCTGGGGGCGCGGGGGGGGGCCTGGATATGCTGAGAGGGAAACTAGGGTTATTAGGGGACATAAATTTCACTTTTTTGCTCCTTCGGTTTCAAGCAGGGGGTGGAGGTGTTTCGTTCACAAATAATAAAAAAGGAGAGAGACAAATTGGCAGGACGATAGTGGGGGTCGCGTGGGGGGTGGGGAAAGGGGGTTGGTGAACTGGCGTGCAAATGATAAAACAAACACTGTTGCTTCTTTTTTTTTCATCCTGTTATTTTTTTTTTTACTTTTTCCTTCTCTTCCCGTCTGACACTCTCTGTATTTGACTTCAGTGAGATCAACATGGCTGCACGCAACGGCTCGCACACGCGCGGTAAAACGACACACGCGCTCACTACGACACACACAATCATTCACAAACTCATCACACACCACACGGACGCACGCACGACGCACTTGAACGCATCACGCAGCTCTTTCCCTCTCTTCTCTTCTCTCTGTTCTCTGCCCTTCTTTCCCTCTCTCTCGCTCTCTCTACTCCTCTCTTCTCTCCTCACCTCTCTCTCTCTCTCTCTCTCTCTCTCTTTTCTCTCTCTCCTTAACACACTCACACACACACATAAACCAAACACACACTCCAACGCAACAGCACGCACACACCCACCCCCACCCCCCCCAAACACAAACACATGCACCCACCCACTTTCACAACCTACCCCCCCCCCCTCCCCCTCCCTTCTTCCTCCACATACACACGCACACCACACACAACACACACACACACAAACACACACACCCGTGTGTTGCGCAAGGTTCTGTGGCATGCGCAGTAAACAACAACTCGGAGTATATGTAAAGTAAACCACTCGGTACGTGTGCCAGTTGAGGTAGAGGACAGAAAGAAGTACAGACAGACAGAAGAGACACCACAGATGAGACAGTCAGAGAGACGGGGAGGAGACCAGTGACACACAGGAGAGGACAGACAGAAGAGAATGCCTGCAGGAACAATCGAACACACAAACATGGCAGGAGTGGGGAAGGGACTTGGGAAAGGAAGGGAGAGGCGACTGAGGGGGGGGGTCAAGCCAGGGAGACTGACTTCCCGCTGCATCCCAGACGCTCGAAGGCACTGTCTGCCAAACAGTTTTAAGGGGACTGTCACTGTTCGTCATCGCCTGGGGCTCTGTTCATGTCATTTTCATGGTCTCATGTCATGTTGCCTTATCTGCCGACTTCTTGTCATGCGATCTGTTTGTTGTTTGGGTTTTGGGGGAACAGACGTAGGAAGGAGCTGTAAGATGTACAACTATAACAATAAGCCATTGTTATTGATATATTCCATTATATCATTCGTCGTCCGGGTCATTATTATTGTTATGTTTGCATCATCATCATTATCATCATCATTATCATTTTCATTATCATCTTATCATACCTTCAGCATCATCCATCCATCATTATTATTAATCTAATTTTATTCATTATTGTTGTTGTTGTTGTTGTTGTTGCTTATGCTGCGGCTGAATGCTGATGCTTTTGTTATTATTATTAGTAGGTTGGTGGTGGTTGTCGGCGTCATGTTGTTGTCAGTCATTACACATTATTATATCATTTATCTTCGTCAATTATTATTCATTTTCTCTTAGTGTTTATTTTTATTATTATCATTGTTATCACATTTATCTTAAGTAGTAGTAGTGTAGTTTGTAGTTAGTTTGTAGTAGTAGTATAGTTAGTAAGTAGTTAGTAGTTGTAGTAACGTGAGTAGTAGTAGTTAGTGTATTATATTCTTGTTGTTGTTCTTGTTTGCTGTTGTTGTCAAGGATGATGATGAAATATTTGTTGGTTTTGGCGTCTTGGCGCTGGGTTGTGGTGGCGAGATACAAACTCTGTGGTGGTGGGGGGGGGGGGGGTGAGGGGGGAGGTGAGAGAGAGGCACGAGAGTGGATGGGGGGGGAGAGAGAGGGGGGGGGGGGGAGAGAGAAGAGGGGGTGGGGGAGAGGAGAGAGGAGAGGGGGGGGTGGGGGGGGAGAGAGCGGGAGGGAGAGAGTGAGAGAGGAGAGAGAGAAAGGTGACTGATGAGGATGGAGACGAGAGAGACGTCGAGAGAGAGACAGAGAGAGACAGAGACGAGTACCGAGACTGAGACAGAGAAAAGAGGAGAGAGGTAAGTGGGTGCGTGGGACTGCATGCATGAATGCATGCATGCATGCATGCATTGCACATGCGATTGGATGGATGGAATGATGGATGGATGGATGGATGGATGGTCATGGATGGATGGAAAAAAAAGAAGAGCTGACGTTGTTTTAACGTGTCGTGCCAACTATACGGTGGGGGTGAAGCTGGTCTGCCTACATTCTGCAAGTGCTTCTTGGTTGATTCTACACGGCTTGGTGGGTTGGTACTGGTTGACGTCTTGTTATGACGTCATAGAAAACGCGATTCTCTCTAAACGAATGGCAGCTGAAAAGAAAATGCAGGTTTTCTGTTCAACGCTGATGCAGCCGCCGTGCATGGCCGACTGTGTGGAGGTAGGCTAAGTCTGGCAGAGCAGGCGCCTGGAGAAGCAGTGGGGCTATGTACACTGTTCAGCGGAACGCGCGTAGAAGAATGATTAACTGCACATGACATGGGACACTCTCAACACACAGTGACATCTAGCCAGTTTCCAAAATTTTAGGTTTAGAGTTTGTTTAAAAAAAACGACCTACAAGTTGTTCAGAACAACTCTTAAAATGAGAAGGCGTTGTTTTTCCCAATTTGGAATCAGAAAGATGGATTAACATTGGTCAACTGGAGGGACCATTATGCCTTTGATTGTATTACCCACCCACCCACTCACCCAAAACTTTACGATGACTTGACTGCCTACTCCCCCTGAACATCTTTATCAATGAGCACGTTCGTTGTTTCAGATATGTCGTGCTTGGAACAAAAACAAGATGAAAATAGATGAGTAAAGATAAACCGCAACATCACAAACAGTGTCCTTAGAGAGGAAAGATAGGATGGAAAATCAGGTCTATAATTTATTCAGAATGTTTTGGGTCCCATGGTCAGGCTTTTTTTTAGTACGAGATGTAACCAATTGCAGTTTTGAGATTTGATGGACATTTCCTGAAACAAGAGATGAGTTCACTTTTTTCCGTGTATGCGGGTATACGTTGTGGTAGCAATGTGCGAAAGAGAAGCAGGTATTGGATCGATCCGGTCACATGATCTTTTATAGTCATTTCTTCTGAATTGTCATGATTTCTTTCTCATTGTCCGGCATGAAAGAAAAGGAGAGGTGTTCCAGTGAATTGGGGATCAGGAAGTGCAGGTTGGAAAGGAGTCTGATCCATATCTGCAAACGATGGTACGGATTTTGTTAGAAAAGAATGCAGATAAATATAGAAGGAGTTCAGAGGGTCATGCCATTTACAGATCCAAGGAGAGTGGTTTTGTGAGGGAAAATGGGGAGTTTTTCCCCCCCCCCCCCCCCCCCCCCCCCCATTGACATGGCATCAAGAACTTGAACAATGAGTAGTCTTCGTTTTACATCCATCCATACAATCCATTATACATACATCCATACATACATAGCATACCACAGACGGTAGACTGACATCATATGAAATCCATACATCCTATGCCATCCATCCACCCATACTTAACATACATTTTACTTGCATACTTACATTGCACTCCATACTTAAATTACCTTTTGTTACTTACTCTATATACATTCATACATTACATATATAAATCATTTCTTACATAAATCATATATACATCGGTATTACATACCATGACTAACATTTCCATACATACTCACTTAGGTTACATACCATAACATACTTACTTACATACTTATACACATAATATATACATACATATAATACTAATGTAACTTTTATAATACTTACATACTTACATACTTGAATCATACATGAAATCTGGATCTCTATCTCTAACACACGACTCACAAACTCACACTCACAACACACTCACACACACACACACAGAACATCCTTGCCGACTACACCTTAAAACTTGTCCCGCCTGTCGGAAGAAGTAGAAGCCATATGTGTCCGGTGGGAATGATTAAATATGCTACTTATTTATTTTATTTATTTTATTTATTTTATCTATTTATTTATTCAGTAGAATAAGGGACTAAGGACCCCATGTGCTTTTTAACGTCCAGTGTTGTGTATGCTATTTGTGTAAATTTTGTCATCCGTTCCCACCGGACACAATGGGCCTACTCTTCCGAAAAGGGTTAGAACATGTGTATAGTGTGGCGCAAGGATGTTTGCGTACTCTGATGGGGACACCGGAGGACTAGTGGTTGTATGTCTCATTTCAAAGGAGTACAGGTCCAATAGTATATAGGAAAATAAAGCAGAGGGGTCCTTGTTACATTATCCTCCAAATTAAGAATTTATTTAAAAGGACAACCCGTAAAAGATAGAAAGACAAACAGACTTGAGAGAGACAGAAAGAGGACACAGACAGACGACAGAGGTGGGAGGATAGGAAGGCGTGTGTGTAGGGGGGGGGGGCTCTTTGTGGGGGGGCGGGAGGGGAGATGGAGAGGAGGTGGCGGGGGGAGTGGGGGAGCGGGGGTGGGTGGAGGGGGAGATGCGGTGATTTGGGGGGGTGGCGGGTGGTGGGGGGGGAGGGGGGGGGGCGGAGATGTTGGGGCGAGATTTGGCCCGAAGGGGAGTTTAAGGAGCGGGGAGGGTGGGTCGTTCGGAGGAGGGTGAGTTCTTTCGGCGGGGGGAGACGGAGAAGTTATGGGGAGATCAGGTGATTGGGAGGGGTGATCGAGGGGAGACCTATGTGTCGGGGAGGGAGGGGGAGAGCTCTGGTAGGCGAGATGCTGGGAGGGAGGCGGAGATTGGGAGGCGAGTGGGGAGACACGCGCGGGAGGGGGGTGGGAGCGGAGGGGGGGGTAGGAGGGGGAGGAGTTCCCGGGGGGAGATGGGGGGAGTGGGAGGGAGTCCGAGCGGTGTGAGCAGGGGGGAGGAGGGAGATCGGCGGGAGGAGGAGGGAGATTTAAATGGGAGATTTGGGAGATAAGGGGGATGGGAGAGGAGGGGAGGAGATTCTGGAGAAGGAGATCGGGGGTGAGGAGGGAGAGGAGGGAGAAATTTGTGGGAGGAGAAGACTCGGCCGGAGATGGTGGGAGAGGGGCGGAGTTGGTGGGACGTCGGGGTGTGGAAGGGAGATTGGAGTGGACGGGGGAGATGTGCCGGGGTGGAGGGAGGGAGAGGGGGAGCGGAGATGTGGAGATGCCCGGGGGAGAGGGAGATCTGTGACGGCTGGGAGGTTTGGGTGGAGTGGGGGAATGGAGGGAGGGAGATGTGGGGGGCGCTTGGAGTGGAGGTAAGTTGTTCTTTTGAGATGGGGGAGAAGCGAGAGGAGATGGGAGGGAGTGTGGAGGAGACTCCGGTGAGGGGGGGAGATGGGTGATGAAGAGGGGGAAGACCGTTTGGGTTTTATGGCGAGACGGGGGTGGCCCGAGAAGGGGGGGGGGGAGAGGAGAATGGGGAGGATGTGCCGGGGAGACGCGTGGGGGGTGCGGGGCGCGGAGGTGGGGGAGATTTGGGGCGAGGAGAATCTGGAGGGAGTGTGAGGGGAGAGGAGGGGTTGGGGGAGAGCGGGGAGAGGGGGAGGGGGCAGAAGAGTTTTTTTGGAGCGGGGAGCGGGCGGGACGCGGAGATGGGGGGGAGATTGGGGCGGGGGGAGATGGTATTCGGAGACTTCCCTCGGGGGGGAGAGGCCGGGAGGACGAGAAGCCATTCGTTGGAGGGAGGAGAAGGGAGATTGGAGGGCGAGTGAGGGAGATCGAGATTAAGGGGGAGAGGGGGTGAGGCGGGGAGATGGGGTGGGGTGACGGACGTGCGGTGGGGTGGGGGGGCGTGGAGCGGAGGGAGGGGGGAGGGGGAGATGAGGGTGGAGATGTAGGAGGATGCGAAGGGGGGCGGGGGGGCGGGAGAGCGCGCGAGGGGAGCAGAGGGAGGGGTGTGGAGGGAGGGGGAGGGACGATTATTGGGGGGAGATTCGGGGGGGGGGAGGCGTGGCGGGGGAGAGAGATGGGGGGGGGAGAGGGGGGAGATTCGGGAGGGAGATCGGGGGGAGTGGAGGGGAGAGCGGGGGGGGGGGGGGAGAGCCCGGACGGGGAGAAGAGAGGGGGAGGGGGAGGGGGGGAGGGGAGGAGGAGGACGGGCCGGGTGAGGAGGGGGAGGGAGGAGGGGGGGAGATCTGAGGGAGTTGGGGGCGGGAGGGGGGTGAGGGAGGAGGTGGGGGGGAGGGGAGATGAATAGGGGGAGTGGGAGAGTGGGGGGAGGGAGGGGGAGGGAGGGGAGGGAGGGAGCGAGGGGGAGGGGGGCGGAGTCGCGAGGGGATGGGTGGGGAGATGGGAGGGGGGAAGGCGAGGGAGGGAGAAGGGTGGAGGGAGAGGGGATGGGGGAGAGGGGGGAGAGTTTGAGATTGGGAGAGGCGGAGTGGAGATGGGGGAGGGAGGGGGGGAGGGGAGATTGGGGAGGGGGAGAGGAGGGGGGGGGAGTGGTGGGGGAGTAGGGGGCCGGGAGGAGACGCTGGAGGAGATTTTTTTGGCCGGGAGCGGGGGAGATGGGGAGAGGGGGGGGGAGCGCTGGAGGGGGAGGGGGTGGTAGGGGAGAGGGGGGAGGAGATAGGAGGGGGGGGGATGGAGAGGAGGTGGAGGGCGGGGGGGAAGGGGGAGGAATCGCGGGCGGGGGGCGAGGGGGAGGGGCGCGGATCGCGGGGGGGGCGGAGGGGGGGAGGAGGAGGAGGGAGATTGAGTGGAGAGAACGGTGGAGTTTTCTCGGAGGGGGGAGGGTGAGTGGGGCGAGGGAGGGTCGGGAGATTATGGGAGGGGGAGGATGGGAGAGGAGAGGGGGAGATCGGGGGAGACGGAGACTTGCGTGGGGGCAGGAGGCGAGGGGTGAGGAGGGAGGGGGGAGGAAGGGAGGGGGGGGTGGGGTGGGGAGGGGGGGGAGGGAGGGGATTGGAGGGGAGATATGGAGGGGGGGGGAGATGGGAGGGGGGGATGGCGAGGGGGAGCGGTCGGGGGGAGGGGGGAGATTCGGGAGGGAGATAGCGCCGTGATCGCCGGGGAGATTCTTGGGGTGAGTATTTGAGGAGTGGAGAGGAGGGAGCGAGGGTGGCGGGGACCGGAGGGGGAAGTGTAGGGGGAGGGGGGGGGAGAGGGGAGGGTGGGGACTGGGAGGTGAGTTTTTGGGGGGGAGTTTTGGGAGGGGAGGGGGGGCGTGGGAGAGGGGAGGGCGGGGGGGCGGTAGAGGGGAGGGAGATGTGGGGGAGGGGAGGAGGGGAGAGCGGAGGGGAGATTTTAGGCGGGAGAGGTGAGGGAGAGGAGTGGGATGACTTCATCTCTGGGGGGGATGGAAGGGAGATATGGAGGGGAGAGGGGTGAGGGAGGGGGGAGTGCGATGGGCCGGGAGGAGAGGGAGCTAGGGGGGGGGGAGGGGAGGGTGGAGGGGAGGGGGGGGAGATGTGAGGGGGGGAGGGAGGAGAGGGAGGTGAAGATGGGGAGAGGAGGGAGACCGGAGAGAGGAGATTCTTGGGAGGCGGGAGATGGGAGGGGAGATGGGGGAGCGGAGAGGAGACGGGGGGGCGCCGGAGCGGAGAGGGGGGAGTGGGAGATTTCGGGGGGGAGAGGAGATGGGGAGGGGGGAGGCGGGGGGTGGACGGCGGAGAGGGGGGGAGCAGGGGGAGAGGAGCGTTGGGGGGGGGTGGGGGAGGAGGTGGGGGGGGAGGGGGGTGGGGGGGCCGGGGGAGAGGGAGAATTGGAGATTGGTGATATGTGTCGGGGCGGGGCGGGGAGACTGGAGAGAGGTGAGATGGGGAGGGAGGCTGCGGGCGCGGGGGGGAGAGGGAGGGGGGGAGGTGCCGAGAGCGAGAAGAGCGAGGGGTGGGCGGGGGAGATTGAGATCAGGAGATCTCATGGGGGGGAGGGGAGGGGGGGGGAGGGGAGAGGGGGGAGTGGGAGACGGGGGGGGGATGTGTCCGGGAGCGGAGGGTGAGGGCGACGGGGGGGGTGGGGGGGGGGGGGGGGGGGAGATGGGGTGGTGCGGAGACTCGGGAGTACTAGTGGGGGGGGTGATTTTTTGGGGAGAATTTATGGGGGAGACTTTTATTTAAGAGGGAGAGGAGGTGGCAGGGGGAGGGAGGAGCGGGAGGGGGGCGGAGGGAGGGGGTCGAGGGGAGTTACTGGGGGGGAGGGGAAGATACTATTAGGGGTGGGAGGAGGGGAGCGCGGGGGTCGGAGATCCTTACATGAGGGTGGGGGGCGATGGGGGGGGGGGGGAGTGGATGGACGGGGGGGGGGGGAGAGGGAGACTGGGAGGGAGGGAGGGGAGCGGTGGGGGGGAGTGAGGGAGAGGGGGGAGGGGGGGAGATAGGGGGATGGGGAGAAGATAGGGGGGGGAGCGAGACTGGTGGGGAGGGTGGATGGGAGAGGATACAGGGGGCTGGAGGGGTGACATACCTGGGAGGAGGGGGAGATTTACCGGGGGGGTGGGGGGAGACTATATAAGTGGAGAGGAGACTTGGGGGGGGGAGATCGCCGGAGTTTTTACAGGGAGGCGAGGGGGAGATTCGAGATTGAGACGGAGGGGGGGGGGTGCGGGGAGGGGGAGGGAGTGGAGATCTGGGTGGAGGGGAGTCTGGAGGGGGAGATTGTGGGGCGGAGATAAAGGAGAGGGGGGGGGGGGGGCCGGGGGAGACGATTCAGGGGGGAGGGAGGGGGGAGAGATTGTGTTATTGCGTGGAGGGGGAGGGGGGATTGGGCGGGAGATGGGAGGGGGAGAGGGAGGGAGGGGCGGGGAGGGAGGGGGAGGAGGGGGGGTGGGGGAGGGGGGGGTTTGGGGGGCGGGAGATGGGGAGAAGGGGGGTTGGGGGAGGGGGGGTGAGATTTGGAGGGAGATGTGTGTCTTATGTTAATTCTATGGAGAGGAGGAGGGGGGGAGGAGGCGGGGAGGAGGGGAGATGTTTTGTGGGGTGGGGGGGGGGACCGGTACGGTGATGTCCCCCCCCCCCCCTTTGAGACTGCGGATCGACACGGGAGAAGCGGTTGTTTTTGGGAGATCTGGGGGATGGGGGGGGGGGAGGGGAGGCGGGAGAGGGGGAGGGAGACCAGCCCCTGGGAGGCTGAGGGGGCGGAGCGGAGGGGGGACGGGAGGGTGATATGGAGATGGGGCGGGAGGCGGGGAGGGGAGGTGAGGGAGGCGGGAGGGGGAGGGGAGATTGGCGGAGATTGCTGGGGCGTAACCGGAGAGGAGGGGGGGGGGAGGGGGGGCCGGGGACGGATCTGGTGGCGAGGATTGGGGGAGGCGGGGGGGGGAGATATGCCATATGCGGGGGGTGACTCTTGGTGGGAGAGGGGGAGAGCGAGATGTGTTTTGGGGGTGGAGATTTGGGAGGGGAGATCGGGGGAGAGGGTGGGGTGGGGGAGGGTGGGTGATGTGGGGAGAGGGAGGGAGGAGTGGGGAAGATTGGGAGATTGGGGGGGGGCGGGAGTAGATGGAGGGAGGGAGGGGGGGAGTGTTGGAGGGAGGGGGGAGGGGGGGAGCCGTGTGATGGAGGGAGAGGGGAGGTAGGAGATTTCGCGTTCGGCGGGGGAGACACTGTGGGGGGGTGGGGGAGGGGGGTGGGTGCGGGGGGAGGGAGATGAGAGAAAGGAGGGGGGGGGGGGGGAGATGTGGGGAGTGTGTGTGGTGGGGGTGGGTGAGGAGGGGGAGGGAGATGTTTTCTGCCTTTTCGGAGGGAGGGGAGGGAGAGGGGGGTGGATCGGGAGTAGGGGGTGGGGAGGGAGGGGGGGAGATCGGAGATGGAGGGGGGAGGCGGGGCGGGAGAGATGGAGGGGGGGAGATGGGGCGAGGGCGGAGGGGGGGGTGTGAGGGTCGGGGACGCGGGGGGGGAGGGAGGGGAGGAGGGGGGAGATTGGGGGTCGGGGAGGAGGGCGTGGTGCGGAGGGGATCTAGCGGGCGGGAGGAGGCCGGGAGATTGGGAGACTGCTTGGGGGGGAGCTGGGGAGATGGGAGTTTTTTTGGGGAGGAGGGGGGCGGCGGAGGGGGAGGGGAGGGGGCGAGTTTTTTGCGTAGGGGAGGGGAGGGGGATGGGGAGGGGGGAGGAGATGGAGGGAGAGGGAGATTGTGGGGAGACAGGGGGGAGGAGGAGAGGAGATTATTAGGAGAAGGGGGAGGAGGAGGAGGGGAGATTGGGGAGTTTTGGGAGAGGGGGGGGGAAGGCGGGAGGGAAGGGGGGTGGAGCGGAGTGGAGGAGATGTGGGGGGGAGAAGGTGATTTGGTGATGTCGGAGCGGGGAGATGGGGGAGATTGGAGGGGGGGGGGAGATTAGGAGGTGCGTAGTTGGAAGGGAGTGGGGGGGGGGGAGAGGAGGGGGAGTGGAGAGGGGGGGGGAGATACGGAGGGGGAGGAGTGTGGGGAGCAGGAGGGAGGGGGCGGAGCGGGAGGGAGAGGGGAGAGGGTGAGATCTTGGACTGGGTGAGAGGAGGGAGGGGGGAGATTGGGGGGGGAGTGTTTCTGGGGGAGATACGGAGGGGGGGGGGGGGAGGGAGATGTAGTGGAGGGGGAGGGGAGGGGGGAGAGGGGAGGGGGGGGGGAGTGTGAACCGAGATTCTTGGGGAGGAGGGGGGGGAGAGGGGGGAGGGGGGAGTTTTGGTGAGGTTGGGGGAGTAATTGGAAGGGAGGATGAGGGCGGGCGAGAAGGAGCAGCGGGGGACGGATGGGAGCAGGAGGGAGAGAGGTGGAGAATGTGGGCAGGGGAGGAGATTTTGGGGGAGGAGGGGGGGGGGAGATGAGAGTGGGGAGGGGGCGAGGGGGAGGGGGGGGGGGAGAAGGGTGATTCAGAGTTAGGGGGGGGGGGGAGAGGGGGGGAGGAGAGACAGGGAGATTGGGGGAGGGGGAGACGCGGGTGCCGAGGGAGATTCACTGGGAGAAGCGGGGGGGTGAGGCGAGAATTTTATGAGATGTGCTTGGGAGGGGGGGGGGGAGATGGAGATCGGGCGGAGGGAGGGAGATTTGAGAGAAAGAGAGAGGGGGAGACTCGGGGAGGAGGAGTGGGGGGAGAGGCGGGGAGAGGAGCGGGGGGCGGGGGAGTGGGGAGTGGGGAGAGGAGTCTGGGAGGTGAGGGGAGGGGGAGATGGGAGAAGGGGTGGGGAGAGGGAGGGAGAGGGGAGGGGGGGAGGGGGTGGGAGGGAGCGGGAGGGCGGGGGTGGGAGAGGGGAGAGGGGAGGAGGGTGGAGAGGTTGGGGTGAGATGTCGGAGGAGTGGGGAGGGAGGGTAGAGGAGAGGAGGAGAGGGGGGAGGAGAGTGGTGGGGACGATTATGGAGGTGAGGGGGGGGGGGAGGGAGAGCGCGGTGAGGGGGAGGAGAGGGGAGATCCGGGGGGAGAGGAGAGGAGGGGAGATTTGGGGGGGGGCGGGGAGATGGGGGAGGGGGGAGGGGGGCGGGAGATTTTGAGGGAGATGTGGAGAGGGAGATGGGCGGGGGGGTGATACTTGGGGGGGAGGGGAGATGTCCCTTTCTTTCTGGGGGGAGGGGGAGGAGGGGGGGGGTGGGGGAGGAGGGAGGGGGAGAGGCGAGGGAGAGTCGGGCGGGAGGGGGTGGGGGGGAGGAGGGGGGAGGGGGGGGGGGGAGGGGAGATGGGGAGGTTGGGGGGGAGAGGGGGGGACGGGGGAGAGGGGGGGGAGATGGGAGGTGGGGAGGGGGGGGGGGAGGGAGGGGAGGGAGGGGGAGATCCGGAGAATTGGAGAAGGAGATGGGTGAGGGAGCGGAGATGGTCCTTTAGTTCCGGGAGGATGAGGGAGAGCGGAAGGGGGAGAGGTGGGGAGAGGAGGAGGGGAGAGGAGTGGAGGGAGGGAGAGGGGAGACTCTTCTGGAGATAACAGGGGGGGGGGGGGATTTGGGTGGGGGGAGGGGGGGGGGAGGGGGAGGGGGGATTGCGGGGGGAGGGAGATGTGAGGGGGAGGCGGGGGAGATTATTGGAGGGGTGGGGGGGGAGGGAGATGGGCGAGGAGTTTGGGGGGGGAGATGCCGAGGGGGGGAGAGGAGAGTGGGGCGAGAGTGGGAGGGAGGAGGGGAGAGGAGAGTTCTTGGGAGGAGATGCGAGGGGATGATTCGGGGAGGGGAGGGGGAGGGAGGAGGGGGGGGTGCGGGGAGTGGGCGCGGGGGGGTGATGGGGGAGGAGGATTTTGGGGGAGGGGGGAGAGGGTGGGGGGGGGGGAGGGGGGAGACGAGGGGGCGATAGGGAGGGGATGGCGGGGGGAGGGGTTGGGGGGCGGGAGTTCTGTTTGAGTGGAGGGAGTGAGGAGGAGGGAGATGTCTTTTAAGGAGGGAAGGGGGGGGAGGGAGGGGGAGATCGGAGGGGGCGGAGGCGGGGAGTTCTTGGCGAGGCGGGGGGGTGAATTGTGGGGAAGAGTGGGCGGGGGGAGTCGGGAGGGAGGGGGGGGTGACGGGAGAGGAGAGGACGGGCGGGAGGGGAGGGGAGATTGGCGGGGAGGAGAGGGAGATTGGGTGATTTTGGACGATATTGGAGAGGGAGGGGGGGGCGAGACTTGGGAGAGGTGTTAGGAGAGGGGTGGGAAGGAGCAGAGGAAGGATGAAGGGGGGTTGGAGTAATTTTATGGAAGGGGGGGGTGGAGGGGGAGGAGGAGATTTATTGGGAGATTTTTATGTGGTGTGAGGGCAGAGGCGGGGAGCCGGGACCTGGGTGACTTAGAGGGGAGGGGGAGAGGGGAGAGGAGGAGGGAGGGGGAGGGGTGGAGAGGGAGATTGGGGGGGGGAGGGAGGAGATTATGGGGGGAGGGGGAGATTGGGTGGGGGCGGGGGATGGCGAGATTTGTTATCCGCTTATTGGTGAGATATTCAAGGGAGGGAGGGGGAAAAGAGAGAGGGAGAAGAGGAGAGGGGGGAAAAAGAGAAAAAGAGAAGAAAAGAAAAAGAAATCTTGACCCCTACAACAATACATTTAAATACAAAAGACTCAAAATAAAACCAAATCAGGTGGGGAAAACACACACACTCTACAAACACCTCCAGCTGTTAAGGTCAGTGTCCAAACAAATATACCCAACAATCCTTTTGTAAAAACCTGCAAAGGGGATGGTCCCCTTTTGGGGTTTTTTAGGGATCAAAAGTCCCCTTTGCGACCCCCAGACAGCCAGTGGCTCAAGCGTGGAGTATGATCCAGACATGTCTGCTGCTTCCCCCTGCTCTGAACTAACAACGCAAAATTTGAGCAACACTGTCCTGATGTCACAGCTAACACACTGTCTGTGATTGCCAAAGCTAGTACATTGTCTGTGATTGTCAGAGCTAGCAGACTGTCTGTGATTGTCAAAGCTAGCAGACTGTCTGTGATTGTCAGAGCTAGCAGACTGTCTGTGATTGTCAAAGATGATTGCATCAATGTAGAGAGAGTGTTAGTACTGCACTCTCTCTCTCTCTCTCTCTCTCATCACTCTCTCTCTCTCTCTCTCTCTCTCTCTCTCTCTCTCTCTCTCTCTCTCTCTCTCTCACATACACATATACGTACAAGCCTCCATATACTCGCATTCACGCACATTCTCGTCATCATCATTGTCATCTTTGTCATGGGTAATCTCTGAGAGGTTAGTGGTTTTTAAAAGGCGGCTGGAAGATCTCTATGGTTTTCTATTTCAGGACAAGCAAATGCAATGTTACTACTTATCAAACTGAAAGATAATGACAAACTCCTCCTAAGCAAAGAAAAAAATCTCAATTCTCAGCATCTGAACGTTCAAATCCTGTACCAGCTCTACAGATTTGAATTAATCCAGCGTGCCTTTTTTACAACAGAGAAGTGCTGACTAGGTGAGCCCATCCTGTTCTATGCACACTTTCAATGCTGAGTGTTGTGTTGTTGCTAATAGTCTATTTTCCGTTTGTGTTGATATTGGCAGAGGGTGACTGGAGGCTGAGTTGGAGGGACAGGAAGAGGAAGGAGGTGGTGACTTCAGCTGAACACCTGCCATAGGTTTTCCCAGTTAGCAGTGTCACCTGTGCACCCCTGTGGTAGTGAGCTCTTGTTTTGTCTGATTCTCTCCTCCACCCATCCATCTGTAGTTTTGTCTTGCCTTTTTCTCTTTCTTATCACCACACACACACACACACACACACATATATATATATAATATATATATATATATAATATATATATTATATAATATATATATATATTATATGTGTGTGTGTGTGTGTGTGTATATATATTATATATATATATATATATAATATATATATATATGTGTGTATATATATATATATATATATATATATATATATATATTCTCTCTCAGTCCCAGGAGAAATCGTCCTAAGCTGTGAGGAAGGGCCCAGTCATGGGTGTTGACAGTGCTTCTTGATAAAGAAGCAAACAGACAGCTAGGGACCAACACCAGTGCCTTGGGGAACACCAGCACAAATAGTACTGTGTCAGTCTGGGCGTCACAGCTGCAAACAAGCTGCATTATTTAGTGCACACTGGGTTTGCTCAGGCCAGTGACACCAGTCCCTGATGTAGTGTATGTCATTGAATAATGAATTAATAAGGCTAACTCATCTGTACACACCACCATATCATACGTCTATGTATCAATCTATGTGCGGGCATGTGTATGTGTGTTTATTTGCTAGATTGTTCTGTACACCACTGACACAAAAAAAACTGAATAGCTGTATGTGCTGGCATGCTTACATGTGTGTGTCTGAGTGTGAGCTTTCTGTTTACAGTGGATCAATAGCATAGCAGTGCACAACTGGCCTTACATGGTTAGTTCACAAAGTCCTTTATGAGCCTTGGAACTGAAGTCATCGCATTAATCTCAATCCTCCTGATTTGGGGTTAGGTGTGACAACACTGGTAATGGCCACATTGTGTTCAGGTGTCTGTAGAGAAAACCCACCACTGCTCCAGTGAAAAAGGCAATGCAGGAAAAACAGCAGCAATTGATGCCTTTGGGGCTGGC
>CM054153.1:37262164-37267164 GCA_028751875.1 Rapana venosa
AAAATACATACATAAACATACTCTACTACAACCGCTACAACTACAACAAAATTACAACATAACACATGCTGAATATACATACATTTCTGAACATACAACATACATACATAATACAACTACATGATAATATAATACAACAGCTGCAAATACATACGCATCCATCCATCATACATAATACGGGGCATACATACAAACTAAATTAATACTACAACATAAAACTACAATTACCTTACTTTAATACATACATGCATACATACTCTAATACACAGATGCTAATAATACATACATCATATTACAACTTACATACAGCATCAAAATTTACAACATACATCTACTACATACATAATCATACATACATACATAATGCAAACATACATTATCATACTTTAAATACATACCTAATACATACATACATACATACATTTACAGAACGGGACAGACATATATACAACTACAAACATAAGCATTCTACATCTAATAAGACGCATTCATACATACAGACAGAAATAAAACAACATACAACTACAAAATACATACATACATCATACATACAACATGCTACATACATTGCATACATCAGACAGACAGAAGACATACAGACAAAAAAACTACAGAAGAAAAGCATCATACTCTACATACATATTTACATACAACATTATATATCATACATAAAACATACATACATCATACTACTACAACATACTACAACTAAAACAAATACATACTACATACATACATACATACATACAAATACATACTTTCATACATACATCCCATGCTACAGACAGACCAACATACATCCATCCATCCATTATACATACCCATACACACACCATAATACATACATACATACATACTCATACATACATACATACATAACAACAAAATACACCTCCAAAATAATCAGTCTTTCTACTCACACATACACAACCTACAAACAACTACATACAAACTCCACACAAATAAATCCATCCTACATACATACAGTCAACTTACATAAAAAATACATACATAATACGACATACTCAACCAAACCCATACTCCATAATACATACATATATACATAGATCATACATACATACATCCCACATACATACATGCATGAAGCATGCAAAACATCATACAAAATACTCAACATACATACATCTACTTAGTTATGACCCCTTAGTTAAATGAACCATAAAATTAAAAACAATTTTTCCCAAACAAAAAAGTGGTTGCCCATTTTTTGATGTAAAAAAACCTATGATAGATTTTTGTCATGATCAATTGTAAAAAATTTAAAATACATTGGTATTAATGGCATATTATTAAATACTGCAAAATTTTTTGTCGGATAGAAAAATTTTGCACAAAAAAGGGTTCGTGTACTCATCTTTTAAAGATCGACTTTGGGAAACCCCGGGGATCAGTATTGCACCTATCTTGTTTTCTATTCTTGTACATGATCCCCTAGCCTTTGTCCCCTAATACTCAAGTTGTTCAGTATGCAGATGATATTGCTTTTGGGATAAAAACGTCGTTAGGAAAAAACACGAAAAAGAGAGTGATCAATTATGTTGAAAAATAATCGAAAAAATTTAGAAAAATTCTGTAGTTTTATGAAAAAAAAACAGATTAAATTATCAGCAGAAAAAACGGTCTTGTGCTTTTTAATAACGGTGACAACGCTTTAAATTTTTCCCAAATTTGAAATTAAAGGAAAGGGTGCTTCAATACAAAAAAGATGTCAAATTCTTAGGTGTATTTTTAACTAAAAAGTTAAATGGAAAGATGCACATCAACCAAATGATAACTGAAGTGGGAAAAGACTTAAATTTCCTAAGATAATAAGTTCCAGGCAGGGAGTCAAGACACTACGACTCTGATACATCGGCTCTGTCTTGGGTCTTTTCAAAATTAAATATAGGGACAAAAAGTTATTTTCGCTGCAGATTTCTACTTAAAAAATTAAAAATTAAAGTAAAGCGAAAAGTAGTCTTGGTTTTCCCGGCTCATGCAAATACGCTAATTTTATAAAAAAGCTATTTACTATCTCTTTCTGATCAGCGAAAACTGGCAGTATCAAAATATGTGGTTCGCATATCTCTATTCCAAAATTCAGTAAAAGAGGAAAATTTATTAATAAAGACACTGTTTTTCCTAAAGGGGCAGCAATTTTTCATTTTCTGCAGCCAATTAAAAATTATACAGCACATTTATAAAAGAAAAGACATCAATATCAACAATTCCAATTTTACCGTTTGTTCCAAAATTCCCCCTTTGGAACTTTTTCGCAAAATTTGACTTTGACTACCGAAATAAAAAAAAATGAAGATCAAAATCTTCTCACGTTGATGAAAAAGTCCTTAGAAAAAAATTTTCAATCATTTAAAATGTATTGCGGATTGTATTAGAAACGGCAAAAGTGGGGTGCATATGTGATTCCGACTTTAAAAGTTCAAAATCTTTTATTTAGGAAAATTTTTTTTTTTTTACCCTTTTTGAATTATTTGCAATTTTATGGCTTGAATTTTTTGTCTGTACTGTATTTATGTTTGCCAAATTTTGTTTTGCGTTGACCAAAGCGTTAATGCTTAAAAATCATGGGATGGTAAAATAAGGAATGAATTTTTTTGAGTAAAATTTCCCGTACATTTTTGCAAAAGAGGCATCAGATAACTTTTTGCTGGATCCCCTCATTTTGGAAAATTTTTTGAATGAGCTGGTTTATTTTTTGGCAAAACAAGGGCCTCTGAATACAGACTGAAGTGTTTGATTCTAATCTTGCATTTTCGTCTTATAAATTTTTTAATTTTAAGAAATGCATCATTCAAAGTTTTTAGAAAAAATTATCAGCAGTTTTCCCTTTCCCCACGGAAATTAGAAATTCTAATACTAAATGGATTTAAAAATGGAATACTAAATATTCAAAAAATGTAAAAATTTTTGTTGTTTATTCCACTTTCAGTCCACCATTTGTTTTTTGATTGCCCATTCTTCTTGAATGTATAAAAGGAGGGTTTAGTATTATAAGAAATATCACTTTCAAGAAGTTTTATTGACTCTCAGCAATTAAGTGTCAGTTGCTGAAGTCTATATTCTTCACCCGTAAAAACCTTTCTGAAATTTTTATATATATATTATATATAAAATTTTATATAATTTATTTTTTTATATTATGTCATTCATTTATATATTATATATATTTATATATATTTTTATATATATAATTTTTATTATTGTATATATTTTTATACCTATGTGGTGTGGATGTGGGGGCGTGTAGGGGAGAGAAAGAAGAAGAGAGAGAGAGAGAAGGGGGAGAAGGAGAGGGGAGGAGAGGGGGAGAGAGAAGGAGAGCGGTGTGTAATAATAGGTACTTTGGTATGAATGCGGGTGTGTCTAAATCACCATGTAGTGAATAGACATTAAACAAAACAAAACAAACAAAAACAAAATACATACATACATACATACATACATACATACATACATACATACATACATACATACATTCATGCATACATCATCGTCATCATTATCGTTAACATGATAATAGTAATAATAATGATAATAATAATAATAATCAATGGAACTTGTATAGTGCTTTATCTTGCAAAGACAAATCAGAGCTCTTGCATTCAACATATTTTTTACAGAGTCATGCAGCCAATAACTATCAAAAGCTTAAAAACGAATTCAAATGAAAGCACCTACATACACACACAAAACCACACACACCACACAAAACAACACACACAAAAACATACACACACACACACACACACACCACACACACACACACACACACACACACAACACACACACACACACAAAACACACACACACACACACACACAGGTTGTAGCTTTGGCAGGGTAATGGGATTTGGGCTGTTGAAGGCAGGGGCAGTTTTGAGATGGAAGAGGGGAAAAGTTAGGTTTTAAATAAATATGTCTTGAGGCTGGATTTAAATGTATCATATGTAGGCTTTTGTCGAGGAGAGAGAGGAAGGTCGTTCCAGATGGATGGACCACAAATAGAGAAAGAGCAACGACCAATAGTGGATTGGTTGAATCTAGGTATTCGTAAGCACAAGGCATCTGCAACGGTGCGGAGGGAACTAGAAGGAGTGTACAAGTGAAGACATTCACAGAGATAGGAAGGTGCTGTTTTGTGGAGACATTTGTAACAGAGGGTACTGATCTTATAGTTTACTCTCTGTGGCACAGACAACTAGTGAAGAGATCGCAAGAGAGGAGTAATGTGTTCAGATTTTTTCTTTCTGAGGAGTAGGCGAGCTGCAGAGTTTTGTATACGTTGAAGGGAGTGGATAGATGTTGCTGGCAGACCAGCTAAAAGAGAATTGCAATAGTCCAGACGTGAGAGAATGAGAGATGCAACAAGTTTGGATGTTGCATCAGTGAACAGGTACTTTCGAATTGCACTGATACGCCGTAATTGATAGTAGCAAGACTGGCAGGCCTGGGTGATGAATTTTTGCATTGACAGTGTGTTGTCGATAACAACTCCTAGATACTTCACAGCAATGGATAGAGGGACCAATGTATTACCGAGTTCTATTGAAGTTGTTGTAATGGAAGAGAGTTTGTGTTTGGTCCCTACAAGCATGGCTTCGGTTTTATGTGCGTTTAACTGTAACTTGTTTTGTATCATCCAGTTTTGGATATCTTGAAAGCAGTAGGCCATATTTGTCAGGAGAGAAGGCAGATTTTCATGTGAAACACTACTTTGAATCTGAGAGTCACCTGCGTAAAAATGATAGTTGATATGATGACGGTTTATTATGTGATAATGGAGCAGTATAGAGAGTGAAAAGAACAGGGCCGAAAACTGATCCCTGCGGACACCACATTCCAGTTTGTCAGGTATTGACTGTATATTGTTTACTGCGACTGTCTGGAATCGGTCAGTGAGGAATAAACTGAACCAGGAGAGGGCTGTACCAGTAACACCGAATGTTTTTTGAAGACGGTAGAGAAGAATTGAATGATCAA
>CM054153.1:37277164-37284207 GCA_028751875.1 Rapana venosa
AACAACAAGACCAGCTGAAGGTTGAAAGAGAAAAAAGGAGAGAAAGCTGCACTGTGGTAGACGTCAGCTGAAAAAGAAGTAGAAAAACCACGTTTCACCAAGTCATTTGTGAGAAGAACTCAAAAGTGACACACACCTACACAGGAAAGTACAGAGGGATGAAGGAAGCAATTATGGTGGTAACAGTTAGGCAGGCAAACATGATCACAGGCATCAAGACTTCATACTGAATAAGACGAGTCATATTTTATAATATATATATATATATATATATATATATATATTTTATATATATATAAATATATATATATATATATATATATATATACTCCATGTAGACACACACATTAGCACACTTGTGCTCAAACGCATTCGGACTATATAATTCAGTATTTATTTTAATTATCTATTTATTCTTTTATATCGAGGATAATGGAATAAGCACTCATGTGCTTTTTTACATCTAGTCACCGGTTGTATGCGGTTTTGTAAATTTTGTCATCTGTTCCCACCGGCACACAATGGCCTACTCTTTCGAAAAGCGGAACAGGATTTAACGCGTGCGCAAGATGTTTTGCATGCGTTCGTACACGGGGCCTCGGTTATAGTCTTATCCGAAGGATGTATTGAGAAGTGATGTACACTTTTTAATATTCTCCAGGCAACACAATGTTGTTACCATATTTAGATCGTCACATTCATCTGGCGACAAAATGTCAACTGAAAGTTGGAATGAAAAAAAGGTAAGTAAGCTGCAATTGAGCAGAGGTTTTTAAAAAAAAAAGCAAAGAAAACTAGTTCATAACACTGCTCCTTTAAAAAGCAGTCATGCAACCATGCAGAGCTGCAGGAATCATGCTTGTGAACATTTAGGCACATATACACCATCACATGTATGCAACTACATACTATCTCTTGTGCATGCACATGCATGTACACATATAGGAGATAGTGTGTATATGCTCATCACAAGTACACAAATCGCCATGCACAGGTGCATGCACTCACTCACATGCACCCACCTACGTCTCTCTCTCTCTCTCTCTCTCTTGCCTAACAGAGGAAGATAGTGTGCATACATTTGAGTGCCAGTTTACAGCTGATCCAATATTGTATGTGGGAAACCACTGCTCTTGTCTACTGCTCAACATACCCCCTCCCCCCCTCACCCATGTCACGTATTATGGCCTAAAGCCATGTACTATTAACTTATTCCAACTCTCTCTCTCTCTCTCTCTCTCTCACTCTCTCTCTCTCTCTCTCTCTCTTATCTATCTATCTATTAACCCAGTAGATATGCCACCACACTTGGCAGATAGATTGTGTGCCTTTTTTGCTAGTATATGCAGTAATGACGTACCTTGTAGCCTTGGAGTGTTATTTTTGCCCTCCTTTGGATACTAGAATGTTGCATTGTATATGTGTCTTTGAATGGAGAGACGTTGAGATCCTGTCTTTCTGTAAACACTGTCTTACATCTATTTGTCAACATTTGGTAAACAGAGTTCTGCATCTATTTTTTAACCCAGAGAGAGAGGAGAGAGGAGAGAGAGAGAGAGAGAGAGAGAGAGAGGAGAGAGAGAGAGAGAGAGAGAGAGAGAGAGAGAGAGAGAGAGAAAGAGAGAGAAAGATCTTGACGCCTAGCAACAATACATGTTAATACAAAAGACTGCAACATCAAATCCAGATCAGTGGTGTGGAGAAGACACACAGCACTCTACAAACATGGCCTCCAGCTGTTAAGGCTCAGTGTCCAAACGAATATATCCCAACAAGTCCATTTGTGGAATGAAAGCCTGCAGAAGGGATGTGGTCCCTTCTGTGTGGTTTTGGGATATGGATCAAAATGTCATCCATTTGCAGAGCCCCCAGACAGCCAGGTGCGCTCAAGCGTGGAGGTATGATGCCAGACATGTCTGCTGCTTCCCCCTGCTCTGAACTAACAACGCAGATTGAGCAACACTGTCCCTGATTGTCACAGCTAACACACTGTCTGTGATTGCCAAAGCTAGTACATTGTCTGTGATTGTCAGAGCTAGCAGACTGTGTGTGATTGTCAAAGCTAGCAGACTGTGATTGTCAAAGCTAGCAGACTGTGATTGTCAAAGATGATTGCATCAATGTAGAGAGAGTGTTAGTACTGCGCTCTCTCTCTCTCTCTCTCTCTCTCTCTCTCTCTCTCTCATCTCTCCTCTCTCTCCTCTCTCTCTCTCTCTCTCTCTCCTCTCTCTCTCTCTCTCTCTCTTCACACACACACACATACACATATACGTACAAGCCTCCATATACTCGCATTCACGCACATTCTCGTCATCATCATTGTCATCTTTGTCATGGGTAATCTCTTAGGGGTTAGTGGTTTTTAAAAGGCGGCTGGAAGATCTCTATGGTTTTCTATTTCAGGACAAGCAAATGCAATGTTACTACTTATCAAACTGAAAGATAATGACAAACTCCTCCTAAAGGCAAAGAACAAATCTCAATTCTCAGCATCTGAACGTTCAAATCCTGTACCAGCTCTACAGATTTGAATTAATCCAGCGTGCCTTTTTTACAACAGAGAAGTGCTGACTAGGTGAGCCCATCCTGTTCTATGCACACTTTTCAATGCTGAGTGTTGTGTTGTTGCTATAGTCTATTTTCCGTTTGTGTTGATAATGGCAGAGGGTGACTGGAGGCTGAAGTTGGAGGGACAGGAAGAGGGAGGAGGTGGTGACTTCAGCTGAACACCTGCCATAGGGTTTTCCCAGTTAGCAGTGTCACCTTGTGCACCCCTGTGGTAGTGAGCTCTTTGTTTTGTCTGATTCTCTCCTCCACCCATCCATCTGTATGTCTTTGTCTTTCCTTTTTCTCTTTCTTATCACACACACACATACACACATATATATATATATATATATATATAATATATATATATATATAATATATATATATATATAATATATATATTATATATATATATATATATATGTGTATGTGTATATATATATATGTGTGTGTATATATAATATGTATATATATATATATATAATATATATATATATATATATATAATATTATTCTCTCTCATCCCAGGAGAAATCGTCCTAAGCTGTGAGGAAGGGCCCAGTCATGGGTGTTGACAGTGCTTCTTGATAAAGAAGCAAACAGACAGCTAGGGACCAACACCAGTGCCTTGGGGAACACCAGCACAAATAGTACTGTGTCAGTCTGGGCGTCACAGCTGCAAACAAGCTGCATTATTTAGTGCACACTGGGTTTGCTCAGGCCAGTGACACCAGTCCCTGATGTAGTGTATGTCATTGATAATGAATTAATAAGGCTAACTCATCTGTACACACCACCATATCATACGTCTATGTATCAATCTATGTGCGGGCATGTGTATGTGTGTTTATTTGCTAGATTGTTCTGTACACCACTGACACAAAAAAAACTGAATAGCTGTATGTGCTGGCATGCTTACATGTGTGTGTCTGAGTGTGAGCTTTCTGTTTACAGTGGATCAATAGCATAGCAGTGCACAACTGGCCTTACATGGTTAGTTCACAAAGTCCTTTATGAGCCTTGGAACTGAAGTCATCGCATTAATCTCAATCCTCCTGATTTGGGGTTAGGTGTGACAACACTGGTAATGGCCACATTGTGTTCAGGTGTCTGTAGAGAAAACCCACCACTGCTCCAGTGAAAAAGGCAATGCAGGAAAAACAGCAGCAATTGATGCCTTTCTGACCCGTTCTGGCTATTGTAGCTAATTAGTTGTATCGTTTCTCTACAGCATTGTTTCAATGTTTTTTGCCATGCACATTTCGTGTACATGCTTGCATCACACATGTGTGCAAACATGCACGCATGTGTGTGTATGTGTGCGTTTGTGTGTGTGGGCACACACGTGCACGCATGTGTGTGTATATATGCTTGCCTGTGTTTGAGCTCATGCGCTCATTAATGTTTAAGCAGAGCATGCCTGTGTGTGGAGAGGACAGGAAGTGAGAATGCCTTCAAACTTGCCTGCCAGAAACGCATGTACACAGTTTCTTTACAACACACACACACACACACACACACACACACACACACACACACAACACACACACACACACACAAAAGGCAGAAGTCCTTCGGATGAGACTACAAACCGAGGCCCTGTGTGCGAACGCACGCAGAACATCTTGCGCACCCGTTAAATCCTGTTCGCTTTTCGTAAGAGTAGGCCATTGTGTGCCGGTGGGAACAGATGACAGAATTGACAAAACCGCATACACACGGGGACTGGATGTAAAAAAGCATATAAGTGCTTATTCCATTATCCTCGATATAAAAGAATAAAATAAAATAAATAACACACACACACACACACACACACACACAACAACACACACACACACACACACACACACACACACACACACACACATATCTGGGTTGAATTAGTAGATACTATAAAAAGATCTTAATTTTCTTTATACAATTCAAGCCAAAGAAGTTTGCTACTGCATTTAGATCGTCATAGTAAGGAAGTGAAAAACAAAACTAACTGAAGGATGGAGGGGAGGAGAGAGGGGGAGGGAGGGGAGGAGAGAGAGGGGAGGGAGGGAGGGAGAGATGGAGAAAGAGAGAGAGAGTAGAGAAAACTGCAATTTGGTAGGCATCAATTCAAAAGGGACTGAAAAAAAATCACTTTCAAAAAGCAGTGTTCTTTAAAAAAAAGAAAAGTCTAAAAAGCCAGTGACAGCCACACTTTTAAGCCCACAGAGGTGAAGGAAACGTTTATTTGTTTTTTATTTGGCATTTTTTTCTTTTACTTCGATGATAATGGAAAAAGCACTCGTGTGTTTTTTACATCCTGTCCCCGTGTGTATGCAGTTTTGTAAATGTTGTCATCCGTTCCCACTGGCACACAATGGCCTACTCTTCCGAAAAGCGGAACAGAATTTAGCATGTGCGCAAGATGTCCTGCATGCGTTCGCACACGGGGCCTCGGTTTAATAATAATGATAATAATAATGATAATAATAATAATAATGTATGGAATGTATACAGCGCTGAATCTTGTAAAGCAACAAATCAAAGCGCTTTTTTTAATGTATGCGTGTGTATGCGGTTTTAAAATTTTGTCATCTGTTCCCACTGGCACACTGGTTTATAGTCTCATCCAAAAAATTTTGGGGGAAAGTAGAGTCTGCACTGAGTGCGGGCGCGCACGCATGCACACACACACACACACACACACACACACACACACACACACACACACACACATCTGGCACTGACAATTTAATACTAAGAAGTGATGTACACTTTTTAATATTCTTCAGGCAACACAATGTTGTTACCATATTTAGATCGTAACATTCAGCTGGTGATAAAATGTCAACTGAAAGTTGGAATGAAGGAATTGAGAAGAGGTAAAAAGAAGCAAAGAAAACTAGTTCATAACACTGCTCCTTCAAAAAAGAAGTCACACCCACACATGCAAACCTACCCAGCTGCAGGAATCATGCTTGTTTAACATTTAGGCACATAATATACATCATCACATGTATGCAACTACACATTATGTATTGTGCGTGCACACACGCTGGAATGAAAGTGTATATCCTTTTATTTCTCTCTCTCTCTCTCTCTCTCTCTCTCTCTCTCTCTCTCTCTCTCTCTCTCTCTCTCTCTCTTTCTCTCTCCCTCCCTCCTTTTGGTTATGTTATTGTTGTGCAGTCCAGCAGTTAATGCAAGGACATTGGTCAAAACCTGCAAATGGGGGTGACAGCGTGCATATTGACACACACATATTTTGGATCCTCCTCTACAGTCTGTTTCCCACTTGGTATGGCTGACTTGTTAAAAGACATGACAAATGTAACCTTCCCCTACCCTACCCCTGCCCTTCCTTCCCTTATTCTCCCCTTCCTCCTAATCTACTCCCTTACCTCCCCCTCCTCCCCCTAACCTACCTCCTTTCCCCAACCTATCCTCTCCCTACTCTCTAACCTCCCCCCTTCCCATCCCATATCCCTACCCCGCCTCCTCCTTGACTTAACCCCTCCCTACCCAGACCTCTCTACCCCCCCCCCCCCTACCTATTCCCCTCCTCCCCCTACCTGTCCCTTCCCTCTTCCACCCCTACCCCTTCTTTGACCCTAAGTTACCAATACCTTTCCCTAATCTGCCTCACCTCCCTCTCCTGTTCTATCCCCTCCAACACATAAGATCAGATAGAATCCAAGCTTTAACCCTTCCACTGCTGGATATAATTATTGGCGCTCACAGGAATTGCACTTAAAACCAAGAATTTTTAGCAGTGGCTACCTTGTTCTGTTTTAGGGTTTTTACACGCTTATGATTAACACTAGATAGGTAAACCTATACATTTTTGGAAAGTAGAGACAATGTAGAATGTGATACAAAAAAACAAAAAAGGCATTACCTAGTATGTAGCAGGAGATATCCCACAAATTGTATTGAAAAAACTCCCTGACAAGTAAGCCACCTCACCCTCTACTTTTCATCAACTACACCCCTTTCATGGCAGAGACACAGAACAGAATGAACAACAAGGCAAAGCAACATGTGTTAAAGGCATTAGAAGTGTGAGATAAGACTCCACTTCATTCAGCGTCTTAGGTTGGTCACTAGCCTATCACTTCCACAACTGACTCCTTTAGGGTAGTGTCAACAACATTCCTTTCCAGATCATCATCACTCCTAGTAACCCTAATCACACACAGGACTGGAAGTTAGACACTTGAGGGACCCTACCAAGTGAAAAGGAGGCACTTTTCCCTAAAGTTACAATAATATGAACCTGATGTTGAACCTGACTTATGCAAGGCCACGATCGTGGCCCATCGCAGTCTACCGGGAAGCCACGATCGTGGCCCATCGCGCTGTACGGGTGTAGTGCATAACACATACGTAAAAGAACTTTTTTTTAAAGCACTCCTTGAACACCTGCCCCCTCAACTTAACCCTCCCCCCTAGCCGGTGGATCGTGGTCTAGAGGTAAAGCGCCTGTCTAGAAAGCGAAAGGTCCGGGTCGGAAGTGT
>CM054153.1:37284707-37319750 GCA_028751875.1 Rapana venosa
GCTAAACTTTTTCAGAGCAGCAGACTCCTTTAGATTGAGAGCACCAACGTCGGGTTGTCAAAGCTAGCAGACTTGTCTGATTGTCAAGCTACAGACTGTCTGTGATTGCCCAGAAGCTACCAAGAAGCTGTCTGTGATGCAAAGCTAGCAGACGGGTCTGTATTGTCCAAAGCTACAGTGTGATGCCAAAGCTAGCAAGACTGTCTGTTTTGTCAAAGCTAGCAGACTGTGATTACCAAAGCTAGCAGACTGTCTGTGATTGTCAAATCTAGCAGACTGTGATTGCCAAAGCTAGCAGACTGTGATTGTCAAAGCTAGCAGACTGTGATTGTCAAAGCTACCAGACTGTGATTGCCAAAGCTAGTGCATTGTCTGTGATTGCCAAAGCTAGCAGACTGTCTGTGATTGTCAGTGCTAGCAGACTGTGGTTATTGTCAAAGATGATTGCATCAATGTAGATAGAGTGTTAGTACTGCGCTCTCTCTCACTCTCTCTCCTTTTTCTCTCTCTCTCCCCTTTCTCTCTCTCTCTCCTCTCTCTCCTTCTCTCCCTCTCTCTCTCTCTCTCCTCTCCATCTCTCTCTCTCTCTCTCTCTCATCTTCTCTCTCTCTCTCTCTCCCCTCTCGCATACACATATACTAAAAACCTCCATATACTCACATTCACCACATTCTCATCACATAAATTGCATCTTTGTCAGGGGTAATCTCTAGAGGTTAGTGGTTTTTAAAAGGCGGCTGGAAGATCTCTATGGTTTTCTATTTCAGGACGAGCAAATGCAATGTTACTACTTATCAAACTGAAAGATAATGACAAACTCCTCCTAAAGGCAAAGAACAAATCTCAATTCTCAGCATCTGAACGTTGAAATCCTGTACCAGCTATACATATTGGATTAATCCAGCGTGCCTTTTTCACAACAGAGAAGTGCTGACTAGGTGAGCCCATCCTGTTCTATGCACACTTTTCAATGCTGAGTGTTGTGTTGTTGCTATAGTCCATTTTCCGTTTGTGTTGATAATGGCAGAGGGTGACTGGACGCTGAAGTTGGAGGGACAGGAAGAGGGAGGAGGTGGTGACCAGCTGAACACCTGCCATAGGGTTTTCCCAGTTAGCAGTGTCCCCTTGTGCACCCCTGTGGTAGTGAGCTTTTTGTTTTGTCTGGTTTTCTCCTCCACCCCTCCATCTGTATGTCTTTGTCTTTCATTTTTCTCTTTCTTATCACACACACACATACACACACACATATACTATATATTGTATAATATATATATATAATATATATATATATATAAAATAATATATATATATTATATAATAATATATATATATATATATATAAACACTCTCTCTCTCAGTCCCAGGAGAAATCGTCCTAAGCTGTGAGGAAGGGCCCAGTCATGGGTGTTGACAGTGCTTCTTGATAAAGAACCAAACAGACAGCTAGGGACCAACACCAGTGCCTTGGGGAACACCAGCACAAATAGTACTGTGTCAGCCTGGGCGTCACAGCTGCAAACAAGCTGCATTATTTAGTGCACACTGGGTTTGCTCAGGCCAGTGACAGCAGTCCCTGATGTAACGTATGTCATTGATAATAAATTAATAAGGCTAACTCATCTGTACACACCACCATATCATACGTCTATGTATGTGCGCGCATGTGTATGTGTGTTTATTTGCTAGTTTATTCTGTACACCACTGACACACAAAAAAACCTGAATAGCTGTACATGCCTGCATGCTTACATGTGTGTGTCTGAGTGCGAGCTTTCTGTGTACAGTGGATCAATAGCGTTGCACAACTGGCCTTACATGGCTTGTTCACAAAGTCCTTTATGAGCCTTGGAACTGAAGTCAGCGGCATTCATCTCCATCCTCCTGATTTGGGGGTTTGGTGTGACAACACTGGTAATGGCCACATTGTGTTCAGGTGTCTGTAGAGAAAACCCACCACTGCTCCAGTGAAAAAGGCAATGCAGGAAAAACAGCAGCAATTGATGCCTTTCTGCCCGTTCTTAGTTGTATCGTTTCTCTACAGCAATTTTTTCAATTTTTTTGCCATGCACGTTTCGTGTACATGCTTGCATCACACATGTGGCAAACATGCAGGCATGTGGTGTATATATGCTTGCCTGTGTTTGAGCTCATGGCTCATTAATGTTTAAGCAGAGCATGCCTGTGTTGGAGAGGACAGGAAGTGAGAATGCCTTCAAACTTGCCTGCCAGAAACGCATGACACAGTTTCTTTACACACACACACCACACACACACACACACACACACACACACACACACACACACACACACAACACACACAACACACACACACACACACACACACACACACACAAAAGGCAGAAGTCCTTCGGATGAGACTACAAACCGAGGCCCTGTGTGCGAACGCACGCAGAACATCTTGCGCACACCGTTAAATCCTGTTCCGCTTTTCGTAACAGTAGGCATTGTGTGCCGGTGGGAACAGATGACAGAATTGAAAAAACCGCATACACACGGGGACTGGATGTAAAAAAGCTTTGTAAGTCTTTTTCCATTATCCCGATATAAAGAATAAAAAAATAAATAAAACACCACACACACACACAAACAACACACACACCACACACACACACCACACACCACAAAACACACCACACCACAAACCATATCTGGGTTGAATTAAATAATACTTAAAAATCTTAATTTTTTTAAAATTCCCAAGCCAAAGAAGTTTGCTACTACATTTAGATCGTCATAGAAGAAGTGAAACAAAACACTGAAGGAGGGAGGGAGGAAGAGAGGGAGGGAGGGGAGAGAGAAGGGGAGGAGGAGGAAAGGAGGGAGAAAGAGAGAGAGAGTAGAGAAAAAACTGCAATTTGGTAGACATCAATTCAAAAGGGCAGAAAAAATCACTTTCAAAAGCAGTTCTTTTTAAAAAAAAAGGCCTAAAAAGCCAATGACAGCCACACTTTTAAGCCCACAGAGGAGAAGGCAACGGTTGTTAACGTTTATTTGTTTTCTATTTGGCATTTTATTCTTTTACTTCGATGATGATGGAAAAAGCACTCGTGTGTTTTTTACATCCTGTCCCCGTGTGTATCACTGTTCACTGTTCACTGGTTCCGTAACCCGCCAGGGTCGTAGGGGCGCTGCATGGTGGACGAACGGTGGACCAGCTGGCTCCACTTAGCGCGGTCGTGGGTGAGTGCCTGGGTGACACTGAAGTCCTCCCCTGCCATCACGGAGTCGTGGCCCCACTTCTCTCTGTCTGCCCCGTCTTTCTCCTGGACTGTTCCTTGCCGGATGGTCTTTGCAATCCTTCTGGGTGTTAGTGCCATACCATCGAGTTTCCTCTTTTTCGCCGGGTCAGTAGGTCTCATAGCCCCGGCACCTGTTGAGTGATCATTCGCGGACTCATTGTGGGTGACAGGTCCTGTGTGAGATGGCCAGGAGCCTTCTGAGGCATCTCATTTCTACTGCTTGGACCTCCTTGTAGGTCTTCGTCAGTGTCCATGCCTCAATGCGTAAGCATGATGAGTGACTAGCGGTTAGTAACTTTACCTTGGTTCCGAGAGGGGATTTTTCTGTCTCTCCATATGGTCTTCAATCTTGCATTGCGCGCTGTTGTGCCGCTCTTGCTAGTTCGGTCTTCGATCCCTCCCACTTATAAGGCTCCAGGACTGAAATGGTCAACTGTCTCCATTTCTTTCCGCTGAGAGTGACTTGGTGGGGGATTGGCTGGGAACTGTTTGCTGAGCTTGGTTTTCTCGGGCTGATTTCCATGCCGTATCGTGGGGATTTTTGTCCAGTTGCTTCACTAGGTGGGCCCAGTTCCTCTCATTCCTGCAGACCGTCAATGTCTCGGCAAACTAGGTTGGATGACGCCCTCCAATGCTGACTGTGCCTGTGTGGTCTTCCAAGGCGTCAGTCATGATGCGTTCGAGGAAAATGTTAAATATGTCGGCGACAGCGACAGCCCTGTGGGGACCCCAACTGAGGTACGAACCATTCCCTACCGTGCCCTGTACGAGTACTGCACTGGGGCCTTTGTGTAGAGTTCCTTGATGGTGTGGACACTTCTGGCCCATGTTAAATTTGTTCATGGTGCCCACAGAGCGCCCATGCCATACTCTATCGAAGGCCTTCTAAAAATAAATGACGACGTGGAAGATGTCTTGTTGGTGCTGGCTGTATTTCTCACACAGAACCCTCAGGTTAAAATATCGTTCTGTGGTGCTTCTATTTGGGCGGAAACCGGCCGCTCTTGGGCGATGATCTCTTCTGCCTGTGGTTTCAGTCTGTTCAGGATCACTTTCAGCATGACTTTACTAGCATGATTAAAAAGGCTGATTGTCCTGTAGTTTTGGCACTGCTGGAGATTTCCTTTCTTGGGAGATGATGATGAGTGATTGGGGCCATGGTGTAGGCCACCTCTCCGGGCTGCCAGATCTTGGTTTCAGATACTTGTAAGGATGTCCCGTCACTGCTTTCCCCCCATGTTGGATCAGCTCTGCTGGGATGTTGTCGATTCCTGCTGATTTTCCTTTTTTCAGCGATCTAATTGCTACGTCTACTTCCCCCGCGTAGAATTGGGGAAATTTGTCTTTATTCGTTTAGGCCTTGGCTTGCAAGTACGCTGGGGGGCGCCTAGCGTCTGATGATTGTAGAGTTCGAAACAGTATTCCGTCCATCTGCCAACGATTTCCTTCTTTCTGTTAAAGGCAATTCCCTTCTTTGTCCTGGATGTTACTGACTCTTGCCTATTTCTGTTTGGTGAGCCTTTCACAATCTGGTATGCTCTTCTGCTATTATTCTTTGTCAGGCTCTCTTCGATTTTCTGTACATGGTTTCTCTATCCATTCCTCCTTGGGCTCCTCATGTCTCTCCTGATCTTCTTGTTTACTTCCTGTACTCAACTGCACCTGTAGTGTTCTTGCTCTTCTTTAGGGCTCGTCTTTTGTCACACATATTCAAGATTTCATCTGTGACCCATGGTTGTGTTTTCGGCGATGTTTGCCAAGAAGTAAGCTTGCCCGCCAGTCATCACTGTGTTAAAACTGTGTCACGTTTCGGGCATCTTCTTCAAGTGCCAGCAGTGTGCGAATTTTTCCCCCCTATTGTTGCTTGGAAGGACTCGGCGATGGGGGGGTCCTTCAGTTTGTCCAGTTGAACTTGAGTCTGGGGTTCTTTGTCTTATTGGTCTTCTTCAATTGGACTCAAAGTTCAGGAGCACGAGGTTTATGATCGCTGCCCAAGTCTGCACCTGGGGGAAAGTCCTCGTCTTGGCTCTGTGATGCCAGATCGAAACCGTCTGCACCAGGATGTAGTCAATCTGGTTTTTGATGGGTCCCATTGGGTGCATGCCATGTCCCCGCGTCGGGATGCCTTGTGTTTTCCAAGGTATGGCGAGCACCGTGTCGTTGTAGCTGGCAAATTCCAGAGTCGGAGTCCTCGCTCATTGGTGGGTTGCATTACAGGAGGGACCGCAGAATTTCTCCAGTCTTTCAGGTGCGTCTCCGCCCACCTTGGCGTTCCAGTCTCCCTGGATGATCAAGATGTCTTTCTTGTTCATCTTATCGGGTGATGCCCTGTAGTGGTTGTAAATTCCTCTACAAATTCATCATCGTGATCCGTTTTTGGTGCGAGGCTTGAATCATTGTGATGTTGAATGGGCTGCCCTGAGGGATGGCCATAAGCCGGCTGTTTACTGGTATATCCTATTTACCGTGTTCTTGATGTTCTTGTTTACAAGCATGCCCACGCCATTGATATGCTTGTCCTGCCCCCAGCTAAGTAAGCATATGACCCTCGTCCCGTATGGTGGTTCACCTGCTCTTTCATCTGACCTCACAGAGACCTACCAGATGCCAGGTGTACCTGTCCAGCTCGTATATCAGTTCTTGGAGTTTGCCTGTTTGGGCCAGACTTCTGGCGTTCCATGTTGCGATGGTGATGTAATCCCTTCCTCTGATTTTAGTTGTAGGGGTTCCACCAGTAGCACACTTGGCGCCTCCGGTCAGGTCAGAGGTGTCCTCTGCTACCGGTAACCATGTAACCCGGTACCACCTGTGACATGTGGGGAGTCAACCCAACCCCAAAATCACGCCTGGAGAGAGATGGGCGCCGCCAGGCTACTTTTGCCCAAGACACGCCAAATGGAACGGACGAAAATAAAGAATATACCGGATCGGTCGCCGCCCGGGTCAACAAGGACCGCGCCTTCCGTCTGCCGTGTGTATGCAGTTTTGTAAATGTTGTCATCCGTTCCCACTGGCACACAATGGCCTACTCTTCCGAAAAGCGGAACAGAATTTAGCATGTGCACAAGATGTCTTGCGTGCGTTCGCACACAGGGCCTCGGTTTAATAATAATAATAATAATGTATGGAATTTATATAGTGCTGAATCATGTAAAGCAAACAAATCAAAGCGCTTTTTTTTTAATGTATGCGTGTGTATGCGGTTTTAAAATTTTGTCATCTGTTCCCACTGGCACACTGGTTTATAGTCTCATCCAAAATATTTGGGGGGAAAGTAGAGTCTGCACTGAGTGGGGCGCGCGCACGCATGCCACACACAAACAAACAACACAACCACCACACACACACACACACACACACACACACACATCTGGCACTGACAATTTAATACTAAGAAGTGATGTACACTTTTTAATATTCTTCAGGCAACACAATGTTGTTACCATATTTAGATCGTCACATTCAGCTGGTGATAAAATGTCAACTGAAAGTTGTAATGAAAAAAAGGTAAAGTAAGCTGCAATTGAGCAGAGGTAAAAAGAAGCAAAGAAAACTAGTTCATAACACTGCTCCTTTAAAATAGAAGTCACACCCACACATGCAAACCTACCCAGCTGCAGGAATCATACTTGTTTAACATTTAGGCACATATACATCATCACATGCATGCAACTACACATTATGTCTTGTGCATGGGCACACACTGGAATGAAAGTATATATCCTTTCATATCTCTCTCTCTCTCTCTCTCTCTCGCTCTCTCTCTCTCTCTCCTTTTGGTTATGTTATTGTTTTGCAGTTCAGCAGTTAATGCAATGACATTGGTCAAAACCTGCAAATGGGGGTGACCGCGTGCATTTTGGCATACACATACTTTGGATCCTCCTCTACAGTCTGTTTCCCACTCGATATGGCTCACTTGTTAAAAGACATGACAAATTCCTTCCCTTATTCTCCTCCCTTCCTCCCAATCTACTCCCTTACCTACCCCTCCTCCCCCTAACCTACCCCCTTTCCCCAACCTATCCTCTCCCTACTCTCTAACCTCCCCTTTTCCCCTCCCATATCCCTCCTCCTCCTCCATGGCCTAACCCCTCCTTACCCAGACCTCTCTACCTCCCCCTACCTATTCCCCTCCTCCCCCTACCTGTCCCTTCCCTCTTCTACCCCTACCCCTTCTTTGGCCCTAAGTTATCAATACCTTCCCTAACCTGCCTCACCTCCCTCCCCTGTTCTATCCCCTCCAACACATAAGATCAGATAGAATCCAAGCTTTAAGTAGTGCATAACACATACGTAAAAGAATTTTTTTAAATACCACTCCTTGAAAACCTGCCCCCTCAACTAAATCCCCCCCCCCCCCCAGCCTCCCTACCTCGTCACCCTCTAACCCCTTCCAACATATTCCCTCCTTCCCTAACCTTTTCTTAAATACCCTCTACCCTATTCCCTACCCTCCTATTTATCTCTTTCCTCCCCCTACCCAATCCCCCTCCATACTCCTGCACCATCCCCTATCTTACCCCTCCTCCCTTACCCCCATCCCTACCACCACCTTCTTCTCCTCCCTCACACCCCCCCTCCCTACACTATCACTCCCATCTAACATCCTCCCCCCCTTCCTTATCCCCCTGCTTTCCTATGCAACCATAACCCCACCTTCCCCCCCTCCCCACCTACTCCCCTGTCTAAAACCCCCCTCACCTACTCCCCTCACCCCTGTCTACCCCCCTGTCTACCCCCCTCCCCCACCTATTCCCCTGTGTACCCCCACTCCTGTGTACCCCCACTCCCGTGTACCCCCCCCCCCCCCCCTATCTACCCACCTCTAGATTTTAAAAGAAAATGATTTAAAATGAAACCCAAACTAAAGAGCACAAACATGGAAAGATAGATCACACATCTCCTCCAAGCTTCAGAGGATTAGAAGTTAGCGGAGAGTGATCCTCGTAGAGATCACAAATTCCTAACTCACAGCTAAAGCTGTTACCTTCATGGTTTTACAACTTTATTATTAAAATAACAACTCCAAACTTAAAAGATGTCTTTTCCTATATCTGTTCATAAATTGAGAAGAAACTGTATTTTTAATCATTCAGTTTCATCATGTCCTTGTTTCATACAGGTAAACGGCACAGTCTACTATTTTATATAAAAATTGCTGCTTCATTTCCATTAGATACAAACTTCTATCTGGACTTCTGAGCAATTCCAAACAATAAAAAGGAATATTACTGTTTATAATGGCCTATGAAGGGGAGGTAATATTGCCATAAAATAGAATGAAAGTTTTATCACGCACATAGACTGTGTCCAAAACTCTAAATACAGTTGACCAACATTCATATACATCTAACTTAAAACACCTGGAAAACTTACAGCTTAAAGAGAGTTGTTACTGGCAAATTTGTTATCTGGGGGTGATAAATCCAGGACATCCTGGGCATGGCCTGGTTTTATTACCTTTATGTGATTAAAGAATTAATGTGATTGCTTCTCAGGTTAACCATGTTGGATGTTTAAAGGAATCAGAGGTCTTGATATTAAATTTGAATGAAAGTTGTTACAGTTATTAAAACTAACTGAGGTGACAGTTCTAATATGCCTTCGCAGTCATAGTGCTATAAACAAAAACAAGAAGAAGAAGAAGAAGAATGATAATGATGATGATGATGATGATGATGATGATGACAATAATAGTGATAGGACTTTGTATAGTGTGGTATCTTGTAAAAACAAATCAAAGCGCTTGCATTCAAACCATGCTTACACATGCCTCCAAATCACAAATAGTTTTCACAAATTCAAATTACACACACACACACACACACACACACACACACACACACACACGCGCGCGCGCGCGCGCGCGCGCGCACGAAGGTTATACACTTTGGTGGGGTGATGGATATTTGGGCTGTTGAAGCAGGGATAGACAACTCTCGGGGAAGAGGGGGGGGGGGGATACACAGATTTATTGTTTCCCACGCTAATATTGTTCACTATGGTAGTAAGTATATGTATGCAAACTGGCTTGCTGTCACTCTTCATATCAGAATTTATTACTTGGCGGCTGTGCTCTTGGAGTGTATTCAGTGTGGGGCTGCTTTGTTTGGGTTGTTTTTTTTTATTGGTTTTTGCTTTTTTAGAGGGAGGGGGGGCGGGGAATTGTTGGGGGTTTTGTTGTATTTTGTGGGGGGGGGGAGTTTAATTGGTCATTTTGTTTGCTTGATCATTTTTCTTCTCTTTAGTAATTAATGAGGCATTATTTTTTCCTTTTTTTTCATTCCAAATACAGTTCTAATTATTTTTATTTTTTTCTTTCTTTACATTTGTTTTAAATGTTTTTTCAATCTTAATTTTTTCTTTTCTTTTTAATCTTCCCGTTTTAGTTGTAAATACATCCCGTTGTGAGAACCTCTCTCTCTCTCTCCCCTCTCTCTCTCTCTCCCTCTCCTCCCCCTCTCTTGGGGGGGACCCGTGAAAGGATACCCGGGGGTTCAGCATGCCCTTGGGGTCATCTGTTGATCGGGATCGAGCCCCTTAAAGGGGTTTTTTCCCTTGGAGTTAACATCATGCAGACTCCACTTCCCCAAAAATTTTCCTTGGAGGGGACTATAAACCGATTCCCGTGTCGAACGCCTCAAAATCCTGCGCCATTTTAAATCCTTTCTATTTTTGGGAAAAATGTACCATTCTGTGCCGGTGGGAACAAGAAAACTTTTAAAAAAACTGCAAACACACGAGGAATGGATGAAAAAAAAAAGAATGGATGCTTTTCCCATTATGCGCGAAAAAAAAGAAAAATAAAAAAGGAAATCTCTCTCTCTCTCTTTTTTCCTCTCTCCTTTCTCTCTCCCTCTCTCTCTCTCTCTCTCTCTTTTCACACAACCACACCACACACACACAAAACCCACACCCACACACCACACCACACTACATTTCTTACTTGCTTGTCCATTATTAGAATTTTAGAGAAAATTGCGTTAAAGAATTTCTTGATTTACCTCTTTCAAGACTGCTTGATTGAAAGCGTGAAGATGTCTGTCGCCATGTCGGTAAATATGTTTCAAGTTGTTCAAGAAGACAGACAATTCTTGAACGTTAAGTCATCTTCATTTAAACCCCCCCCACCCCCATGCTTTCCGAATTTTAAAACTTAAAAACCCCGTGATTTCTTGCTCACGATTTTTTCCGGGGAAAATAATCATAAAACGTTTATCCCAAAATTGTTCTAAAAGGGGAAATATCAAAATGTTTTGTGCAACATAAACAATTTTGGATTTTTTTTGAAAAATAAGGCGTGACCTTTGTATTCTGATTGGAAAAAATTATAAATTTTCATTTTGTCATATATTAATGGCGACCTCACCCCCACCCTCCCTCAATGTTTTGAGCCTAGGCCCAAAAACACATTAAACATATAAATCCTCTCCCTTCTCTCCTCTCTCTCTCTCCTCTCTCTATATTTTAAATAATATATTAAAAAATATATATATATATATATATTTTTTTTTTAATATATATATCAGCTAAACATACACGCACAGGCACAAAAAAACCACGCGCGCACGCACGACGCACACACACACGCGCCACACACGCGCCACACACGCGCGCACAAACGCCCCACACCACGCCACGCACGTAGCACATACATCCTTCTGATGAGACAACTAAAAAACCGGTCCGTGTGCGAACGCACGCGAACATCTTGCGCACACGTTAAAACCCGTTCCGTTTTTGGGAAAAAAAAGTAGGTCAAATGTGCCGTGGGAAGGATACAGTTGACAAAACTATACACAGGGGGGACGGGTGAAAAAGACATGAGTGCTTTTTTTCCCAATTTTCCTCGAAATAAAAAATAAAATAAAAAAAAAAAACCACACACCACACACACTCCCCACACACACACACACACACCACACAACACACACACACACAGATTCATCATACTGAGAACATTGCGATTGTAAAAAAGGAGTGGGGTAGGAAGGAGGCGGGTGGGGGGTGAGGTGCGCCACACTTCTAGTGCATCCTTGCTTCAGCCTGCTGGCTGACTGTCTGTGGTGCACACACCAGCCTGTGTCGGGGGCCACCCGGTTGTTGCAGTGGAGCGGGGGTGATGGTGAGGGTAAAGGTGATGTCAGCAATGGTAGTGGTTCAGCAGTGGGGAGGTGTTAGGGGTGACGTTGTTATGTGAAAAGATCAAAGCACCTTTTTTTCGGAAGCCCAGACTATGGCCCAAAAAGAAAAACGAGGCCCAAGGAAAAAGTCACGAAAGTGCATACGGGGAAAAAAACGTATTTTTCTAATGGTCCTTGAAACTCAAAAAACCCTTGGTAAATTACTTGGAATCAAAAAAATCACTATTAATGAGGGCGGGGGTGGTTCAGGTAAGCTTCAGATTTTGTGCCGCTTTGTGGATTTTTCATAAATTGAAAAGTGGCCCCAAAAGCATGCAAAAAAAAAACCCTACTAGAACCCCGCTGTGAACTCAGCTCCTCAGATCAGGGAAACACGTCAGCAGATAAACTACTGACTTTTATTGTAGATGGGGTGGGGGAAGGATTGTCTTTTTATTTGAATTTAACAAAAAAGGCGGGCTGAAAGAGTGATGCCTCTCCTCCTCCCTCCTCCCCCTCTCTCTTCTCTCTTCTCTCTCTCTCTCTCTCTCTCTCTCTCTCTCTCTCTTTTATCATCTTCCCTCTCCCTCTCTCTTTTCCTCTCTCTCTTCTTTTTCCCCTCAACTGTTTCTTATGAAAAAGGGACTATCGACCACCCCGACTAAACCCTAGCAGGGAGCACCCCTTTTATCAGTGAGGGCCCCAAATATCCTGACAGGACAGGACAGGACGGGCTGGGTCTAAAAATAGAACCCACGGGTCAAGTCCAGCGCCCAATAGCAAACGTTATTTTGGCCGCCCCCCCCCCCCCTCCTCCCTCGGGCTGGATGTCCAGCCCGCCATCCACATCCCTACAAAGGTCTTAAACCAACCCTCTTTTTTGCATTCTGTTCAGCTTAGTTTTTTTAGCACGGGGTCAGTCCATTTGTAAAATTGAATTTGCTAACAACTGGATTTTCCTTTTCCCCCAACCCCAACTAAAACTGTCGATTTGGCCGGTAACAGACAGCACCCGCGGGGAAGAACTGTCTTTTTCCTTCCGGGGCAAATCGATCTGTGTGTTGTTGTGTGTTTGTGTGGTGGTGGGGTGTGTGTGTTTTGGTTGTGTGTTGGGGGTTGGTGGGGTGATTTTTCACATGATGTGAAACTCAAAGTCCATTTTTTAACTTTACTAAAGAAAAATTTATACACGTCAATCGACTGAAAACATTTGACAAGATTTAGAGAATTGTGCCACATGCACGTTTACTTTTTCCATAAGCCAGTTTTGAATTGATCAATGTAAAAAAAAAGGCTTTTTCCCGATTAATTCCTCTTTGGTTTTCCTATCCTGTAAATGGGCCTTGGGCGGAATTTTGTTGGAACTGAATTCCTTCCCCTGTGGCAATATTGTGCTTGAGCGCATTAACATCAAATAATTGGGGATTTGTCATCTTTGAAATAGGAAAACAAAACCCAAAAAAGCAGTACAAGATAGATAAAAGCCAGGGGCAAACCACCGCACTTTCTCAAACTACGTCACCTCTTCTTGAGAGTCTTTGGGGCAGTGCACTGACGTGGCCATGGGCCTGAGAACGACAGGCAGGTAAGTTATCTGACAGTCTTTTCCAAGCTGACCCAAATTGTACAAAACGGCTGTCATTAGGGGGTCGAGGTAAACTGAAGTAAATTACTGACCCATGGTCATCCAGCATAGTAAACCGCCCCCCAACAACTCTGTGTTTGGGCAACGACATCTGATGACGACATGACGACATGCAACCGCAGGAATGAGTGACGGCAGAAAGGGTACACTTCATTAGACGTCCTTTGATCAAATCACTGGGTGAACAAAAAAATGCCAACCTGAGTACCAGGACTTCTGGGTGTGCTAAAAAAGTAAGGAAATGGACAGGGCTTGGCACCATGTTTTACTTTTTTCCTCAGACGATGTTTTTCCCGACTGTTCCAGCTTTGTCATGATTGATAACAATAAAACAAAAACGCACCCAAACAACAAACACAGAGAGAAGAGAGAAAGCAAAAGAGCAGGGGACAGGGGGAGAGAGAGAGAACAAGAACAAAAAGACACTGGCCCATATCATGTAACATTACCTGGATGTAGGAGGCCCATGGGCCCCCACCTTCACCCCTCATGAACAGGGGGAGAGCAGGCACTGACAGTGGACCGCATCCTGTGACACAGCAACCCAACACTCTGCCCTCATCTCATGGCCAAACCACCCCACTTAACTTCAGTGTTCACACAAGCCCCTGGGGCCCCACCACTTGACCCCCCCCGTGACCCCACAAACAAATACCCTCTTTTTGGGAAATTTTTTATTGTGTGCGCTCCCAAGGTGGGCCAAAGTTTAGTGTGACCTTTCAACCCCCCTTTATTAACCCCGTGGGCGACCCGCTGTCTTTAAAAAAGGTGATACTGATTGTCCCTTTTCATGTCCTTCATTTTCCCTTCTGTCCCTTTTGTAGTATTTTTTTGTTTCGTGTTTGTACAGTTGGAAAAGGCAAATTTCAGAAAAGAGGAACCCATTGCAATACAAAACATGGATAGCGACTCAGAGGGACAATGTCTTGTGTTGGATTTTTTTTGTTTGGGTTTACGCATTTCATTGGTGAAATGAAAAATATTCCCGCGTGTTTAACTTTTGTGTTTGAATACAGAAAGGTTTTTTAACCGTGTTTGTGTAAACCCGATTTCCCGGTTTTTTTGTAAAACTTTGTTTTAGAACATGATACCTAAAAAAACCAAAAACCCGGGTAATGTAGTGTACGTACGTACTGGTGTACTGTACTTACTGTAAAGTAAGTAACATCTAGTGTAGATAGTTAAAAAAATAGGGTGCTGTGGGGTTTTGTACTGTGAGGTAGTGTAGTAGGTATTTTGGGGGTTTGGTTGGTGTATATGGGATAGTAGAGTATATGTGTGTGAAGTAGTGCGTGTGTGTAGTGAGTGTTTTTAGTGCAGTGTATTAGGTAAGTAGTGTATGTAGTGTAAAAAGTGGTGTAGGTTTGTAAGTGCAATTGCCACAAAAAAAGTTTCTAGCCCCCTGGGGAGGTTTTCCCATCAAACCCCCCTATCACTCCCTCAGGGACATTTCTGCAGCGGTTATGGAGTCATCAACTTGTGGATTTCCCCCTACATATATATCTGCCTTCGGGTTTGTTGTGTGTGCGTGTTGCTTTCTTCAACATATACTTTTTTATCTAATAAATTGGGAAATTTCCCGCTCTTAAAAAGGGGTTTCACTATTTATTTTTTCTTGTATAGCATTTATTTCTATCTTTACCCCCCATTTTACATTTTTAATACTGAAAAATTATTTCATGGTGCATTATTTCTATGCTGTGAGTGCAGAAAACTTTATCCTGTGTGTGTTGTGCCCCTAGGGCGCTCTGTTTGCTACTTTCAGGAGGAGGGCAACATCTTTAATCTTGACACCTAAACAGTCATGTTTAAAACAAAAGACTGCAAAAATGAAAACCCGATCGTGGGTTTTAAAGCACAGCACTCACAAAAAAGGCTCCGCGTTAAGGCTAGTGTCCAAACGAACGGCCCACAAAATCCCTTTGTGGAATGAAAACCCGCAAAGGGGTTTTGGTCCCCCCTGTTGGGTTTTGGGATACGGATCAAAATTCATCCCTTTCAGAGCCCCCCCACGCCGGTGCGCCAAACGTGGAGGTATGATGCCAGACTGCTCTGCTTCCCCCCGCCTGAACTAACAACGCAATTGAGCCAAAACTTCCCCGATTTTCACAGCTAACACATGTTTTATTTCCAAAAACGTACATTGGTCTTGATTGCCAAGCAGTACATTGTATGTGATTGTCAAAGCACAACTGTCTGTGATTGTCAAGATAATTGCACCAAAACAGACAGAGTGTCACACTGATTCTTTTGTCTGTCTGTCTTCTCTCTCTCTCCCTTTTCTCTCCTCTCTCCTCCTTCTCTCCCCCTTCCTCTTCTCCCTTCTCTCTCTTCGCTATTACACAACCCCCGATGCACTTACATAACACATATTCTGATCGTTATCCTTGCCATCATTGTTATCTCTTTTTTTTAAAAATAATTTAAAGACTGAAAAAAGCATGGGGGATCCTTTGAAATTTTTTATCATTTGGGGAAAAAAAAAAATGCAAATATTTCTTATCAGACCAAAATCCCATACTTTCCCGAAGGGGAAAGAACAAATCACAATCCAAGCATCTGAATTTTCAAACCCGCCATAACAGGGGTTGAAAAGAATTTATTTCCCCTTTTTTCACAAAGTAAAATCTGACGACGTGAGCCCAAACTGTTTTAGGCACACTTTATGATCGAGTGTTGTGTTGTGTTGGGGCCCTTTTTCCTTTTTTTTCCCCGCCTTTGTTTGTAAAAGGCAAGGGTGACTGGCGAAGTTGGAGGGACAGGAAAGGGGGGGAAAATCCTGACTCGGTGTTTAACACCCACCCCGGGTTTTCCCCCGTAGCATGGGTATTTTAGCAAGTGGGTAGAGTTGTGTATGTGTGTGAGGTGTGTTGGTGTTAAAAACAAAACATATGCTTATGGTGGTTGTACAGATGATTAAAACCCTTTTAATTTATTGTCAATTTTACATACACTACATCAGGGATGGTGTCACTGGCCTGAGCAAACCCAGTGTGCATAAATAAAAGCATTGTTTGCAGCTGTGACGCCCAACTGAACAGACTATTTGTGCTGGGGTTTCCCCCAAAGGGATGGTGTTGGTCCCTACGTTTTTTTTTGGGGGCTTTACAAGAAGCACGTCAAAACCCATGACGGGGGCCTTCCTCACAGCTTAGGACGATTCTCCTGGGACTGAGAGAGAATGTGTGGGTGTGTGTGTGTGTGTGTGTGTGTGTGTGTGTGTGTGTGTGTGTGTGTGTGTGTGTGTGTGTGTGTGTTGTGTGGGTGTGTGTGTGTGTGTGTGTGTGTGTGTGTTTGGTTGTGGTGAGAGGAGATAAAAAAAGGAAAGAGAGAGAAAGAAATACAGATGGAGGAGGGGGGGGAGGGTCAGACAAAACAAAGAGCAGAAAGATTAAGTAGGGTGATGCAGGATATGGTGGGAGAGCGGGAGAGAGAGGGTGGGGGAGTCAGGGAGGATAGAGACAGAGAAAGAGGGAGAGAGAGTGAGAGACAGAAAAGGTAGGAGACAGGGAGATAGAGTTTGTGTGTGTGTATGCTCATGTATGTGTGTGCATGTGTGTGTGTGTACGTGCATTATGCGTGCGTTCATGTGAGTATGTGTGTTTGTGTGTGTGCATGCGCTTGCGTGTGTGTGTGTGTGTGTGTGTGTGTGCGTGTGTGTATGTGCGTGTGTGCGTGCATTTATGTCTTATGTATGTGTGTGCACCCACACACATCTGGTTTGACACTATAAAAACATCAGCATTCTTTTTTCAATTCAAGCCAAAGAAATGTGTTTCCACATTTAGATCGTCACATTAAGGCAGCGAAAAACAAAATCAGCTGAAGGATGGGAGGGAGAGAGCGGAGGGGAGAGAGAGAGAGAGAGAGAGAGAGAGAGAGAGAGAGAGAGAGAGGAGAAGAGAGAGAGAGAGAGAGAGAGAGGAGCAAAGTAGAAAACACTGCAATTTGCGAGACGTCAATTCAAAAAGGAGCAGAAAATCACTTTCAAAAACAGTTTCTTTTTAAAAATAAGAAAGAAAGAAAAGTAACAAGAAAAAGGGAAGAAGAAAAGAAAGAAAATGACACCCACACAGGAAAGTACAGATGGGTGAAGGAAACAGGGATGTCAACATTAAGGCAGGCATACATGATCACAGGCATAGCGAGCGACTGCATACTGAAGAAAGAAATACACTGTTTTTGAACATACAGTGTGTGTATAGAGACTTAAACGCTAGCACACATGTGCTTACACGCACTCATGTTTACACTTGGACACACACACACACACACATACACACACAGGGATATTTTCTCCTGGGATTAACGTCAGTTACCGACTCCACTCCCTCCAAAAGTCCCTCAGATAAGACTAAACCGAGGTCCCATGTGCAAACGCGAGAACACCTTGCGCACACGTTAAAACTAGTTCCGTGTTTTGGAAAAGTTGGCCATTGGCGACAAATTTTACAAAACACAACATATGCGGGGACTGGATGTAAAAAAGAACATGAGTGCTTATACAATTATCCTCGAAATAAAAGAATAAAATAAATAAGTAAAAATAGATAAATGCATATTTGGCTCTGGCAATTCAATGCTAAGAAGTGATGTACACTTTTTAATATTCTCCAGGCAACACAATGTTGTTACCATATTTAGATCGTCACATTCAGCTGGTGATAAAATGTCAACTGAAAGTTGGAATGAAGGAAAGGTACAGGAAGCTGCAATTGAGCAGAGGTAAAAAGAAGCAAAGAAAACTAGTTCATAACACTGCTCCTTTAAAAAAAGAAGTCACACCCACACATGCAAACCTACCCAGCTGCAGGAATCATGCTTGTTAACAAATAGGCACATAATATACATCATCGCATGTGTGCAACTCCTCACTATCTCTTGTACATGCATGCACATGTACACACACAGGTATTAGTCTGTGTATCCCCAACTTCTTCACCTTCACCTATCCCATAGTCTTGTAGACCACCATTGGGGCACCACTGAAGATTGTGCAACTAGCTTCCTCCACTCCCTGAGAGTCCTCAGTTTTCCGTAGCAAATTGACGGATGGTAATGAGTCGGCTAGAGACTGGCCGACATCCCATGATGGCATTCATCACAGTGCTTGGAGGATGAGGAATCCAATTCTATGTTCATGTTTGTCTTCACTGCCACTGAAGTAGAGTAGAGTTTTGGCTTTCACTGGCAACTGATGACAAAGGTTTCAAAGTGTACTGCAGAGTAGAGGAGGGAGGGGGCAACATGGAAATGCTGACTTTGTTCAATTTTCCTCAGGTTGGGTATGGTGTGATGTCTTCGATGATTTCCATGGTTACTTTTTTTTTTACTTTTCTTGCATTGCCTTTTTCACTGGAGCAGTGATGGGTTTTCTCTACAGACAGCTGAACACAATGTGGCCATTACCAGTGTCGTCACACCTAACCCCAAATCAGGAGGATTGAGATTAATGCCGCTGACTTCAGTTCCAAGGCTCATAAAGGACTTTGTGAAGAAGCCATGTAAGGCCAGTTGTGCACCACTATTGATCCACTGTACACAGAAAGCTCACACACACACACACACACACACACACACACACACACACACACTCGTGCACACGTGACTTTTATCAAGCCTTTTTTTCTTCTTCTTTTTGCTTGTGTCTCCTTTTCTTTACTAGTCTCTGTTCTTATGGTTTGGTTTGAGTTGCTTTGCCACATCAGCAGAAAAAGTCAAATGCTTTGTGTGCTGCTGTTCTTGTGCTGTTGACCCTCGCACTTGTTCTGATCTTGCTACCCCAACAATACCCAGACCTGTCATGTCAAACTGCAAGATCAGACAAGGAGCTAATAAATGTTAGGTCACCATCAGGTTAATGTAATAATAATAATAATAATAATAATAAAAATAATAATAATAATGCATGGAATTTATATAGCGCTGAATCTTGTAAAGCAACAAATCAAAAGCGCTCAGATGACTTTTTTTCTCAAGGATAATGGAATAAGCACTCATGTGCATTTTTTTTACATCCAGTCCCCATGTGTATGCGGTTTTGTAAATTTTGTTATCTGTTCCCACCGGCACACAATGGCCTACTCTTATGAAAAGTGGAACAGGATTTAACGTGTGCCAAGATGTGCTGCATGCGTTCGCACACCAGGCCTCGGTAGTCTCATCCGAAGGATGACCTAAGTAAACCAAAACTGAGTTCACCATAAAACCTGAGTAACACAGGCTATGACGTTAAAGTCGATGATGGTGACAATGATGACAATGATGACTATGGTTATATTGAAAAGGAGTATGATAGTGATAGTGCTAAGGAGAATAGCGATGGAAAGTGTAAAGATAGGTTAGTCCTATTTCATTATCAGTGACTTTTAGTGCATCAGGGACTGGTGCTAATGGCCTGAGCAAACCCAGTGTGCACTAAATAATGCAGCTTGTTTGCAGCTGTGACGCCCAGACTGACACAGTACTATTTGTGCTGGTGTTCCCCAAGGCACTGGTGTTGGTCCCTAGCTGTCTGTTTGGTTCTTTATCAAGAAGCACTGTCAACACCCATGACTGGGCCCTTTTGGGACTTAGAGCATTGGAGTGAGTGACTGAGTGAGTGTGTAGTGTGTGTGTGTGTGTGTGTGTGTGTGTGTGTGTGTGTGTGTGTGTGTGTGTGTGTGTGTGTGTGTGTGTGTGTGTGTGTGTGTGTGTGTGTGTGAAAAAGAGAGAGGAAAGAGCACAAAAAGGACAGAGTGAAAGAGGTGGTGGTGAAAGAGAATCAAACAAAACCAACAGCAAAGAGGATTCAGTGGCTGGAGCAGAAGGGGGGGGGGGGGGTGGGGGTGCACTGCTTGCCTGCCATTCTTTAACTCAATTGAAACTTAAAAGTTGTTTTATGCATATTCCAAAAATCTAAGCGTGTGATTATAAAGCATTTCATTGTTGAATAGGCTGGGGAGTTTTGGGGCCTCTTTTTCTGGCAGTTGTTTTTTTTGGCATGTATTCCATAAAGTGTTAGTTTGTCGTTTTTCTTTCGGATTTTGTTTACTTTTGGTGGGGGCAGAGGTTTTTTTTTAGTTCTTTTTTATGGTTTGTATTTGTGCGAGGGTGAGGGGGGGTGTCTTTGTAAAAGAACAAAGATGATCCTAAACTATGATCGCTCTGGGCTAGCGTAAAAAGAAAGTACCCCCATAACCAAAACGGTCGTTGGGCAGCGAGGTGTCACAGACCTCAGCTTCTCTAGAGGCCAGCAATTTGAGGACAATATCCATCTCCTCTCTCTGGCTGCTTTTCCTTCCTTGTCCCTAGAGAGAGCAGGTACCCATTTACAGCTGTACTGAAGCCAGGGCACATGAATGGACACCCATCCACTTTGATAACCATGCTCAGCTTTGCTTAGCCTTAGCTTGGGGAGAGCTCTGACCACTGAGCTGGTGTGCCCTGTGTTTAAAAAAACTGCTTTTCCACGTGTCGTGATCATACCACTGATTTTTTGTCAAACTCTGATTCTAGTACTGTCAGTTTTTATCCGATTCCATCGTAGGAAGATCGGTTTTCTGTTTGTTCGTTTGTTGTTTGTTTGTTTGTTTTTGTTGTGCATGATGTTTGTTGTTTTGAGGGAAGCAGGGACTTTCAGCAAATTGAACACATCCGTAACCTGATTTGGTAAATGTTGGTGTTAACTTAGCTGATCAATCCTACTGTTAACTGGGCTGACAATTTTCTGCTGTTAACTAGGCTGACAAATCCTGCTGTTAACTGAGCTGACAAATCCTGCTGTTAACCGGGCTGACAAATCCTGCTGTCGGCTGGGCTGACAAATCCTGCTGTTAGCTAGGCTGACAAATCCTGCTGTTAACTGGGCTGACAAATCCCACTTTTAACTGGGTTGACATTTTCTGCCGTTAACTATGATGACAATTCCTGCTGTTAGCTTGGCTGACAAATCCTGCTGTTGGCTGGGCTGACAAATCCTGCTGTTAACTGGGCTGACATCCTGCTGTTTATTAGGCTGACGATTCCTGCTGTTAACTGGGCTGACAATCCCTGCTGTTAACTAGGCTGTCAATTCCTGCTGTTAACTGGGCTGACGATTCCTGCTGTTAACTGGGCTGACAGCCCTGCTGTTAACTAGGCTGTCAATTCCTGCTGTTAACTGGGCTGATGATTCCTGCTGTTAACTGGGCTGACAATCCCTGCTGTTAACTAGGCTGACATTTCCTGCTGTTTATCAGGATGACGATTCCTGTTGTTAACTGGGCTGACATTTCCCGATGTTAACTGGGCTGACATTTCCTTCTGTTAACTGGGCTGACATTTCCTGCCGTTAACGGGCTGACATTTCCTGCTGTTACATGGGCTGATATTTCCTGCCGTTGCCCGGGCTGACATTTCCTGCTGTTAACTGGGCTGACATTTCCTTCCGTTGCATGGGCTGACCTTTTCTGCTGTTATCTGGGCTGACATTTCCTCCTGTTAACTGGGCTGACCTTTTCTGCTGTTGTCTGGGCTGACATTCCCTGCTCTTAACTGGGCTGACATTTCCTCCTGTTAACTGGGCTGACATTTCCTGCTGCTAACTGGGCTGACATTTCCTGCTGCTAACTGGGCTGACATTTCATGCCGTTAACGGGGCTGACATTTCCTGCTGTTACATGGGCTGATATTTCCTGCCGGTGCCTGGGCTGACATTTCCTGCTGTTAACTGGGCTGACATTTCCTGCTGTTGCATGGGCTGACATTTTCTGCTGTTATCTGGGCTGACATTTCCTCCTGTTAACGGGGCTGCCATTTTCTGCTGATAACTGGGCTGATATTTCCTGCTGTTAATTGGGCTGACATTTTCTGCTGTTGTCTGGGCTGACATTTCCTCCTGTTAACTGGGCTGACATTTTATGCTGTTAACTGGCTGCCATTTCCTGTTGTTAACTGGGCTGACATTCCCTGCTGTTAACTGGGCTGACATTTTCTGTTGTTAACTGGCTGATATTTCTTGCTGTTAACTGGGCTGCCATTTCCCGCTGTTAACTGGGCTGACATTTCCTGCTGTTATCTGGGCTGACATTTTCTGCTGTTAACTGGGCTGACATTTTCTGCTGTTGCCTGGGCTGACATTTCCTCCTGTTAACTGGCTGACATTTTCTGCTGTTAACTGGCTGATATTTTCTGCTGTTAACTGGCTGACATTTTCTACTGTTAACTGGCTAACATTTCCTGCTGTTAACTGGGCTGACATTTTCTGCTGTTAACTGGCTGATATTTTCTGCTGTTAACTGGCTGATATTTTCTTGTGTTAACTGGCTGATATTTTCTGGTATTAATTGGATTGGCATGGTCATAATAATTACTGACTGCACGTGCTCATGACACTTCTAATCGTGCTGTGAGAGTAACGAAATCCCTGTTACAATAACTTTTTTATGTATTTCACCTACTTAAAGGTGTCTTTAATTGATGTCAATTATGCATATTTAATAACGGAACATTGACTGGCCTGTGCCACGGTCTGTTCGCACCGTCCAACGAAGACACAGTGACAAACTTGTCTGCAAAAAATATCCAGCTGACCACATCCCCAACCATTATGATTCACTAACAAAGAGAAGAGAGCACTTTCACACGTCTGCTGCCACGCTTGCACCAGAGCAAGAGAGAGAGTGAGAGAGAGAGAGAGAGAGAGAGAGAGAGAGAGAGAGAGAGAGAGAGAGAGAGAGAGAGAGAGAGAGAGAGAGAGATGGTCTTCGCTTAGGACACACTGCTGTTTCAGACAACATAAGCGCGTGCTGTCTCTATCACACTGTCCCATTTGTCCCTCACAGAACAGGCAAGATCAGGAAAACAAAACACGCCAGGCTTTCACCAAACTGGCCGGAAAATGGAATTTCAATCTCCCCACTAACGAAGTGGTTAGCAGGGTGTTCCGCCATGGAGTCTTTTCTTAATAGGGCTTTACCCTCCCCCATGTCTTAGACATCATTGTCCCTGCTATTTCTGAACAAGTGGGATAGGGACTGATCACGGGTTAGTGTGGGTACGTCCCCACCGCCTACTCAACCAGAATTGTGGGGATTATCTTTCTGATTGAAACGGGTGAGAAGTGAAGAAGAGAGAATACTGCAGGGTAAGTGGAGATTCATATGCTTCCTCTACTTCTACATGATACCTGCACAAGTGCTCTAGTGTGAGGGGGTAGGGTGGAGAGGGGGGCGTGCTTGAGAGAGGGGAGGAAGGTCAAGAGAGAGAATACTTGAACTAATGTTTCCTATTATAAAAAAGACAAACAAAACTAAGATGAATAAATGACACTGTTAAACTTCCTCAGGCTTCAGACTTTAAGAATTTATTTCCAGGAAAAATCCTCTGGAGGTTCTTAACATTTAGCACTATCACAATCAGCAGATGTGGGGGGGTGAGGTTATTCACTGCGTATCCCACCCATTTCACAATACCACCATGAAATGTAATGCAATGCAAAGCCACACACCTTCCCACCCTGAAGAAACCCAAACTGCTAAGATATTGCAACGCAGTTAATCCCCAAAACACAACAAAAGTGCGACAGAGAAAAAGTATGACAATGTAGAGAGGGGGAAAAGCAGCAGGAGACAAATGGAGAGAACAGAAACTCTAGGAATTTGTGAACACGAACTAGGCTTCTTTCCAACACGTGTTTGTGCACAACGCAGATGACGTTGCTATGGAGAGGGTGGCAGCTCAGGCTGGCACACACACTGACACTTACACACTGATATGGCACATGGCATTCTCACAGCGCTACAGTCTGTCTACACCTGCAGTACTACAGTCTACACCTGCAGTACTACAGTCTGTCTACACCTGCAGAACTACAGTCTGTCTACACCTGCAGTACTACAGTCTGTCTACACCTGCAGTACTACAGTCTGTCTACACCTACAGTACTACAGTCTGTCTACACCTGCAGTACTACAGTCTGTCTACACCTGCAGTGCTACAGTCTGTCTACACCTGCAGTACTACAGTCTGTCTACACCTGCAGTGCTACAGTCTGTCTACACCCTGCAGTACTACAAGTCTGTCTACCCCTTTGCAGTATACAGTCTGTCTACACCTGCAGTGCTACAGTTACACCTGCATACTACAGTCTGTCTAAAACCTGCAGTACAAACAGTCTGTCTACACCTGCATACTACAGTCTACACCTGCAGTACTACAGTCTGTCTACACCTGCAGTACTACAGTCTGTCTACACCTGCAGTACTACAGTCTACACCTGCAGTACTACAGTCTGTCTACACCTGCAGCACTTCAGTCTACACCTGCAGTACTACAGTCTGTCTACACCTGCAGCACTACAGTCTACACCTGCAGTACTACAGTCTGTCTACACCTGCAGTACTACAGTCTACACCTGCAGTACTACAGTCTGTCTACACCTGCAGTACTACAGTCTGTCTACACCTGCAGTACTACAGTCTGTCTACACCTGCATTGTTTTGCTTTCTTTCTCTTCTAATCTCCATCTTCACCAGTCTGTCATTCTCACATATCTTTTTGTGTGTGTGTGTGTGTGTGTTGTGTTTTGGTGTGTGTGTGTTGTGTGTGTGTGTGTGTGTGGTGTGTGTGTGTGTGTTTTGTTTGATTTGGTGGGGGTTGTTGTGGTGTGTGTGTGTTGTGTGTGTGGTTTTTTTTGGTGTGGGGTTGTGTGTGGGGGTGTTTGTGTGTGTGTGTGTGGTGTGTGGTGTGTGGGGGTGTGGGGGCTTTGTTCTTTTCAGCATAAAGGACATAAATGGTGACGAAAAAGGGAGTGGGGAACTGCAGTTCCAATATCGACAGAAAGAGGTAGGGAGAGGCCTGCATATATGGTCAGACACACACAGATGAAATCTACTTGTCAACCAGAAGTAAGAGAACAGATTCTGCGTTCATTCACCGTTTAGTTTCTTCATTCTCTCCTAATTTATGCATGTCACACGATCTGATCCCCCATGGGACTCCCGGGGTATGCTTGCAAAGCGAGCATCGCAAGAATAGGATCTCTGCCCTCCAACCAGGCATGTCGTAAAAGGCGACTAAGGTGGAACCCTTCCCCGAGGTAGGGGGTTAGACACAGGGCTAACAACCCTGTTCTGTAAAAAAAACAATTGTTACGGAAACAGCAACAAAAAAAATTTAAAAACAATACTGGGCGTGACGGGCTTCCAGAGCCCATCGAAGATCCCTCGTATGAATGGCCCAGTGGTGAAAGCCGAAAGGAAGCCACTGACAGGAAGATGGAAGTCTTAAGCGCCAAAAATAAGACCAAGATGGGATTCTGGAATGTGAGAACCATGTTCGAAACAGAAAACACGCAAGTTACAGCAGAGATGAGACGCTACAATTTGCATATTCTCGGAATCGGGTGAAAGCCGAGGGAAACAGGATCAGGCAAATACAGAGCCAGCACAGGAGAGCCCAGTGCTGTACAGTGGTAGAGATGACGGCCAACACCATGAGGGAGTAGCAATCATCATGAAGAAAGGAATGGAGAAATTCCTGATGGAATGGAAACCTATCAACAGCAGGATGATGAGAATAAGAATGAAAGGTAAGCATGCTAATACCACAATCATACAATGCTATGCACCAACCAACGACAGTGGAGAAGAAAGCAAAGATACATTTTATGAACAATTACAGGCTGAAATGGAAAACACACCAAACCATGACATGAGGATAGTAAAGGGTGACCTAAATGCAAAAGTCGAAAAGACAACACAAATCAAAAAAGAGCCATGGGAAAAGAAGGATGTGGCAGCATAAAGACAACGGAGAAAGATTGGTGGAATTCTGCATGACAAACAACCTGGCCATTGGAGGGACATTATTTGCACACCCTGAGATCCACAAGCTTACCTGGTTTTCCCCCAATGGAAGAGACAAAAACCAGATCGACCACCTGATGATCAATGGGACATGGAGGAGTTCGCTCCTAGATGTAAAAGTAAGGAGAGGAGCCGATGTTGGCAGTGTTTCACTACCTTGTTATTGCAACCCTAAAAGTAAAGCTGAGAAAAAATGGACCGGAAACCAAGACAACAACTTTTTGATGTGGAAAAACTGCGCAACACCAAAGTAAAGAGGGGCTTTCACCCTCCAGCTCAAAAACAAGTTCCAAGCACTGGTGGATACTGAAAACTACACACCTCCTGACACGACAAATATAAACACCATGTGGAAAAAAGTCAGGACAGCCTACACACAAGCCAGCGAAACGTGCTTAGGACAGAGACAGAGGAAGAGAAAAAGGGGGATTACAGCAGGCACCTGGAAAAGCCATTTGAGAACAGGAGAGAACTGAAGAAGAAAATCTTAGAGACAAAGTCAAAGGGAAATAAGAAGAGGTACAAACAACAGTACAGAGAAGCAAACCAAACTGGAAGAGAATGACAAGAACAGACAAGCGTACCAAACATGGATGATATTGCAAGACAAGCAGAGGAGGCCGCCGAAAAGGGGAAAGAACAAGGGCAGGTGTATAAGATCACTAAGACGTCAGTGGCAAGTACCGGAGCAACACCGAAACACCAATCCTAGATAAACAAGGCCAAATACTTACCACAGAAGAAGAACAAGATGCAAGATGGGCAGAACATTTCAGCGAATTTTCTCAACAGCACCACCAACTGAAGAGCCAGACGTACAAGACCCTGATGCTGATCTCAATGTGAACAGCTCACCCCCAAAAGAAGGAAAGATTATAGCAGCAATCAGCTCTCTCAAGAATGGAAAAACCCCTGGCCAGGACAAACCTCAACGCAGAACTTTTCAAGGCAGATCCAGAATTTGCATCTAAAGTTCTACAGCCACTCTTTGCAGCTATATGGAGAAGAAACAGCTACCAGCAGATTGGACAAAGGAGTCACGGAAGATCCCAAAGAAAGGAGCCCTGAACAATTGTAACAACTGGGGAGGAATCACTCTGCTATCTGTTCCCAGCAAGATTCTGGCAAGATCATCATCGGACGGATCTCAGGGCAGTGGACCAACAATCAGAAAGGAGCAGGCAGGTTTTAGACCAGGAAGAAGATGCATAGACCAGATCTTTACCCTGCTAACATCATCGAACAGTGCACGGAATGGCAGAGACAAACTGTATATCAACTTCGTAGATTTTGAAAAAGCCTTTGACAGCATTCATCGAGAAAGTGTATGGCGCATTCTCCGAGCATATGGAATTCCCCCAGGAGATTATCCAAGTGATTAAGAGCTTCTACAACAACTTCACGTGCAGAGTAGGGAAAAAGCAAAAAAACCCGTTTCAGTGTACAAAAACCGGCGTCAGAAAGGCTGCCCCATGTCAGCACTACTCTTCAACCTGACAATTGATTGGGTGATGAACAAACAACAGCTGACCAGTCACGGGGCATCAGATGACCCCCTTTTCAACGCTTGAAGACCTAGATTTTGCCGACGATCGGCACTGCTCTCACATACCCACCATCACATTCAAAGAGAAGACATCCCGTCTCAGCACTTTCGCACAGCAAGTAGGCCTGAAAATCAGTCAGAAGAAGACAGAGGTAATGACACTGAAAGTCCAGAACCCCCACCGGTCACAGTGAATGGAGAAGTTTTACCAACAACTGAAGATTCACGTACCTCGGGAGCACTGTTAGGCATGACGGTGGAGCAGGCAGCGACATCAAGAAAACCCGGGTTAGCAAAGCAAGAAATGCTTATAGAAATCTGAACAATGTGTGGAAATCGTCCCAGTACAGCACCCGAACCAAACTAAGATTATACCAGAGCTGTGTACTTTCCACCCTTTTGTACGGCTCGGAGTGCTGGAGGATGACTGGGGAGTGACCTCGACAAACTATCCACATCCCACGAAGAATCTCAGAAGAATCTTGCGCATCTTCGGCCTGAGACCATCTCCAACCAAGAACTTTTTGCCCGTTGCAACCAAGAAAGCATGGACAACATCATCATGCATAGGGGATGGGGATGGATAGGCATATCTGCCGTCGGGAAAATGGAAACATCGCCCGAACAGCCCTCCACTGGACACCAGAGGGAAAACGCAAACGAGGACGACCCAAGAACACTTGGCGTCGGACTGTTGAAGCAGAGCTGAAGACCTTCCAACATACCTGGGGAACCATTCAGAAGCTAGCCCAGGACAGACAGGAGTGGAGAACTTTTGTTGCTGCCCTACGTGCCAATAAGGCACAAAGGCATTGATGATGACACGATCTGATAACAGCTTAGTCATGGCATTAAAATAAACAGGACAATGTGAACCAAAGGCGTATGAAGGGGGGACGGTGTAGCTAAATGGACAGAGCGTGCTGAAATCCACAGAAAGGTCAAAGGTGGACAGTACCATCTTTGATCTTTGCCCAGGTGACAGATCCCCTTGTTGATGCATCAATTGGGTGAAGCGTGTGGTTGTTGGGTTTGCAGGCACAGAGCAAATTCCTGCGTACACACAGACATTCAGATAACACACCAGCTTAAAAACGTTTTTTTAATAAAGAAAAAAATGGAAGGAGGGGGGGGGGGGATTCTTCTTCATCCTGCAAAAGCTCAGACAGCAACTACTTTGTCTGTTTTTGAACAAAACTACGTTGTTGCCATTAAGTGCCTACAAGTCAGGCCCTACTCCAACTTCAGTGTGGGAAAGAAATTTTTAAGGTTCTGAAAAAAGGCCAGGACAATGGACCAAGAAGGCAGTGAAAAGGCCAGGGGAAACGATGACAGGAAGAAAAGGGAAAGGCAAAAAAAAAAAGATGAAAGAAAAAGGGAGTTCCGGGAAGAATTTCTAGAATAGAAAGTGTTTATACTGACAGGCCCCCCGTCATTTTTGTGGAAGAAGGAAGTGCAGATTCCATTTTTTTGGTTTTTTCAATTTTCCCCTTTTTGGGATTTTTCAGCTCTCTATTTCCCCCTGTCTACTCGGACTTCCCTTTGGTTGATTTTGTTGAAGGCGTTGATAGGGAAATTGAAGGTGACACTGAATGCCCCCGCCTTTAATACAGCTCCTCATGCCTTCTAGCACTTATGGCAAGTGCAATTGTATTTTTTTGAAATACAAGTAGATATTGCAAATTTTTAAGAGCTGAGGATGACACTCTTGCTGGCTCCAAAGCGGGGAAGCTACATAGAGAGACAGAGAAACAGAAAGGACGACAACAGACAACAGACAGAGACAGACCACAGACAGAACAGAGGGAAAGGTTTTTATTTCATTTGTGAAAAAAAATCGTTTTCAATCAATGTGGCACAAACAAAATCAGTCAATAAAAAAAAAACGCTAATATTGCAACAAAAAAGAAACAAATAAAGAAAAACTACATGCCTTTTTTTGACCTTTTTTAAACAGGCAATGCACAAGGAGGGGGGAGGTTCATATCTCATAAAAACACAAAAACTAATCTGTCCAAAGCTTTATAAAACAATTTTTTAAAAATGGGTAAAAACCGAACCAATTACAAAAACAAAAAAATAACAAACAAGAACAAATACACAAAAGAGAGAGAGAGAGGAGGGGAAGGAGAGGGGAGAGAGAGAGGGCCTTTGCTTTGGACACACTGCTTTTTTCAACAACATAACGCTGCTGTCCTTCACACTGCCCATTTGTCCCCCACAAAAGGGGCAAGATCGGGAAAACAAAACACGCCGTTTCACCAAATTTGGGCCGGAAAAGGAATTTTCAATCTCCCACTAACGAAGGGGTTTAGCAGGTGTTCCGCTGGAGTCTTTTCTTAATGGGGTTTTTACCCTCCCCCGCTTAGACATCATTGTCCCTGCAAATTCTGAACAGGGGGGTTGGGGAGTGTCAGGGGTTAGTGTGGGCACGTCCACACCGCCTACTCCCGAATTGTGGGGATTATTTTTCTGATTGAAAAAAGTGAGGTAAAAGAAGAGAAATTGCAGGGTAAGTGGGATTCAATGCTTCCTCTGTTCACATAACTTGCACAAGGCTCAGTGTGAGGGGGTAGGGGGAGGGGGGGGGCGTCTTGGGAGGGGGGAAGGTCAAGAGGGAAGACTTGAACTAGTTTCCCTATTAAAAAAGAAAACAAAACTAAGATGACTAAATGACACTGTTAAACTTCCTCAGGCTTCTGACTTCAAGAATTTATTTCCAGGAAAAATCCTCCGGAGGTTCTTAACATTTAGCACTATCACAATCAGCAGATGTGGGGGAAGTTATTCACTGCGTATCCCACCCATTTCACAATACAACCATGCAAGCCACACATCTTCCCACCCTGAAGAAACCCGAAGTGCTAAGATATTGCAACGCAGATAATAACCCCCATAAACAACAAAAGTGCGACAGAGAAAAGTATGACAATGTAGAGAGGGGAAAAGACAGCAGGAGACAAATGGAGAGAACAGAAACTCTAGGAATTTGTGAACACGAACTAGGCTTCTTTCCAACACGTGTTTGTGCACAACGCAGATGACGTTGCTATGGAGAGGATGGCAGCTCAGGCTGGCACACACACTGACACTTACACACTGATATGGCACATGGCATTCTCACAGCGCTACAGTCTGTCTACACCTGCAGTATAACAGTCTGTCTACACCTGCAGTACTACAGTCTGTCTACACCTGCAGTACTAGAGTCTGTCTACACCTGCAGCACTACAGTCTGTCTACACCTGCAGTACTACAGTCTGTCTACACCTGCAGTACTACAGTCTGTCTACACCTGCAGTACTACAGTCTACACCTGCAGTACTACAGTCTGTCTACACCTGCAGTACTACAGTCTGTCTACACCTGCAGTACTACAGTCTGTCTACACCTGCAGTACTACAGTCTACACCTGCAGTACTACAGTCTGTCTACACCTGCAGTACTACAGTCGGTCTACACCTGAATTGTTTTGCTTTTTTTCTCTTCTTTCTCTTCTAATCTCCATCTTCACCAGTCTGTCATTCTCACATATCTTTTGTGTGCGTGCGTGCGTGTGTGCGTGCGCGCGCGTGCTTTGCGTGCGGGGTGTGTGTGTGTGTGGTGTGTACGTGTGTGTGGGGTGTTGTGTGTGGGGTGTGTGTGTGTGTTGTGTGGTGTGTGTGTGTGTGTGTGTGGTTGTGTGTTTTGGCTTTGTTGTTTTCAGCATAAAGGACATAAATGGTGACGAAAAAGGGAGTGGGGAACTGCAGTTCCAATATCGACAGAAAGAGGTAGGGAGAGGCCTGCATATATGGTCAGACACACACAGATGAAATCTACTTGTCAACCAGAAGTAAGAGAACAGATTCTGCCTTCATTCACTGTTTAGTTTCTTCATTCTCTCCTAATTATGCATGTCACACGATCTGATAACAGCTTAGTCATGGCGTTAAAATAAACAGGACAATGTGAACCAAAGGCGTATGAAGGGGGGACGGTGTGGCTAAATGAACAGAGCGTGCTGAAATCCACAGAAAGGTCAAAGGTGGACAGTACCATCTTTGATCTTTGCCCAGGTGACAGATCCCCTTGTTGATGCATCAACTGGGTGAAGAGCGTGTTGGTTGCTGGGTGTTGCAGGCACAGAGCAAATCCCTGCGTACACACAGACAGTTCAGATAACACACAGCAGCTTGAAAAACGTTGTTCTAATAATGAAAACTGGGAAGGGGGTTGGGGAGGAGAAATAAGCATGAACGTGTAGATTCTTCTTCATCCTGCAACGCTCAGACAGCAACTACTGTTGTCTGTTATATGAGCAAAACTACGTTGTGCTGCCGTTAAGTGCCTGACAAGTCAGGCCCAGTACATCCAACTTCAGTGTGGGAAAGAATTGTTTAAGGATGTCTGAAAAAAGGCAGCAGGACGATGGACCAAGAAGGCAGATGATTATAGGCCAGGAAGCGATGACAGGAAGAAAAGGGACAAGGCAAAAACAGAGTGAAAGAAAAGAGACAGTTCCTTGCACAGAATTTCTTGACGAATGCTATTTATACTGACAGGCCCCTGTCATCCCTGTGGAAGGAGGAAGGTGCAGATTCAGTTTCTGGTTTTTCTCAATTTGCCCATTGTTGTGTGTTTTTTTCAGCTCTCTATCTTCCTCTCTTGATCTGACTCGAACTTCCTTCTGTAGACAAGGTTGACTTGTGTTGAAGGGCGTTGATAGGAAGTTGAAGGTGACAGTCTGAATGCCCCTGCCTTAAGTACAGCATCCATCATGCCTTCTAGCACTGATGCCAATAGCTCAACTGGTATTTTGACTGAAATACAATGTAGATATTGCAAAGTTTGTAAGAGCTGAGGAGTGACACGTCTTGCTGGCTCCAAAGTGAGGGAAGCTACATAGAGAGACAGAGAGAGACAGACAGACAGACAGACAGACAGAGACAGACACACAGACAGAGACAGAGAGAGAGTTTTCATTTCACTTGTGAAGAAAAATCGTTTTCAATCTATATGTGGCACAAACAAAATCATGTCAATAAAAAAACGGTAGTTTTCTAATATTAGCACACGAAATAGAATATCAAATAAGAGCAATAAGCTGACATGCCTTTTTATGACCAATTTGATAATCAGGCAATAGCACAGAGAGAGGGGAGGAGGTTCATATCATCAATAAAGAACACAAAAACTATATCTGTCCAAAGCATTATCAAAACGAAAATTTTTAAAATGGGATAAAAACCGAACTCAATTATCGAAATCAAACAAATAACATACAAGCAACAAATACACTGAAAGAGAGAGAGAGAGAGATAGAGACAGAAACAGAGAGAGACAGACAGACAGACAGATACAGAGACAGAGACAGAGAGACAGAGACAGAGAGCATGACACTGAGATAGAGGAGAAAAAGAGACAGAGAGAGGGGAGAGGACAGAGACAGAGAGAGACAGAGACATAGAGCAAAACACAGAGAGGGGAGAGAGAGACAGACAGAGAGACTGACATACAGACAGACAGACACACTGACATACATACAGACAGACAGACTGACATACAGACAGACAGATAGACAGACTGACAGATAGACAGACATACAGACAGATAGACTGACATACAGAAAGACAAACAGACAGACATACAGACAGAGAGATGTATCGGTCAGACTGTTTTCTCTGAACTGCTTAAGCACTGGCATTTTGTCGTGGAGCCTTGCAGTGATGTGATGGATCTGCTGCTAGTGAGCGAGGCAGGCTTCTGTGTCCCCAGAATACCGTGCACCCTGCCCGCCTAGAGAGAAGAAAGACGCGGCATTTCAGCCATCGTAAAGTTATCCAGCTACTGCACAACTCATTTTCGTGTTGAAGGTTTTATCATAGCTTTTTACCTCACCAAGTTTACTGGTGGATAAGGGATTGAGAGAAAGAAGGTCAGAGAGGGGAGAGAGGAGAGAGAGAGAGAGAGAGAGAGAGAGAGACAGAGAAGAGACAGAGAAAGACAGAGACAGAGAGAAAGAGAGAGAGAGAGACAGAGAGAGAGAGAAAGAGAGACTTCATACACTCGCACAAAGATGTGTCTGTCTGTATATGTGTGTGTGTTTGTGTGTGAGTGTCTGTCGGTATGTATGTCCGTGCTTGTGGCATTGTTGCTGTGTGTATTGTTTTCTTTAGAGGTGGGGGGGATGCCATCACTCTTAATCCTCCTAGCTGTAAAAAAAAAATTAAAGATCAAGGGAACAGGCTCTGTCGTCGTGGTCATAGTTGCTTTTCCTTGCCTTGCCTAGCCTTGCCTTGTCTTGCCTAGCCTAGCCTTTCTTAGCCTTGCCTTGCCTTGCATTGCCTTGCCTAGCCTTTTTTAGCCTTGTCTTGCCTTGCCTTGCATTGCCTTGCCTTGCCTAACCTTGCCTTGCCTAGCCTTGCCTAACCTTGCCTTGCCTAGCCTTGCCTAACCTTGCCTTGCCTAGCCTTGCCTTGCCTTGCATTGCCTTGCCTAGCCTTCCTTAACCTTGCCTAGCCTAGCCTTGCCTTGCTTTGCCTTGCCTAGCCTTGCCTTGCCTTGCCTAGTCTTGCCTTGCCTTGCCTTGCCTAGTCTTGCCTTGCCTTGCCTAGTCTAAGCTAGCCTAGTCTTGCCTTGCCTTTCCTTGCCTAGCCTTTCTTAACCTTGCCTTGCCTAGCCTAGCCTTGTCTTGCCTTGCCTAGCTTTGCCTTGCCTTGCCTTGTCTAGCCTTGCCTTGCCTTGCCTTGCATTGCCTAGCCTTGCCTTGCCTTGCCTTGCCCTTGCCTTGCCTGCCTTGCCTTGCCTAGCCTTGCCCTTTTTTGCATTTTTTTTTTTTTGGGTTTTTGTTTCTGGCCTTGCCCTGCCTTGCCCCTGCCCCTTGCCTTCCCTGCCCTGCCCTTTTGCCTTCCTTGGCCTGCCTTGCCTTGCCTTGCCTTGCCCTGCCCCCTTGCCTTGCCTTTTTCATTGCCAGCCTTGCCCTGTCTTGCTTTTCCTTGCCCCGCCTTGCCTTGCCCTGCCTTGATTACCTTGCCCTCCTTTCATTACCTTTCCCGCCTTGCCTTGCCTTGCTTTTTTTACCTTGCCTTGCGTACATTGCCTTTCTTTGCCTTGCCTTCCTTGTTTTGCCCTTTCCCCCCTTGTCTTACCTACCCCACCTTGCATTCCTGCCTAGCCTTTTCCCCGCCCAGCCTTGCCTTGGGCCCACCTTTCCTTGCTACCTGCCTTGCCCTTGGGCCCTTTCTTTCCTTCATTGCATTGCATTGCCTTTCCCCGCCTTTTCATTGCCTTTTATTGCCTTCCTCCTAGCCTTTTTAAACCTTTCCCTTGCCTAGCCTTTCTTAGCATTGCCCTTTCCTTGCCTTCCTTTCTTTCCTTGCCGTGGCTTGCATTTCATTGCATTGCCTTGCCCCGCCCTTTATTGCCTTGCATTTCTTTCCCTTTCCTACCCTTTTTAACCCGCCTTGCCTAGCCTTTTTTAGCATTGCCTTTCCCGCCCTTTCCCTTTTTTAGCCTTGCCGTGGCTTTCCTTGCCTTGCCTTTCCTTGCATTTCATTGCCTTTGGGCGGGGATGCCATCACTGTCCTGCTCCACCGTCCCCCCCCTGCTAGCAGAGTTCCTTTTCACTAAATCGGTTGCTTAAAAAAGAAACAAACGT
>CM054153.1:37320250-37355554 GCA_028751875.1 Rapana venosa
CCGGTCCCCAAAACCTCGTCCCTGGGGTGACAACCCACTCTGCCAGTGGTCAACGCAGAGCTGCAGTGCCCTGCTCACTGTGCTAGCTAGGGGCTCCTCCATGTCAGGGCTGCAGGCTACCCCGGAGCACATCAAGGAATCTGTTGAAGCGAAAAGTCATCATCGGACTCGAAGTTCAACCACCTATATGGGCACTCTTCCAAGATGTTCTGCGATCATCTGCACATGGGATTTTGGTTTATTATCTTACCTGAAAGACTTCTGGGGGAACGGAGTCAGTTTTGACGATAATTCCAGGGGGAAACATGACGGGCCCGGTGATGCGGACTCAGATCGTAAGGCAAAACAGCTTGCACTCGATTCACCCACCATATGACGTACAGGAAACTTGGGCCCAACTAGCGCGAGGCTCAACAGGGGTTTTGCTGTTGTTGACGGGCTTGGAGCTTTGACAATAATGCCGGAAAATCCCCCCTACCCATTTCCTGTGGCTGACTTCAACTATAACCATGAGAAATGATGACGGCAAATGACGGGAGGACCCTGCCCTCAGTGACAGACACTCAGTGGCACATCTCTAGGCCTTAGATGTCCTTTCTTTGGAGTTGGTGTGGTTTGTGTGGGAGACTTTCCGTGGTGAGATCTGTCTTTAAAGTTCTCTCCTATCCAAAGCTTCTTTCAAAAGCGCATAAGGAAGACAAGCCCAACACATAATATTGAGGGATTGGTACTCTGGGGGGCTGACACAGTCCCTAGGTTAGGTAACTCCGCGGACTCTAAGATATTCAAAAGAAATTGAATAAGTGCTTTTGTGGCTTCTCCGGTCTGAATCTTCTCTTCTAACATTCTGATCTTCTTCTCTAATTCTCTCCTCAAGCTTTTCAATCAGCATCTGCCACCATATAGAAACTATGTGGTGCTCACTGTTCAGTATGAGTACAAGAAGAAAGATTCAATAGGCTTCGCACTGAGTCGTTTCGTTATTGTTAACGTTTAAGTACAATGAAAATAATTTCGCGGTTTAATTTTGTTTTAATCTGGACGAAAACTTTTAATGGCCGTGATATTGATAGAGTACTAATACAGCATGAGGAACAGTTACATGTGAAAAGTCACATTTTGGGAGATATATATATAGCCTAGTTTATACTGAATATGAGAATTATCCCGTAATACGAATGAAGATAATTATACTAACAGCGTTATCATTGTAAACTCATTTCTTTCAGGAATTTTGTCCATCAGCTGATAGTTATACCGCTACTCTAAAAGAACGACCTCGATCCTAACATACTAAAGAATTACAGGCCTGTTTCTAACCTACCTTTCATCTCCAAAGTCCTTAAAAAAGTCATTCTAAAATATTTCAATCTGACTTTCGCGTCAACCACAGCACCAAAACCTCCCTAGTCAATACGTTCAACACGCTTCTATACGCTTTTGACTCAAGGAAAATCTGCCTTCTCACTCTTCTCGACTTACTGTCTCCAAAAAACGTCTGGTATCAAAGGTGCAGCCCTCACCTGGTTTAGTTCTTACCTTACAGACCGTTTCCATACAGTTGCAGTAAACAAGATTCAATCAATACCTGCCAAACTGGAATGTGGAGTCTCGCAGGGATCAGTTCTGGGCCCTGCTGCACCTCGACACCAGATCAACCATCATTTCTACGCTGATGACTTTCAGATTCAAAGCACTGACACTCCTGATAATCTGCCTTCTCCCTTGGCAAATATGTCACACTGCCTTCAAGATATTCAAAACTGGATGATACAAAACAAGTTACAGCTAAACGCAGATAAAACCGAAGCCATGATTGTAGGGACCAAACACAAACTCTCTTCCAGTTTCAATACTATTTGGCAATACATCAGTTCCACTGCAGTCAAGTACCTAGGTGTTGTTATCAACAACACACTTTCTATGCAAAAACTGCCAGTACTGCTACAAGTGCAATCCAAAAGTACCTGTCCATTGATGTAACATCCAAACTTGTCCCATCTCTTATTCTTTCACGTCTGGACTATTGTAATTCTCTTTTGGCTGGTCTGCCAGCATTATCAATCCTCTCCCTTCAATTTATACAAAACCCTGCGGCTTGACTAGTCCTCAAAAAGAAAAAATCTTAGCATATTCAATCTCTCCACTGGTTGCCTGTGCCACGGAGAGTAAAGTACAAGATTAGTATTCTCTGTTACAAATGCCTCCATAAAACAGCACCCTCCTATCTATGTGAATGTCTTAACCTGTACACTCCTCGTTCTCTCTGCTCTGCTGCAGATACCTTGTGTTTACGAATACCTAGATTCAGCCAATCCACTGTTGGCCGTGGCTCTTTCTGTATTTCTGGTCCATCAATCCGGAATGACCTCCCTCTCTCCCTTCATGAAAAGCCTACTTACGACACTTTAAAATCCAGCCTCAAGACATAACCTATTTCAAACCTAAGATCTGTCCCTTTCAGTCCCTGCCTTTAAGGGCCAAAATTCCCATCACCCTGCTGAAGTGTATAACTCGTGTGTGTGTGTGTGTGTGTGTGTGTGTGTGTGTGTGTGTGTGTGTGTGTGTGTGTGTGTGTGTGTGTGTGTGTGTGTGTGTGTGTGTGTGTGTGTGTGTGTGGTGTGTGTGGTGTGTACATTTGAACGTGTTAAAACTGTTAATCATTGTTAGTAGGTTGGCTGGAAGCGCTTAATAGTAAATGGAATTTCATCATCATCATCATCAGGGAGAGGAAATGGGCGCCGCCCTTAATATGCTGTCACGCACGACCTTTACCTTTATTATTATTATTATTATTATTATTATTATTATTATTATTATTATTGTTGTTGTTGTTGTTGTTGTCATCGTCGTCGTCGTCATCATCATCCTTCTTCATCTTCTTCTTCTTCTTCTTCTTCTTTTATCATTATTATTATTATTATTATTATTATTATCACGGCGTGTCAAAATTGTTAGAAAGTGTAGTTCTAAAAATGGATTAAATAGGTCTGTTGTAAAGAGAGTCAGCCAAGACCTAAGTGTGTTATACACATATCATCTGAAGCTTTTCGGACTTGGAGACTCATGAAGAAAAACTACACATTTCAATGATCCATAATGTTACTGGTGCTTGAAAGAAAATTGCAAGTACTGACCAAGTTATTGGTGGGGGTTTTTCATCTTTCTAACATGGTCCCTAACCTACCTCCCCTCCCTCCCTATCCATATTATCTTCGATATCTCGATATAAAAGAATAAAATAAATAAAACATATCCCCTCAGATAAAATAGAATCAAAGCTTTATCACGCACACACACAGCATGTTTGCAAATCTAAACACGCATAAGCACGAAAATTCACAGCTTGAAGAAAGTTGTCACTGGCAAACTGCTGTAGAAAGTGCCACTATTCTATCAAAACAACTACGAATTGATTTTCCCCTGTGAGAGATGAATTCTAGGAACAATGTCTGCTGCTCCTTCCTCACTTACCCCACCTCCTACCTCACCTCCCCTTAACCATACCCCTACAAACACCCATCCCCTCTCTATCCTCCTAGTTTTCCCCCATTCCCTCAAGCTTCCATACCCCCAACTACCTCTCCCCTCTATTACCCCTCCCCCCCAGCTACCTCTCCTCCTCTATTACCCCCCCCCCCTATTACCCTCAGCTACCTCTCCCTCCCCTTTATTTACCCCCCCTCCCCCACCTCACTTCCCCCTTTACTACCCCCAGCTACCTCTCCCACTTAATACCACCCTCCCTCACTTATTACCACCTCCCCTACCCCCCCCCCACTCTCCTCCTCCTCTATTAACCCCCCCCCTACTTTTCCTCCTTTTATTATCCCCCCCCCACCCCCCTTACCACCCCCCCCCCCTTCTAAAATACCCCGAGCTACCTCTCCTCTATTACCCCTCCCCCACTACCTCTCCCCCTCTATCCCCCCCCCCCCCCCCCCCCTCACTATCCCTCCTCCCCAAATCCCACCCAGCTACTTCTATGAACCCCCCCACCTCTTTTACCTACATCTCTCCTCCATTACCCCCCCCCCACCAGCTACCCTCCTCCCCCCCCCTCCTCCCCTCTATTTACCCCCCCCCCCCCCAACCTCTCCTTTCCTCTATTACCCCCCAGTTCCCCCCTCTATTACCCCCAGCTACCTCTCCCTCCTTTTTTCCCCTCCCCTCCCCCAACCAAAAAAAGGGCACAAACATGGGAAGATAGACAACACATCTCCTCCAAACTTCGGAGGATTAGAAGTTACGGGTGATCCCTGTAGAGATCTGAACTTCCTAACTCACATCTATAAAGTTGCTGCATCCTCATTTTTATGACATATCATCAAACTAACAACTCCAAACTTTTAAGGTGTCTTCCTACATAATTTTGCAAATTGAAAAGAAGTTACGTCTACAATAATTTAACTTCACCCATCACTTGTTCCAGAAAGGTAAACGGCAATTTGTACAATGTCATAAAAAAATGGTTGCTTCATTTCCATCAGATGGAAGCTTTTATCTGGGCTAAGTAGCAACTTCAAACAATAAAAAGGGATGTAATTGTTTAAGACACCTGTGAAGGAGAAGTAGTACACACATTGTGTTTGTAAATCTAAACACAAGTAAACAATATTCATATGCACGTTAAAAGAATTCACAACTTGAAGACAGTGGTTACTTGCAAAGTTCCTTAGAAAATGCCACTCTTAAAGCAAAACAGTTACACATGTAGGTGCAAACTAAACAAATGAAAATAGAATGAAATGAACAATTGGGTCGCACAGCTTTTGTGGGGCTCATTAATTTCATTTCATGTTTGTTTGTTAAATTGTATTCTTTTTAGAAGGGGGTTGGGATGGATTTGTTTTCTTTCCTCTGCTAGAGCTCCCAGATTCACCAATGGAGAAATTTTATGGCTGCAGTTTAGGTAGTAGGAACATTCAGACTTAGGGGATGGAATTAATATGATACTATAACATTTATAAGGTGACATGTCTAATTCGACCTCCGTGGTCGTCAGGGCTTAAAACAGTCAAATGACTGAAAAAGAGGATTTTGAGCGACGAGCTGATGCTATATTATCTGAACAAGAAAATTAAATGATGGAGGGCTGTTTAGATTCAAACAATCCATACATTTTTATCACTGAACAGTGGAAAAATCATTTCAACTTCTTTATCACTGTTGACATGTATATCTGTTTCACTCCCCTCCCCCCTCTTCCTCTCTTCTCTCTCTCTCTCTCTCTCCATCCTCTCTCCTCTCTCTCTCTCCTCTCTCTCTCACCTCTCTCTCTCTCTCTCTCTCTTTCAGCACCGTATATGCATATAAACATAATGTGTCTAAAAATATCATATTTTGTATGCGTGCGCTCTGATAAGTTCGTGTGTGAATGGCTGTGCGTTTGCATGTATGTGTAGAAAGTGCGTGCGTGCGTGCGTGCGTGCGTGTGCGTGCGTGCGTGCGTGGTGTGTTTCTCTATTTCTGATCCGTTGATCTGGAATGACCTTCTCTCTCTTCACTGAACGCCTACTTCTGAGAATTTTAAATCCAGCCTCCAGACATACCTATTTCAAATCTAAGATTTCCCCTTCTGCTTCACCTCATATCTGTCCCTGCCTTCAACAGCCAAACTTCGTGTGTGGTGTGTGTGTGTGTGTGTGTGTGTGTGTGTGTGTTTGTGTGTTGTGTGTTGTGTGTGTGTGTGTGTGTGTGTGTTGTGTGTGTGTTGTGTCTGTGTGTCTGTGTCGTCTGTGTCTTGTGTGTGTGTGTCTGTGTCTGTCTGTCTGTGTGCGTGTGAATTTTAATTTGTTAAAGTTATTTGTGATTTGGTTGCATGTATAAAAACAGGTTGAATACAAGTGCTTTGATATGGTTTTACAAAATATAGCGGCATACAAATTCCATATTATCATTATCGTTATTACTATTTCCTATCATGTTTTTTATATCCCTACTGACCACAAAGGCCATATTAAGACTGTCGCCTCATAACTGTAACAACTTGCACTTCACATTTAATATCAAGACCTCCTAATCCCTTCAAACATCCAATACTATCAACGTGAAAAAATCACATTACTTCTTTCAAGCCCATAAGGCCAATAAAGCCAGGCCACGCCAAAGATGTCCTGGATTTACTACCTACCCCCAGACATCAAATTTGCCAGTGACAACTCTCTTCAAGGTGTAAGTTTTTTGCATGTGTTAAGTTAAGCTGCATATAAACGTTGCTCACCTGCATTTAGTGTTTTTGACACATTCTATGTGCATGATAAAACTTTCATCCTATTTTCTGGCAATATTACCTCCCATGCATAGGCTATCATGAACAGTTACATCCCTGTTTATTGTTTGTCATCGCTCAGAAGTCCAAATAAAAATTTGTATCTGATGGACATGAACCAGGAATTTGTGTATAGAATTGTAGAATCTACTATTTACCTGTCTGAAACAAGGACATGGTGAAGCTGAATACTTGGAATCAGCTTTTTTGCTATTTCCGAACTGAGATAGGAAAAGACACCTTTAAATTTTGGAACCTATAGTTTAAATAAAACGTTGTAAAACTATGAACACAGCAACTGTAGCTGTGAGTTAGGAATTCGTGATCTCTATGGGGATCACCCCTAACTTCTCATCCTCCGAAGTTTGGAGGAGATGTGTTGTCTGTCTTCTCATGTTGTGCCAGTTATTTTTTCCAATATTTTTTAGGAAGGGGTAGCTGGGGAAAGGGAGGGAGATAGAGGAGGGGGAAAGAAGAGGTAGCTGGGAGAGGGGGGATGAATAATGGAAATAAAGGGGTATGTATTTGGAGGGAAAGCTGGGGTAGGGAGGGGAAGAGAGGGTAGGGTAGGTACAAGGAGGGAAAGCTAGGGTAGGTACAGGGAGGGGTAGGGTAGGTACAGGGAGGGAAAGCTAGGGTAGGTACAGGGAAGGGAGGGTAGGTACAGGGAGGGAAAGTAGGTAGGTAGGTACAGGGGAAGGGAGGGTAGGGTAGGTACAGGGAGGGGTAGGGTAGGTAGAGGAGGGAAAGCTAGGGTAGGTACAGGGAGGGAGTACAAGAGAGGGTAGGGTAGGTACAGGGAGGGGAGAGAGGGTTAAGGTGTTCAGGAGGGTAGTAGTTACCAACGGGGCAAGGGTAAGCTAGCTAGTATGTTGCAGTAAGGTATACAGGAAGGGCTTGGGTGTCTAAGGTTGATACCAGGTGGGTAAGAGGTATGAGTATGGACGAGGAAGATGGGTGCCATTTATCAAGATTGTCCGTTATTCATCAGAAAGTCTTGCATATACATTTAATTGATACCTTATCCAGCGGCACAGTTCATTGCTTCGCCACCTAAATTGTTCTACATCATGACATAGTAAATTATGTGAACAAGCTGGCTTGCTGCAATATCAGGATCAAATGAATCCTTGGCGCTGTGCATAGGCAAAGAACTTTACTCGAAAGTATACTGCGACAACCTGACGCGGGATAGAGCCGTGTTTAATAGCTATAGTGAATGATAGCCAAGTAGTGTTGGAGCATCAAGAAAAGTTCAAGAACAATCAAAATGGAAATATAGCAAACGCATGGAGGACAGAAGATAACTATCTAGCCAGACCAAAAAAAGTCAAAATTACCATCACTGACACAAACAACAATCTAACTTTGCAGAGGACAACAACAACGCTTTGACAGGGATTTGACCTAAAACAATGGTCTTGAAAAATGGTATCACTGAGCAACGAAAACATCATATGATAGTAAACTTGAAGATGATGCAAACTAAAAGTGGATGCCATGATATTAAACCAGTCTTAATAATAATAATAATATAAGATAAAATGAAGATAATAGATAAAATATAAAATAATGAATTATATAGCGCTGTATCTTAGACAGACAAATCAAAGCGCTTGCACTCAACTCATTCTTACACAGTCATGCAACCAATAGCAAGTAATAGTTCTAACAAGTCCAAATGCGCACACACTCACACACACACACACACAACACACACACACGTTATACACTTTGGCAGGGTGATGGAATTTTGGGCTGTTGAAAAGCAGGGATTGCTATGAAATGAAACAGGAGAGGAAATTCTTAGGTTTGAAACAAATATGTCTTGAGGCCAGATTTAAAAGAGTCAAAAGAAGGCCTTTGGCGAAGAGAGATGGGGAGGCCATTCCAAATCGATGGACCAGAAATGATTGAATGTGAATAGTACTGCTGGTGTGGATGGCGTGGGTGGACGTTTGTTGAGATCATGTGCAGAGCAGCTGTGTCATGTTGTTAGTGTTTTATTTTCTTGGTCTCTAAAAGCTTACTGTAAACCCAGTGTATGGGGGAAAAATCAATCATCTGTGCAGTTTTAACAAAATAGCCAATCTTAATGATAACAGACCTGAGGCATTGATTCCTCCGCAAAATCTCACTAGTGTTGTGAACCTCGCAGCTCTAGCTAAGGAACGCGGAAAATACAGAATAAAAGAGAGGAGACACGCTCTGTGTTTGCAGCTGGCAGTGTTCTCTGTCAATGGTCGGTAAGGTGCAGCTTACTTAGCGAAGGTGTCTCTGAAAAACTGTCCATCCATCCATCCATCCATCCATACAGCTATCTCTCTATCCTGAAGGCTCGCGACAGTTCCAAATAGCCCCCCATTTAGAGAGGAGGAATCGCCCAGAAGACGCCACACAGAGCCAAGGCTGCACAAACGCTTTCTTCATCAGTGACACTCGCGGAGAAATGAAACTTCCCCACTCCCACGCTCGGTAAACTCAGTCCAGATTTGTTTGGTTGGCTGCTTTGTTTTCGCACTCACTCTGTCCTTTTTGTTGATGTTGTTGTGGGTCGCTTGTCTCATACTTGTCTTTCTGTTGTGTGTGCTGCTTGTGATTTCTTGCTATGTGTGCTAGTTTTTTGCCTTGCTGTCGTGTCTGGCTGTTCTGTTCTCTGTCTCGTTCTCTCCTCTCTCTCTCTCTCTCTCTCTCTCTCTCTCTCTCTGTCTCTTTGTTGTGTGTGTGTGTGTGTGTGTGTGTGTGTGTGTGTGTGTGTGTGTGTGTGTGTGTGTGTGTGTGTGTGTGTGTGTGTGTGTGTGTGTGTGTTTGTGCTGGATAAGACTAGATAAAGATTTCGGCGAAAATTCATGAAATTTTCCGATTTACCATGAGAGTGGCATTCTTTAGAAAGCCATGTTCTTGTTCTCTGTATATATACGCTCACACTCTGCTCGTAAACACACTCACACATACACACACACATCTTGTTCGTGGTTCATCAAGAATGTCCAAACTTGGAACCATGAGCTGGCCGACAATCCTCCCCATGTCCAAGGAGCAGACACACTGGCCACAACACTGGCCACAACACTGGCCACACTACTGGCCACAACACTGGCCACAACACTGGCCACACTACTGGCCACAACACTGGCTCCACACCTGCATCCCTTGTGTGGCAGCAAGCACACCGCCAGCACAGCTCCAGGGAGGATAGCAGACAGGTCCACTTCAGAGCCGGCAGCAAAGGGCAGCCACCCCTTCACGCCAGTCCATAGCTGTCCACACCACCACCTTTCCATCCACCCCCAGTCACCCCCCTCCTTCCATCCAGGCCTGGCCTTTTCTGGTCTTTCCTTCTTTGGTTCTAGACTGCAGTGTTCGCGTCACTGGACTGGAGCCATGGATTTTCTCTCCCGCATCATCCCCCCTATTATTACTTTCCTTACTTTTTCACTATTTGGTTGTTGTTTTTTTGTTTTTGAATGGAAGAATATGTTGTTGACTTAGAACAACTGATTTTGATGGTGTATAACGATTATTTTTTTCGCTGACCTAAGCTTGACCATGACTTTACAATTCTCTAGCAGTGTTAGAATTTTGCAGTGGAACAGTCCAGGCATAGCTGAGAGGTTTTAAATGCTATCTACTGACAGATGATCCTACTTTATGTCTCTAATTGTGTGAAAAGTAAGATTTTGCCAAAGAAATGACTCATTACCACCAGTGTTATGTGACTGTGGCATAACTCTGCAGTGAAGTCTGCCCCCCACCCCACCCCCCATGTCAGGGAGGCTGCAGACGAAGAGATGCAGAGCTGTCTGTAGTCCTAGAGACACGTCATACAGGGTCACAGCTGCACACTGACAAAGAGGAAAATCATCACATGTCATTTCCCTGTATCTTCCCCAAGGTCCCCCCCCAAAAAAATGACAATGCTGGTTGGTTAGGAAAGATGCTGTTTTACCACATGAAATGTCGAGTTCAGCGCTGAGGATTTACAGCTGAGTGTGCTGAACTATGGCGCAGCAGCAGCCACAATCCCTGATGGTCCTAATCACAAACTAAGTGCCAGTGATTAGTCATTAATGACCCTCCTCAGTTTCCAACGCGTGCATTGTCATCAGCCCTGATCTGTTCCAGTCTCGCTTCATCAGTCTGCAAAGAAGCAGACAGTAGCCAGTCAGCCACTGGATTCTTACCCCCCCCCCACCCCCACCCCCTCACCCCCACCCCACCCACAAATCCCCACCCCACCACTCCACTTCTGGTTTGATCTTTGTGGTCTTGTGTTTGGTTAACCCAAAATCGTGACGGACAGTTTTGATGAAAGTTTGGTCTCTTTTATTGAAGGCGGGGCAAAGGGCGCACACACAAACACACAAACACCACACACACTCACCCCCAAACCACACACACACACAAAACCCACACACACACTTGTGCGAGCGCACACGTGCACCTGTTATCCTGGATCAGGAAAGTGTGGCTGTGTTGTCAAATGCCTCTTCATTACCCTGCTGATAGCGCCGTCTCTTCACATCAATGAAAACTCTGCCCTATCTCCGACAGACTTCATCAAAGCATCAACGATCGATCAGCCTTCAAAAAATGGATTTCATTGCACGGGCGTGGCTGTTTGATTGTAGGAGGGGCAGGGCCTTCCATCCTTTTTGTGGCATGGTTTGCTGTGGTTGTTGGTTTTCCCGGGGGCTGTTCCTGGGCTCTGGCCTTGCCTTGCCTTCCGTTCTGTTTGTCTTCCTTGCCTTGCTTGTCTTGCCTGCTTCCTGGGCCTTTCTGGCCTTGTCTTGCCTTGCTTGCCTTGCCTTGCCTTTGTCTTCCCTTCTTGCCTGGGCCTGCCTTTGTCTTGCCTTGTCTTGCCTTGTCTTGTCTTGCTTTGGCCTTGCCTTCGTCTTCCCTTGTCTTGGTTTGTCTTGTCTTGCCTGGCCTTCCCTTTGTCTGGCTTGCTTGTTCCTGGCCTTGTCTTGCCTTGCTGGCCTTGTTCTGCCTTTTCGGGCCTTTGTCTGGCCTGGCTTCTTGCTTTGCCTTGCCCTTGTTTTGGGCCCTTTTTGGGCCTTGTCTGCCTTGTCTTCCCCTTGCCTTGTTCCTTGTCTTTGTCTTGCCGGGCCTTCCCTTGGTCTTGTCTTGTTGGCCTTGCTTCCTTGCCTGTCTTGTTTTGGGCCTGGCCTTGTCTCTTGCTTTTCCTGGTCTTGTCTTGTTTTGCCCTTGTCTGTTCCTTGTCTTTGTCTGGCCTGGCCCTGGCCTTGTTTTGCTTGGCCTTGTTTTGGCCTTCCCTTGCCTCCTTTGGTTTTGCCTTGCTTGGCCTTTTTCTTCTGGCCTTCCCTTTGGTCTGGTTCTTCCCCCTGGCCTAGCCTGGCCTGGTTCATGAGCTCAATTTATCGTCCCTTTCCCCAAAAGACTAGCGCTTTGCATTTCACTTAGGAAGTAGGGGGTGGTGGAAGGAATGTTGCTCGAGTCGGGGAAAGGAAAACCCTTGTCATTTTGCTTTCTACAGTGGTTTACCACTACAAACCCCCATCTCCCATATGCAAAAATGATGTCATTACATTCTTATCCATTCAACAACATCCCTTTCCCCCCTCCTTCCACAACCAGTATCACCACCACCACACCCCCCCCTCCCCACCCCATTTTTTCCTCTCTCCCCCCTCTCTCCCATTCTTGGAAACAACCCTTTAAAAGTTAAAATAAAGTGTGTCTGCTCGAAAACAATTTTGCCAACACAGCACAATTCATTTAACACCGACAAGTGTTTGTTGTGAGTGCATTCCAAATTCTTGTGTTTTATTTGTTTGTTTGTTGTTTGTCTTTTGTTTCATGGTTATTTGCTGCTGCTTTGTTTTTGGTTTTTGTCTTGTGTTATTTTATGTCTAATGTTTATCTGGCGTTCTGTTCAATATTGCAGTTTGAACTGGTTTGTTGTGTTTTGTGTTTGGAACTGTTTGAGCTGCGATCCTGTCACGCAATGCCTCCGCTCTGTTGTCCCCGCATCGCCCACCTTTCTCTCGGCAGCGATCAAGCTGTCTAGAGACAAACTGCTGACAGTCTTCTTCTGCCACAACCAAGCTTCGCTCTCCGCCCAGTCATCTTCATCTTTGTCCCAGCTGTCGCTCAAGGGAGACAAATACACAAAAATCGACCATAAAATAGAGGAAGGGGAGGTGAGAGGCAGAGGAGGCGAGAATTATCATGTAAGCGAGGGCAGGCTGTCATTTCTTTGTATCAGACTGACCGGTGTCTGTTACAGGACCATCTGTTGACAGGTGGCCTGATGGCGGCGGTTCATCCGCATGAATGATAGGAACTGAGACAGTGTGATGTTCATCTGCGCAGGGACAGTTGCAGGCAGGCAGGCTATCGGGAACCTGGTGGTTTCTACACAGAGGATGATATATAGATATAGAGATATATGTGTGTGGAGTTTGTTGTGTGTGTGTTGGGGTGTGTGTGTGTGTGTGTGTGTGTGTGGTGTGTGTGTGTGTGTGTGTGTGTGTGTGTTGTGTGTGTGTGTGTGGTGTGTGTTGTGTGGTGTGTGTGTTTTGGTGTGCATGTAAGGGAGAGAGAGAGAGAAAGAAACAGAGAGAGAGAGAGAGAAAGAGAGAGATGGGGTGTGTAATAATAGGTACCCCCTCTCTGTGTATGTCAAATGTGTTATTCAAATTCCCTCGTTTCAGTTTGAAATGCTGTCTGTTGACCCCAGTGCTGTCTGTTGACCTCAGTGCTGTGCTGTTGACCTCAGTGCTGTGCTGTTGACCTCAGTGCTGTGCTGTTGACCTCAGTGCTGTCTGTTGACCTCAGTGCTGTGCTGTTGACCTCAGTGCTGTCTGTTGACCTCAGTGCTGTGCTGTTGACCTCAGTGCTGTGCTGTTGACCTCAGTGCTGTCTGTTGACTCTGTGATGTCTGTTGACTCAGTGCTGTCTGTTGACCTCAGTGCTGTGCTGTTGACCTCAGTGCTGTGCTGTTGACCTCAGTGCTGTCTGTTGACCTCAGTGCTGTGCTGTTGACCTCAGTGCTGTGCTGTTGACCTCAGTGCTGTCTGTTGACCTCAGTGCTGTGCTGTTGACCTCAGTGCTGTGCTGTTAACCTCTGTCCTGACTGTTGACCTCAGTGCTGTGCTGTTGACCTCAGGGCTGTGCTGTTGACCTCAGTGCTGTGCTGTTGACCTCATTGCTGTGATGTTAACCTCAGTGCTGTGCTGTTGACCTCTGTCCTGCCTGTTGACCTCAGGGCTTGCTGTCGATCATCATAGCTGTGCTGTTGACTCAGATGCTGTGATGTTAACGTGACCAATGCATGGTGCTGTTACACTCATGTGAGCTGTGCTGTTGACCCCCATTGCTGTGCTGTTGACCTCAGGTGCTGATAGCTGTTGAACCACGCTGATGTCACTGCTAAGGGAGTCGGAGTGTCTTGTGCGTGTCAGTGGCCTTTATGAGGAGCTGTCCACCACGGCACACAGCTCTGGACAAGCGGGGGCTAAGTGACATTGCGGCACCGGGCAAAGCGCCCCTGCCAGGCCCGCTACACATCTCTGCAGCCTCCCTTTCCAAGGGGGGACTGCCATGAATATTGCAGCAAAACCTAGAGGCCAAAAGCGGCGGACGGGTGTCATGGAAACGTACGGCAAGGCATATCTACTGCCCTGTTTTACGATCCACGCGTGTGTGTGGTGTGGGGCCAGGTCACATTGCTCACTGCAGGACTCCGTCAATAATGGAATGGGAACCATAGCAGAAAATAAAACTGAGAGATCCATCAGCAACTTAGAGCAGGTGGAGTGAGGACAATGAACAACACAAAAAATGATGATGATGAGGGTGTAGGATGCTGGATACAGGGGGATGTGATGGTGGTGGTTGTGATATGATGCTAAGCCCAAACTGTGGAAAATCTAAAATGGACATATGTCGCCGCTCATCAATACCCCAGTGTTCTCAATCTTTTCTCTACATTGCATAAAAGCGAATGTGCGTGCGAGGTGTGAGTATGTATGTGTAGTGTGTGGTGTGTGTGTGTGTGAGTGTGTGGGGTGTGTGTGTGTGTGTGTTGTGGTGCGTGTGTTGTGTGTGTGTGTTGGTGTGGTGTGTGTGTGTGTTGAGTGAGTGTGTGGTTGTGTGTGTGTGGTGTGGGTGTGTTGTTGTGTTTGTGTGTGTGTGTGTGGGTGTGTGGTGATGTTGTTGTGTGATGTGTGTGTGTCTGTTGTGTGTGTGTGTGTGTGTGTGTGTGTGGTTTGTTCTCCATTTCATTTAAAACGTTTCTTCACACTTTGTAAAATTAGCGGGATAGTCTGGCCTGCCGTAGCAAGCGTGCGTGCGCGGTCGTGCGTGTGTGGTGTGTGTGTGTGTGTGTGTGTTGTGTCTGTTCTGTGTATCTGTGTGTGTATCTGTATGAGTGTGTATCTTATGTGTGTAATCTGTTTGTCTTGTCTGTCCTCCTTTCTGTGTGTGAGTATGCAGTTGATGAGAATCGATGCCGCACCGTGTGTGTGTGGTGTGTCGTTGGTGTAGTGTGTGTGATGTGTGTGTGTTGTGTGTGTGTGTGTGATGTTTGTGGGTGTGTGTGTGTTTGTGTGGTGTTGTGTGGTTGTGTGGGTGGGTGTGTGGTGTGTGTGTGTGTGTGTGTGTGCGTGAGTGTGTGTGTCGTGTGTGGTGTGTGTGTATCGGTTGTGATGCGCGTGTTGGTGTGTGATGTGCGTGCGTGTGTGTGTGTGTTTTGTTCGGTGCGGCGTGCGTGTGTGTGTATGTGTTTGTGTGTGTGTCGGATCTATGTGTGTATCTGTTTGTCTGTCTGTCTTTCTTGTCCAGAGTATGCATTGTATGAAAATCGTTGCGCACGCGCTGGTGAGCGTGTGTGTGGTGTGTGTGTGTTGGGCGGTGTGGGGGGAGGGTGTGGTGTGTTTGTGCGAGGCGTGTGGTGTGGCGTGGGTAGGGAGGGACTGGATAGTCTGTGTCTGTGTGTCCTGTTTCTGTCTGTGAAAGCACTGTTGGAGAGAACTGTGACAAAGAAGATGAATAGCACTTTGCAGCAAGTCAGTGTGGAGTGCACGAGCACTGTTGTGTCAGGTGCTGCAGCGACATCGGCAGATGCCTGTCTGACATAGGAGGCAAAGCAAGGTTCATAAAATGATGATATGGTATGATTATGATGATGATGATGATGATGATGATGATTCATGATTGATGATGATGATAGTGATGTTGGTGGTGGGGGGGTGTGGTGGGTGGTGCGTGGTGTGGTTGGTGGTGGTGGTGGTGAGGTGGAGGTGAGGTCTGTGGTGGTGGTGGTGGTGGTGGTGGTTGAAGATGAGATGATGATGAGTTAATGAGATGGTGATGAGGTGGTGTGAGGGATGTGGTGGTGGTGGTGGTGTGGTGGTGGTGGTGGTGATGCGATGATGATGATGATAGATGTTGATGATGATATATGATGGATGATGATGAAGGATGATGATGATGATACGGTGTGGTGGTGGTGGTGGTGGTGGTGGTGGTGGTGGGGTGGTGGTGATGATGATAAGAATGATTGAGATTGATGATGGATGATTAAGAGATGATGATGATGATGATGAAAGATATGATGATTGTTATATATGAGATAAAAAATGGAAATTATAAGAGCGCTATAATTTACCAAGAATGTTTAACCACTGTTTAACATCTCCTCGAACGCATCATTACTGACGCCTTGGAAGACCACACCAGGCACAGTCAGCATTTGATGGCTAACAATCACCAACCCTCAGATTTTGCGGCCTATGACATTGACGGTCTGGCAGGAAATGAAGAGGAAATTGAGCCAACATAGTGAAGCAACTGGACGAAATATCCTCGCGATACGCATTGAAATCAGCGCCAGAGAAACCAAGCTCATGTCAAACAGGGCCCATCCAATACACCACCAAGATCACTACTCAGCGGAAAAGAAACTGGAGACAGATGACCACTTCAAGTACCTTGAGCCATCATAACTGTAGGAGAAAGAGATCGAAGCCCGACATCCTAGCAAGAGCGGGCACAAACAGCAGCAGCAATGGCAAGAAACTGAAGCCAAATGGAGAGCGACCAGAGAAACATGCTTTAACGCATGTTAGGCATGGACATCAGAACGCAGACCGTACTACAGGAGAATCCAAGCAGGAGAAATGAGATGCCTCAGAAGGCACCTTGCATCTCATACAAAGACCATGTCACCACCATGAAGTCCCGCAGAAAGATCACACAACAAGTGCGGGACTATTACGACCAACTGACACACGCGAACAAAAGGCGAAACTCAGATGGTAATGGGGCACGCTAACACGCTCAGAAGGACTATGCAAAGGAACCATCCTGAAGGAACAGTCCATGGAAGAGCAGACGGTGCAAGACAGAGGAGGAAAGTGGGGCCGACTACAATCCGTGATTGACAGGGACGGACATTCAGTGTCACCCAGCCAATCGCCCACGACCGCGTCTCAGTGGAGCCAGCTGTTCCACCGTACGTCCAACATGCAGCCGGCCCTTACGACCCTGGCGGGTATCGGGACCAGTGAACAGTGATATCTTGCAAGACAAATCACAAGCGCCTTGCATACACCCACTCCGACACATTGCAACTACAATGAATTAACAATATTTTTTTTACAAATTCAATGTACACACACAAACATAACATACATACAACATACATACAATACACTACATACATACAAACATACATACATACATACTTATACACAGTTGTACACTTTCAGCAGAGGGATGGGAATTTGGCGCTTTGAAAAGGCCAGGGACAGGCATGCAAGAAACAGTAGGTAACATCTTAGGCTTGAAATAGGTATTTTTGAAGGCTAGATTTCAAAGTGTCGTAGTAGCTCTTACGATTGATTAGGAGGTGAGGTCATTCCAATTGATGGACCATAAATAGAGAAAGAGCTGACTTCCAACAGGCGAATAGGTTTGTAATTAGGTATTCGTAGTCCCAGGTATCTGCAGCAGAACAGGAGGGAACTAGAAGGAGTGTACCAGTGAATCCATCAAGAGGTATGAAAGACTGCTGTTTTTTGTGAAGACATTTGTAAAAGAAAGTACTAAACTTGTACTTACCTCCGTGGAAACAGGCAAACCGGTGGGAAGAGATCACAGTAGAGGAGAAATATCTCAGTTAGTATTTCTTTTTGGAGGACTAATCGAGCTGCAGAGTTTTTTGAATGCGTTGAAGAGTGATAATGATGCTGGCAGACAAGCCAAAAGCCAAAAAAAAAAAAATTGCAATAGTCCAGAACGTGAGAGAATGAGAGATGTTACAAGTTTGATGTAGCATCGGGGGACAAGTAGTTTTCGCGATTCACTTATACGCCATATATTGATAGTAAGATTCAAGACCGGCAGAGTTCTAGGATGCATGAGCCTGAGCCTTGCCATTGCCTTGCCTTGCCTAGCCATGCCTAGCCTTGCCTAGCCTTCTTATCCCTTGCCTTTTGCCTTGCTTTGCCGTAGGCTATTCCTTAGCTTGCTTTGCCTCTGCCGTGCCTACCTTGTGAGATCCGGGTAGCCATCACTGTCACTGCTCCACACGTCACCGCCGCCGCTAGCCAGAGTGTCTTCTTTCAATTCACAGAGTTGAGCTTAACAAGATAACAAGCCCTGAATGCCCGGCAATGTAATGCATTGCACTGTACACTAAAGTAAATTCAGCAATTTCTCTGCGTGAACAATAGAGGGCCGATTTCCCCGAGAAGAGTGCGTCGCCACAATAGCAGCGCATCCGTTAATTTTCTTGTATGCGTGTACAGAGAAATACTCTACCCGGAGTGGCTAGTTTCTACAGAATAGTTTCGTCAGTGGCGACTTCCTCATGTGCCGTAGGTGTTCTTAAGTTTCCTGATACTCATGTTAGCACTCGATTTATCGTCCTCTATCCATCCCAAATACGCAGATCTCCAGTCTGCACAAACGGTATCGAATCGAACCTCATCTTTTTGCTTTCTAGACAATGCTTACCTCTAACCACCGAGAGCCCACTTTATCTGCAAGTGCTGTGTAGTGAGAACACAAGTGGTGCAAATCAAACAGAAAAAACAATCTTTGCTGGGAGTAGGTGGGGCGGAGTATATGTTCAAAAAACTATTTCTTCCTCTGATATCTTTTTAGTACTTGTATAGTTGTTCAGGTCTCGAGGGGGATGTTTCATAGCTTTTTCCTTTTGCTGTGGCCACTCCGCTCGTTCGCAACCCCCACCCCCACCCCTACCTCATCGCCTCGTGACTGGAAAGACAGAGATTGATTCATGTTGTTTGTGTGAGATCAGTAGGCAGACAGGTGATTGCGCTCAAGCCGAAAGTGGGAAGTTTAACCTTCGTACTGGCACTCCATCGGCGGCTTTGTAGCAGGCATCAAGGCATCCCTCCCTCCCTTCCCTCCCTTCCTCCCTCAGCCGCCCGCGCATCGCCTACACCCTCCGGCCGTTCTCTCCGCTTTTGTGTCGAAGGCCGATAGCGACCCAAAAAAGCGAATTAGGATGACAGTGTTTAAGGCCAGAACAGTGGTCAGCCCTTCTAACCCCTGGCCTTTAGCTTGCCATCCCACAGCTATAGATACTCTTTTCTTTGCCTATTCCCTTCATCATGTGGACTCACAAGCGCATTTGCATCCCCTGCCTCCCCTGCCTGCTCCAAGTGTGCCCTGGCAGTTAGCCGCATCAGGCAGCGCATCGTGTCAGTCAGCCTCCTGCTGCCTGCTGCACTTCAAACCTCTGCCTGTGTTTTGGTCCCCGTGACGACAGACCCAGGCTCTGCCTGCCAGCCTGCATCCTGCTGCCAGCCTGCCCTGATAATTCGTCCTATACCGCAATCGCATTCACTGAATCTCTTCTGTATATGGTGGATCTGAAAGGGAAGTCTATCACATGCTGCATCACTTTGAGTTTTCCTGCCTGTGTCCACGGTGTGTGAGTGGATGTGTGTTTGTTTGTGGAGTGTGTGTGTGTGTGTGTGTGTGTGTGTAGTGTCTTGTGTGTGTGTGTGTGTGAGTGTTGAGTGTGTGTGTTGTGTGTGTGTGTGTGTGTGTGTCTAGTGTGTGTGTCTATGTGTGAGGTGTCTATGTGAGCTTGTGGGCGCGTGCGCGCGTGTGTGGTGTGTGTTCGTTCTTGTATTTAACGTCCTTTTTCACTATCAAGGAGAATGATATTAGAATGGTGGGAGGTGGGGGGAAGACTGATATGCTCACAGAAGTCGTAGACATTGAATGGAGAGAGAATCGTGAAGTCAGCTAGGGCACTCAAATCACAAACCATGCAACTAAAAGAAAACATTTTTTTTAACGCAAAAAACTGGATGTGTAGGCGGCTGCGCGCGTGTGCGCCTGCATGCGCGCGAGATCTGAGTTTATTTAGTTATTAGTTCGTTATTTATTAAATTCTTTTATTTTTCTTCAGGATAATGGAAATAACACTCATTGTCTTTTGTTCATCACAGTCCCTGATGCAGTTTTGTAAATTATGTCATCACGTTCCCACCGTCACACCATGGCTTACTCTTCCTGAAAAGCGGAACGGGTGTTTTACGCGCTGTGATGTGTTGTGTGGCGTGCGCGGCGTTGTGTCGGCGTGCGCGTGTGTGTTTTGTGTGTGTGAGTGTGTTGGTGTGTGTGAATGTGTGAATGTGTGTGTGTTGGTCAACGCAATATAGACATCTGCAAAGCATACACACGGGACTGGTTTGTAAGGAATAGCACATATGTGCTATTCTCTTTATCCTCGATATAAAAGAATAAAATGAATATAAAAAAATACATCAAATAGAAATTGCGACAAAACCTGAACGATTTTCAGGAACAAATCAAAGAGTCTGCTGCAGAAATATTGAAGGGTTGAGTTGTAAGACTTTGACCCAACACTCTCTCTCCTATGGTCAGTGACTGCCTCCCTCCACACAGAAAGACACCAAAGGACGTCATCGCCATGTTCTGGGTCATTTTGTATTGATCTGACATAAAAGTGTCTCTATTAGTCAGAGTTATGCTGGTGGCAAGTTTTGTGGTCTGTGTGAGGGAGAAGATTGATGATCGTGGGAGTTCTTTCTTCTTCTTCTTCAAGTGTCCGTCTGTCCTCCTGCAGACATCGACGATCATGCCTCTCCATTCTTCCCGGGGGGGGGGGTGGTAGGGGTTGGGGGGGGGGGGGTGGGGGGAGGGGTGGGTGGGGGGTGGTGCTCGGTCCTCTCATGAAGCTCAATGTTGTGCCCTCTTTAATCGTTAGGCGAATTTGTTTAAGATGTCGTGTGAATTTTGTGTGTTGTCTTCCTCTGCTCTTCTTTCCACATATTTTGCCACTCCAAACAGTTTCTCAGACCGTCAGCCCTGATTATATAGCCGGAAAAGTAACTGTCTTTCTCTGATGGTGTTGAGAAAGGATCTCTTGTATCCAGCATTAGGATATTCCATTACATCTGCCAATTTTTTTTTCTTTTTGGTCCATGGGAACTTTCATGATTCTAAATGTGCATCATTGTAAATCTCGCTTCTTGGCATTGACCATAGAGGGCTGGCACCCAGTTTACTGACCGACAGTGCAGGCCGTGGGGTGGTGGAAGGAGAGTGACGTAGTGAGAGGCAGGATGTGTCGGCTTGGCCAAGGTGCTAGTGCAGGCGATGGAGGGCAGGTCCGACTGCCCGGGCCAGAAGTGCAGAGACCCCTGACAGACGGCTTCCTTGAGAGAGGTCATGGAGAATGCTATTGTTTCTGCACTGAGTCGGCAGAGGTCAATGAGACACATGTTATATAATATTCACCTTTCGGCCTGGAAACGTGTCCTTATGAGTTCCTGCTGCAGCCATTCCCCCCCCCACAAATCCTAGCCTAGCACCCGTGTTTTCTGAGGAGTTGGAAGGTGTTTGGTCCCCGAACTTCTCGTGAGGTTGAATGGCTTTGAGTCCCAACCAGTAAGGAAAATCCGTCCATCCCCAACAGCAGCACCACCAACAGATAGGCAACCAGTTACCGATAGATAAATAAAAATAAACTTCTGTGTTAGGACAACAAGCCAGGCACTGAGGAGCATTGGAACCAACACAACACACAATCGTTGCTAGGATGCTGCGAGGTTCCCGAGCCCTTCACATATCTATGGCTGCATGTTTTTGTGCAATGTCACTACAATATATCAACATTCTGGTGAAAACATCCCCGTGCAAGCACTTGGCTCCACAACTTTTATTTGAACCATGGTGGCTACGATTGCAGGAGCAGTTTAGAGTCTGACGGACTGCCTCACCCCAGAGTTGAATACAGATCATGGTTCAAGGCCTGTACTTGGGATGGACAGTAGCATGTCAACCCGAAGCTTAGGAAGCACTGCATGCCTGCATGTTGCAGCTTGCTCTGGTTAAGAATCCATCTCGTGGTACCCGCTGTGTCAAAAGCCAACCTCCATTGCTGACAGCATCCAGCTGAAGGAGCTGGAGGGGCACGGTAGGATTACGTTAGTCAATCAGTCCTGCTGGGGCCATCTAACACCCGGTGCCAAAACCTCGTCCCCGCAAAAGAACCAGTGACAACCCCTCTGCCCGTGGGTCACCGCAGAGTATCATGAGATCAGGGCCGCAAGGCTACCCCCTGAGGCACATCAAGGAATCTGTTGAAGCCAAAAGTTCACCATCGAACTCGAAGTTCCAACCACCTATATGCAGGTGTAACAGGTTTTCAAGTGGTGCGCAATATGTTTCATGAAGCGTGTCTGCACATGGGATTTTGAGAGTTTATTGACTTGCGGGGGAAACGAGGTCAGTTTTGACGGGATAATAATCCAGGGAAAATCCCCATGATCCGAATTGTGCCTCACAGTGACGGCTGGACTCATGATACGACAGAGGAAACTCCTGGGGCACACACTACTCGGAGGCCTCATGCAGGGCCTGACAGGTTGGGACCGTGTCTTGGGATGAGCCTGAACAACAAGCTACCCCCCCCCCCCTTCCTGTCCGCTGACTATCAACAATAAATATCACATGACGGGAATGGACCTCTCGTGCCCCTCATTGGACACGACAGCTGCAGTGTGTGCCTCAAACTCTAGCCTTAGATGTCCGTTTGCTTTGGAGCTGTGTCTTTGTGTGGGAGCAACCGTGTGCTGAGATCTGTCTTTTTATAAAGCCTATTGATGAGTCTTTGTCCATGAAGAATCTCTTCCATCAAAGTGACTTCTTTCAGGCAGCAGACCAAGCGTGGCCCAAACACATCATTAGTGAAAGCTGATTGTGGGTGTCTCTGACACAGTCCGACTAAAATATAATCAAAAAAGAAAAGAAATGTCAAAATAAGTGCGCTCTCAGCTCACACTCTCCGATCTCTGTTTTTCAGTTACTGTTTGTTTAGACCGTCTAAGTATCATTTAACAAGCTATTAAATTTTTAGTCCGGAGAAGACAATTTTATCGCGTTTAATCTTTAAATCTGGACGAAAAGACTTTAATGGCCGAGAAATTGATAGGGACTAATACCAGCATGAGGAACAGTTTACATGTGAAAAGCTCACATTTGTGGGTGATATAATATATAAATAGCCAAGTTTTATACTGAAATATGAGAATTTAAGCCCGTACATACGAAATGTAGTAATTAAACTAATTAGCGTTATCATTTGTAAAGCTCATTCTTACCAAGGAATTTGTCCATCCAGCAGAGAGTTATACCGCTACTCAAAAAGAAACGAACCTCGATCCTAACATCCACAAGAATTAACAGCCTGTATTCTAACGCGTACCGAATCATCTCCAAATCCTTGAAAAAGCTTCCATTTCTGAAATAACTCAACAGCCATCTTCGCGTCAACCACAGCACAAAACCTCCCTAGTCAACACGGTTAAAACACCTTAATACACTTTTTGACTCAAGAAATCTGGCCTTCTTCAGCGTCTCTCGACTTACCCGCAGCCTTTCAATCCTTCACTTAGTCTCCAGAAAACGTCTATGTATCAAGGGGTGGCATCCTCACCTGGTTTCAGTTCCTTACCTACAGACCCGTTTCATACAGTTTGCAGTAAACGAATGATTCAATGCCATAACTGCACCTGAATGTATGGAGTCTCGCAGGAGAACAATTTTCTGGGCCCTGCTGGCCCACCTCGACACCAGATCAACCATCATTTGCAACGCTGATGACTTCAGATTCAAAGAAGCACTGAACACTCCTGATAAACTGCCATCACCCTCTGGCAAATAAGTCCACACTGCCTTACAAGATATTCAAAACTGGATGATACAAAACAATTACAGCTAAACGCATGATAAAACCGAAGCCAAGTAATTGTAGGGACCAAAACACAAACCTCTTCCAGATTCAATACGTATTTGGCAATAACATCATTCCAACTGCAGTCAAGTACCTAGTGTTGTTACAACAACACACTTTCTATATGCAAAAACTGCCAGATATGCGATACTGGCTACAAGTGCAAACCAAAAGTACCTGACCTATTGAGTGTAACATTCCAAACTTAGTCCCGTCTCTTATTCTTTCACGTCTGGACTATGTAATTCTCCTTTTGGCTGTCTGCCAGCATTATCAATCCTACCCTTCAATCTATACAAAACCCTGCGTGCTTTGACTAGTCCTCAAAAGAAAAATCTATAGCATATTCAATCCTCCCACTGAGTTGCCTGTGCCACACGGGAGAGTACAAAGACAAGATTAGTATTCTCTGCGTTACAGTTACAAATTGCCTCCAAAAAAACACACCCTCCTAACTATGTGACTGTCTTAAACCTGAACAACTCGCTCGTTCACTCTAGTCTTCTGCTGCAGATCCCTTGTATGTTTATGACGAAAATACCTAGGATTCAGCCAATCCACTGTTGGCCGATGCATCTTTTCTGTATGTCTGGTCCATCAATCGAATGACCCTCCTCTCTCCTCCCTTCATGAAATGCCTACGTACGACACTTTAAAATCCCAGACCTCAAGACATAACCTAGGTTTCAGTCCCGACTTCTTTATAGGGCCAAAGATTCCCTTCACCCAGTGGTGAAGTTGTATATACTCGTAGTGTTGTTGTGTGTGTGGTGTGTGTGTGTGTGTGTGTGTGTGTGTGTGTGTGTGTGTTGTGAGTGTGTGTGTGGTGTGTGTAGTGTGTGGTCGTGTGAGTGTGTGTACATTGAACGTGTTAAAACTGAGTTAAGTTGCAATTAGTTAGTAGGTTGCTGGAAGCGCTTAATAGTAAAATAGGAATTCATCATCATCATCATCAGGGAGAGGAAATGGGCGCCGCCCTTAATATGCTTCACGCACTAACCTTATAAGCCAATATATTATTATTATTATATTATTATTATTATTATTATTGAGTTGTATTGTTTGTTTGTTGTTGTCATCTTCGTCGTCGACATCATCATCCTATCTTCATCTTCTTCTTCTTCTTCTTCTATTATCATTATAATTATAATTATTATTATTAATAGTATCGACGAGCGTGTCCATAAATTGTTTAGAAAAGTGTATGTGTCTTGAAAAAGTGGATTTAACTAGGTCTGTTGTAAAGAGAGTCAGCCAAGACCTAAGTGTGATATATCCATATCATCTGAAGCATTTCGGACTTGGTGTGAGAATCATAAGAAAAACTACACTTTCAATGAGTCCAAAATGTTACAGGGTGCTTGAAAGAAATGCAAGTACTGACCAAGTGTTAATTGTAGTAGGGGGGTATTTCATCTTTCTAACATGGTCCCTAACCGTACCTCCCCTCCCTCCCTCCTATCGCATAGTAATTTCGATATCCACGATATATAAGAATAAAATAAATAAAAAAGTATCCCCTCAGATACAATAGAATCAAAGCATTATCACGCACACACACAGTCACCATTGTTGCACACAAATGAATCTAAATACGCATAAGCACAGAAAATTTCACAGCTTGAAGAAGAGTTGTCACTGGGCAAACTGCTGTAGAAAGTGCCACGTAATTCTAGTCAAAATCAACTACGAAAATGATTTTCACTCCAGGCTGTGAGGATATAATTCTAGGAATCAAGTCTGTCTGAGACCTCCTTTCCTCCACATACCCCCACCTCCTACCTCACCACCCCATAACCAACCCCTACAACACCCTTCCCCTCTTCTAATTCACCTCCTTAGTTTTCCCCATTCCGTCAAGCTGTCCATACCCCTAACTTACCTCATCCCCCTCTATATCCCCATCCCCCCGCTACCTCTATCCTCCACTATATCTCTCCCCCCCCCTATTACCCTCAGCTACCCTCCCGACCCTCCTTTGTGATTACCCCCATCACCCCTCCACAGTTCCACCCTTTACTACCCCACTACTCCCACCTCTAAATACCCCTGACCTCACTAATATACCACCCTCTCCCACCCCACCCCCATCTACATCCTCCGCACTTCACCCCTTTTAAACCACCCCTCCCCACTCAAAAATAACCCCCGATCACCGTCTCCTCTATTACCCCCATCCCAAGCCTACCAACTACTCGTCTTCCTCCCCTCTATCGCCCCCCTCCCCCCCCCCAACTATCCCTCCTCCACCAAAATCCCACACCCAGCTACTTCTCTATTAACCCTCCCACCCTCCTTTTACCTAGCTATCTCTCCTCTATTACCCCCTTCTCCCCCACGCTACCCCCCTCTCCCCCACGCTACCCCTCCTTCCCCTCCCCTCACTCCCCTCTATTACCCACCCCCCCCCCCATGCGACTCTCCTTTCCTCTAATACCCCCCAGTTCCCCCCTCTATTAACCTCCTACTACCTCTCCCTCCTTTTATTTCCCTCCCCGCCCTCCCCCAAGCCCATAAAAATAGGCACAAACCGTAAGAGTAGACAACACATCTCCTCCAAACTTCGGAGGATAGAAGTTAGGGTGAGACCCTGTAAGGATCGAACTTCCTAACTTCACACTATAAAGTTGCTTCAGTCCTCTTTTTTATGACATATCATCAAACTAACACTCCAAACTTTCTAAGGAGTGGTCTCCTACACATAAATTTTCGCAATGAAAAGAAGAGATTACGTCCTACAAAAATTAACTCACCCACACTTGTTCCCTAAAAGGTAAACGGCAAATTTATGTATACAATGTCATAAAAAAAAATCCACTAGTGCTTCATTTCATCAGATGGAAGCATTTATCTGGGCTAAGTAACAACTTCAAACATAAAAAGGAGATGTAATGTTTAAAGACACCTGTGAAGAGAAGTAGTACACACATTTTGGTTTGTTAAATCTAACACAAGAAAACAATAATTCATAAGCACGTTAAAAAATCACAACTTGAAAGACAGTGGAGTTCTTGCAAAGTTCTCCTTAGAAAATGCCTCTCATAACGCAAAAACGAGTAGGAATTCATTTCACAAGTATGCAAACTAAACAAATGAAAATAGAATAAAATGAACAATTGGTCGCCCGCAGCTATGTGGGTTCCATAAAATGTTGTGTTTTCATTTCATGTTTTTTCGTTAAATTGTAATCTTATTAGAAGGGGGTTGGTGGATGAGCATTTTTGTTTATTTTTATTCTTTCCTCGCTAGAGCCCCAGATTCACCAATGGAGAAATTTATATGGCTGTAGCAGGTTTCTAGGTATTAGGAACAATCAAGGACTTAGGGCATGACGGGAATTAATAAGAGAATGGACTATAAAACATTTATAAATGTGACATGTCTATATTCGACGCTGTCCGAAGATTCCCCCGTCAGGCTTAAAACAGTATAGCAATGACTGAAAAGAGAGGATTTATGAGCGACGTAGCTGATGTCTATAATAAATCTTGAACCAGAAAATTTAAAATGAATGGAGGGCTGTTTTAGAATCAAACAATCCAATACATTTTATCACTGAACATGAAAAAATCAATCTCACTTCTATTAATCACTGTTGACAATGTTATATCAGTTTCACTCCCCCTCCCCCCCCCTTCTCTTCTCTTCTCACTCTCTGTTGTTTATCTCTCGTACTCGAGTCGTCTCTCTCGTCAGCGTCGTCTACTCTCATGTTCGCTCTTCTTTAGCTTCGCCTCGCTCTCTCTTTCTCTCTAGCACCGCATTATTCATATAAATCATAATGTGACTAAAAATATATCATAATTTGTACGCTTGCGCTCTGATAAGTGTCTGTGTGTGGAATGCTGAGAGCGTTTGCATGTATGTGTAGCAAGTGCGTTGCGTTCGGCTGCGGGCGTGCCGAGCGTAGTGGAATTCTCTAGGTTCCTGAACCGTTGATCTAGGAATTGTACCATCTCTCTCTTGACTGAACAGCCTCACTTCTAAAGATAATATATTAAAATCCAGCCACCAGACAGAATACCTATTTCATAACTAAAGATTTCCTTATAGTTTCCCTTCTGGGCTTCAACCTCATATCTGTCCCTAGCCTTCCACACTCCAAACTTTCGTGCGTTGTGTGTGTGTGTGTGTAGTGTGTGGTGGTGTGTGTGGTGTGTAGTGTGTTTGGTGAGTGGTGTGAGTGTTTGTGTGTTGTCTGATGTGTAGAGTTCTGTTGTGTCTGTGTCTCTGTCTCTGATGTCTTCCTGTGTGTGTGTGTCTGTGTCTTGTCTTTCGTGTAGTGCATGATAAAAACAGGTTGAAAATACAAGTGACCTGTTGATATAGATTTTACAAAATAGTAGCGGCATACACATCCATATTATCATTATCGTTAGTAACTATTTCCTATCAGTTTTTTATACATCCCTTACTGACCACAAGGCCAAATTTAAGAATGTCGCCTCATAACTGAAACAACCTTGCACTTCACATTATATAAGCAAAGAGCCTTCCTAATTCCCTTCAACCATCCATTACCTAATCAACGATGAAAAGATATCACATGTTTACCTTCTTTCAGAGCCCATCAGGCCAATAAAGCCAGGCCACGCCAAAATGTCCAGTGATTTACTACCTACACCCCCCCAGACATGAAATATGCGCCATTGACACTCTCTTCAAGTGTCAGTTTTTTGAGCATGTTTAAGATTAAGCACTGCATATAAAACGTGAGCTCACCTGCCATTTTAGTGTGATTTATTGACACATTTCCTATGTGCGATGATAAAAACTGTTCCTCCTATTTCTTGCAATATTACTCCTCCCCATGCATAGGCTATCCATGAACAGTTACATCCCTGTATTATTGATTGTCACGCTTCATAAGTCCAAATAAAAATTTCTGTATCTGGATAGACATGAACCAGAATTTGAATGTATAGAATTTTAGAATCTACTATTATACCTCGTTCTGAGAACAAGGACAGGTGAAGCTGAATACTTGGAATCAGCTTTCATTTGCATATCATCCTAGACTAGAAGATACGGAGAAAAAGACACCTTTAAATTATGGGAACCACGCTAAAAAACCGTTGTAAAACTATGACTCCACAACATTAAGCGTGAGTATAGTCATTCGTGAATATCTAAGGGGATCACCCCAACTTCTCAATCCTCCGAAATCTGCAGGAGATGTGTTGTCCAGTCATTCCTCAAGTTGCGGCCACGTTATTTTTCCAATATATTTTAGGAAGCGTGTAGCTGGGAAAGGAGGGAGAATAGAAGGAGATTGAGAGAGAAGAAGGACAGGAGAAGGGTATGAATATATATGCGGAAATAAAGTGTGTCTGAGTCTAATTCGAGGGGAAGCTGGGGAGTAGGAGGAACAGAGCGAGGGCTAACGGTAGTAAGGTACAAAAGGGTGAGGAGGTGAAAAGCATAGGGTAGATACAGTGTAGGGGAAGGGGAAGTACATGAGAGGGTACAAGCACAGGGATAGTACAGAATGTATGTGTCATGTAGAGGGGAGTGAAAGCTCGGGTAAGGTACAGGAGAGGATTGGTAAGGGTAGGTACGAGGAGTGGTATAGGGTATGTAGAGGGATGGAAAAGCAAGGGTAGGGTACATGGATGAGGGAAGAGAGTGGTAGGTAGTAGTACAGGGAGGAGGAAGGAGGGATAGAGTGCAAGGGAGTGGTAGGTGTAGGTACACAGGATGGAAGGGAAGCTGGCTAGGGAGGTAAGCAGTAGGAATGTAACACGAAGGGTAGGAGTGGGTGTAGGTAGGTACAGGTGGAGTAATAGAGGACTGGGAGGCAGAGAAAGAGGTGTCCGCATAGTATCAAGATGAGTCCGTGTCCAGACGTCTTGCATAACTTTAATTGTTTACCTATAAACCCACAGCGGCACTCAGTGTTCAGATGCCTTCTCCCGACGCTAAATATTTATTCCCTCATGACTGTAAGAATTATAATTATGTGAACAAGCTGGCATGCTGCGTCACTAATTCAGTTACCAGAAATTATGAATCCTATGGCGGCAGGTGTTGAAAGGTTAATTGAACTATTTACTCAGCAAAGTTACTCCCCCCTGACGCGGGTGAAGAGGCGATGTTAAATGAGATGAACTCTATATATAAGTGGATAGGCGAAGATGCTCAGTGCTGTCTTGATGACCTCAGTGCGTCTGTTGACCTCAGTGCTGTCTGTTGACCTCAGTGCTGTGATGTTAACGTCAGTGCTGTGCTGTTGACCTCAGTGCTGTTTGTTGACCTCAGTGCTGTGCTGTTGACCTCAATGCTGTGCTGTTGACCTCAGTGCTGTGCTGTTGACCTCTGTCCTGCCTGTTGACCTCAGGGCTGTGCTGTCGACATCAGAGCTGTGCTGTTGACCTCAGATGCTGTGATGTTAACGTGACCAATGCATGGTGCTGTTACACTCATGTGAGCTGTGCTGTTGACCCCCATTGCTGTGCTGTTGACCTCAGGTGCTGATAGCTGTTGAACCACGCTGATGTCACTGCTAAGGGAGTCGGAGTGTCTTGTGCGTGTCAGTGGCCTTTATGAGGAGCTGTCCACCACGGCACACAGCTCTGGACAAGCGGGGGCTAAGTGACATTGCGGCACCGGGCAAAGCGCCCCTGCCAGGCCCGCTACACATCTCTGCAGCCTCCCTTTCCAAGGGGGGACTGCCATGAATATTGCAGCAAAACCTAGAGGCCAAAAGCGGCGGACGGGTGTCATGGAAACGTACGGCAAGGCATATCTACTGCCCTGTTTTACGATCCACGCGTGTGTGTGGTGTGGGGCCAGGTCACATTGCTCACTGCAGGACTCCGTCAATAATGGAATGGGAACCATAGCAGAAAATAAAACTGAGAGATCCATCAGCAACTTAGAGCAGGTGGAGTGAGGACAATGAACAACACAAAAAATGATGATGATGAGGGTGTAGGATGCTGGATACAGGGGGATGTGATGGTGGTGGTTGTGATATGATGCTAAGCCCAAACTGTGGAAAATCTAAAATGGACATATGTCGCCGCTCATCAATACCCCAGTGTTCTCAATCTTTTCTCTACATTGCATAAAAGCGAATGTGCGTGCGAGGTGTGAGTATGTATGTGTAGTGTGTGGTGTGTGTGTGTGTGAGTGTGTGGGGTGTGTGTGTGTGTGTGTTGTGGTGCGTGTGTTGTGTGTGTGTGTTGGTGTGGTGTGTGTGTGTGTTGAGTGAGTGTGTGGTTGTGTGTGTGTGGTGTGGGTGTGTTGTTGTGTTTGTGTGTGTGTGTGTGGGTGTGTGGTGATGTTGTTGTGTGATGTGTGTGTGTCTGTTGTGTGTGTGTGTGTGTGTGTGTGTGTGGTTTGTTCTCCATTTCATTTAAAACGTTTCTTCACACTTTGTAAAATTAGCGGGATAGTCTGGCCTGCCGTAGCAAGCGTGCGTGCGCGGTCGTGCGTGTGTGGTGTGTGTGTGTGTGTGTGTGTTGTGTCTGTTCTGTGTATCTGTGTGTGTATCTGTATGAGTGTGTATCTTATGTGTGTAATCTGTTTGTCTTGTCTGTCCTCCTTTCTGTGTGTGAGTATGCAGTTGATGAGAATCGATGCCGCACCGTGTGTGTGTGGTGTGTCGTTGGTGTAGTGTGTGTGATGTGTGTGTGTTGTGTGTGTGTGTGTGATGTTTGTGGGTGTGTGTGTGTTTGTGTGGTGTTGTGTGGTTGTGTGGGTGGGTGTGTGGTGTGTGTGTGTGTGTGTGTGTGCGTGAGTGTGTGTGTCGTGTGTGGTGTGTGTGTATCGGTTGTGATGCGCGTGTTGGTGTGTGATGTGCGTGCGTGTGTGTGTGTGTTTTGTTCGGTGCGGCGTGCGTGTGTGTGTATGTGTTTGTGTGTGTGTCGGATCTATGTGTGTATCTGTTTGTCTGTCTGTCTTTCTTGTCCAGAGTATGCATTGTATGAAAATCGTTGCGCACGCGCTGGTGAGCGTGTGTGTGGTGTGTGTGTGTTGGGCGGTGTGGGGGGAGGGTGTGGTGTGTTTGTGCGAGGCGTGTGGTGTGGCGTGGGTAGGGAGGGACTGGATAGTCTGTGTCTGTGTGTCCTGTTTCTGTCTGTGAAAGCACTGTTGGAGAGAACTGTGACAAAGAAGATGAATAGCACTTTGCAGCAAGTCAGTGTGGAGTGCACGAGCACTGTTGTGTCAGGTGCTGCAGCGACATCGGCAGATGCCTGTCTGACATAGGAGGCAAAGCAAGGTTCATAAAATGATGATATGGTATGATTATGATGATGATGATGATGATGATGATGATTCATGATTGATGATGATGATAGTGATGTTGGTGGTGGGGGGGTGTGGTGGGTGGTGCGTGGTGTGGTTGGTGGTGGTGGTGGTGAGGTGGAGGTGAGGTCTGTGGTGGTGGTGGTGGTGGTGGTGGTTGAAGATGAGATGATGATGAGTTAATGAGATGGTGATGAGGTGGTGTGAGGGATGTGGTGGTGGTGGTGGTGTGGTGGTGGTGGTGGTGATGCGATGATGATGATGATAGATGTTGATGATGATATATGATGGATGATGATGAAGGATGATGATGATGATACGGTGTGGTGGTGGTGGTGGTGGTGGTGGTGGTGGTGGGGTGGTGGTGATGATGATAAGAATGATTGAGATTGATGATGGATGATTAAGAGATGATGATGATGATGATGAAAGATATGATGATTGTTATATATGAGATAAAAAATGGAAATTATAAGAGCGCTATAATTTACCAAGAATGTTTAACCACTGTTTAACATCTCCTCGAACGCATCATTACTGACGCCTTGGAAGACCACACCAGGCACAGTCAGCATTTGATGGCTAACAATCACCAACCCTCAGATTTTGCGGCCTATGACATTGACGGTCTGGCAGGAAATGAAGAGGAAATTGAGCCAACATAGTGAAGCAACTGGACGAAATATCCTCGCGATACGCATTGAAATCAGCGCCAGAGAAACCAAGCTCATGTCAAACAGGGCCCATCCAATACACCACCAAGATCACTACTCAGCGGAAAAGAAACTGGAGACAGATGACCACTTCAAGTACCTTGAGCCATCATAACTGTAGGAGAAAGAGATCGAAGCCCGACATCCTAGCAAGAGCGGGCACAAACAGCAGCAGCAATGGCAAGAAACTGAAGCCAAATGGAGAGCGACCAGAGAAACATGCTTTAACGCATGTTAGGCATGGACATCAGAACGCAGACCGTACTACAGGAGAATCCAAGCAGGAGAAATGAGATGCCTCAGAAGGCACCTTGCATCTCATACAAAGACCATGTCACCACCATGAAGTCCCGCAGAAAGATCACACAACAAGTGCGGGACTATTACGACCAACTGACACACGCGAACAAAAGGCGAAACTCAGATGGTAATGGGGCACGCTAACACGCTCAGAAGGACTATGCAAAGGAACCATCCTGAAGGAACAGTCCATGGAAGAGCAGACGGTGCAAGACAGAGGAGGAAAGTGGGGCCGACTACAATCCGTGATTGACAGGGACGGACATTCAGTGTCACCCAGCCAATCGCCCACGACCGCGTCTCAGTGGAGCCAGCTGTTCCACCGTACGTCCAACATGCAGCCGGCCCTTACGACCCTGGCGGGTATCGGGACCAGTGAACAGTGATATCTTGCAAGACAAATCACAAGCGCCTTGCATACACCCACTCCGACACATTGCAACTACAATGAATTAACAATATTTTTTTTACAAATTCAATGTACACACACAAACATAACATACATACAACATACATACAATACACTACATACATACAAACATACATACATACATACTTATACACAGTTGTACACTTTCAGCAGAGGGATGGGAATTTGGCGCTTTGAAAAGGCCAGGGACAGGCATGCAAGAAACAGTAGGTAACATCTTAGGCTTGAAATAGGTATTTTTGAAGGCTAGATTTCAAAGTGTCGTAGTAGCTCTTACGATTGATTAGGAGGTGAGGTCATTCCAATTGATGGACCATAAATAGAGAAAGAGCTGACTTCCAACAGGCGAATAGGTTTGTAATTAGGTATTCGTAGTCCCAGGTATCTGCAGCAGAACAGGAGGGAACTAGAAGGAGTGTACCAGTGAATCCATCAAGAGGTATGAAAGACTGCTGTTTTTTGTGAAGACATTTGTAAAAGAAAGTACTAAACTTGTACTTACCTCCGTGGAAACAGGCAAACCGGTGGGAAGAGATCACAGTAGAGGAGAAATATCTCAGTTAGTATTTCTTTTTGGAGGACTAATCGAGCTGCAGAGTTTTTTGAATGCGTTGAAGAGTGATAATGATGCTGGCAGACAAGCCAAAAGCCAAAAAAAAAAAAATTGCAATAGTCCAGAACGTGAGAGAATGAGAGATGTTACAAGTTTGATGTAGCATCGGGGGACAAGTAGTTTTCGCGATTCACTTATACGCCATATATTGATAGTAAGATTCAAGACCGGCAGAGTTCTAGGATGCATGAGCCTGAGCCTTGCCATTGCCTTGCCTTGCCTAGCCATGCCTAGCCTTGCCTAGCCTTCTTATCCCTTGCCTTTTGCCTTGCTTTGCCGTAGGCTATTCCTTAGCTTGCTTTGCCTCTGCCGTGCCTACCTTGTGAGATCCGGGTAGCCATCACTGTCACTGCTCCACACGTCACCGCCGCCGCTAGCCAGAGTGTCTTCTTTCAATTCACAGAGTTGAGCTTAACAAGATAACAAGCCCTGAATGCCCGGCAATGTAATGCATTGCACTGTACACTAAAGTAAATTCAGCAATTTCTCTGCGTGAACAATAGAGGGCCGATTTCCCCGAGAAGAGTGCGTCGCCACAATAGCAGCGCATCCGTTAATTTTCTTGTATGCGTGTACAGAGAAATACTCTACCCGGAGTGGCTAGTTTCTACAGAATAGTTTCGTCAGTGGCGACTTCCTCATGTGCCGTAGGTGTTCTTAAGTTTCCTGATACTCATGTTAGCACTCGATTTATCGTCCTCTATCCATCCCAAATACGCAGATCTCCAGTCTGCACAAACGGTATCGAATCGAACCTCATCTTTTTGCTTTCTAGACAATGCTTACCTCTAACCACCGAGAGCCCACTTTATCTGCAAGTGCTGTGTAGTGAGAACACAAGTGGTGCAAATCAAACAGAAAAAACAATCTTTGCTGGGAGTAGGTGGGGCGGAGTATATGTTCAAAAAACTATTTCTTCCTCTGATATCTTTTTAGTACTTGTATAGTTGTTCAGGTCTCGAGGGGGATGTTTCATAGCTTTTTCCTTTTGCTGTGGCCACTCCGCTCGTTCGCAACCCCCACCCCCACCCCTACCTCATCGCCTCGTGACTGGAAAGACAGAGATTGATTCATGTTGTTTGTGTGAGATCAGTAGGCAGACAGGTGATTGCGCTCAAGCCGAAAGTGGGAAGTTTAACCTTCGTACTGGCACTCCATCGGCGGCTTTGTAGCAGGCATCAAGGCATCCCTCCCTCCCTTCCCTCCCTTCCTCCCTCAGCCGCCCGCGCATCGCCTACACCCTCCGGCCGTTCTCTCCGCTTTTGTGTCGAAGGCCGATAGCGACCCAAAAAAGCGAATTAGGATGACAGTGTTTAAGGCCAGAACAGTGGTCAGCCCTTCTAACCCCTGGCCTTTAGCTTGCCATCCCACAGCTATAGATACTCTTTTCTTTGCCTATTCCCTTCATCATGTGGACTCACAAGCGCATTTGCATCCCCTGCCTCCCCTGCCTGCTCC
>CM054153.1:37356054-37366054 GCA_028751875.1 Rapana venosa
TGCCTTGTTTCTTGCCTTTTTGTCCCTTGTTTTGCCTTGCCTTGCTTTCTTGGCTTGTTGGCCTTGCCTATTTGCTTTGTCTTGGTTTGTCTTGTTTGCCTTGTTTCCCTTTGTCTCCCTTCCCTTTGTCTTCCCCTTGCTTGCCTAGCGGCCGTGCCTTGCCTTTCTTGCCTTTTTTTGCTTGCCTTGCCGGGCCCCTCATCTTGCTTTGTGTCCCTTTGGGTTGTCTTCCCTTCCTTGTCTTGCTTTGCCTTGCCTTGTCGACTTGTCTTCCGGGGTTTGTCGGGCCCTTCCCTTGCCAACCGGCCTCCCGGGCCTGTGTTCATGAGCTCAATTTACGTCCCTTCACAAGACTGCGCATGCTTTTCCCCTTTAGGATGTAGTGGGTGGTGGAAGGAATGTTGCTCGAGTCGGGAATCGAACCGTTGTCATTTTGCTTTCTACAGTGGTCTTACCACTACACCACCGATCTCCCATATGCAAAGTGATGTCATTACATTCTTTATCCATTCAACAACATCCCTCCCCCATCCTTCCACAACCAGTACACCACCACCACCACCACCCACCTCCCCAGCCACATTTCCCTCTCTCTCCTCTCTCCCCAGTTACTTGGAAACAACCTTGAAAAGTTAAAATTAAAGTGTGTCTGCGTCGAAAACAATTTTGCCAACACAGCACAATTCATTTAACACCGACAAGTGTTTGTTGTGAGTGCATTGCAAATTCTTGTGTTTTTGTTTGTTGCCTTGTTTGTTTGTTGTTTGTCTTTTGTTTCAGGGTTATTTGCTGCTGCTTTGTTTTTGGTTTTTGTCTTGTGTTATTTTATGTCTAATGTTTATCTGGCGTTCTATTCAATATTGCAGTTTGAACTGGTTTGTTGTGTTTTGTGTTTGGAACTGTTTGAGCTGCGATCCTGTCACGCAATGCCTCCGCGCTGTTGTCCCCGCATCACCCACCTTTCTCTCTCGGCAGCGATCAAGCTATCTATAGACAAACTGCTGACAGTCTTCTTCTGCCACAACCAAGCTTCGCTTTCCGCCCAGTCATCTTCATCTTTGTCCCAGCTGTCGCTCAAGGGAGACAAATACACAAAAATCGACCATAAAATAGAGGAAGGGGAGGTGAGAGGCAGAGGAGGCGAGAATTATCCTGTAAGCGAGGGCAGGCTGTCATTTCTTTGTATCAGACTGACCGGTGTCTGTTACAGGACCATCTGTTGACAGGTGGCCTGATGGCGGCGGTTCATCCGCATGAATGATAGGAACTGAGACAGTGTGATGTTCATCTGCGCAGGGACAGTTGTAGGCAGGCAGGCAGTCATTCAGTCAGGCAGTCAGGCAGGCAGGCAGTCATGCAGGCAGGCAGGCAGGCAGTCAGGCAGTCAGGCAGGCAGGCAGGCAGTCAGGCAGGCAGGCAGGCAGGCAGGCAGGCAGGCAGTCAGGCAGGCAGGAAGTCAGGGAATCAGGCAGGCAGGCAGGCAGGAAGTCAGGAAATCAGGAAGTCAGGTAGTCAGGCAGGCAGGCAGGAAGTCAGGCAGGCAGGCAGGCAGGCAGGCAGGAAGTCAGGCAGGCAGGCAGGAAGTCAGGCAGGCAGTCAGTCAGGCAGGCAGGCAGGCAGGCAGGAAGTCAGGAAGTCAGTAAGTCAGGCAGAAAGTCAGGCAGGCAGTCAGGCAGGCAGGAAGTCAGGCAGGCAGGCAGTCAGGCAGGCAGGCTATCGGGAATCTAGTGGTTTGTACACAGAGGATGGTGGGTGACAGGCCCAGTGTGTGTGTGTATGTGTGTGTGTATGTGTGTGTGCGTGCGTGCGGGGCGTGCGCGTGTGTTTGTGTGTGTTGGGGTGTGTCAAATCAAAGTCAAAGTCAAACTTTTATTTTCAGATGGTACATTGAATAAGCAGTGCATTTGCTTTTTTTCATCAAGCCATCTATCTAAAGAAAGAAAGAAAAAAAAAAACCAGAAAAAAAGATAATGATATGCAACATAGAATAAAAAACCTAATCTATGGTAAACTATAAAATCAAACAAAAAACCCAATAACAAGCATATGTGGAATTAAAACAAAAGAAAAAAACCCCGAAAAATATGAGACCATACAATTCAAATAATTCAAAAATCTTGAAGAAATACCGCAAAACACAAACAAACAAGCAAAAAAAAAACAAAACCAAAAACCAAACAAAGAAGAAAACGAATAAAAAAAAAACCCACCCAAACTGCTTCCCCCCCCCCCCCCCTCACACACATACCCAAAAACCTTCAACCCCATACAAACGCTGAATAAACAACAAAAAAAGGGATGAATCAACAAGAACAACCACAAAAAGGGAAAATTTAACAATCAAACAAACACAATAACATATACACAACAACAGCGACAAAACTAACATAGGACAGAAAAACACCCAAAGACAAATGAAGACACACATAGAACTACAAAAGACGAGAAAAAATTCCAAAATATCCCCTCCCCTCCCAGAAAACCACTCTACACCCAAAACAAACAAAAGGCAAATAACCAGAACCCCACCCCCACCACTACCAACATTAACAACAACAACCAAATGGATATAAACAGAGGAAACTGATGTATCATTTAACACTTACATACACATACACATCCTCACCCATATCCCCTTCACCACATATATACTCATATATTAGAAAAACAAGAATAACCAACAGCTATGGATTCAAGCAAAGAAGTATAACAAAGACATCCACTCCCTCCCTCTCCCCGGGTCATATACACAATGTACATAGTGCTTTTTGGTTTGAGCAGAGCAACGTTAATCTTGATCAAAGAATAAATTCAGGCAATGTAAACCACCCTGCAGTACTAACGTCGGCAATAACAATTTAGCTCATCTAGTACAATGAACCAAAAACTAACAGTGACAAAACTAAATAGATCACAATTATGTGTAATACAAAAGAACATAAAAACGCCAAAACAGCAAGAAAGTAAAAAACCAAAACCGAACAATTACACACACACACAGCACTCACACACGTGTACACACACACACACACACACACACACACACACTCACACACACACACACACACACACACACACACCAGATTCAAAGCGTGCTGGGTTGATATCTATCAACCCTATATAGATCAATGTTTACACATGTACTCTATATGAATATGAAAACTTGGTCATATCTGATTTAATGACAAGAATCACGTTCAGTGACACTTACATCACTCCTTAAGTACAAGTCGTGTCTGTACTTTATTCATGAAATATCTTTTATATTGTTTTATATGACTGATTTTTGCTTTAATACATTTCAAAATTGGGGAAGTTTATCCATAGGTCACTGCCTGAATACAAGAGGCTCGATTTATATGGTTATTTCGGTCTTGAAAATGTTAGCAATGGTTGTGTCTATGTGGTAACTTTGAAAGCTTTGGTAATCTTGGGAGGTGCATTTTGATTAACAACTTTATGCATAAACACAGCTTTATTGAATGAAAGTCGGTTTCGAAATGTCAGGACATTTATTTGCTTATAATCCTCAATTGTCAGGTGCTTGTTTTTAACAATACAAGTTTACTGCTCTTTTATATAAACGATGAATGAATTTCAAGTTCGTTCCACTGCAGGTATCCCCAAATAGTTGTCGCATAGTCCAATGATTGGTATATGTGACCACAAAAAAATAGTTTTCGAGAATGATATTTAGAAAGGTTTTATTTTGGATAATTGAAGTAGCCTGTGAGCTAGGCGTTTACCTTAGTGACATTATGTGATCAGTCAAGTCATATTTTTGTCATGGTAACTCCTAATATTTTATGTGATGTCAACTTCTTCAACTATTCCGTTATCCAACAACAGAGGTTGAAACCTATCATTCATTTTTTGCCTTTTCTGTCTTGCTGATACTACATACACTTTGGTTTTTGTGCATTTAAGACATGTGGTTTAATTGAGTCCAAATAATCAATCTGTCAATACTGTATTGAAGTTTGCGATTAATCTGCTGGAGTCTGAATCACTACAAAAGAGAGTGGTATCGTCCAGCAAACATTTCACGTTACATTTAATAAAACAGGGTAAATCATTTACAAAGACTGAAAACAAGAGTGTCCCAATACTGAGCCTTGTGGTACCCCATGTCTAATGGGTAGTAGTTCTGATGTTTGGTTATTTACAGATACAAGCTGCTGCCTTATTGGACAGAAAATTTTCTAGTAGTTGGATAACTTCAGTGGCAGTTTGTACAATCTAACATTTACGCAATAACAAAGAGTGGTGATCACATCAAATGCTTTTTCAAGTCAACAAAAGGAGGCCAGTAAACTTATTGTCATTTATATTGTGTAGGAGACTGTCAGTGAGCTGAGTTAGAGCAGTGTGACAGAATAGTTTTTACGAAAACCCTGATTGATCCTCGTGCAATAGATTGTATTTTATAAGTAAGAATTTAGGATGTTTGTATGTTTTTTCATGGTTTTAGATAGTACCGAGAGAATTGAAATGGCCTGTAATTGAGGTAGAAGAGCAGTCACCATGAATTTATGACAGGTATAACTTTGCCTTTTAAACTTGAGAGGAAAACATCTTTTCTCAATACACAATTTGTAAGATATGTCAGTGTTTCAACAATAACCGACTAGCGAGTTTTATAATCCGAGCATCTAACTTGTCTAGATCACGTGTTCTAGAATTCGTTTGCATTTTTATGCTTTCTAATACATCAAAGGTTGTCATTGGCTGGAGATTAAAATGGAAATTTAAATATGTTTTGAGTTAATATATTGTGTAGTAATGAAGATCATTTTCGCTTGACTTGTCACATGTTATAAACTTTATTTGCTACATTTGAAAAATGGCTGTTTAATTCATCAGTTGATATGTCTTTAATGAACTGTTGACTTTTTGAAACATGTTTATTACATAATGTATTGATGGCTTCCAAAATCTGGCGAGAGTCACTAGTGGTAATTAACAACTGTTGAAAGTAATTACGCTTTGATCTGCGTTTAATGGAATTCACTTTATTCTCTTGTGTCCTGACTTGTTCATGTGTACCAAGGGTTTTCAGTGGTTTCTTAATTAATCTCAGATTCTATGTCTTTTGTTATCCATGGAGGTTTGGTTTTTCTTTAACTCTTTTTTTTATAAAGGAGCATGTTTGTCATACACTGAGATAAATATATTAACCAAAAAAAAATTCAGCCGCTTCATCGGGTCTCTGATTTGGTATACATGTGTAATGTGAGTTCATCAGGTCGAAAGAAAATTTATCCTCACAGAAGTGTTTGAATCGTCGGTAATATATAGTTTTATGCCCAACTTTAGGAATTTTTATGCGACGCTTAAACCAAGTACAGCAACAGGATTATGATCGCTGCATCCACTTGACGGAGCACATACTTCAGCATGTGCTGTTTTGCGTTAGTGTATATATGATCAATTAAAGTTACTGAGTTATCTGTTTTATACGTATGGTTTATCTATTAGTTGTTCCAGCAAGCATCATATAGTTGTGATTCCATTCGGTTAGGTTTGAGTAAGTCTATGTTAAAATCTCAAGAATAATAGTTTCACAGTTTAAAAGTGCAACTTCATCATTAGAGAATTGAATCTATCAAACCAGTTAGTGTTTCTGACGGATTTCGTATATGAATCCTATCAAAGTGGACTACTGTGCTTTAATTTGATTTCACTACCCAAATCGATTCGAATATCATTCACATCAAAATTGTATAAGTCCTTTTGACAGCATACTATGAAGATCAAAGCTACTATATTCATTATGTTAATAAGCCGTAGTTTTGGTTTGTATGGATCTTGGCGAATATTGGTATCCTGGAATGTGCATGTCTGCATCAGTTATATTTGAAGAAAGGCGGGTTCAGCAAGCCAAATAATGAACTCATTCCATCATAAATAGTATGCTAGCAATGTCATCTTTTATGGTTGGATTGTTTCTGTTGAGGAGCTATCGTAGACCATGTTTTATTGGCACTTGTCTGAGGTAGGAGAGCATGACGTAGAGGGAGGAGTGCGGTTAATAGGCTGTGTTAGAATTTCAGGTTTAAGAGAGCAAACGCACAAAGAAAAAAACAAACAAAATAAACATATACAGAATTTAAAAAAACAAAAACAAACACGTAATTGAAATATAAAGACTCACTAAGATATACAGGTATGATCTTACAATAATTGCCCTGTAACAAAAATAACTAATTAACAAAATAAATGTATACACATACACACACTAATTGAGGATTATTATGTTACAATGTAATGCAAATCCTATAAAGTTAACAAAATATTCAATAAGGAAAAAAAAGAAAAAGAAAAGAAGAAAAAAAGAGATCAAATGGAAAAAAATTAAGGTTTGAAAATAGACTTTCGGTTGGAATAAGTATCCTATTCCGTTTTCGTAGCAGTGAAAAAACTGTTATTGCTCAAAGTCTCTATCAATATACAATGTTCAATAATCAGCTTGATAATTGAGCAAAAAACGATTTCACTGTGTAAACCTTGTAAAGTATACTGCAGCATGACACCAATATCATTCCTGAGAGAGAAGGAGAGAGGTAGAGGTTGTGACAGAGAGACAGGTAGAAAGACAGTCAGAAAGAGGCTTTTAAAAGAGAAGAATATACTAGATTACATAGAGGTATAGAGGAAGACAACTTGACATGGCCAGTACTGTAACATATCATCAGTAGGTTATGCTCTGTAGTGTGAAATGACACAATATTGGGAAATGGGGAGGGGGAAGGGGAAATGAACATGTAAAGGTGAAAATCACAATATTCAAAGAAAAACATTGACTATATAAAACTTACTAGGTAATTATAGAAAACGTGATTCTCACATATATATTATGCATGTGAGAACAACTATGCATTCACCCTGCACATGTGCGGGCACACTCCCCCCCCCCCCCCCCACCCACCACACACACACACACACACACACGCATACACAAGCTTACAAGCTCACACATACACACACTCATAGACCCTTATATTCACATGCTTCAATTAATCTAGGGTTGGAGCAGTTCCATTAACAGACCTATAATTTTGTCTGTTTTTTATACTGGTAGGCCTTCAGGCTGTCGACCCAGCGTAACTAAATGGGAAATAGGGTTCCTGGGTTGTCTGGGTGGAAAGTGAAAGTCATAGTCAGTCACAGGAGAGGTGGAAAGGACAGGGGACATAGGAACACTGGAGTTAGTGTTGTCTGTCATGGAGGGTACGGTCTCCATACTTCGGTGCCCCTTCACTGCGTCCACATAGCTGGCAGGAAGGGAGCGTGGTTTAGTATGTGGCGGAGATGGCATCACCGGGTGACAGTTACCAGGGTCACAGAGGTTTCGGGAAAGGACATCACATCCTCTGTAGCTTGGATGTAGGCTGTCACGGTACATCATTTTTTTGGGTGCACCCGACTTGGCTAGGAAGGAGGGGGTGTTGTCGATGTAGGCAACCCCTTCCTGAATGCAGGCGTGTCTCAGATTAGCTGTCGATCGTGAAGCAGCCTCTCTGAGCGGGTGTCGTCCAAGGGGAGGAAGGAGTGAGGAGGCATGTAGTGCAGCCCGAGGAAACACGTCTCTGAGCAGTCGGATCAGCCTGACCCAATCTGCTGAAGAAACAGGACCCGTGTAGCAGCTATTGATCCCTATGTGGAATACCACACGTCTGATGAGGGGTGAAGGGGGGCGAGACAATAGCCACTGACACAGGTGGTCGACAGTCAGGCCAGGCACTGACAGGTTACAGACTGGGTGGCTGTGTGTTGGCATTTTGTTGTTGTCCAATTGCACCAACACAGAGTCACCCAACAGTAGTGTGTTGATACTGGGTGGGACAGATTTCTGCTTCAGAGCAGTTAAGGGAGATAGGCGGGGTGGGGCTTTGTTGGTAGCTGGGGACTTGGATGTTTGCTGTCTGTGTATTGAGATGTGTGGCTGTGGAGTGTGAATGAATAGGGTCGGGGTGTGGCAAGAATGGGCTGTTTGTTACGTTGATTGTTTAGTCAAAGGGAGTGAGAGTGAGAAGTTTGTAATTTGTCTACAAGAATTGGCTGCTTGTTTGTCTGTGTGTGCACAGATGAAGAGTTGATTTGTTACATTGTGTCAGTGGTTTGTCTGCAGTGGCTGAGAGTGAATCTGTTGCATGTCTGAAAGAACTTCAAATCTGTTTGAAACATCTACACTATATTTTCGTGTTTGTGGGGACAGTTCAGCAGGAGGGCTCTGTGTTTGCATTGTCTGTCTGTGTCACTGAATGATGCGACTGTTGGCAGCAGAGAGAGTCTGCAGTTGTGTCTTGGTGCTTTTGTTGGACATTGTTTTGACTGTCTTTGAATGACTGGAGTTTGTTTGCTGTTTCTTTCCAGTTGGGTTTGCTGGGTTTTGTGGCTGTCTTGCATTTCACTGATTTGGTTGAAACTGCTTGTTTCATGATTTTCATGGAGTTTTTTCATTCTGGTCTCTGAATCAGTGATGTTTTGTGGGTTTTGGTTCTATCTGTTGTCTTGTTTGCAAAAGTTGAGATTCAAGTGTATGTATTTGCTCTGCATGTTGGAGATGGTGAAGTTTAGCAGGGTGAGTTGACTGTAAGCATGGTTACTGTAGCAATGTAGACATCTCCATGAGAGTGTAAGGTTTGGTGCGTTGTGGTGTAGAGGGGTCACTTGATGAGAGTGAGTGTTGGTGTTGAGGGAAGGGTCTGGACTGGGGGAGGGGGTAGGAGTGGGGCAGATTTGAGGTTGGTAAGGAGGAGAGAAGGGGAGTGAATGGGAGGATTCAGGACTGTGTTGAAGGGAGGGTTAGAGGAACAGGGGAGGGTCTGTGAGAGGGTGGGGGTTATTCGCCCTGAGAGGTTGGGGGAGGGGTGAAGCTCCTAAAGGTGAGTGGAGTTGAGAGAGTGGGGGTGTGGGACAAGGAGTCGAAGGGGAGGGTTGAGGGTGATGGGGGAGGGTGGATGCAGATTGGATGGTTGTGGAGTTTGGGGGGAAATAGGGTGGGGTGAACTTGAGGAGTAGATGAGACCGGTCAGGCGGGAAGAGTGGTCACAAATAAGCGCTGGTGGGGGGGCTGGGATGGCAACACGGAGGGGGCTGTCATGATGGCCAGGGGGATCATGGGGGTTTGGTGGCCACGATGGGAACAAAGTACATTTTGGGCATTTGCTGTAGGGTTATTTCTGCCAATTCATCACATAGTTTTTTAGAGTATCGAATCCTTCGCCCCCAGGGGGACACATTTCCTGTATCAATTGGTCCCGGGAGTGATTTATGAAGGAAAAAGTTTGCGGAGACAGAAAATTGAATAAAGAGTGCAAGTTCATTGGGAGAGTTGGGGTTATTCTGTCGGCACCCGTTAGTTTTTGTTTTTTATTTTTATCAATTCGTAAAAAGGGGGGGGGAAAACGAGGTGATTTTGCCACAATACCTCAAAAACCGAATCCCATAAGGGAAAATTTGAGTGGGGGGATCAAACTCCCTTTATAGGGGTTTGATGGGCTGTAATCTCATGGTTTGGATTAGCATCATGGACTGTAGTGGGGCCCCTCTTTTGGAGCTGGGGAAAATTTAAAAATTTGTTGTGCAAGCAACTATAAAATTATTTTTTTTTTAAAAAAACTGGAGTATAAAAAAAAGAAAGAGGAAAAAAACCCATTTATTTTAAAAAAAAAAAAAAGGAAGAAAATGGGCCTTCTGCCATTTATTCATTTTTAATTTTATTATTGCACAGACCAGATTTTTCATTGTCAGTTTCCCCTAAACAAAAGGGATGTACAGTGCCTACAGTTCACTCGTGATGTTGAGCCTTGTAGGCCTGGTAAGAAAGGGCACACAATACCTTAGGTTTGCGTGTATCGGCCTAGGGGCCATAGGCAATGTGTAAACCCCTTGAGGGTTTTCAAGCAGCCATGGGCCCCCCCCCCCCCCCCCCCCCCCCCCCCCCCCCCCGGGGGGGGGGGGGGGGGGGAAGTGTTGTGTGTGTTGTGGGACCCCC
>CM054153.1:37371054-37381054 GCA_028751875.1 Rapana venosa
ATGCACATGTTGACGTATTTAAACATCTACCTATGTCATTATCGATCTGTCCACATTGTTTCCATATCTGTAGGTATATAAGTGTGGATCTGATTAGTTAGAAACTGGTCTCTACACTTGATTGCTACCAGTAGTTAGGAACTGGTCTCTACACTTGATTGCTACCAGTAGTTAGGAACTGGTCTCTACACTTGATTGCTACCAGTAGTTAGGAACTGGTCTCTACACTTGATTGCTACCAGTAGTTAGGAACTGGTCTCTACACTTGATTGCTACCAGTAGTTAGGAACTGGTCTCTACACTTGATTGCTACCAGTAGTTAGGAACCCATGGAAGCTTATCCGACTAGTTTCCCTATGTTGATTGTAAATGTGTGTGTGTTTATTTATTTTATTTTTTATTTATTTATTCTTTTATTTATTTATTCTTTTATATCGAGGATAATGGAATAAGCACTCGTGTGCTTTTTACATCCAGTCACCGTGTGTATGCGGTTTTGTAAATTGTGTGTGTGTGTGTGTGTGTGTGTGTGTGTGTGTGTGTGTGTGTGTGTGCTGTGTGTGTGTGTTGTGTGTGTGTGTGTGTGTGTGTGTGTGTGCAGAGAGACAAACAGAGAGACAGAGACAAAGACAGAGGCAGACAGACAGACAAAGATGACAGCATTGCAGAAGTGAAGTGAATAAGATTATTGGCCTTAACCCGGCTGACCACTCTGTCTACGCACAACAGTATCGCCGCATCGTGGCATCGCTTTATGGATAAATAAAATTTGTTCATTGTTCATTGTTCGTATCAATTCATGTTACGATGTTTCACCCAGAAAGCAGCACATGGATGTGATAATGTTTGTCCAAGTATGAAATACATCTTACTTCTTCCAAACGCAGCTGGGCTGTAAGCCTGAATTGGCTGACACATGTCAAAGTTATTGTAGACTCCTTCTGTCTCGGAAGTCAATGGCTGCGCCATCTTTCACGTCAGTCTTGTTGAGAACAACGTCTAGAGTGACTCAGCAATCCGCTCCGCGCATGGCAGTCTCTGCCACTTCTGGGTTGTTACTACAGTAAAGACAGCCTGACCTGGAACAGGTGGTTATGAGATTCAGCAGCGAAACCACAAACACTTGACAGATTTCTTCAGGTCTTTGCTCTACTCCTGCAACAACAACAACTATTATATTAGTATGAAACCATCCTAAGAACAGGGTTGATGGACTTTCTTTTTTCCTGTATTAGTATGAAACCTGTTGTTGTTGTTGTTGTTGTTGTTGTTGTTGTTGTTGTTGTTGTTGTTGCTGTTGTTGTTGTTGTTGTTGTTGTTGTTGTTGTTGTTGTTGTTGTTGTTGTTGTTGTTGTTGTTGTTGTTGTTGCTGTTGTTGTGTGTTCCCCAGCTTTACACCCTGAGGGTCACCCAGAATATGCCCTCTGACTCACTCATCCCACCTGGGAATCACTGTGAGGTAGAAAGTACACCGGATAAGAAGTTTACGTGTATGGCTGTTTTCAAATACTTCGCCCTATAGGCAGCCATACTCCGACTTCAGAGGATTTTTTCTCCTTAATGGAGAGTGCAAGTTGTTATGTTAAGAGCTTGTCATGGCTGAAGGCAATCTTAGCTCAAAATTTTGCAACATAACATTTTAATGTAGGCCTTTGCTCTAAATTGACATCAATAACTGACAGCTTTTGGCTGAAACCATCTCAAGAACAATGTTGATAGACTTTCCACTTTCCAGCAGCTTAAGGAGTATTGGAAGAGTGACTAGAAATAGCGTGTAACCTGACACCCTTCACTTTACACAGCCAACAGCTGAGTGACAAAGAAGATGTGCCTGTCACACACACACAATGCTAATCATACCGGCCACTGCAGATTAAAGAGGAAGAATTTTTGTCTCTTGACAAATATGGCAGTCAGGCTGCACAAGCAAACCATCTTCCCCCAAGTCACAGCCCACGTTCAGAGAAACCGCCATGAATATTGCATTGCAAAAAGCCCAGAATAGGCGTTTTCTCACGCTAGTTCAGTGACACGTATCAGCTTTAGCTTTATGGCTATGTGTTCGTGAGGACGGGTGGGAAAGCTGTGAATTATGGATTCGCTTTCAGTAAAGAAAACCTGGACTGGAATAGGAACTGGGCGGATGGGAGAGTGATGGATGCAAAACAGCGGCGTGGATGGGAGGGTCAGAATACAGAATGAAGCGACGGTGTTTTGTGACAGCAGCACTGGTGTAAAACACTGGAGTCGCCAGGATGTGTGCAATGTGTTCGCTTTGTTCAGCATGGGTCACACCATGCCCTACATCACGCTCAGTTTCGTTTTTCAGACTTGTTTTTAATTGTAGGCACACCCTATTTCACAACATGCTGTCTGTGGCTGAAAGAGGCGTAAACATTAATCAGAAACTGCTAAAAGCCACTTTGCAAGTGTCTCTGTTTTCCATGGCTAGTCATGGCTGTGTGGTGTTCTTTTCTGTGTGAGGTCAGTTTCAACACTGTGCTGTGGCTCACAGAGTAGGGACTGACATTTGTCAGCAGCAGGGCGTAGATTGTCATTCAGAGCAATAATAATAATAATAATAATAATAATGTATGGAATTTATATAGCGCTGAATCTTGTAAAGCAACAAATCAAAGCGCTCAGATGACTTTTTTTTTTATATCGAGGATAATGGAATAAGCACTCATGTGCTTTTTTACATCCAGTACCCGTGTGTATGCGGTTTTGTAAATTGTGTCATCTGTTCCCACCGGCACACAATGGCCTACTCTTTCGAAAAGCGGAACAGGGTTGAACGTGTGCGCAAGATGTTATGCATGCGTTTGCACACGGGGCCTCGGTTTATAGTCTCATCCGAAGAGTACTGATTTACCAGTAGTAAGCTGGATACTGGAATTCACTGTGTACATATTGACTAGGAATAGATTGTATATTGTTGCTGACAGAGAACAGATTAACCAGTGGTAGAGTGTGTATACAGATTAAATGATTTACCAGAAGTAGGGTGTATACTGTGATTCACAGAGTACAGAATCACCAGAACTAGGGTGTGTACTGTGATTCACAGAGTACGGATTCACCAGAAGTAGGGTGTATACTGTGATTCACAGAGTAAAGATTCACCAGAAGTAGGGTGTATACTGTGATTCACAGAGTACAGATTCACCAGAAGTAGGGTGTATACTGTGATTCACAGAGTACAGATTCACCAGAAGTAGGGTGTATACTGTGATTCACAGAGTAAAGATTCACCAGAAGTAGGGTGTATACTGTGATTCACAGAGTAAAGATTCACCAGAAGTAGGGTGTATACTGTGATTCACAGAGTACAGATTCACCAGAAGTAGGGTGTATACTGTGATTCACAGAGTAAGGATTCACCAGAAGTAGGGTGTATACTGTGATTCACAGAACGAGGATTCACCAGAAGTAGGGTGTATACTGTGATCCACAGAGTAAGGATTCACCAGAAGTAGGGTGTATACTGTGATTCACAGAACAAGGATTCACCAGAAGCAGGGTGTATACTGTGATTCACAGAGTAAGGATTCACCAGAAGTAGGGTGTATACTGTGATTCAGAGTAAGGATTCACCAGAAGTAGGGTGTATACTGTGATTCACAGAGTAAGTATTCACCAGAAGTAGGGTGTATACTGTGATTCACATAGTACAGATTCACCAGAAGTAAGGTGTATACTGTGATTCACAGAGTAAGGATTCACCAGAAGTAGGGTGTATACTGTGATTCACATAGTACATATTCACCAGAAGTAGGGTGTATCTTCCATGACTTAAAGTGGTATTGGAATACAAATACATTGTATTTCACAGAGTAGAGATTTACCAGTACATTGGTGTGTACTGTACTTCACAAAGCATAATGATATTTATCTCTAGTGGGATGTACACACAGAGTAAGCATTCATCTGTAGTGGGGTATATACACAGAGTAAGGATACATCTGTAGTGGGGTGTATACACAGAGTCATGTGTAGTGGGGTGTATACACAGAGTCATCTGTAGTGGGGTGTATACACAGAGTAAGGGTGGGGTGTATACACAGAGTCATCTGTACTGGGTGTATACACAGAGTAAGGATTCATCTGTAGTGGGGTGTATACACAGAGTATGGGCTCATCTGTAGTGGGGTGTATACACAGAGTCATCTGTACTGGGGTGTATACACAGAGTAAGGATTCATCTGTAGTAAAAACAATAATAATAATATATGGAATTTATATAGCGCTGAATCTTGTAAAGCAACAAATCAAAGCGCTGATGTCATCTGTACTGGGGTGTATACACAGAGTAAGGATTCATCTGTAGTGGGGTGTATACACCGAGTGAGGATTCATCTGTACTGGCGTGTATACACATAGTCATCTGTAGTGGGGTGTATACACAGAGTCATCTGTAGTTGGGTGTATACACAGAGTAAGGATTTATCTGTAGTGGGGTGTATACACAGAGTCATCTGTAGCGGGGTGTATACACAGAGTCATCTGTAGTGGGGTGTATACACAGAGTAAGGATTCATCTGTAGTGGGGTGTATACACAGAGTAAGGATACATCTGTAGTGGGGTGTATACACAGAGTAAGGATACATCTGTAGTGGGGTGTATACACAGAGTCGTCTGTAGTGGGATGTATACACAGAGTAAGGATACATCTGTAGTGGGGTGTATACACAGAGTAAGGATACATCTGTAGTGGGGTGTATACACAGAGTAAGGATACATCTGTAGTGGGGTGTATACACAGAGTAAGGATACATCTGTACTGGCGTGTATACAGAGTCATCTGTAGTGGGGTGTATACACAGTCATCTGTAAAGGGGTGTATACACAGAGTAAGGATACATCTGTAGTGGGGTGTATACACAGAGTCATCTGTAGTAGGGTGTATACACAGAGTCATCTGTAGTGGGGTATATACACAGAGTAAGGATTCATCTGTAGTGGGGTGTATACACAGTCATCTGTAGTGGGGTGTATACACAGAGTCATCTGTAGTGGGGGGTATACACAGAGTAAGGATTCATCTGTAGTGGGGTGTATACACAGAGTAAGGATTCATCTGTAGTGGGGTGTATACACAGGGTCATCTGTAGTGGGGTGTATACACAGAGTAAGGATTCATCTGTAGTGGGGTGTACACAGTCATCAGTAGTAGGGTGTGCACAGTCGTCTGTAGTGGGGTGTGGTAGTAGGGTGTACACAGTCATCTGTAGTGGGTGTACACCGTCATCTGTAGTGGGGTGCACACGGTCATCTGTAGTGGGGTGTACACAGTCATCTGTAGTGGGGTGTATAGTCATCTGTAGTGGAGTGTACACAGTCATCTGTAGTGGGGTGTATAGTCATCTGTAGTGGGGTGTGCACAGTCATCTGTAGTGGGGTGTGCACAGTCATCTGTAGTGGGGTGTGCACAGTCATCTGTAGTGGGGTGTGCACAGTCATCTGTAGTGGGGTGTATACAGTCATCTGTAGTGGGGTGTACACAGTCATCTGTAGTGGGGTGTGCACAGTCATCTGTAGTGGGGTGTGCACAGTCATCTGTAGTGGGGTGTACACAGTCATCTGTAGTGGGGTGTGCACAGTCATCTGTAGTGGGGTGTACACAGTCATCTGTAGTGGGGTGTATAGTCATCTGTAGTGGGGTGTACACAGTCATCTGTAGTGGGGTGCGCACAGTCATCTGTAGTGGGGTGTATAGTCATCTGTAGTGGGGTGTGCACAGTCATCTGTAGTGGGGTGTACACAGTCGTCTGTAGTGGGGTGTATACACAGAGTCATCTGTAGTGGGGTGTACACAGTCATCTGTAGTGGGGTGTGCACAGTCATTTGTAGTGGGGTGTATAGTCATCTGTAGTGGGGTGTACACAGTCATCTGTAGTGGGGTGTGCACAGTCATATGTAGTGGGATGTACACAGTCATCTGTAGTGGGGTGTACACAGTCATCTGTAGTGGGGTGTGCACAGTCATCTGTAGTGGGGTGTGCACAGTCATCTGTAGTGGGGTGTGCACAGTCATCTGTAGTGGGGTGTGTACAGTCATCTGTAGTGGGGTGTATACACAGAGTCATCTGTAGTGGGGTGTACACAGTCATATGTAGTGGGGTGTGCACAGTCATCTGTAGTGGGGTGTGCACAGTCATCTGTAGTGGGGTGTACACAGAGGAAGCACTGGGGTGTAGACTTGTACTCAGAGTAAATTCTCTGATCATGGACGGAAAACGGTGTACCGGGGATAATGGAGAGAAACTTTAGGAAATGAAATTGGAACTAGGCCAGTGTTCTTGTGGCAGGGCTTTATCCCCAGAAAAGGAAGCAGGAGACATAGACTACTACAGCAGTGAAACCAGTGTGCCACGTTAGGGACTAATGAGGTGGATACAGCACGTGTGCGAGAGACACAAAAGCAGTCAGTGTGTGTAAGTCCCCATGAGAGCTCCCTTGCCCTACTTTTTAAGAAAATGAAACAAATGATATGGCCAACCATTCTTGTCACAAGTTGTTGTAGAAAAGGGTTGTCCTCACAGCGTTGATGATGGTTGTGATAAAGCTGACTCCTTTCCCCTCTTTCATCGGAAAGTGAATGGGGGTTTTCTCGTTGATCTGATGACAACTTTTTGTTCCCCAGTCTGATGAAGACTTGATTCTATTTGTCAGTCTGATGAAGACTTGATTCTATTTGTCAGTCTGATGAAGACTTGATTATATTTGTGATTCTGACTGTGCATGTTATTTGTCAAATAATTTCAATCACCCTTGTGTTAAATGAAGTGGCAGTTTACATAGACCTGCTATACAGACATCAGTACATAGAGACAGTCTGGTGTCACACCATGCCTCCTAAAGAGTTCACTGTGTTCTTATGAACAATCAGCTGATGTCTATTCTGATCAGTTGCTTTCCCCTTTATAATACACCAGCATTTGAAGCGCTTTGTGTGTGCGGTTTGCTTATTTAACCTTCAGGGGCTTTGCCTGTGTATACACATGTTAATGATAAGAACGGAATTGCTTCCTTGGAGGAAATGTGTGAATGGCTACTTTTCATTGACGGTGATGTGTCTGTTTTGTTAGTGATTTCAGTTGCAGAATCTCAAATAGTTCTTGTACCTCGGGGGAGGAGGTGTTGACAAGATCAGCACTGAAGCGTCCTTTGACAGTAAACAGATCTGAAGACACTGGACTGGATACTCATGGGAAAATGGTGTGTAGCATGTGCTCAGATTTTAATATGGGAGGAGGGGGAACAAGCCTAGTGGTTAGAGCTTTGTGCTCCTGATCTGAAGGCCCGGGATCGAGCCACCACGGAGGCGCCCGTTTTAGAAGATTGTATCTTGGCGTTAACTTCAGTACCGACTCTACTCTTCTAAAAGTCCTTGGGGTGAAACTCTTCATAAACCGAGGCCCCGTGTGTGAATGCACGCAGATCACCTTGCCCACACGTTAAAAATCTTTTCCGCCTTTCAGGAAAAAAAAGGTCAGTTCGTGCTTGTTAGGAACGTATGTGACCTTTTGTATACGCATGCACACAGGTGTCGTGTTTAGCCACTGTCCCCCGATGTCGGAATGCGGCTACCTTAGCGGTGGGTAAAAATGGCGGCATACGCAAACTCTCACCCTTGGTGACCCTGGAAGGTGTAGCCAAGGAACGGGGCAGGGGTGTGGCTTCTGACCCAGCACTTGCCGGGTCACTGCACACACACACACACACACACCACACACACACACACACACACACACCTGACGCTGCAAGGAGCTACAATGGGGTTTGGGTGTTTGTTGGTTTGGGGTTTTTTGGAGGGGGTCTGTTTTGTTTTGGGGTTTTTGGGGGGGAGGAGGGAGGGGGTGTTTGTTTGTTGTTTGTGGCGGTGGAGGGTGGTGGGAAGGAACCCAAGGACATATCAGTCTTATTTTTATGTCTGCGAAAGATGCACGGTAGCCCTTTTCTGTTAAATCTGACTAGAATGGTGTGGGTGTGCAAGGAAAGAACCGAATCCCTGTGTGACTGAACAGTGGGTGTGGGGAAGGAAGCCTGTGCTCCCTTGGACAGGAATTCGCTCTCTTCAGGTGACATTTCTCCTCTCCCTTGTTGAACGCTCAGACAGCAACTATCGTGTTGCCTGTCATATAAGCGAAAATGCGTTGCGCTGCCGTTAAGTGCCTGACAAATCAGGCCCTGCGCATTCGACTTCGGTGTGGGAGAGAAATTGTTATCTTTTCAGTCGTTCTGGGGAAAAAAGGCAGGAGAATGGACCAAGATGGCAGAAAATAGACAAGAAGGAAGTGACATGAAGTAAAAGATTAAGGGCATAGATAAAGAGAGGGATAGAAAAGAGGGAATTCCTAGCACAGTTGTCCCAGAGAAGGTGGGGATGCTATTTACACTGACATCTCCCTGGCATCCCCACAGGTGAAATGAAAGCCCGTGTAGAACACACCAAAGGCTTCATAGGTCAAGATTGCAAACCAATCACTACATCCACTCCATGGTTATCTAAGAGGTGCAGCTGACTGCTTGGGAAAAAACAAACAAACATCTGCACAGAACATCATAGATAGCGTGAAGGAAGAGGAACAACTGGTGTGATGCAGAATATGGCACCACAGGTTTCTGTTCGTGGTGTGTGTGTGTGTCTTCAAGTGAACAGACGTAAAATTGAAGACACACACACACACCACGAACAGAAACCTCCTGGTTTGCTGGGAAAAAAACACACACATGCCATGCTGCACCCGAATCTGATCGTGAACTCAAGTGCATGGCTAGAACAGAGCGTAGCTACGATGCTGTTGTAGAGACCAGAAAATGCAGGGGGCGTCACAAAACTGTACTGACGAATTGTTTGGTGGTCAGAGAGAGGGTTTGGGAATAATGTACACAAAACAGTTCCTTGCTGATAACACCTTGTAAAGTATATGTTAACTTGGCGATGTGATGTGATGTGGTCATTTCGTGGAGGGGGGGGGGGTAAAAAAAACAACAGCTGGAGACCAAAGTTCCAATTTAATTCTAACAATGACAATGCTGGCCCAGGACAGACAGGAGTGGAGAACATTTGTTGCTGCCCTACGTGCCAATAAGGCACAAAGGCATTGATGATGATGATGAATGACAGTGCTGAGAATTAGTCATGATATTGAGTGTTCCAATAGTTCCGTTTAAAAAGAAGAAATTTTGAGACAGACAGACAGACAGATAAACAGAGGGTTGGTTTAGACACAGACATCAGAACAGTAACAAGCACGCCACACACAAAATAACAACCACGAAAATCTGCAGCTTTCACTGCTGCTTGTCCATGGGAGAAAAATCTGTACAGCAACGCTTGGCCAAGGAAAAGAGTTATCGACCCTACAGTGTGCTTACTGAAGTGCGGGGTTGAAACTATGTAAAGATGCAGACAGACAGACAGACAGACAGGTAGACATACAGATATACATACATCCATCCATTTGATAATGACGTCGAGGAGAAGGAGGAGAGAGATTTCTACATACACACAGTGGTTGCTTTGTAAACTAGGTTTAAGATAACGAAGTAAGAAAGTCAGACTTATTGAATCCACTTTCTCAACAAGATAAGGAGAGAGAGACAGAGAGAGAGGGGGATGGAGGGAGGGAGGTAGCGAGCGAGACAGACAGACACAGACAGACAGATACAGACAGACGGAAAGAGAACAAAAACAATTCAGGAGAGAGAGAGAGAGAGAGAAATGAAATGAAATGAAATGAAATGAAATGAAATGTTTATTCATAAAGGCCATGGCCCCTTAGAAGGGGGAATACAAATAATACAAGCAAACAATATGATGTACGTGTGATGTTGTTATGTTGCATAGATACTTCTTCTTTTAAATGCTTTATACATATATACTGCCAGTTGTTTTACAATACATTCATTCGTCGAAGTTAATAACAAAACCAACCTGAATAAACATGGATCTCTACAGTACGTTTGTGGTATGAATTGCACTCGTATATC
>CM054153.1:37383554-37396054 GCA_028751875.1 Rapana venosa
TCCCCAGGACCAATGTCCGAGCGCAGTGGACAGTAGAGCAAAGAGAACACTGACAGTCACGTGAACGAGGTGCAGGCTTTACACAATTCGTGCTACTACATAGATCTAGATAATTTTGTAGACATAACTCTGTGGAGAGAGAGAGCGAGAGAGAGAGGGAGAGAGACAGAGAGAGAGCGAGCGAGAGAGAGAGAGAGAGGGAGAGAGAGAGGGAGAGATAAATCACTCGACAAAAGTGTATAGTTTTCTTTTCCCAAATGCGTGCTATTATTTATCATTTATCATTTATTTATTTATAATTTTATGTCGAGGATATTGGAATAAGTAATAATGTGCTTTTTTTACATCTAGTCCCCGTGTGTATGCAGTTGTGTAAATTTTGTCATCTGTTCCCACCGGCACACAATGGCCTACTCTTTCGAAAAGCGAAACGGGATTTAACGTGTGCGGAAGATGTTCTGCGTGCGTTCTCACACGGGGCCTCGGTTTATAGTCTCATTCGAAGGACTTTTAGGGAGAGTGGAGTCTGCACTGGTGTTAACTCCAGGGGAATAATCCCCTTGAACGGGATTCGAACCTGGGTTGTCAGATTGCGAGCGCAATGTTCTGACCACTAGGCTATCCCGTCCCCCAGATATACAGATATTACAGATATTCAGACAGAGATTCGCACTGACAGACAGGTAGACAGAAATAAAGAAAGAAAGAACAAACAGACGAACAAACGACTGAATGAATGAATGAATGAATGATGAATGAATGAATGATGAATGAATGAATGAATGAATGAATGAATGAATGAATATATAGAGAAGGGAAACACACAGGAAAAAAAATCAGCAGCCAAGAAGAAAGAAACACAACAAAAGGAAAAAAAAAGAACCTGGAGACAACAACAACAACAACAACAAATCATTAAAGAAAACAGCTGTAAGGAAAAACAGAAAAGAACAGCAAGAAAAGAGCAAAGAACAAGTAACAAAAAGAGAAGACAGAACAAAACGATTTCACAACACACACAAAAGAAAGAAAAATAAGGGAAGAAAATAATAGTTGAAGAGGAGGAAAAACGAAAATAAACAAAAACAAAGGAAGAACTAGGGGGAAAATCTACACAGAAAAGAAGAAAACAGAAAAACGAAACAAACAGAAAATGAAAGAAGTGAACACAAAGCCGCCACAAAATGGATGAGTGGAGAGAGGGGCGGGAGGCAGAAAGAAAGTGGCAATTGGGGGGGAGTAGAGAGAGAGAGAGGGAGAGAAGAGAGAGATGAGGAGAGAGAGAGAGAGAGAGAGTAAAAAGTTGGAACAATGAAGTCTTGTATGGGAAGGCCTACGCACCAGCCCCCAGAACACGAGCTTTGAGGCGCAAGTGTTTTGTGTATCTTCATTCCTGCTGCACCCCCACCCCTAAGCCCCTCCCACCCTCTGAGCACTTTTTCGAAGAAGATGGTGGGGTTGGGGGGGGGGGGGGTAGTGATGAAGCGACGCCGTCAGTTGTGGCCTCACACACCCTGTAGCAGGCCTTCCTTTCTGACCCAGCATCCTTGTCAACCGGATCTGTGCAGCGCCAAACCTCACCACACCTCATCACACCTCATCACACCACATCGCGCCTCATCACGCCTCATCACACCACACCTCATCACACCACACCTCACCACACCACACCTCACCACGCCTCATCACACCACGCCTCATCACACCACACCTCATCACATCACCCCTCACCACACCACACCTCACCACACATCATCACACCACACCTTATCACACCACACCACATCACACCACACATCGCCACACCTCATCACATCACGCCTCACCACACCACGCCTCACCACACCTCATCACACCTCATCACACCACGCCTCATCACGCCCCACCCCACCACACCTCACCACACCTCATCACACCTCACCACACCTCATCACACCTCATCACACCTCACCTCACCACACCTCACCACACCTCACCACACCTCACCTCACCACACCTCATCACACCACACCACACCTCATCAACCACACCTCATCACATCACACCTCATCACACCACACCTCACCACCACACCACACCACACACTACACCACACCACACCTCACCACACCACACACTACACCACACCACACCACAACTCACCACGCCACACCTCACCACGCGCTCATCACACCACACCTCACCACACCTCACCACACCACACACTACACCTCACTACACCTCACTACACCTCACCACACCACACCTCACCACGCCACACCTCACCACGCGCTCATCACACCACACCACACCACACCTCACCACATCACAACACACCACACCTCACCACACCTCATCACACCAAACCACACCTCACCACACCTCACCACACCTCATCACACCACACCACACCACACCACACCACACAACATCTCGGTGTGGATCGGTGGTCTAGAGGTAACGCGCCTGCCTAGAAAGCGAAAAGTCCGGGTCGGAAGTGTGCGGTGGTTTGATCGATCCCCTTTTGGGCCACAAACTTTTCCCCCGATCCATTAGACCATGAGTGGTGGTCTGGGTGCTTGTCTTTCGAATGAGACGATAAATCGAGGTCCTGTGTGTTACATCAAATTAATTAGCGCACGTAAAAGAACCCACGGCAACAAGAGAGTTGTTCCTGGCAAAAAGTCTGGGTACATAGAAAAGTCACCATGATAGGGAAACAAATACAGTTGCAGACAGAAAAATGGAAAAAAAAGTGGGTGGCGCTGCTCTTGTGGCGACGCACTCTCCCCGGGGAAAGCAGCCCGATTTCCACGTATAGAAATCTGCCGTGACTTAAAGTGGTATAAAATAAATAAATTTAAAAAAATGAATAACACTGCGCTACTCACACTGTAACTAACACTAACAGGCAGTTCAAACCTGTGAGCTTTTCCTTCTGCTTTTTTATATTCCCCACATAACTTGGCTCTTACCCAACACTCGCCTGCATATGCTCACACATGCCTGTATGCATACATCCACGCTCACATGTACGTGTACACGCGCATGCATACGTTGGCCGGTGGGAACAGATGACAGAATTTACAAAACCGCATACACACGGGGACTGGTGTAAAAAAAAAGCACATAAGTGCTTATTTCATTATCCTCGATATAAAAGAATAAAAGAAAAACTAAAAAACATACAAATGCGCACAAGTGTACGCTTGCGCGCAAACACACATGCATATACGTGCACGTATGCACACATACACACGCGCGCTTGCTCGTGCGCGCGTATACACACGCACACACTCACACAAACACACACACACGCGCAAGTACGCACGCGTGCATGCACACACATTCACACCACACACACACACACACAATCCTGGGCTAGTTTGGCCTTTTTCGCTAAATAAACAACTGATAGATAAAAACAAAGCAAAATCATCCTCGCGCATGTAGAGTTGTGTGTGGGGGTGTGAGTGTGTGTTGGGTTGTTTTCATTTCTGCACTTGTGCGTGTGCAGTTATCAGCTTAAAAGTACACTCACGCAACGTTGAAGGTGTCCGTTCTGTATCAAACCCGATAGCAAAACCAAAACAACACAGATCAGGATGTCTGAAACATGTGTTTGATTTGATAACTGTATAAACTGCAAAGTATGGATTGATAAAGATGCCTGTTTGAACTTGGGATACCTGAATCCTCCAAGTTAGCAAACGAACAACAAACAACAACCAAAAAAAACCCTCAGTAAATTCTGTGGAGAGTTGAAACAGTATGACAAATGTTCAATCATAACTTTGTTTGCCGCGAAGCCATTTTGTTCTCTGTCGACACTGTGACCGACAAGAACATCCGGGTCCTTTTCTATCTCAGATCCGAAATCCTTTACGAATGCACCCTTACAAATCAAGTGTCCTTTTCGCCCTTTTTTCTTGTTTTCTGAAAGTATTTATCAACTGGGTTGTTTCATCCGCCGTCAGCGCCTGAGCTTTATCACAGTTCTTGATTAAACCATTGATGCTGAGGGCAACAGCAAGGTGAGAGGCTGTATGACCAATGGCTTTCCCACTCATGGAATTCCAATTTACAGTTTAGTCTTTAGTGATCGACTATGACTCTGACTAGGAGGCTTGACTCGCACAGTTCTTATGTGCTGCAGCCCTGGGGGCTGGTTGGCCTTTGGAGAGCATCTCCAACGCTGACTGTCCTTATGCCCACTTGGCCGAGAGAGTGGGGATGTGCTGTGGGCAAGGCATCTCCACAATAATCAAATTTCTGCCCAGTTTCCAAAACAGCAGCTGCCTCCTCTGCTGTTTTGGGGTCATCGCCGGACACGACGGACAAACATACATTCATTTTAAGTTCAGAAATGCAGGTGGCTAATCATAAGTTCACATCTGTGTGGACTCACGCCTTCTTTACTTTTCTATCCTTCTGTCCTCTCCTGAAGATTGCCAACAGCAAGTTCGTTTCTGTACATTTATTTTCTTTCCTATTCCCTCTGCACTGAATGAATTAGTAGAGACAACTGCAACGCGAAAAGGAAGAAACGAGGGAGGGGGTAACGGAGGGGCGGGGGAGAGGGGGGGGGTATGTTTGAGATAAGCCTGAACAATAGCAGGACAACAGCACATTCGTTTGGCAAAAGAAAAACGAAACTGCATACAAATCAACGAATAGACAAGTAAGCAAACTGACGTCTATACAGGGGGGGAAAAGCTATATTTTATTCAGAAAAAGGAAGGTTGGTCATACACACGTGCACACACACAGAGTGTAAATAGATGGGTGGTGTCTGCCCATGTGGATTAAGGAACTACTCATCATTACGTGTAGGGTTTTTTTGTTTTAGCCTGCCCACTTACTCATACAGCTGGCTGGTCACGTCACGTGTCAGGAAATGTGTCTGACGCTGCGCGACCAGACCAGGCTAGTGATGGCTGACAATGGAATGAACTACCCTCCAACTACCCTCCAATCAGCAAACAGACGGTCTGAGTCAGGCCAAATGACCCGACACTGACCTGGACATTCATGTCTGTGTCAAAGTTAATGTCAGATTTTCATTTCCTGGTGGCATGCATTTATTTTCTTATCTCATCAATCTGTCTATCTATGCACAATATCATCATCATTAACAACCACATCAACAACAATAACAACCAAGACAAAATGAGGAAAAAGAAAAAGAAAATGACTCCAAAGTTCGTGATAGTTTACAGCAAACTGAACATGTGTGTTTGTGTGTGTGTGGGGGGGGGGGGGGGGGGTGATAGAGAGTGAGAAAGAGAGAGTGTGGGGAACTGATGCGTACCGCGCGCGCGCGCGCGGTGTGTGTGTGTGTGTGTGTGTGCGTGCGTGCGCGCGCGTGTGTGTGTGTGTTTCTTTTTTTTCTTTTTTTTCCCTTTTATTCTTTTACTTCGAGGATAATGTGTGTGTGTGTGTGTTTTAGTGTGTGTGTTGTAAGTGTGTTGCGTGTGTAGTGTTTTGTAAGTGTGTGGCGTGTGTGTGTGTGTGTGTGTGTGTGTGTGCACGCGCGCGTGTGTGTGTGTGTTGTGTAACAATTTTTGAGCGCCATGGAAAAGAAAGAAACAGATCACCACGTGTATTCAGGTTCAAGTGCATTTTCTCATAAAAATTCTTCATCAATGTTTTCCCCAACACACACACACACACACACACACACACCACACACACACGTCTTACGGACTGAAAACAATGCCCATGTGGAAAACATTTCCTCATAACTTAACTCCGGCAGCAAGGACAGGGTTTTCCCTGGGAAAATAAGGACGTAAAGCACACGGTGTTAGGTCAACAGACAGACCCTGCAATGGGGAAGTGACGGTATTGCCCCGGGAAAAGGCAGTGTGCGTTTGACAGGAAAATCTTTCATGCCAGAAATGTGTGATATAGTTTTTATTAGTACTCTACACTACACGACATTAATAATAATAATAATAATAATAATAATAATAAGATATGGAATTTATAGAGCGCTATATCTTGCAATTACAAATCAGAGGGCTTCCATTCAATCCGCTCCTATACAAGCAACAACAATGATTCACAATATTCTAACAAATTCAAATGTACACACACACACACACACACACACACACAGTTTGTACATTTCAGCAGGGTGATGGAATTTTGGCTTTTAAAGGCAGGGACAGATATGAGATGAAACAAGAGGGGAAAATCTTAGGTTTGAAATAGGTATGCCTTGAGACTGGATTTAAAGCTGTCGTAAGTAGGCTTTTCACGAAGGGAAGAGGGAAGGTCATTCCAGATTGATGGACCAGAAATAGAGAAAGAGCGACGGCCAACAGTGGATTGGTTGAATCTAGGTATTCGTAAGCCCAGGGTATCTGCAGCAGAGCGGAGGGAACGAGAAGGAGTGTACAGGTGAAGACATTCACAGAGATATGAGGGTGCTGTTTTGTGGAGACATTTGTAACAGAGGGTACTGATCTTGTACTTTACTCTCTGTGGCACAGGCAACCAGTTGAGAGATTGCAGGAGTGGAGTAATATGCTCAGATTTTTTCTTTTTGAGAACTAATCGAGCTGCAGAGTTTTGTCTGCGTTGAAGGGAGTGGATGGATGATGCTGGCAGACCAGACAAAAGAGAATTACAATAGTCCAGACGTGAAAGAATAAGAGATGTGACAAGTTTGGATGTTGCATCAGTGGACAGGTACTTTCGGATTGCACTTATACGCCGTAATTGATAGTAGCAGGACTGGCAGGTCTGGGTGATGAATTTTTGCATAGAGAGTGTGTTGTCAATAATGACCCCTAGACATTACACTACACTACGCTAAGCTATACTGCACTACACTGCACTACACTACACTACACCACACTGCACTGCACTACACTAAACTACCCTACACTACACTACACTACACTACACCACAAGACAACACAACACACTACACTTTACCACACCACACCACACCACACCACACCAGACTAAAATACACCACACCATACCACATAAAGCCACACAACACTACAACCGCACTACACCACACCGCAAGACACTACATGACACTGCACCACACTCACACACCACACCACACCACACCACATTACACTATACTACACCACCACCAAACCACACCACACTACATTACACTATACTACACCACACTATACCACACCACACTACATTACACTATACTACACCACACCACACCATACCACATTACGCTATACACCAATACTCTGTACAGTGTGGTGTGAGTGTTGTGGTGTTTGATGTGGTGTGGTGTAATTTAGTATGGTGTGGTGTAGCGTGGTACAGTGTGGTGAAGTGGGGTATAGTGTGTTGTGGTGTAGTGTAGTGGTGTGGTGTGGTGTGGAGTGGTGTGGTGTAGTTTAGTCTGGTGTGATGTAGTGAGGTGTAGTTTTGTGTGGTGTGGTGGAATGTGGTCTGGTGTGGTCTGGTGTAATGTAGTATGGTGTAGTTTAGTATGGTGTGTTGTGGTGTAGTGTAGTGCAGTGTTGTGTAGTGTGGTGCGGAGTTGTTGTTGTTGTTGTTGTTGTTGTTTTATTTTATATCGAGGATAATGGAATAAACACTTATTTGCTTTTTACATCAAGTCCCCGTGTATATGCGGTTTTGTAAATTCTATCATCTGTTCCCACCGGCACACAATGGCCTACTCTTACGAAAACCGGAACAGGATTTAACGTATGCGCAAGATGTTCTGCGTGCGTCCGCACACGGGGCCTCGGTTTATAGTCTCATCCGAAGGAGTGGTGAAGTGTGGTGCGGAGTGGCTGGCGTGGTGTGGGGCGGTTTGGTGTGACCACACACACGGGATTCCTACGCCAAGATGGCGAATGATAGCTTTCAGGAATTGTTGTCCTAAAACAGGAATGTGAAAGTGTTTGACAAACGAAGAGTATGACTGGGTCCGAATGACAGAGTACCCTACTAAAGAAATGTATATCTTATTAAATTAAATCCTCATATTTTTTTTCTTTTCAATATGTAATAACATGTCTTTTGAATGCTTTTATATGTCAATTTTCTTGAATTTTTCATGAGGGCAGGATGTACGAAAGTTGTGTAAACTTAATCTTTTACCCTCAATAAATATCATTTTGACTTGACTTGACATGACTTGACTTGACATGTGAACCAGCAAAAGAGATAGGTGATGAAGGTGAGGTGTGTGAAAGCCTCTTTTCAAAATGTAAAAAGTCCAGCAAGAGAAAAGATTGTCCATCACCAACTAGATCTACATCTGCTCTGACGGGTCGCAGCTCTGCCTCAGTTGCTTCATTGTCATACGCATTTGGATTCACATCACGAAGGAGGAGAAGACCGATCGGTTATGCGATGGCCTTTACGCTATGGAAAAGACAGTGGACAGGTTGACAAAGAAGACACCCTGGACTGCATTGTTCTACCTGCAGGAGTCAATGATAGAAAAGGCTCTGACCCATCCACTGCATCCACAGACACTGCATCCACAGACACTGCATGCACAGACACTGCATCCACAGACACTGCATCCACAGACACTGCATCCACAGACACTGCATGCATCCACAGACACTGCATCCACAGACACTGCATGCACAGACACTGCGTCCACAGACACTGCATCCACAGACACTGCATGCATCCACAGACACTGCATCCACAGACACTGCATGCATTCACAGACACTGCATCCACAGACACTGCATGCATCCACAGACACTGCATGCACAGACACTGCATCCACAGACACTGCATGCATCCACAGACACTGCATGCATCCACAGACACTGCATCCACAGACACTGCATGCATCCACAGACACTGCATGCATCCACAGACACTGCATGCACAGACACTGCATGCATCCACAGACACTGCATCCACAGACACTGCATGCATCCACAGACACTGGTGCATCCACAGACATGGTCTCTGTCGTCAACCAGATCAAAAGCCACTCCCCAAAACAACAGCAGTCATCAGTAGCACTGCTCCCGTGAAGAACAAGGAACTTGAGGGAAGGAGACAGTTCTTTGATGCTCTTTTGTTCTCTGACCTTTCTCACCATCGAGAGTCTGTTCTTTCACTATGACAATATGAATGTGTATAGTAACAACATCGTGAAAGACGACATCCATCCCTGTGATATAGGCACCAGCATCCTGGCAGGGAATCTGGGTCGTCGGCATGTTCGTCGTCTCTTCTGGGAACGTCCACAGAGAAGGCTGTCCAGAATTCCCCGGCATGGTGGAGGAATGCCCAGCAGCAGGGAGAAAGGCATGACCAGTGGTATGGACATCCTGCAGCTTGCTGACTGGATCAGACATATCGATCTGACAAGAAAAAATTGAATATGTTTGGATATTTCAATGCACATGTCCCATGGTGGGAACCTAAATGTTGCAATGTGACCTGTAACAGATTAGTAGAAAACATTATGGATTCAAAGTTGATTGTCCTAAATGATGGCAGTATAACGAGATTACCCGACACTGCAAGCCATAAACTGCTTTATCTTTAATATCGCCTGAATTGGGAGGTAATGCAGTCTGGCTCACTGATGATGATACACTAGGAGGTGACTACTGTCCGATAGCACGACAGTTGACAGAAACTATGCTTGTAAAAGAAGCCAAGATTGACGATAGCATCCCCAAATTTGTGTATAGTTGTGCTAATTGGGAATTCTATCATTCTATATTATCTAATATCAATTGTACATATCTTCAACATGAAAATGTTAATTCGTCGTATGAAAAAATTTGCATTGATGTTTTACAAGCAGCAGAAAAATCTATCCGCAAGACTGAGAGTATTTTGGGGATGTCTGGTGGAATAACGATTGTCTACCTTCAAAATCAGCTTTCAAATATGGTTGCAAGACAGATCGGACGTAAACTTCGTTAATATGAAGCGTGCTACCAAAAAAAAAGTCATAGCAACAGATTTGTCCCTCTAGGCAAGAAAACTTACTTCTCAACGTTTTGTAGCGGTGACATTTTCATCCGAATCAAACCATGTACGTACACGAAGTGAAAAAGGGAAACATTTTACCTGTCTGTTCAACAAAACTAACATGATAATGACACGCCTTCCTCCTTGAACCAGCCTGAAGCATTTGTAAAGGCTTTTTTCAGATAACGCCACTTTCAAATCTGCAACCAACTGACAAAGCTTCAGAGAGACAGAAGAAAGAAAAGGTCAAGATCAAGATCCGGGTTCCAAACAGCTCTAGTACTCAAGCTCTTCAATGAAGCTTTGAGATCATTCTCTTCAAATTACATAAAGTAGTTGTACAAAACAATATCACAGACTTAGAAAACCACCTTCATTATTTTTCCATCCACATAATTTTTTATGCATAAAACACACAAGCACCGGCGCTTGCGCGCGCGCACACACACACACACACACATACACACACACACACACACACACACACACACACACACACACACACACACACACACAGAGCAGGGTTATCATGACATGTTATACGATAAACATCTTGCGCACACGTTAAATCCTGTTCCGCTTTTCGAAAGAGTAGGCCATTGTGTGCCGGTGGGAACAAGATGACAAAATTGACAAAACCGCATACACACGGGGACTGGATGTAAAAAAGCACATGAGTGCTTATTCCATCATCCTCGATATAAAAGAATACATAAATAAATAAATAAAACATATATAGTTTATCAAAAGCATTGAAAAGAAGGGAAGGGATGCAGTCTTGTTATCTATGCCCTGTCTCTCTCTCTCTCTCTCTCTCTCTCTCTCTCTCTCTCTCTCTCTCTCTCTCTCTCTCTCTCTCTCTCTCTCTCTTGTCCAGTTCGTCCTAGTTTGTTGTTGACATTGTTAACTTCTGGTTCAATATCAGATTTGTGGGTTTGCTTTGGAGATTTGTGAATTAGGGTACTCTCTGTCCATAGCGCTTTTGAGATGGAGGGAGTTGAAAATTATGTAGCAAGCTGTGTATACACCATCACTCACCATTTCTTTAGCTCTCTCTTTCACACGACAGTGATACAGTTCAGTCAGTTTCATTTGTGCTCAACCGGCAATTTTGCCACAATTATTTGTTACAACTCTGTTTTGTGCGGTTTTGTGTGTGTGTGGTTTTGTTGGGTGTTTTGCTGTTGTTGTTGAGTTGTTGTTTTTTGGGGGGTTGTTTTGTTTGGGTTGGGTTGGGGGGGGTTGTTTTCTTTTGGGGGGTTGGGTTGAGTTTGTTTTTGTTGTTGTTTTGGTTTGGTTTGGGTTGGTGTTTTTTTAGGGGGGATTGTATGGTTGGTTTTGGTTTTTAGTTTGTTTTTTGTTGGGAATTTTTTTTGTACATTTAGACAGTTAGTGTATGATACTAACAAATGAAAGAACTGACAAACTGATCAAGCATCTATGGTAATGCTTTAAAACTTTAACACTGTCCCGATGACTCCTGGGCTTTTAGAAGAAAAAAGATACGAGAATGGCATTTGTCACCAGAGTGGCCTTTCCTTGACGACCACGCGATTTTAAATCAATAGATCGGCTCAATCAGCCGACCAATCGATCGGTGAATTGACCGTGCAGTCAGTCAGTCAATCTCTTCATCCTTGATGCCATCTGTCTATCCTCTGCTGCTCTCTGGAAGTCATATTTCCAGTCATAAGACATTTTTGTCAGGCGCTGAACGGCAGCTCAAAGCGTTTTTGCTCCTACAGTGGATCGGTGGTCTAGAGGTAGCGCGCCTGTCTAGAAAGCAAACAGTCCGGGTCGGAAGTGTGCGGTGGTTCGTATCCCGTTTGGTCTGGTGGTGGTCTGGGCGCTAGTCTTTCGGATGAGACGATAAATCCAGCCTCAAAACACACTTATTTCCTACCTGAGACTTTCCCCCCAAATATCTGTCCCTAATTTTCAACAACATTTTTCACCTTCTAAGTGTTGTTCCGAGTGTGTGTGTGTGTGTGTGTGTGTGTGTGTGTGTGTGTGTGTGTGTGTGTGTGTGTGTGTGTGTGTGTGTGTGTGTGTGTGTGTGTGTGTGTGTGTGTGTGTGTGTGGCATGCGTGCATGCGTGCATGCGTGCATACGTGCGCGCGCATGGTTTTGAAATCTGTTGTTCATTATGTTTAAGGAGAGTTGCATGCCTGTAAATGATTGAGTGCAAGCGCTTCGATTTGTTTGTCTTTTTACAAGATTCAGCGCTATATAAATTCCATATATTATTATTATTATGATTAAACCGAGGTCCCGTAAGTTGCACATACTTATTTAGCGCACGTAAAAGAACCCACGGCAACAAGAGAGTTGTCCCTGGCAAAATTATGTAGAAAAAAGCCACTCTGATAGGGAAACAAATACTGTTGCAGACAGGAAAAAGAAAAAAAAATGGGTGGCGCTGATCTTGTGGCGACGTGCTCTCCCCGGGGAGAGCAGCCCGAATTTCACGCAGAGAAATCTGCGTGACTTAAAGTGGTATAAATGAAATAAATAACTGAAATATGTCAGACACCAGCAGTATTTGCTGTCAGAGTGACGATAAAGAA
>CM054153.1:37401054-37423554 GCA_028751875.1 Rapana venosa
TACTGACTAATGTCATCCTATTTGTCGTTTCCATTGAGATATAACACAAATCAAAAGCAGAGCATCAGTCTAAAAGAGTTGCTCTTTCTTCCCTGTGTCACCCTTTCCCTGATAAGTGTCTTACCAGGTCTGAACTGGCCTAAGCCAGGCCAGAAAGAAGCCAGCCCCAAAGAAGCAGTTCTGCACACCACAACCGCCTGTGTGCCAGTCTGGGAACAAGCCAACTCCGTACCGGACAGGTGTTGCACCAAGCAAGGCCAGACCCACACAGCCTGGAGGGCCTCAGCTCCCTGAGGGTGTTCCTCCACACCACCGTCACCCTCAGAGTCATCCCTGAGCTACACCACACAGAATCAAACCAAAGGTGAAATTCTGCCAGACCACAGCCGATCTCAAACCATGCCACGAAAAAGCTTGCGGTTGAAGGAAACCATTCCTGATCAGAGAGGCTTCAGTCCCAGAAAGGGGATTCTCCAAGCCAGAGCCAGCCCCAAACCCTAATGATTCCATGCCAGCCCCAAACCCTAATGATTCCATGCCAGCCCCAAACCATAATGATTCCATGCCAGCCCCAAACCCTAATGATTCCATGCCAGCACTATGCTGGTCCTTTGGTAGAAGCAGCCAGAACCAGTTCTGGAGGACTGCTCCTCTGGAACAACGCCAGCTCTAGCACAATCCAGGGTGGAGGCGGTGCCTTGAAACCAACGCTGCTGGATCAGCCTCAGTTCAGCACATCACAAAAGCATTGCAGGTGAAGACAGTGAAGAGGTCTGGATTCTGCAGATGATTCCCTGGACAATGGCGAGCTCCAGATATGGCTTCTCAAGCCTTGCAGAGCTAGAGGGGCTCCCATGCCCCAGCACCAGCCTTGCAGATACACGTGCTTTGCCATGTCACTTGCAACCGTACACTGCATGTATGTATGTCTCATTGACTGCACGTTTTTCATCACAGACCCAGTGACTGAGGTAGTGGACAGTGGGATGTAGTCACAGGGAAAGACGCCACCGCCAGACTCCACATTTCTGGTGATGCTGGTGACCCCACGTGAGGAATCATCCGGGACAGTGTCTGTATGCTCAGGGTGCTGTACATGAGCATAGTGAAGGAGGGTATACCTGTTGAACGCTTGCCTTTCACCATGCCTCCGCTTACAAAAAGGACAATGCAATATTTAATCCTGGAAAGTAAAAAGTAAACAAACAATTAAATCAATGCAAAACTGAACAAAACGGCACAAAGCAAAGAAAAAGAAGTCTGATGTCAGTGTACAGTAAAACCTGGGAATGCACACTCGGTGAGATGCCTGTACTGCTGACAATGCTCCTGACATGTACTGTCAGACTTTGACAAACAAAGCGACTGCCAGACATCCATAAACAAAAGTCATTTTGGACCATCAATAAACGAACGGAATGTCAACAACAATAAACGAAAGTAATGTCAACATCAGTAAACGAAAGTAATGTCAACATCAATAAACGACAGTAATGTCAACATCAGTAAACGAAAGTAATGTCAACATCAATAAACGAAAGTAATGTCAACATCAGTAAACGAAAGTAATGTCAACATCAATAAACGAAAGTAATGTCAACAACAATAAACGAAAGTAATGTCAACAACAATAAACGAAAGTAATGTCAACAACAATAAACGAAAGTAATGTCAACAACAATAAAGGAAAGTAATGTCAACATCAATAAACGAAAGTAATGTCAACAACAATAAAGGAAAGGCATGCTAACAACAATAAAGGAAAGTAATGTCAACAACAATAAACGAAAGTAATGTCGACATCAATAAAGGAAAGGCATGTTAACAACAATAAAGGAAAGTAATGTCAACATCAATAAACGAAAGTAATGTCAACAACAATAAAGGAAAGTAATGTCAACATCAATAAACGAAAGTAATGTCAACAACAATAAAGGAAAGTAATGTCAACAACAATAAACGAAAGTAATGTCAACAACAATAAAGGAAAGGCATGTTAACAACAATAAAGGAAAGTAATGTCAACAACAATAAAGGAAAGTAATGTCAACAACAATAAACGAAAGTAATGTCAACATCAATATAAAGAAAGTAATGTCAACATCAATAAACGAAAGTAATGTCAACATCAATAAACGAAAGTAATGTCAACAACAATAAACGAAAGCTATGTCAACAACAATAAAGGAAAGTAATGTCAACATCAATAAACGAAAGCTATGTCAACAACAATAAACGAAAGTAATGTCAACAACAATAAACGAAAGTAATGTCAACAACAATAAACGAAAGTAATGTCAACATCAATAAACGAAAGCTATGTCAACAACAATAAAGAAAAATTATGACACACATCAATAAGCGAAAGTTGTGTCAGACGTCAGAAAGTGAGAGTTGTGTTAAACACCTTTTTTTTTTTAAAGTTATGCCAAACAATAAGCGAAAGTTATATCAGACGTCAATAAACAATAGTCATTTCAGACAATAAACGAAAGCTATGTCAAACATCAATAAAAGAAAGCTATGTCAAACATCAATAAACGAATGCTATGTCAAACATCAATAAATGAAAGCTATGTCAAACATCAATAAACGAAAGCTATGTCAAACATCAATAAATGAAAGCTATGTCAAACATCAATAAAAGAAAGCTATGTCAAACATCAATGAAAGAAAGCTATGTCAAACATCAATAAACGAAAGCTATGTCAAACATCAATGAAAGAAAGTTATGTCAAACATCAATGAAAGAAAGCTATGTCAAACATCAATAAACGAAAGCTATGTCAAACATCAATGAAAGAAAGCTATGTCAAACATCAATAAACGAAAGCTATGTCAAACATCAATGAAAGAAAGCTATGCCAAACATCAATGAAATAAAGCTGTGTCAAACATCAATGAAAGAAAGCTGTGTCAAACATCAATAAACGAAAGCTATGTCAAACATCAATAAACGAAAGCTATGTCAAACATCAATGAAAGAAAGCTATGTCAAACATCAATGAAAGAAAGCTATGTCAAACATCAATGAAAGAAAGCTATGTCAAACATCAATGAAATAAAGCTGTGCCAAACATCAATGAAATAAAGCTGTGTCAAACATCAATGAAAGAAAGCTGTGTCAAACATCAATAAACGAAAGCTATGTCAAACATCAATAAACGAAAGCTATGTCAAACATCAATAAATGAAAGCTATGTCAAACATCAATAAATGAAAGCTATGTCAAACATCAATAAATGAAAGCTATGTCAAACATCAATGAAAGAAAGCTATGTCAAACATCAATGAAAGAAAGCTATGTCAAACATCAATGAAAGAAAGCTGTGTCAAACATCAATGAAAGAAAGCTATGTCAAACATCAATGAAAGAAAGCTGTGTCAAACATCAATAAATGAAAGCTATGTCAAACATCAATGAAAGAAAGCTGTGTCAAACATCAATAAAAGAAAGCTATGTCAAACATCAATGAAAGAAAGCTATGTCAAACATCAATGAAAGAAAGCTGTGTCAAACATCAATAAATGAAAGCTATGTCAAACATCAATGAAAGAAAGCTGTGTCAAACATCAATAAAATAAAGCTGTGTCAAACATCAATGAAAGAAAGCTATGTCAAACATCAATGAAAGAAAGCTGTGTCAAACATCAATGAAATAAAGCTATGTCAAACATAAATAAACATACATGATGACAGACCTCAAAAAACATACATGATGACAGGCCTCAATAAACATACATGATGACAGGCCTCAATAAACATACATGATGACAGACCTCAATAAACATACATGATGGCAGACCTCAACAAACATACATGATGACGGACCTCAACAAACATACATGATGACAGACCTCAACAAACATACATGATGACAGACTTCAACAAACATACATGATGACAGACCTCAACAAACATACATGATGACAGACTTCAACAAACATACATGATGACAGACTTCAACAAACATACATGATGACAGACCTCAACAAACATACATGATGACGGACCTCAACAAACAAACATGATGACGGACCTCAACAAACAAACATGATGACAGACCTCAACAAACATACATGATGACAGACCTCAACAAACATACATGATGACACACCTCAATAAACATACACGATGACAGACCTCAATAAACATACATGATGACAGACCTCAATAAACATACATGATGACGGACCTCAACAAACGTACATGATGACGGACCTCAACAAACAAACATGATGACAGACCTCAACAAACGTACATGATGACGGACCTCAAAAAACGTACATGGTGACGGACCTCAACAAACATACATGATGACAGAACTCAACAAACATACATGATGACAGACCTCAATAAACATTACATGATGACAGACCTCAACAAACATACATGATGACAGACCTCAGCAAACATACATGATGACAGACCTCAACAAACATACATGATGACGGACCTCAACAAACAAACATGATGACAGACCTCAATAAACATACATGATGACAGACTTCAACAAACATACATGATGACAGACCTCAATAACCATACACGATGACAGACCTCAACAAACATACATGACGACGGACCTCAACAAACATACATGATGACAGACTTCAACAAACGTACATGATGACGGACCTCAACAAACATACATGATGACAGACCTCAACAAACATACATGATGACAGACCTCAATAAACGTACATGATGACAGACCTCAATAAACATACATGATGACGGACCTCAACAAACAAACATGATGACGGACCTCAACAAACATACATGATGACGGACCTCAATAAACAAACATACATGATGACGGACCTCAACAAACAAACGTCCTGACCTGCTCCACCAGCCTGAACCCTGAATCACAGGACCACAGCCAGTACACCTGGACAGAGTGCCCCATCTCTGCCTGCTGATGCACAGTGGGGTCCTCACTCTGGCTCAGCACAAAAACACAAACAAGCAAGTACCAATAATATCAAAACAAGAAAAGCACATTCAGGAACACCGTGTACTGAAGCATTCACTGTGAACACAACAACATCAAAACACAACAAACAGACCTGCCAGTGTAAACGAAGAAAGTCAAAAGTGGAAGAGACCCTCAACCTTTGTCACCAGCTAGGCTTGCAATGCATTGGCGGAAAACCCGAGGTGGATGTCACAGCCCAGTTTTGATGATGCACCTTCAGTTTCTTTCAGTTTCTGTTTGAATAGTGGCAAACTTGCTTCAACCATTCAAGTTGAAGAAAACTCTGTCAAATTTGTGAAGAATAGTATATAATACACATGATATTACTTTACCATATTCTTGTAAACTTGACAAAGCTTTGTTTTTTATTTTGTTTGCCTCTGGAAATATTTTGTTTCTGACGTAAAAATCAATGACTTTCAAATGTGCTATCTTACTTAGTTACATTACAACAACGTGAAGACATCGTAGCCGGAAGTAAGCTGGTGTAAGTGTTCTATTTAAAAAGACGTTTAAGATATCATTTTGCAAATACTTGAGTTTGCTGGCAGTACTATCGTCACTATTACTCTCAAACCCTACAAGAATCTCTGCGAAAGCAACAACGACCTTTTCTGGAGATCAAGTGTTGGGCTATCAGTGACTGCGGAAGACATTGCACTGCTGAAGACACTCGTTAGGCCTGCACAAGAATGGAAACGTTTCTTCCGTGTTTGTCGGTGATCTGGATGCCAGAATCAGAACAAATTGGCAGTAGAAAAACAGTCCGGTAAAATCAAGTCAAGTCAACTCAAAGATACTTTGATCATGCCCTGAAGGAGAAGCACTGACTACAGCAAAACATGCATGTAAGGACCATAGACCTGGACACAGCTGAGAAAGTCATTGATCAATCATTGTTTGGGCATTCTGAAGCAATTTCAAATCAAAACATATCTATGTAGTGTAAAATTAAAAGCATCCTAAACAATGATATACTTCTTTGCAAAATTTCTGAATGTCTGCTACACAGCCCAGTCGGTATCTTCCTGTGATTGATCATCTTGTTTTAAAGCTTATCACTTAAATGAATGTTCTGTAAACCTCTCTTAATGCCCTTTGTTTTTTACCCCATACTTTGTGCTAATATCTACGTTCCCAAAGTCCAAACTTTTTGGCTAGTTATAGTATATACTGTTAGTTTTCAGAGTTTTTCTTGTTCTATTTGTTATCCATGACTGGTTGAGGATTTAGAAACATGTTCTTGATTATTCCCCTAAAGGTTTGGGGTTTTTTTTTAGTTGTTTTTTTTTTAGCAAGGCCCTAAGTTTTGTATACCTGTTTGTTGCTTAGGTCTTTTTACTGGCACACACACACACACACACACACACACACACACACACGCACGCAAGGCCCCCACACACACTTGCATGTTCACACGCAAACAAGCGCGCACACACACACACGCGCGCGCGCGTGCGTGCGCGCGTGCGCGCGCGCATACACACACAAACACACATTATATACATACATACACGCACGCGTGCACTCACGCACACACTCACACACACACATACAGAAACACACATACATAACACAATTTCTCTGATATATTTACTTACACACGCGCGCCCGCGCACACACACACACACACACACACACACACTCACACACACCCACAATTTCCCTTATATACTCACACTCATTCACACACACACACACTTACATACACACACACGCATGCACGCACGCACATATACACACATGCACACACTCATACATGTACACACATACATGCACGGACATATACACACTATCATACACACACTCACACACACACATGTACACACACGCACAACACACACACACACACACACACACACACACACACACACACACACACACACACTCACAATCGTCTGATATCACTTTTTGGTGGAAGGACGTTAAACTGAAGAACTAAGATTACAGAAAACGACATGGACAGTTTTAAAGAAATCATTACACCACAAACATGAGTACTCTCTCTCTCTCTCTCTCTCTCTCTCTCTCTCTCTCTCTCTCTCTCTCTCTCTCTCTCTCTCTCTCTCTCTCTCTCTCTCTGTGTGTGTGTGTGTGTGTGTGTGTGTGTGTGTGTGTGTGTGTGTGTGTGTGTGTGTGTGTGTGTGTGTGTGTGTCTTTGTCTTTCTTCTTCTCCTCCTTCTTCTTCTTCTTCTTCTTCCCTTTCAATTGTATTGTGGCCAAAGGCCAAAGTACATTAAATCATTTCAGAGTTCAGAGCTCTCTCTCATAATATGTATATAATATATTTATTTATTCATGTATTTATTTATTTATTTATATTGTATAGTGGCCTAAGGCCGATATGCAATTAATCCATTTCAGAGTTCAGAGTTCTCTCTCTCTCTCTCTCTCTCTCTCTCTCTCTCTCTCTCTCTCAAGAGAGAGAGAGAGAGAGAGAGATAGATAGATAGATAGATAGATAGATAGATAGATTTATTTATTTATTTATTTATTTTCATAATATTATATATATATATATATCACTAACGCGTGCGTTCGTGTGCATGTGTGCACTGAAGTTCCTGATTTGACCACGTAGGCCATTTATCAAAACGGAAGCTGTTTTGGGCGAAGCGGATGCGGCCATACAGAACAGGATGTACATGTTACAGTTTAGCATTTTCACTGTTTAATACAGGGCAAAGAATCCGTCTGAAAAATGTGGTCACTTTCAACACGAAGAGTACAAACACAATTAATTTGCTATCTGGTATTCAAGGTTGACGTCCACACCCGCTGTAATTAGTGCACACAGGCCATTTTTACATCACTCACATTCATTCGCTCACAGGGGAGGGAACTCCACGATCTGTGACTTGCGGTGTGTGAATAACCAGCAAACATCTGCTTCTCAAAATAAGGTCGAGATGTCCATGATATTAGATACTGGCCGATTTTTGCACTCCTTAAAGATCCGTTCTTGCAATAATCCACGGGACATCACCGTTATCTTCTTGAGAGAACTGGGCATGTTCCCGTCTGATAGTTGACATGACGTGGTTAGTGAAGTACTGGGAACGAGGTTGCTTCTGAAAAATCCGGCGTTGGCTTCACCCACTCATGAAGAGTGGTTCCTGTGGTTCTCCCACAACACCGTGACTGTCCTGGGTTGACCAAAGCGGAGCTGGTTTTAAATCTTGTCTAATCTGAATAATATTAATATCTAGTTGCAGTTTTCATCTGAGACGTAGTGACAGCCCTGTTACAGCCTTTGTGGTCTGCGGGGCTATAAACAGTATGACTGGAGTGGACTGGACTGTAGAGGGTGTGACTATAAACCGAGGTCCCGTGTGCGAAAGCACGCAGAACATCTTGCGCACACGTTAAATCCTGTTCCGCTTTTCGTAAAAGTAGGCCATTGTGTGCCGGTGGGAACGGATGACAAAATTTACAAAACTGCATACATATGCGGACTGGATGTAAAAAAGCACATAAGTGCTTATTCCATTATCCTCGATATAAAAGAATAAAAATAAAAAAGAAAGAATAAAAAATAGGGTGGAGTTAGGGGAGGAAGACTGTAGAGGGTGTAGTTAGGGGAGGAAGACTGTAGAGGGTGTAGTTAGGGGAGGAAGACTATAGAGGGTGTAGTTAGGGGAGGAAGACTGTAGAGGGTGTGGATAGGGGAGGAAGACTGTAGAGGGTGTAGTTAGGGGAGGAAGACTATAGAGGGTGTAGTTAGGGGAGGAAGACTATAGAGGGTGTAGTTAGGGGAGGAAGACTGTAGAGGGTGTGGATAGGGGAGGAAGACTGTAGAGGGTGTAGTTAGGGGAGGAAGACTGTAGAGGGTGTAGTTAGGGGAGGAAGACTGTAGAGGGTGTGGATAGGGGAGGAAATAGTTGAGTGGTCAGAGTGTCATATTCCTACTTTCACGATAACGGAGGGCGGGATTGGAGTCTACACTGAGCTGAGGTCAATGTTCGTTCAAAGGACTGACCCCTAGATGCAGCACTGGTACTGTGTCCACTTCCCTTACAGGCCTTCAGCCCAGACTTGAACGTGTGTGTGTGTGGGTGGGGGGGGGGGGGTTCGTTCCTCAGCTAGAGCTCCGAGGTTCACCAATGGTCAGATTGTGCGTCTGTGACCACTGTTACCCACTGGGAAGGTATCCGCATTCCGACTTTTGGGGATGCTGTTTAAACACGTCACCAATGTAAATGCCGTCTTTTATTTATTGTCTTGTCATCCGTTTCTACCGGCACACAATGGCCTGCTCTTTCGCAAAGCGGAACGGGTGTTTAACGTGTGCGTAGGATATTCTGCATGCGTTGGCACACAGGACTTAACGTTTAGAGTCTCATCTTAAGGACTTGGGGGGGGGGGGGAGGGGAGTGGAGTCGGCACTGATGTGAAATCCAGGGGGAGGGGGGGAGGAATGTCCTCTTGAACTGGGTGCCTTAGTGGTGACACGAACCTGGGCTGTCAGATGGCGGGTTCAAGGCTCTAACCACATGGCCATCCCCATCTCCACTGCGCTCAGTATCTTGGAATGATTCCCCGTGGAGGTAGCGCAGGTACCGTTTGTACTGCCCCCCCCCCCCACCCCCCCCCCCCCCATCCCACCCCCGACAACTGAAGCATAACTGTACCATGTGCGAAAGTAGGTAGACCATCTTAGGCAAGGGGTAAAAGCCAATAGATAATTCCCCTTTCGGAGTTGGGGGACCAGCTACGGCGGATGGTGCAGCATGGATGACACGGACATACCCAGCATGCACCCTGACACCTGGACAGGAACAGGCTCCACCAGGCCTGCATTGCATACACACACTGTACTGGCTGAAAAATGGAGTGCAGTGCCCCAATGACTCCTCAAAGAGTCAAGGGAGAAGTCAAGACAAGCCCAATCACTCACTATCCTCTAAGTCATAATGCGGATAATAATAATAATAATAATAATAATAATAATAATAATAATAATAATAATAATAATAATAATAATAATAATAATAATAATAATAATAATAATAAATGGAATGTATATAGCGCTATATTTTGCAAGAATAAATCACAGCGCTTGCATTCAATACACCCATACATACAACCAATAACAATTTACAGAGTTAACAAATTCAAATGTAAATAATTATACGTGCACACACAGATTATACACTTTGGCAGGGTGTTGGGATTTGGGCTGTTTTAGGCAGGGATAGATTTGAGATGAAACAAGAAGGGAAAAATCAGATTTGGAATAAAAATGTCTTGAGGCTGGATTTACCAGGGTCATGAGTAGGCTTTTGGCGAAGGGAGAGAGGGAGGTCATTCCAGATCACTGGACCAGAAACAGAGAAAGAGCGAAGGACAACAGTGGATTGGTTGAATCTCGGTATTCGTAAGCACAAGGTATCTGCAGCAGAGCGGAGGGAACGAGAAGGAGTGTATAGGTGAAGACAGTCACAGATGTAATAATAATAATAATAATAATAATAATAATAATAATAATAATAATAATAATAATAATAATAATAATAATAATAATGATGATGATGATGATGATGATGATGATGATGATGATGATGATGATCATAATAATAATAATAATAATAATAATAATAATAATAATAATAATGTATGGAATTTATATAGCGCTGAATCTTGTAAAGCAACAAATCAAAGGGCTCATATGACTTTTTTTTCAATGTATGCGTGTGTATGCGGTTTTGTAAATTTTGTCATCTGTTCCCACCGGTACACAATGGCCTACTCTTTCGAAAAGCGGAACAGGATTTAACGTGTGGCAAGATGTTCTGCATGCGTTCGCATGGAGGTAGGAGGGAGCTGTTTTGTGGAGACATTTGTTACATAGGGTACTGATCTTATAGACTCCTACCTTCAGTGTTGGCAAAAACGATCGCATACATGTGCAATCTATCAGCATCAGTGAACCTTGGAGCTGTGGCCGAGGAACGAAAACAAACACATCACTGGCTGTGGTATTCTGGTAGGCTGACCAAGCCCCCTGCTGTGTGCTGCTGCAATGAGACGGGATAGCCTAGTGGTCAGAACATTGTGCTCGCAATCTGACGACCCGGGTTCGAATCCCATTCAAGGGGATATTTTCCCCTGGAGTTAACATCAGTGCCGACTCCACTCTCCCCAAAAGTTCTTCGGATGAGACTATAAACCGAGGCCCCGTGTGCGAACGCACGCAGCAGAACATCTTGCGCATACGTTAAATCCTGTTCCGCTTTTCGTAAGAGTAGGCCATTGTGTGCCGGTGGGAACAGATGACAGAATTTACAAAACCGCATACACACGGGGACAGGATGTAAAAAAGCGCATAAGTGCTTATTCCATTATCCTTGATATATAAAAAAATAAATATTTAAAAATATTTTTAAAAGAGAGCACCTTGCCTGCACATGTAAAAGGAATAAAGCAGCTTTTTGTGGGGCTTCTTGTGTGTGTGTGTGTGTGTGTGTGTGTGTGTGTGTGTGTGTGTGTGTGTGTGTGTGTGTGTGTGTGTGTGTGTGTGTGTGTGTGTGTGTGTGTGCGTGCGTGCGTGTGTGTGTGTGTGTGTGGTGTCGTGTTTGTTTGTGTGTGTGTGTGTGTGTGTGTGTGTGTGTGTGTGTGTGTGTGTGTGTGTGTGTGTGTGTGTGTGTGTGTGTGTGTGTGTGTGTGTGTGTGTGTGTGTGTGTGTGTGTTTTCATAGTTTGCATAGTCCTTGACATTCTTACAGGGATGATCAAATTAAACACTAAAAAATCCAACAGAAATGTGTTGTGCAGTTTCAGATTTTTCTGCTTTTTTTTCTTATTTGGGGAGGGAGGGGGGGGAGGGGGGTGTTGCCAATATACTAAGTTCCGAACGATGCCCCTAAAAAGCAACATTCTAACGCATTAATGTTCACATAGTTCCGGGAGTAAGGATATAATCCTCAAGCTAAATTACATAGCCGGATGCATCATGAAAGCCATCCGTCATTCTCCTTACACTTACATTCCCTGTCCGGGAAAGTGTTAGCACCTGTATTTAATAGCATTCCTTGTGTGTGTGTGTGTGTGTGTGTGTGTGTGTGTGTGTGTGTGTGTGTGTGTGTGTGTGTGTGTGTGTGGTGTGTGTGTGTAAATGTGTGTGTGTGTGTGTGTGTGTGTGTATGTGTGTGTGGTGTGTGTGTGTGTGTGCGTGTGTGTGTTGTGGTGTGTGTGTGTGTATGTGTGTGTGTGTTTTGTTGTTGTTGTGTTGTGTGTGTGTTGTTGTTGTTGTTGTTGCATGTCTGGCTGCTTGGTTGCTTGGTTGTATGTTTATCTTATTTTTTCTTGCTGCTGCTGTTGGTTCTTTTTGTTTGTTTGTTGTGGTTTTTGTTATTGGTTGTGTTTTTGCTGTGTCTAGTAAACCAATATTTCATCTTGCAGGCGCGTTGCCTGTCTATGTAGATTTTGATTTATTCTTCGTAGGAGGAACGGTGTGGGGGAGGGAGGGGGTTGGAAGGTGTATTTTCTGATATGTTGACGAAAAGAAACAGTAGAAAAATTCAGGGAAGAGAGAGGACAGTGGGACACTGACTGATGCAGTCTCCTTCAGCTGTGACGTCAGAGGACAGTGGGACACTGACTGCTGCAGTCTCCTTCAGCTGTGACGTCAGAGGACAGTGGGAGCTGACTGCTGCTGCAGTCTCCTTCAGCTGTGACGTCAGAGGACAGTGGGACACTGACTGCTGCTGCAGTCTCCTTCAGCTGTGACGTCAGAGGACAGTGGGACACTGACTGCTGCAGTCTCCTTCAGCTGTGACGTCAGAGGACAGTGGGACACTGACTGATGCAGTCTCCTTCAGCTGTGACGTCAGAGGACAGTGGGACACTGCTGCAGTCTCCTTAAGCTGTGACGTCAGAGGACAGTGGGACACTGACTGCTGCAGTCTCCTTCAGCTGTGACGTCAGAGGACAGTGGGACACTGACTGCTGATGCAGCCTCCTTCAGCTGTGACGTCAGAGGACAGTGGGACACTGACTGATGCAGTCTCCTTCAGCTGTGACGTCAGAGGACAGTGGGACACTGACTGCTGCAGTCTCCTTCAGCTGTGACGTCAGAGGACAGTGGGACACTGACTTCTGCAGTCTCCTTCAGCTGTGACGTCAGAGGACAGTGGGACACTGACTGCTGCAGTCTCCTTCAGCTGTGACGTCAGAGGACAGGGGACACTGACTGCTGCAGTCTCCTTCAGCTGTGACGTCAGAGGACAGTGGGACACTGACTGCTGCAGTCTCCTTCAGCTGTGACGTCAGAGGACAGTGGGACACTGACTGCTGCTGCAGTCTCCTTCAGCTGTGACGTCAGAGGACAGTGGGACACTGACTGCTGCTGCAGTCTCCTTCAGCTGTGACGTCAGAGGACAGTGGGACACTGACTGCTGCAGTCTCCTTCGGCTGTGACGTCAGAGGACAGTGGGACACTGACTGCTGCAGTCTCCTTCGGCTGTGACGTCAGAGGACAGTGTGGACACTGACTGCTGCAGTCTCCTTCGGCTGTGACGTCAGAGAACAGTGTGGACACTGACTTCTGCAGTCTCTTTCAGCTGTGACGTCAGAGGACAGTGGGACACTGACTGCTGCAGTCTCCTTCAGCTGTGACGTCAGAGGACAGTGGGACACTGACTGCTGCAATCTCCTTCAGCTGTGACGTCAGAGGACAGTGTGGACACTGACTGCTGCAGTCTCCTTCGGCTGTGACGTCAGAGAACAGTGTGGACACTGACTTCTGCAGTCTCTTTCAGCTGTGACGTCAGAGGACAGTGGGACACTGACTGCTGCAGTCTCCTTCAGCTGTGACGTCAGAGGACAGTGGGACACTGACTGCTGCAATCTCCTTCAGCTGTGACGTCAGAGGACAGTGGGACACTGACTGCTGATGCAGCTTCCTTCAGCTGTGACGTCAGAGGACAGTGGGACACTGACTGCTGCTGCAGTCTCCTTCAGCTGTGACGTCAAAGGACAGTGGGACACTGACTGCTGCTGCAGTCTCCTTCAGCTGTGACGTCAGAGGACAGTGGGACACTGACTGCTGCTGCAGTCTCCTTCAGCTGTGACGTCAGAGGACAGTGGGACACTGACTGCTGCTGCAGTCTCCTTCAGCTGTGACGTCAGAGGACAGTGGGACACTGACTGCTGCTGCAGTCTCCTTAAGCTGTGACGTCAGAGGACAGTGGGACACTGACTGCTGTTGCAGTCTCCTTCAGCTGTGACGTCAGAGGACAGTGGGACACTGACTGCTGCTGCAGTCTCCTTCAGCTGTGACGTCAGAGGACAGTGGGACACTGACTGCTGCAGTCTCCTTCAGCTGTGACGTCAGAGGACAGTGGGATACTGACTGCTGCAATCTCTTTCAGCTGTGACGTCAGAGGACAGTGGGACACTGACTGCTGCAGTCTCCTTCAGCTGTGACGTCAGAGGACAGTGTGGACACTGACTGCTGCTGCAATCTCATTCAGCTGTGACGTCAGAGGACTGGGACACTGACTGCTGCAGTCTCCTATAGCTGTGACGTCAGAGGACTGGGACACTGACTGCTGCAGTCTCCTTCAGCTGTGACGTCAGAGGACAGTGGGAGCTGACTGCTGCAGTCTTCTTTAGCCCCAATGTCTGTGTTCATCTCAGGTGTCTTGCTCGTATAAAGTACATAAGTAAATAAATAAATTAAATACATATACAGGGCCCTGCTAATAGCGACCAGAGGCAACACTCCGCTGGTAGAAAGTGGCCCACTCTCATATCAGGGGGACATGACTCCATGCAGACAGTGAACAGACTGCAGGGTCACGTGACACTGAGGGGACGTGGGAAAGCCTAGTGGTTAGAACATTGCGCTTGCAATCTGGGTTCGATTCCCGTTCAAGGGGATATTTTCCCCTGGAGTTAACATCAGTGCCGACTCCACTCTCCCCAGAAGTCCTTCGGATGAGACTATAAAGCGAGGCCGCGTGTGCGAACGCACGCAGATCATCTTGCGCACACGATAAAATCCTGTTCCGCTTTTCGGAAGAGTAGGCCATTGTGTGCCGGTGGGAACAGATGACAAAATTTACAAAACCGCATACACACGGGGACTGGATGTAAAAAAGCACATAAGTGCTTATTCCATTATCCTTGATATAAAAAAATATATATATAAAAAATATTTAAAAATGAGAGCACCTTGCCTGCACATGTAAACGGAATAAAGCAGCTTTTTGTGGGGCTGTGTGTGTGTGTGTGTGTGTGTGTGTGTGTGTGTGTGTGTGTGTGTGTTCATATTTTGCATAGTCCTTGACATTCTTACAGGGATGATCAAATTAAACACTAAGAAATCCAACTGAAATGTGTTCTGCAGTTTCCTATTTTTCTGCTTTTTTTTTCTTATTTGGGGAGGGAGAGGGTGTTGCCTATATTCTTCCGTCCGAACGATGTTTCTAAAAAGTAACATTCTAACGCATTAATGTTCACATAGTGCCGAGAGTAAGGATATAATCCTCAAGCTAAACAATTATATACCCGGATGCATCATGAAAGCCATCCCTTATTCTCCTTACAATTCTTTTTTCATTTCGTTCTTTGGCTACAGCTTCAACATTCACTGCTGGTAAATGTTTGTGTATGCGACTGCCCACCCCCACCCCCCCAACCCCACCCATCCACACACACACACACATCTCCATCACCACCACCACCGCCATTAAGGCAGCTGCATTCCGACTCTGGGAATACGGTTGGGAACTGACCCTGCCAGTTTGGTCAGGACATTCGGGAGGTACCTACCTCCCTGTTCTTTCCAATTTTTCCAACTGTCGTGTTAACAGAGTCTCCTCTCCGAAAGCGCTGGGCATTCAGTTCGATTTCCCCCGTCACACTGGGAAGAAAGAGCAGGGCCAGAAATCGATGGAAGCTGAGGGCTTTGTTAGGCAGGCGGAGTGTCCACTGGCATGCCCTTCCTTCCTGCCTGTGTAGTTTTCCCCCCTGTTCCTCAGGGAAAGCTCCCAGGCTCACCAATGGTGAGATAGTTGCGTATGGGACCGTCCCCACCCCCACCACCACCACCACCATTTTAATAATAATAATAATAATGATGATGATGGTGATGGTGATGATGATGGTGATGGTGATGATGATGGTGATGATGGTGATGATGGTGATGATGGTGATGGTGATGATGATGATGATGATGATGATAATAATAATAATAATAATAATAATAATAATAATAATATATGGAATTTATATAGCGCTGAATCTTGTAAAACAAACAAATCGAAGCGCTTGCACTCAAATCATTTACGCGCATGCAACTTTCCTAAAATATAATAAATAACATATGTCAAATTTATGCACGCGTACGTGCACACACACACACACACACACACACACACGCGCGCGCGCGCGCGCGCGCGAACACACTTAGGAGATGAAGGATGCTGTTGAAAAGTAAAGACGGATATGAGGGGAAGGAAATAAGTGTGTTTTGAGGCTGGATTTGAAGGTATCAAGCGAAGGTTTTTGGCGAAGTGAAAGAGGGAGGTCATGCCAGATGGACGGACCAGAAACAGAGAAAGATCGACAGCCAACATTGGTTTGTTTGAATCTGGGTGTTCGACAGCACAAAGTATCTGCGGCTGAACGAAGGGAACGGGATGGAGTGTACAGGTGAAGATAGTTACAAAGATAAGATGGTGCAGATTTGTGGAGACATTTGAAACAGAGGGTTTTGATCTTATACTTCAGTCTTTGTGAGACTGGCAGCCAGTGAAGAGATCGGAGAAGAGGAGTGATGTGTTCAGATTTTTTCTTTCTTAGGACCAGTCGAGCTGCAGAGTTTTGTATGCGTTGAAGAGAGTGGATGGATGATGCTGGTAGGCCAGCCAAAAGAGAATTACAGTAGTCTAAACGTGAAAGAATGAGAGATGTGAGCTTTTGGCATCGGTATTCCGAATGCGAGGATGGCATCTAAACAGGACACCTGTGTGCAGGTTTTTTGCTATTTTTAATTTTATCATTTGTTATTTTTAATCTTATCATTCGTTATTTTTAATTCTATCATCCATTTCACATTCGCACCTGGAATTTTCCACGCCAACAAATTTGTTTCTGGCAATTCAAAACAGTCCACAACAATATCACCCCGACACAATGCATCGCAACACAACATGGTCTAGCATAATACGTTGTATTGCATCGCAGATGGAAGAACACGAAGGAGGTGTTTACCAGAGTGACTTATCCTGCTGTGCTCCCGGATGTCTTTCGGAAGAAAATAAACTTGTTGAAACAGGGTCAAGGCTGCTTACCCCTTGATGTCTACCTGTCTCTTTCTGTTTATGTGCATTTCTCTCTCTCTCTCTCTCTCTCTCTCTCTCTCTCTCTCTCTCTATCTGACTGGCTGAACTGCGTTGTTATGCGCATCATTTCTAATATGAAAGAAAGTACATAATGATGTGCTTGAGTCTGTTTGCAGAATGATCGCTGTGCTGTATGTTGTACCTGGTCGACACATATTAAATCTATCTACTAGAAACACTTGTTTTCCTGGGTAAAGCCATGTTATCTCCCTTGCCACCTGACCACCATCTTGGCAAACAAAAAACCCTATCAGAATGCTTAAACATTCGCTATTTAATAATTGTTAATTATTCGTAAAAAGAGGGGAAAGAACTCTTACTTGGATGGTCGAGCCTGCGCGTATCATTGCAGTAAACAAACACAGAATAACTAGCCCCGCCCCTCCCCAAAAACAACAACAGCCCACAAAAATGACCCCGCCCTCCCCACTCAACCTCAAAACCCTGAACAAAATTCCCAACAAAATCTCCCCCTCCCCTCCCAAAAAAAGGCGAAAGTGACGGTCGAGTTTGTTATTTGTTGTTGTCGTCATTAGCTTGATGTGTGTGTGTGTGTGTGTGTGTGTGTGTGTGTGTGTGTGTGTGTGTGTGTGTGTGATTTTATTTTATTCTTTTATTTCGAGCATAATGGAATAAGCCCGTATGTGTTTTTTACATCTAGTTCCTGTGGGTATCCAGTTTTGTCAATTTTGTCATCCGTTTCCACCGGGGCACACAATGGCCTACCCTTCCGAAAAGTAGAACGGGTTTTAACGTGTGCACAACATGTTCTACGTGCGTTTGCACACAGGACCTCGGTTTATAGTCTCATCCGAAGTGTGTGTGTGTGTGTGTGTGTGTGTGAGTGTGTGTGTGTGTATGTTTATGTGTGTTGCTTTGTTGAAATAACCAGCAAAACTAACCATCATGAAAGGAGGGATGTGTATGTTTTTTGTAGCTACAGGATGCTTGCTATTTAAATGAAACCGAATCCAGGAAGAGGAAGACATGTGTGCTGGTAGGTTCGTGCCAAAAAATGACCACCACTTGCCAAGGGCCTTTCCTGGAAATGACAGGTTTTGGGGGTCATTGTTCTCTCTCTCTCTCTCTCTCTCTGGAATGTTGATTATATACACACACACCCTTCATGAGGGGCCAAGGCCTATAATGAATAAAACTTTTGCATTCGCATTCGCATTCTCTCTCTCTCTCTCTCTCTCTCTGGAATGTTGATTATATACACACACACCCTTCATGAGGGGCCAAGGCCAATAATGAATAAAACTTTCGCATTCGCATTCGCATTCTCTCTCTCTCTCCTCTCTCTCTCTCTCTCTCTTGTTGGTTTTTGTTTTTGTTTAGTTTTGGTGGTTTTTTGGCATGGTTGTTTTGTGGGTTTTTTGGGGGCGGAGAGGGGGGCGCTTGGAGGGGGTTGTTTTGGTTTTTGTTGTTGTTGTTGTATTTTTTTGTTTGTTTGTTTTTGCCAGAAGGTTGGATGTGAAAAAGCAACTGCTGCTTATTCTATTACCCTCGTTGAATAAAAAAAAAATTTCAAAAGTTTTCTCTCTTGTTTGACAACTTTCATATATCGTAAATTTTGAACGTCGGTATCTTATATTAAAAAATTGTGATATCGGGATTGTTGTTTTCTTTATCACATAATGCCCAATGTGTTTAAATGTTGTTGTGCATTTGACATTACTGCCAAGTATGTCTCTTGGCAGCCGCCCCCTCCCCCCCCCCCCCCCTTCATGTGCTTCTATAATGGCCTGTTCTCTCTCTCTCTCCTTTCTCTCTCTCTCTCTCTCTCTCTCTCTCTCTCTCTCTCACACACACACACACACACACACACACACACACACGCACACACACGCACACACACACACATGCACGCACGTACACACGCACACACGCGCAAACACACACACACATATACATACACACATACTCACGCACTTACGCACGCACATACGCGCAAACACACACACACACACACACACACACACATACACACACACATCAATGACGACAACTACAACAACAAATAACAAACTCGACCGTCACTTTCGCCTTTTTTGGGTGGGAGGGGGGATTTTGTTGGGAATTTTGTTCAGGGTTTTGAGGTTGAGTGGGGAGGGGGGGGGGGGTCATTCTTGTGTGCTGTTGTTGTTTTAGTGGGGTTGGGGATGTGGGGAGGGGAGGGCTAGTTATTCTGTGTTTGTTGATATAAGATGACAAATATGTTCCCTGCTTACGTGACCACAGTCTATACAAGCTCCATCTGGTAGGGGTGGGGGGGGGAGGGGAGAAAACCGGATCTGCTGGTCCCATTGTGGCGGTCAACTCATAAACCCGTCACAGGCTTCCTTCACCTCTGTGTGTGTGTGTGTGTGTGTGTGCCTGTGTGTGTGCCTGTGTGTGTGTGTGTGCCTGTGTGTGTGTGTGTGTGTGTGTGCCTGTGTGTGTGTGTGTGTGTGTGTGTGCCTGTGTGTGTGTGTGTGTGTGTGTGTGCCTGTGTGTGTGTGTGTGTGTGTGTGTGTGTGTGCCTGTGTGTGTGTGTGTGTGTGTGTGTGCCTGTGTGTGTGTGTGTGTGCCTGTGTGTGTGTGTGTGCCTGTGTCACCTTCCCCAGTCACGCCTTCTTCTAACCAAGACAAGCCACTACCTGCGCCCGTCATCCTTCCTTCATGAATATTCATCATTCCTTGCAGCCAGTGAACATCTTGGCGCAGAGTCGAACAACACTTCCATTCTGGTTGCTTGTCCACAATACAGCCAGTGGTTTTCGTGTTCCGGTTTTCTTCGAAACAAACGTGCAGACACACAAGCGTGCAGCGATTGGTCATAAGGGGAGATAATCCTGAATCCTGCTTTTGAGAGCAGGGGAGCAGCTATTAGTCAGTGAAGGATTTGATCCGGGATTCCGGGAAAAAAGCCAGGAGAGAGATGGGTGTATAAAAGAAGGCAGGAGCAGAGGGCAGGTCAGTCTACCGACAGTCCTCTGCACAACCTTGCACACTTCAGTTTCAGTACTTCACCACAAAATAACCAACTACAATAAGGTGAGGGTGCTGTTGATATAGGTCTTTTTTTTTCTTTGGGTTGGTTTTTTTTTTTCGCTAGCTGTATTTCCGCTGCTTGTTTCAGTTTTGTTATTATTCTGAAAGTCATTCTGCTAAATTGTCAACCTGGTTTTACTACTATTGCTAAAAAAAAAAATTCTTGTATCAAAAAGGCAACTTCTAGAAAAATGGAAGAAGAAAAAAACACGAAGTGATTTTATTATTGTTATCGGGGTTTTTTTGTGGGAGAAGGAGTGGGTGGTAAGAGGTGAAGGTATTCTTGCTACCATTTAGTGTTGCTGGGTTTGTGTACCTCAAGAAAGACCTAGGCGCTGTCTGTTTGCACTGTGTGCTGTTTTCTTCTTTGGATGGTTAACCGAAATCCCTTGTTTGAGGATTTGGTGATAAGTGATTGTCTTATCTTTGCTTTGCTCTGGTGTGAAGTAGTCCTTGATTCTGTGAGCTTGCAGTTTGAAACATGCTAGTACTGACTGTGACGCTTTCTATATCATCATTTGGGTTTAGTTTTTTGTTGGGTTTTGTTGTTGTTGTTGGGGGGGGGGTAGATTTTGTTATGCTGTAGTGTTACACTTGGATTGTGTTGCTTCAGTTTTCAGTTAATCTTTGATAAGTTTTTATGTGTGTGATTGCATATATATATATATATATATATATATATATATATATATATATATATATATATATATATATAAAGCAATGTCATCAAATTAAGAAGAGATAAAAGCAGTTTTGAAATCACGCATTGTGAAATCGCTCCATGAAAATAAAATAGGTGGACTATAGCAAAATAGCAACGGCAAAAGACAGATTAGCTATGTGAATGTATAGTAATACTTAGAGCATGAAGAGCGTGGATACTAGAAGATGAAACACTCGCAAGGAAAGGTTTCTCTGTAGGCAAGGGAGGTAGAGCCTGGTACATCTTAATACCCAGGATTCATGGAGAATAAATAACAGAAATTAAAACCTGCTCAAACATTTTCACAAACCTACATGAAACAAAGGAATGGAAGACAAGAGAGTACAGAACACCGCAAACAGACACAGACCTCCACTGAGGACAGCGAGTTCAGCAGTGACCTGCCAGGTCACTCAGCTATGTGGGACATCCTCAGCAGAAACAACAGCTCTATCACCTGAACAAGTTTGGGACTGGGCATCCAAAGACTGGATTTTAACAAGGCTTAACTGGATTTGAACAAGGCTTAACTGGATTTGAACAAGGCTTAAGTGGATTTTAACAAGGCTTAAGTGGATTTTAACAAGACTTTACTGGATTTTAACAAGGTTTAAGTGGATTTTAACAAGGCTTAAGTGGATTTTAACAACGGTTAACTTGATTTTAACAACGCTTAACTAATCATAACACCATTTCTGATTAATTTCAGCGAAATGCATTTTACTTATGCATCTGACCATTCTTAGATCATCGTGGGTTGAGGGTGTTTTTGCCCAAGGAGAATCTCTCCATAAAGGGGCTCTATACATGTCTCCTGTTTGCAACCCTAGTTAACTCCCCTTGGTGTTGTGTGTCCGCCAGATGGCGTCCTGTTCGTGCAGTGTGGGCGTGGCCAAGGTGAAGAAGGTGGCGCTGTCCTGCTATGAGGCCTCTGTCCTCAACCTCTACAACGTCCGTACCAAGGTCAGTCCCTAAGGAGTCTTCTAAAGCTACACGCACACACACACAGAGTGTAGTTGCACATGCGCGCGAAATTTTGCAGCTCATCTTATAGCAAGTGTGTGTGTATGTGTGTGCGTGCGTGTGTGCGTGTGTGTGTGTGTGTGTGTGCGTGCGTGTGTGCGTGCGTGCGTGCGTGCGTGTGGTGTGTGTGTGTGTGTGTGTGTGTGTGTGTGTGTGTGTGTGTGTGTGTGTGCGTGCGTGCGTGCGTGCGTGTGTGTGTGCGTGCGTGTGCGTGTGTTGTGTGTGTGTGTGTGCCCAGTGGATAAAATACGTTTAGATTTATTGTTTTCGATCCTTGGCTAGAGCTCCGCTATTCACCAATGGTGAGATGTTTGCGTGTGCGACCGTTTCATGCCCACCATGAAGATAGCTGCATTCCGACTTCAGGGTTATGTCTGAACAAGACGACCAGGGTCTGTGCATGTTTT
>CM054153.1:37426054-37436054 GCA_028751875.1 Rapana venosa
TTGCTCAGTGTTTGGAAGGGAGAGAGAGAGTGTCGAGGCCTTGATGAAGATGGCCCTTGTCTCTGACCTGGCGATGCAACTGTATCCCTTGCAGGCAGAAGCTGTGTGAACTGGGCCACAACCTGCTGAAGGAGACCTCGGTGAAGGGGCTGGTGAAGTCCCTCAGCACCCTCTACAGCCTGTGCTGGGACCTGGTCTCGCAGTGGGGGGTTCACGACAAGATCTTCATCGGCGTCCTCCCCACCTCCCCCTCCTCCTCCTCCTCCTCCTCCTCCAACGGCCAGGCCCTCAGCATTGACGTGGACACGCAGTCCAACCGACTGTACGTGCACTGGGACCGGGAGAAGCTGGGCTCGGAGTTCCTGCCTGCCGCCCAGCGCATGCTGAGGGCGATCCGGGAGGAGGGCCGGCAGCCCACAGAGCCCGAGTACTTCGTGGCCCACCTGGCCTACCTCCACATCCTCAACGGCGGCTGGAGCATCCGCAGCGACTCTCGTCCCCTGGGAACACCCGGCTTCCGCCCCCACACCCAGACCTACATGTCCCTCACCGACCCGGGGGACGGTCACGTGCTGGGCACCACGCGCTTCTCTGATTGGATGAAGGGCGCCATTGTCCACGTGGAGCACCTGGAGCGCCCCCACCACCTTCCAAGGGAGGCTATCGAGTCTTACCGCATCCCGTCTATCATCGATTTCGCCCGGGTCCGTCTTCACGTGGGGCCCTCTGCCCCCACCACCTACTTCGTGGGCCGAGCTGTGAAGGATTCCGGCAACTTTGAAGAGGACTTCCTGAAGGTTGGTGCTGTTGTTTTGGTGTTTTTTCTTTGGGGGGAGGGGGGGATCTGCTCTAAAGGGGACAGACAGTCCTACTGCACATTGCAATGAGACAGAGCAGTAGTCTTGCAGTGGATTAGCTTGGTTCTCTCAAGCCATTTGTTGTGCAGCTTGTCATTGTTCATCACTCATGTGTCAAAGCCTAATCATCAATCGGTAGTCCATCCAAGTAAAATTCCAGGGCTTTTTTATGTTTTGGTATAGATATTTGCACAGTCACTAACGATTGATTTATACACAAGCAAACACACACACACACACACACACACACACACACACACACACAACACACAACACACACACACACACACACACACACACACACACACACAAACACACACACACAAACAAACAAACAAACACACACACACAGCATATACCATCTGGAAATAAAAATTTAACTTGACTTCAAACACACCCACACCACACCACACCCGACACAGAGAGAGAGGGGGGGAGAGAGAGAGAGAGAGAGAGAGAGAGAGAGAGAGAGAGAGAGAGAGAGAGAGAGCGAGCGTAACTCAAAGTGAAAGACTGCCGGGGACACGCTGTATTTATATATTTATTTATTTATTTATTTATTCTTTTATATCGAGGATAATGGAACAAGCACGTACGTGCTTTTTTTACATCCAGTCCCCGTATGTATGCAATTTTGTAAATTCTGTCATCTGTTCCCACCCGGCAACACAAAGGCCTACTCTGACGAAAAGCGGAACAGGATTTTAACGTGTGCGGCAAGATGTTCTGCGTGCTGTTCACACACCGGGACCTCGGTTTTAGAGTCTCATCGCGAAGGACTTTTGGGGGAGAGAGAGTGGATGGAGTCTGTTGCAACTGATGTTAACTCCAGGACAAAAAATATCCCTCCCCCCCCCCCCTTGGAACGGGAATGGAACCGGGGTCGTCAGATTGCGAGCGCAGTGTTCTAACCACTAAGGCTGTCCTGTATGTTCTCCAGGTGGTGAACCTGACAGCGGCAGCAGCCTCTGCAGCTTTCTTCCTGGGGGCCGCGGAATGCAAGGTGGCCATGGAGGGCCTCTCCACCGCCCAGGCCTTGCGCTACATGCGCTCGCTCAGGGCCCAGGTGCAGCGCTCCAAGATCCAGTTCCTCTCTGCCGCCTGGAACCTCAACCAGGTCCTGACTGATGACTTCGACCACAAGGTGAGCCAGCCAGCCAGCTTGCTTGCGGGGCTTTTGGCTACACACCGGTATTAATTTTGGGGGTCACGTAGTATCTTGTATAGAGTGCGAGTGGAAAAAACTGTGATTTTCACAGATTTTTTTGAAAGCATGAAATGATGGACTGTGCACTTGCTTTTTTGGGATTGAGGACATAGAGCAATAGCAGGTAGTCACGAGAAAGTTGGAAATAACCATCAAATGAGGATTGCCTGTATTCCTATACAGCGTTGACCCCTGCGCATGCATATTGCGGTAAGGAAGCTAGCAGACGACAAAGGACTGAGGGGGTACAGTGTTTGCTGAAAAATTTTTAAAAATTCAAACCTACCAAATTTGTTCAAAATCACATGAGTTTTGAGTCAGAGGCTAGTCTTTCAGAAAAAGTGGTTTTTATTTCTGTGGATGCCTTACTACGTGCGGTATGAATATAAAAGTTACATAGGAAAACAGAAGGAAAAGAGTGATTTTTTGATACCGGTGTGCAGCCTTTGCCGTGTGATGTAGAATAGAATGGCGGGGAGGTGGAGGTGGGGGTGGGGGGCTGGTGGGAGGTGGGAGAGGGGTAGGAGGGGGGGTAGGGGGGGGGGGGGATTCATGGACGGTGCCAGCTACTGGTCGAGTCCATTGTGAGTGAGGTTTTAGTCTGGGAGAGATAATGACTTTTGAGACACACTTCCGTTAGAAATGAGAAGTATGGACACAATGTTGTACAAATGAAACAGGTTGTATTCACTCTGTCTCTGTTTGTTTGTTCGTCTGTTTGTTTGTTTGTTTGTTTCTTTGTTTGTCTCTCTCACTCTCTCTCTCTCTCTCTCTCTCTCTCTCTCTCTCTCTCTCTCTCTCTCTCTCTCTCTCTCTCTCTCTTTCTTTCTTTCTCTTTCTTTCTTAATCATTATTATCAGTAGTAGTAGTAGTAGTAGTAGTGGTGGTAGTGGTAGAAGAAGTAGTAGCAGCAGCCGTAGTACTAGTGATGTTATTGTTCTTGTCGTTGTTCTTGTTGTTCTCATTGATGTCATATTTACAAATATGTTTCATATGACTTCATGTGAAAAGCTAGAGTCAGAGGTTGTGGTGGTACACATGAGTGCTTATTCCATTATCCTCGATATATAAAAAAAAATCTGAGCGCTTTGGTTTGTTGCTTTACAAGATTCAGCGCTATATAAATTCCATACATTATTATTATTATTAGACTAAGTGGAAAACTCGACAGACAGTTTCAGGTGTCATTCTTAATTATTGAGCGGGCTTAACTTTGACAAGACTGTGGTCACTGTTCTTGTTTACTGGCAGTCCAAAGCCTGACCTGTAAACACTGTGTGTGTGGCCTCTCTCTGCAGGAAGAGAAGCAGTTGAAGGAGCGCATGGAGATCGCCATGAGAGCCGTGGAGATCACCTCCCTGGGAGGCTTCGACAAGGTGACGTGGGACGGCGCCAGCGACACCTACCCCTCCAAGTGCATCATGTACCAGCTGACCCACAAGGAGGCGCTGACCATCGTGCACGAGGCGCACCTCCGTGGCCTGGTGACCTACTTCTCCGCCGGCTTCAAGTTCAACGAGATCCGCCACGCCGTCTATGCCGGAGTGGACGGCATCGGCATCGGCGGCGCTCAAGTGCTGCGCTACATGGACTCGCAGACGGGCATGCACGGCCCCTACATGGAGGAGAACATCCCCCGCATCCTGGGCAACAGGGACGAGGCCGCCCAGAGCGTGCGAGGTCGCGGGGTGCAGCTTCTGGCCCGCCTGGACACCATGTACTTCGAGGGCTCGCTCTCCCGTCAAGAGGACGGCGTCCGTCAGAAGCTCTTCGCCGCCCTGCTGGCCGCGGACGAGACGGAGATCGACGGTCTGGTGCTGAAGCTGGCCAAGATCACCGCGCTGCCCTCGGAGGGCGCCCAGCCCTACCTGCACCGAGCGCGGCGCCTGGTGGAGGCGGAGAGCCCCATGCTGAGCGAGTTCTGCGACCAGGACACCTGGGACGGGCTCATGCGCGTGCTGCGGGCGCTGATCGTGGCGCGCGACGAGGCCAACATCATGGAGGAGTACGACAGCGACCCTTGGATGTCTGTGCGGCAGAAGTACCGCATGTCGCAGTGCCCCAGGGATTCCCGCATCTGCTACGTCCGCCAGGCGTCCTTCACCCTGCCCGTCAAGGCCTGAAGGCCGTCACCCCCCTGCCGCTCCCTGACTTTTATGACAGCAAGTCTCCACCCTGCCCTGCCCTGTTCTACCCTGCCCTGCCGTGCCGTGCCCTGCCCTGCCCTACCCTACCCTGACCTGCCCTGCCCTGCTCTATCCTACCCTGCCCTGCCATGTCCTACCCTGCCCTGTCCTACCATATCTTACCCCGCCCTGCCCTGCCCTGCCCTGCCCTGCCCTACCCTACCCTGCCCTGCCCTACCCTGACCTGTCCTACCCTGCCCTACCCTGCCCTGTTCTGCCCTGTCCTACCCTGCCCTGCCCTGCCCTGTCCAACGTTTCTTATTGATATCTCGGAACAGTTTCATTGTCTTGTTCCAAGCAGATGAACGATGATTCTAGATCTTGCAGACAATGTCGAAAGCTTTCCTACATGGTCCCAGTATTTGGTCAATGGAGACAGGGTACACACACAAACTTGACAAACTTGAACTGATAACAGCTGTGTACATGTGTACCTAATGAACGCTTTACATTGTGTAATGCCATGAATACTGATAAGTTCAGAAAACCAGAGGGGGACAGCCCAATCCAAAGCGTTTTTTTATGTTTCATTTTAAGTCGGCCACAGGTTTTTTGAGGGAGGGAGGGAAACTCTTTTATTCAGTCCTGGAAACATTTTTGTTTCTGTCCACATAACTTACACTACTGGTGTTACCAAAGAAATGATTTCTGTTTTAAAGTCTTTCAGAGGTGTACAATTTTGCTTTGCTGCATGTTCATATCTGTATCTGACTCTGTCTGAAGGGTTGCTTGTTTTTGTCTTGTGTGTTTTCATTCCTACTTATCCACGATGTTTGTTAAGGAATGTTTCTGAAGTCAAGTGTGATAATATGTTGGGTAAAGAAGTGAAAACATGCAGTTGTTTCCCAATGTTCTTCTTTTTATCTTTATCCTCATAGCGATTTTGTCTCTCTCTCTGACTGACAGTGTGGTGTGTGTGTGTGTGTGTGTGTGTGTGTGTGTGTGTGTGGTGTGTGAGAGAGAGAGAGAGAGAGAGAGAGAGAGAGAGAGAGAGAGAGAGAGAGAGAAGCTGTTTAAGAATTACCTAGTCTAGCGTTGATATATGTGAGAGGCCTGTATCATTGATGCTTTGTTTAGAACCGTAAACTTCTCTTGAAATTACTGTACATAGATCAGAATGTTCACAGCACCCGGCATCCTTTGTTCAAATACCTGTCTGTTTTGACCTGAAAGCTGTGTGTGCGTGCTGCATGTGTGTGTGTGTGTGTGTGTGTGTGTGTGTATGGACGTGCTCGCTCGCATGCACGGGTTTATGCGTGTGTGAGTATGTGTGACATTTCTCAAATAGCCAGCGGGGTACGAGTTGCAAGCTTACTTTACACGGTTGTTGCTGATGTTGATTTCAATACTCTGCCACGCCTCGCGTTTCATACAGTAGCAGAGATTGCCACGTAGGGACATACACGCTAGTACTGACAGCCAGTCTGTGTACAAGATTGAATCCTTTCATGTCAAGGTCGTTCTGATAAGGTAGCTATTTCACGTACTTCACTGTTCAGTTCAGAATGGAAATGTTCACATGTCATGATATATTATCACCTCTGTATATTTTATAAACAGTTTCAGTATTGTTATTCGTACGTGTTGTTTCATTTAATTCGTTAGGCAGTTCACGTTCTCATCATTACAGTTCCAATATTAAGAATATGAACCATTCCACATTATCATGATCGTGTGTTTGAAGGGTGTGTTTTTCTCAGTTTTACCAGTTCCACGTGCTTTCATTTTGTTTGGTTTTTTGTTGGTGGTAAATTTCCTGTGGTCTGAATGGTTTTGCTTTATTGTGTGCATGATCGCCAGAATGTTCTTGCTTGTTTATTTTTAACAAAAAGACACAATAAAAGAATAGCATGCCCATGCTCTGTGTGTGTGTGTGAGTGAGAGAGAGACAACTCTGGCCGTGTTTGATATGTACATTGGCCTAAAGCCACAATACACTGAGCTTGGGGGAAGGAGGATCACCATACTGGTATGAAAAGTATTATGGAACATGGAAGAAGAAAAAAACAACCAAATGAACAACCGATTCTTGTGAATCATGACCGTAATGACCATGTCTCGGACTAGGAACTTGATAAGTAATGATATTAGACCGCATGAATATTGAGAGAGAGAGAGAACACTGAACACTGAGCACTGAAAGTAATTTATTGCCATTAACAATACAGTCTTTTTGGCAAGGAGCACAGTATGAACACAAGTTAAACAATATGCTTTTTGCAACAAGGAAATAATGAAAACCAAAAGAGGAAAGGAATCTCCAATAACTACATTCAACCGAATGCATTAATTGCTATCATAATTAATTGTTATCACAATTAATTGTTATCACAAGCTTGCACAAACAAACACACACACACACACACACACACACACACACACACACACATACACGCACACGCACACGCACACGCCTGCCAACAAGTAAACCGTGAGGTTCTGAGTTCGATTCCCAGCCTCGCCCTTTCTTCTCAGTTTGACCCAAAAAATCGACCTGAATGTCAAAGTCCTTCGGATGAGACTACAAAGCGAGGTCCCGTGTGCGAACGCATGCAGAACATCTTGCGCACACGTTAAATCCTGTTCCGCTTTTTGGAAGAGTAGGCCATTGTGTACCGGTGGGAACAGATGACAAAATTTACAAAACCGCAGACACACGGGGACAGGATGTAAAAAAGCACATGAGTGCTTATTGCATTATCCTCGACATAAAAGAATAAATAAATAAATAATAATAATAATAATAATAATAATAACAATAATAACACACCAGTGTCATGTTCCCTGCAAATCAGCAACAGTGTAGGACAAATCAACCAATCGACCACCCGACCCTTACATTCAAATAAAGCAATTTAGCCAACGGAGTTCGTATTCCACAAATATGGAAAACAAAATAAGGTATATCAGTTAACTGCAGTTTTCTTTTTCCTGCTGTCCCAAGCAAGGGAGATAAAGTTTGCAAGTGATTTTAGAAACTCTTCATCTTCGATCAAGAGAATGTTAACTATATCTCTAATTCTTGAGATTTCTTCATGAAATATGAAGCATTTCTGACGGATGTCATCGTACGAATTACAATCACACAAAAAATGCATTTGAGAGAGAGGCCTACGAGTGTTATGGCCGCTAGAGTTCTAAGGAGTTCCGGCAAGCCGCCGCATCCATCGCTTCCCACATGTCACGTGGATATACATGTATCTGCACTTGCAGCGAGATGGTGTGGGCACGGCACTTTGGCTTCGTGTTGTACGGCAATAAACAACACCGTATGCCTCCGAAGAATTCTCCGGATCTTTTGGCCAGAGAAGATCTCCAATGAAGACCTACTACGGAGATGCAGGCAGGAAGACGTGGGAACCATCATCACCAGACGACGGTGGAAGTGGATTGGGCACATCCTCCGAAGAGACCCACAGTCAATCACAAGAACAGCATTGCACTGGACCCCAGAAGGAAGGAGAAAGAAAGGAAAACCAAAAGCAACGTGGAGGAGGAGGAGGACTGTAGAAAGTGAGATGAAGGCCATGCAGCACTCTTGGGGATCAGCGACTAGGTTGGCCCAGGATAGGCAGGAGTGGAAGCGCTTTGTTGCTGCCCTACACACCACTGGGTGTAATGGCTAATGATGATGATGATGAAACAACAACAACAAAGAACAGCTGGTCCCATACACCCAGGTCGACTTCTCCTCGTGGCTACTTTCTACTTCATGGGTGTTGGCGTTGACAGCCAAACCCAGCCCAGGCCACCACCCAGGCCGGGCAGCTCAGGAAGGTGGCCAGTCTGACAAACAGTCAAGTCAAGTCAAGTCACCGCCGTCAGTCCTCCTCCTCCTCTTCTTCTTTGTCCAACTCTCAGACATCAACTATGGTTGTCTGCTATGTGAGTGAAAATGCGTCACGCTGCCGTTAAGCGCCTCACAAGTCAGACCCAGCGCATCTGATTTTGGCATAAGAGAGAATTGTTATCTTTTAAGTCTTTCTGGGGGGGAAAAAAGGCAAGAAAATGGACCAAGAAGGCAGAGAATAGACAAGAAGGAGGTGACAGGAAGAAAAGGAACAAGGCAGAAACAAAGAGAGGGATAGGAAAGAAGGAAATTTCTAGCACAGAATTTTCAGAAGGGGACGGGGGGGGGGTGGAGGGGGGTGCTATTTATACTGACAGGCCCCCGGTATCCCCACGGGGCAATCAGTCTTCTTCAGTCATACACTTCTTTAACCCGCAAAAGAACGTCTCATTTATCATTACTAGACTTCTTTTTAACAGCAAAGAATAAGGACTTTGTGAAATTATGAAAACAAAACAAAGAAAATCACCTTCAAAAGAACGCCTCGTTTATCATCCCTAGACTTCTTTCCACAGTAAAGAATAAAGACTTAAGGAAAACAAAACCCAGAAAAATCATGTACTTAATACAATCGCGCTATGGGGCGATCTGAGGTTACAAACCACTGCCCCGGGAGTGAGCGAAGGCAAGCAGAGCATCGTTAGCACACGATTCATCTTTAGGAGAAGAAGAGTAGTAGGCTACCCATGGCGATGGCATGGATGACACGAAACATAACCAGCAAGCACTTTAATGTCTGGAGGTGAATGAGCTCTGTTCAGATTCAAGAAGGAGGTGACAGGAAGAAAAGGAACGATGTAGAAACAAAGAGAGTGATAGACAAGAGGACATTTCTAGCGCAGCCTTTTCAGTGTTCAGATTTCCCACATTGTCTGAAGAATGGAGGACCATACCTCTACGACTCTTCAAGGAGAAGTGAAGTCAAAATGATTGAGGAGGCGGAATGAAACAAGGGATGGCTGGAAACACAATCAGAAAACTGGATTGTCAGAACCAGACTTATCTGACACAAAACATAAACAGTCAACATTTCCTTAAAAAAATATGTAGATTAAGAAATGCATGAAATTTGTCTATGCTCTTGCTCTTCTTGAAAAAGAATAACATGCACATATTTGATCACGTCTAGCTAACAGACAGTCCTCATCGTTGAAAAACTTACATTTTCGTTATATTTTATGTTGTTCATTTGATTATTTCTAACATGATTTTTTTTTTTTAAAGTATCAATTATTTGAGTTATCATATTATAGACGAACATCAAGCAAGTGGTCTTCTATTTACGGGGTTTGTTCTGTTCTCTCTGGATAGATGTGTATCTCTTCCTTCCTCTATCATTAGATCATGGAAGCTGGCTAACTATGCGTGTATGGTTTTTATTCTTGGATATTAATAGATAATATGGCTTAATCTATACACATGTGAGAGGAGGCACCGTGGTCGAGTGGTTTAGGCGGTCAACTCGTGATCCAAAGGTCGCGGGTTCGATCCCCGCTCGGCTCGGTGTTGTGTCCTTGGGAAAGACACTTTACTCCTATTTTCCTCACTCCACCCAGGTGTACAAGTGGGTACCAGCTCTGCTGGGGAAGTATCTGGCGACAGACTAGCGTCCTGTCACAGGGGTGGTGAAAAACCATCAGTTCGCTTAACGCTACAGAAACCGGGATAAGCTCCGGCTCTATGGGCCTTCTGGCTCGAAAGAACATACTTTACTTTATACACATGTGACACCGAGTTGTGAAAATTCAACCTAGAAAATTACTTTTTTGTTGATCAATTCAGAAAAAGCGCTAAACTTTGGGGCAGTGTCATGTCGATGGGGAGGGGGGGGGGGGGAGGAGGGGCTGAGAGAGAAATGGGGATTCAGATCCAGTCAAGTCAAATCAAGGTGTGTTTTTTT
>CM054153.1:37441054-37568554 GCA_028751875.1 Rapana venosa
CACGCGCGCGTGTGTCTGTGAATGAGTGTAGTGTAGTGTGTAGAGGTATGGGAACCAGTGTTGTGTAATGTGTGTGTGTTAGTGTTAGTGTGTGTGTGAGTGAAGTCTGAGTGCGTGCGTGCGTGCGTGCGTGCGTGCGTGCGTGCGTGCGTGCGTGCGTGCGTGTGTGTGTGTGTGTGTGTGTGTGTGTGTGTGTGGAATGAGTGTAGTGTGGGTGGTGTGTAGAGGTATGTGAACCAGTGTTGTGTAATGTGTGTGTTAGTGTGTGTGAGTTGTAGTGTGTGTGCGCGCGCGCGCGCGCGCGCGCGCGCGCGTGTGTGTGTGTGTTGTGTGTGTGTGTGTGTGTGTGTGTGTGTGTGTGAGTGTGTGTGGGTGTGTGTTGTGGTGTTGTGTAATGGTGTAGTGTGTGTGTAGAGGTATGTGAACCAGTGTGTGTAAGTGCATGTTAGTGTTAGTGTGTGTGTGTGGTAGTGTGTGTGTGTGTGGTGTGAGTCTAGTGCAGTTGTGAGTTGTTGTGGCGCGCGCGCGGTGTGTGTGTGTGGTGTGAGTTTGGTATGTGATGTGTGCGCGGCGTGTGGTGTGTGTGGTGTGGTATGTGTGTTTTGTGTGTATGGTGATGTGATGGTGTGTGTGTGTGTGTGCACGCGCGCACGTATATGTGTATGTATACATGTGTGTGAGTATAAATGTATGCGTGTGTGTCTGTCTGTCTGACGTTGTGTCTGTATATATCACACACACACACACACATACACACACACGCACACACACACATACACACACGCACACGCATACACGCACACACACACACACGCACACACACACACGCACACACACACACACACACACACACACACACACACACACACACACACACACACACACCACAGAGGCAAAACTACAGACACAAACTCTTTCTCAACACCTGGGATTCTTTATTGCACATTGAAGAGAGGTGGGTCACAGATGACCTTGGTCAACGTCAAATACAAACAGAGAGGTAGTTTGGTTTCCCTTTCCCCCAAATATGATTTCCCTTTTTCCCCAAATATGATTGCCCTTTCCCCCAAATATGATTTCCCTTTCCCCCCCAAATATGATTTCCCTTTTCCCCAAATATGATTTCCCTTTTCCCCCAAATATGATTGCCCTTTTTCCCCAAATATGATTTCCCTTTCCCCCCAAATATGATTTCCCCCTTTTTCCCCAAATATGATTTCCCTTTTTTCCCCAAATATGATTTCCCTTTTCCCCAAATATCATTTCCCTTTTCCCCAAATATCATTTCCCTTTCCCCCAAACAGCCAGACTTCCTCACCACACAGCTGGCTGGGTCTAGTACACTGTCCTGTCCACACCCAACACTGGAACAGTCATTTATTGATTTATTTATTTATTCTTTTATATCGAGGATAACGGAATAAGCACTCATGTGCTTTTTTACCCCATCCAGTCCCCGTGTGTAAGCGGTTTTGTAAATTTTGTCATCTGTTTCCACCAGGCACACAATGACCTACTCTTTCGAAAAGCGGAACAGGATTTAACGTGTGCGCAAGATGTTCTGCGTGCGTTCGAACACGGGGCCTCGGTTTATAGTCTCATCCGCAGTGTGCGTGCCCTCAACGTTGCTGTGCGGATAAACGAAAAAAATAACCATCACTTCAGGTTTTCCCAAGGGAATGTCACAGCCAGCTGACTGTTCCCTTATACGCCACACCCACATCAATCCCTTTGCACATACTTTACCAACTATTAAGTTAAGCGGAGCCTCTGGGATGCAGGCCGCTGGTATTTCACATTCTTCCATCCCCGAAGTCGGAATGAAGCTACCTAAATGGTGGGCTCAAACGGTCGCATACGCAAAAATCTCACTAGTGGTGAACCTGGGAGCTCTAGCCGAGGAACGAAAAAGATAACTCTTCCATATCCCGGCCAGGAACCTGGGTGATGTACCCTTTGGTCAAATTTCATGTGTGTGGGCACAGGTTCTGTGTGCATTCACACACAGGGGCTTCACTCAGTGTCATTGGAATGGCTTCCAGGGCAATGAAGTCACAACCGATGTTAAGTATGCATTGCGCTCCCTCCCCTCCTCCCCCCCCCCCCCCCCCCCCCCCCCCCCCCCCCCCCCCCCCCCCCCCCCCGCAAGGGAAGAAGAAGAAGAAGGAGGAGGAGGAGGAGGAACAACAACAACAACAACAACAACACTAAGCACGAGTTAAATCAACAATAACCAGAGAAGAAAAAAATAACACTTCAAAATAACAACACTAACCTGACATATGGCAGAACAAAAGAAAATCCTGGAGAATTGTGACAGGAAATAAGCAAGCAATGCTATAAAGAACTGAACAAGAAAAACAAAACAAAACAGAAACAAGAGCAAACCGAAAACAAACAACAACAAAGAAAAAAACATGCAAAAAATCGCACATCATTATACAGAAGAAAAAACCCAAAAAACACCACAAACACTTCGAAGGGGTGGGGGGGGGGGGGTGGATTCTTTTCTTAGCTAACCACTCCAAAATGATAAAGACAAATTTGCGGCCTTTACGGAAGATTATTCATGCAAAAACATTTGATTTACTTTTGCAACGAAATCTCTTTCCATATTAACGAGCATGGCTTCCAGGGAAAAATAATCATTTAAGTACACAAGTGAAGAGATTCGTGCGGAATAAAAATTTTAAAAAACCAAAGCAAAACAGAAACATCTCATGTAGGCAAACGAGAAGTGGTCAGTATTGAAACAGCTACACCATTAATCTTTTGGCTTTGGAAACATTCGTTGCGCTTAATTAACTGTCATAGTCTTGGTTTGGTTCCTTTGGTTTTGCACCAATACCAACTGTCACCGACAAAAAAGAAGGTTAAGAGTACACGATGAATTACTTCTGTAAAATGCTCGTGAGGGGATACAATTAATTTACTTCAAGATGTCTTAGCTAAAAGAGAGTTTTATGCCGAACAAACTAAGCAGTTTTCTATCCACTCCTGGATCTGATATTTATGATCATTCTGAAATGGAGCCCTTTCTCTTTCTGAAGTCTATCCCTATTTCCTTTGGTGGTGGTGGTCTGTTGTTATTATTTTTTTGTTGGGGTGGGGGGGAGGGGGGTTCAGATCTAGGTATAATCGTTGGCGCTTTGAAACTCGTCAGGTTTCCACAGTGGTGACAGCTGTGTCATCAGTTGAGCTGCTTACAAAGTTGTCATCATCATGTGTGCAATCACCGGAGCAAAGGAGGAACAGGATAGGGGGAAGCACAGCACCCTGAGGAACACCAGTTCAAGCATTTAAAACGGTGGATACTCGTTCATAAAATAAAGCTCTCTGGAAGGACACACCCCAATAAATAATAATTAATAGATAATAGCGTGAAGAATGAGTTAAGAATAATTAGATAGTGCATTTCTTTCCTGGATAAGAATTGTTTTGTATGAACTAAAACGCTAAGAAGTCAACCAACACTGTCTGAGCAGAGAAGCCTGGCTTCTTCTAAAACATATATAAAAGGTAAGGTAAAGGAGTCCCATAACCTATAAGGTCGTAGGGGAGTGAGGCGTCAGAGACCTCACTTCTCTAGGGCCAGCATATTGAGGGCGGCGCCCATCTCCTCTCCCTCGCTGCTTTACCTTCCCTGACCCTAAAGAGGGCAGGTACCCATTTACAGCTGGGTGAACTGGGGGAACTGTCCTGAAGCCAAGGCGCGCTAACGGTCACCCATCCAACTGGTAACCACGCTCGACGCTGCTTAACTTGGCTGGGGGAAAGCGAGTGCTCCGACCACTGAGCTATCCCGTCCCCCATGTATACATGTATACACATGATTTATAGGTAAAAATCCATCCCCGAAGTCGGAATGAGGCTACCCTCGTGCTGGACAAAAAAACGGTCGATTACGTAAAATCTTCCCATTGGTAAACCTGGGAGCTCTAGCCCGACAAAAAAGGGCACAACTCTAATGTCATCAATCCTTCTGTGGGGTTTAATTACAGTACATTAAAGGCAAACTGAGGGGGATCAATGTGATCCTCAGTGTGGTCAAACAAACAAACAAACAAACCCGTTTTCCTCGAATTCCTTCAAGGCATTTCCGATAACAAGCGACACTAAAAGTCATTAAAAACTTTGAAGGGTTTGAGGGGGGTAACAAGGACATATCACAAGAGTTTTCATATCACAGTAGCAGAATGTTCTGTTCCTGAAAGCGAATTCAATCGCATACCTGTCTTCTGCGCTTTCGCAGCTGCGCCTTCGAGCATCACAACTTGTCTTCTGCAGTTCTCCACCAAAGTCAAGAGGTGAAGTCTGCCTGACGACGCCGCCCTTAACACACATAAGTTTTCACGTCAGCCAGAATCTCCTTGCGGCAAACTCCACAGTGGGTCAGTGCATTGGCGCAGTCCTGGCAGTACAGCAAGTGACCACAGGGCAGTAAGGTCACGTTGGCAGCTTTGCGGCAGCACTTTCGACACAGCTGTCTCCTCCTCAGCTCCTGGTTTTCCGCCAGAAGTCGACGGTAGCGAGAAAGGAGCTCCGCTGAGCGGGAATGCTTTGCCGCTTCTGAATCGCAGGTGTGTGCTGGTGGCTGGGTTTCTTGAACTGGTATTGTTTCTGCTCTTTGCATTACTGCTGCTGCTGCTTCTGGTGGTGGTGGTGGTGGTGGTGGTGTTGCTGCTGCTGCTCTTGCTGCTGCTGCTGCTTCTTCTGTTGGTGGTTTTGCTGTCGTTGTTGCTTCTGTTGATGGTGGTGCTGTTGTTGTTGCTGCTGCTTCTGCTGCTTCTTCTGTTGGTGGTGGTGGTGCTGTCGTTGTTGCTTCTGTTGATGGTGGCGCTGTTGTTGTTGTTGTTGTTGTTGCTGCTGCTTGAATCTTTGCAGACTCGTGCGTACTGTGGTCACCACAGCTGTCATTCCCTCGTAGCGATGCTTCTTCTCCTGTGTGTCCTTTTCCAGAAGCTTCCTGACAGAACCATTGGTCTGTGGTCTGCTGGTGGCTGCGAACTCCACTGCCGGTTTGTGGAGGGCTGCAGGCTCTGTGACAAACCCAGCTCGTTTCCCGACCAGCGGGCAGGCTGGCATCGTCGCCTTCTCTCTTCTGGCTGTAGGATGACAGCTTGGACGCTGCAGACTGGAAAGTAGCGTGGACGACACACTGAGTGTCCGCCGCGAGAAAGGAGCGAGAGGTGTGCAGCTCAGCCTGTGGTAGCTGGGGAGGAGGAGGGGGAGGTAACTCAGAGCCAGGGGACAGCTGAAAGCCCAAAAGGTGCAGCACCATGGAGGGGAGGTCAGTCGTCACGGGCACGGCTGTTGCCTCCCTTGTGTTGGCCCCCACTGCAGTAGTAGACATGCTTCAACGTGGTCACCCACACCACACAGCACAGTTCAGTTCAGGGGATGTTGTCTTGTCGAGCCTGAGGCTGCTGCTGCTGGTGTCCGGGAGGTCGTATTGGTGGTCAGCTGAGGGTTGGTTCTGTTTGGTTTGGGGGTGTTTTTTTTCGTTCTCTGACTTTTTCCTGTTGTTGGTGGTGGTGGTGGTGGTGGTGGTGGTTGTTTTCAAATGGTGGACACTGGCTGGGGTTCTGGGTCTTTGGAACTCCTCCTGTAACAGACATGAAATCAATCAATACAAGACTGCTGGTTGACATCAGTGTACCACTGTTTTGAACACACACACACACACACACACACACACACACACACACACACACACACACACACACACACACACACACACACACAGAGTGAGAGAGAAAGACATAGAGAGGAAAACACACACAACGCAAATCAACAATACACTACTACTACTACCACTACCACTACCACTACTACTACTACTACTACTACTTCATGGGTGTTTATTGCATTATCCTCGAAATAAAATAATAAAAAATGTAAATAAATAAAAATAAAACTACTACTACTCTACTACTACTACTACTACTACTACTACTACTACTACTACTACTACTATACTGCTCTGCTACAACTATTACTAGTATTAAGGTGGCAGGATGGCTAAGACGTTCGCCTGCCAACAAGTATACCGTGAGGTTGTGGGTTCGATTCCCAGCCTCGCCCTTTCTTCCCAGTTTGACAAAAAAATCGAACTGAATGTCAAAGTCCTTCGGATGAGACTATAAACCGAGGCCCTGTGTTCGAACGCATGCAGAACATCTTGCGCAATGTTAAATCATGTTCCTCTTTTCGAAAGAGTAGGCCATTGTGTGCCGGTGGAAACAGATGACAAAATTTACAAATCCGCATACTAACGGGGACTGGATGTAAAATTTTTTAAAAAGCACATGAGTGCTTATTCCATTATCCTTGATATAAAAGAATAAATAAATACGTTAAATAAACTACTACTACTAAAAAATAATAAGATACTGCTAGTACTATCACAATCATCATATCAAACAGTCAGTCACTCACCTGTTCAGTTGTGTTCAACTATCAGTCTTGAAATTTTTCTCAATCTTGCTGTCTGGCGTTTAGTTCTTACCCAAACAAATCCTCTTCTTTATCACCACGCCTAAGAAAAAGGAACCACAGCAGGCGTCTCCTGGTACAGCTTTTTAATACTAGGGTTTGGGAGTATCCGGTAACTATTTTTAGCTTCATACACTGCCTACAAAGTTGAAAATCCAGCCAATCGAAAGCAGTCATTTTGATTTTGCCCGACAATCTATATTTAGAATCGGGAATCTTCTTCGAACGCTCAACATGAGGGTAACCAATAATATATTTTCCTGGCCGTAAAACTATCCAATCACGAACGCCGTGTGTAAACGCACGTAGAACATGTTGCGCACTGCTTAAAACCCCGCTCCGTCTTTCGCAAGAGAAGGCCACTTCCTGCCGGTAAGAATGAATGACAAAAATAATAAAAACGCATGCACGCATATTATGTCGTGCTTAGACACCATTCCCGAAGTCGGAATGCGGATACCTAAGTGGTGGGTGAAAACGGCCGAATACGCAAAATGTTACCATTGGTTAACCTCACAGCTCTAGCTGAGGAATGAAAACAAAATCTAAGTCACAGTTCTAGCAAAATATGCATACAAGTACGTTTTTTTTTTTTTTAGGGGGGTGTTTGTTTGTTTGTTTGTTGTTTGTTTGTTGTTGTTTGCTGTTGTTGTTTGGGTGGTGGTAGTTTGGTTTTGTTTTTCTTTTGAAACACAGTGACAATCTTGTGGACCTAATTATACGATGATATTCAATGTCGCGCCTTATATAATGTAATTGCAAATGATGTACTTTCTGTCTGTGAGATAATAAAATAAATGAATTAATGTGTTCTAGAATCTTGACCAGGACGCATTACGAAGGTTTACTACATTTAAATCCTGAAGGGCTAATAGTTCCGTCACTCCCGCTGTCATCAATTTTTTATCCAATCGGAGGTCCACTTTCATCCATTCATAATCAATCAGTGACGTCAGAAGTTGACGTCTGCTCGAAATGCACTAGGAAGCGAGAAGAGACCTCTTCTACTAAAATGATGGCAAAATGTTTCCTCTTGCACCCTAAAGGGGCCGGGTGGGGAGGGATGGTCAATCCTGCTAACATCAGGCTAGTGATAACAAGCATCTTTTCTTTTTCTTTTTCTTTTTTTTACACAGGAAAAAAATATATCCCCCACTCCCATCCCACCACCCCCTGCCCACTGTAAAAGCTTTTGTACATTAACTTCAACCAGCTCTTTCTGAGGACAGTGAAAAATAAAACATCAATATCCCTTCTTCCTCTACACCCCCCCCCCCCCCCCCCACACACACACACACACACACACACACACACACAAAACACACACACACACACACACACACCTTTTTTTTTCTTCAAATGTCGGTTTTATTTCATAACCAAAAAACAGTTGCAGTTAAACCTTTCTCACACAGAGAGAGGGGGGGTGGGGGGAAGAGAGAGAGAGAGAGGGAGAGAGAGAGAGAGAGAGAGAGAGAGAGAGAGAGAAGAGAGAGAGAGGGGACGTATGTTCTATTTTCGTTCACCAAGCACTTCGTGAAGGGGGGAGGGGGGGGGGGGGGGGGGTTGTGGCCTGACCTTGAAGTGCTTGGCGAACGAAAATGAAATTCACTGTTACCCCCATTTAACGGGGGGGGGGGGGGGGGGGGGGGGACAATGCACATCAAAGTTAACAATGAACTGAAAAATCAAGAAATGATTAGTTGCCAAATTTTGATACTGGCATCCCTACATCTTGTCACTACCGTTTTCCGATGTCCTTCTATGCATGACGTCAAACTAGTTTGGTTTAATAACTACAAACATTTTTGTACCGGTTAAACCTTTTACAGAGAGAGTCGTTTGTTCGGCAAATCCGACTGTAGTCCTCTGTGCCGTATGTCGTGTGGTTAAAGGTTTTCTTGTCGGGTTCGGAAATACCCGCTCAAGTGAGCTTCCACCTTTTTTTTTTTTTTTAAACATTTCAAGATTTAATTCCTTTAACCCCTGCTGAGGTATAGAGGATTACAAACACATTTTTTACAGAAATAAGTATACTCCTAAGAGCAATTCACTCAAAAATGATTATAACAGTAGCAACAGAATCTGAAAAAAACAAGTAGTCGGCATGGAACGGTCTAGAGCGGTAAAAAAAAAAAAAAAAAGCAACAAAACAATGAAAATACAAGGCATGTAAAATAATAATTTAAAAATGTACATCGTTTTTGTTTTTGTTTTGGGTTTGTTTGTTGGTTTGGGGTTGTTTTTTTGTTGTTGGTTTTGGTTGGTTTGGTGTGGGTTTTTTTGGTTTGTTTGTTGTTGTTCTTTGGGTTTGTTTGGGGTTGTTGTTTTGTTTTTGGTTGTTGTTTGGTGTTGTTGTTGTGGGGGGGGGGGTTGTTGTTGTTGTTGTTTGTTGTGGGTTTTTTGGGGGGGGGATCAATTGCAATTTGAGAAATGGTTCTGGGGGGAAAATTATGAAAGATAACAAATTACAATCAATGTCATGAAATAGGGATAAATCTGATCCCTCTTGACAGCAGAGACAGAAGAACTTGTGGAGACGTACATCTCATCAGCTTACAAAAATCATAACTTGACACAGGCTGAAGAGAATGACGAGCAATAACGTTAAATCTTGTCGTCTAGGTTGGAAGTCGGAACATTCCTTGATAAAATGAAAAATATCCCCTAGAAAACTCAAATGACGTTCACAATTATATACTGCCTTCCCCTCGAATATTTTAAGAAAATAGCCAACCCCAGTATGAAGCGGGTGACAACTGCAATGAAATTTGATAAGAGCAGTAGACATGTCATAGACATCATGTACACACCAAAATGTATTTCGGTTTGATAGTTCTGATAATAGAGGCATCTACTGTTGTGGTGAAGCACATTTCTCCGGTCATTAATCAAAGTGTTTTCAAAAAGGCTTTCATAATTATGTTAATAATAATGTATGGAATTTATATAGCGCTGAATCTTGTAAAGCAACAAATCAAAGCGCTCAGACGACATGCGCCATAACTGTAGACTGAAAAAAACAAATGAAGCCAGACCAAGATAAAATAACAACAGGCCAGGAAAATGTCAGTCCACAATAACATTTCAGACACTCCACAAGTTAACTTGTAGAATCGATACTTGAACAAAACTCTTTCCCACAGTCAAATCGGCGCGCGCGCACACTCACCACACACACACACACACACATACACACACACACACACACACACACACACACACACACAAACAAACACACACACACACACACACACACACACACACACACACGACGGGGATAAGGGGGGGGGGGGGGGGGCGGTATAGCCTGATGGTTTTTTATTTTTATTTATTCTTTCATATCGAGGATAATGGAATAAGCACTCATGTGCTTTTTTACATCGAGTCCCCGTGTGTATGCGGTTTTGTAAATTTTGTCATCTGTTTCCACCGGCACAAAATGGCCTACTCTTCCAAAAAGCGGAACAGGATTGAACGTATGCGCAAGATGTTCTGCATGCGTTCGAACACAGGGCCTCGGTTTATAGTCTCATCCGAAAGACTTTGACATTCAGTTCGATTTTGTTGTCAAACTGAGAAGAAAGGGCGAGGCTGGGAATCGAACCCACAACCTCACGGTTTACTTGTTGGCAGTCGAACATCGTTAGAGTGATGTATTCGTGATCTGCTGACCCGGGTTCGAATATCGTTTAAGAGGATTTTTCCTCTGGAGTTAACATCACTGCCGACTCCGCTGTCCCCAAAAGTCCTTCGGATGAGACTATAAACCGAGGTCCCGTGTGCGAAAGCACGCAGAACATCTTGCGCACACGTTAAAACCCGTTCCGCTTTTCGGAAGAGTAGGCCAGTTATATGCCGGTGGGAACGGATGTCAAAATGTACAAAACTGTATACACACGGGGACTGGGTTATAAAAGCACATGAGTGCTTATTCCATTATCCTCAAAATAAAAGAATAAATAAATAAATAAATAACAGGGCGTGCGCTCGTGCCGAGGAGGGAGGGTGTTAAGGATGGAATTACCGTACAGTATTTTTAGTACACAGCTCTGCCCTGACCACTACCACCGTCATCGGGGTTTTGAAGTTGTTATTTACAGTGGCTATCCCGCTGCTGAGTTTGGCAATTGTTCACGATTTGTTGCTTTGTTGTTGATTGGTCCTGAGTAGATCTGCTAGGCTGCCCATGTGAAAAAACAATCTGAATCACTGAAGCCAATCTGAACGGGTTTTTTCCCCGAACCCGACTTGTAGAGTAAGGAACGTGTTGGCTACCCCAAATCGATCTACATCGGAAATTTCCGATGGGGTGTCCAAATCAACAAAAACCTACTTCCCTTCCTCCTTGCAAAGTCAAATAATGGTACATCCGTGAATCCAAAACTGAAGTAATGTGGCCACACACACACTCGGTGAAACTCCTTACTTGCGAATTTTGCAGACGACAGACAGTGCTCTTTTGTCTCTCCTATCTGGATCAGTCCATGACCACGGTTCAGCCCTCACCCAGTTTGTCCAGTAGTGTGATGAGGCAAGTGTATCTGGAGCTAACTGTTTCTGAAATTAACAATCTTTCTCTCGATTTCAGAAGATCGGGGCACACACTTCCGAGAGCATCATTATCCATAACCCAGAAGTTGAAAATGTTTGGAATTATGAGTAGTAGCCTATCTAGGAACTGTTGCTCATCACAAGTCAAAACTGACGCTATTTTCAACGTGTGTCTTTTCCTAGGAAGCTTCACACTTTTTTTGTTGTTGTTGATAAACAGTTTTGGTGGGTTGTTTTTATTTTATTTTACAAGTCTTACAAAGAAAGTGTTCTTAGGTTTGCTTTCATTTGTTGGTACAATAATCCTAGGTAAAAACAACAACAAAACCAACAACAAACAAGACTGGTCTTCAGAGAATTGTGAGAATCGGCTCAAAAATAATTGGAGAAGAACACAGAGATCTCAAGTCGTTCAGTAATCAACAGCTTGTATGCAAGGCGACAGTCATCTTGCTGATCCCTCCCAGTCTATATTTTCAGAGTTTCGTTTGGTGCCTTCAGGAAGCCGTTTTCAGTGCCCCAACAGCAAAACAAACAGAAAGGGGCATTCTCTTGTGCCGGTAGTCAATGAATTCTAAAAATTAATTCACAATGACATTGAATGCCCAGTCTCATGTTTCTCTGCAACACCTGCCTGATTAGTACTATTCTCAGTACAGGCAATATATACAAGGGCACGTATGTGTGTGTGCATACACGTGTGCACGTGTCCATGAGTGTGTGTGTGTGTGTGTGTGTAGGTGTGTGTGCATGTGTGCGTGCGTGCGTGCGTGCGTGTGTGTGTGTGTGTGAACTGACAAAGAAGCCAATCATACTTGAATGTCATACCAGAAAGGTCACTGCCTGCTTATACAAGGACACACCACCTTTGGTTGGCCATCAGGCTGTGACTGACACTCAGGTTAACTAACCCCAATACGTGAAGAAAACGGGGAGGACATCACACAGCATCGTCACATGGACCTTAGGAACATTGACCCCAACTGACGAGGACAGGAACCGACTCCAAACTCCAACCACTACACAGATGATGGGCTGTGGTTGCTTAGAACTATGAGGCCAGATGGAGGGGCCTCGGCAAACCCCAGACAGAGGAAGAACATCCATCCCTCTTCAACGGTAAGGAAAGACTAGACAAACACCAGGTCAACAACATCTTCAAAACATCAGGATATAGGTGCTGTTCCATATCTCGCAGACTCTTTGCAATTCCGCCACAAGTCTTTCAGCATCACTGTGATTCAGGGTCATGCATCCAAGTAGACTAGGACGGAGTAAGCATCAGTGAGAGGTTTCACATCAGTGAGAAGTTTCACATCAGTGAGAGGTTTCACATCAGTGAGAACTTTCACATCCAACTGCAGGTCATCATACACCAATCCAGCAAGGACATCATCCAGCACACCCAGCATGGACCCTGCACACCGGCAGAGAAGCCCACAGTGGCAGGGTAGGGTCAACCTGCCCGTGACACACAGGCCTGAGGAATTCAGTGCAGTGCAGGGCCCACACCACCCCTGCAAGGAGGAGGGGAGGGAGACGTCAGGGCAAGTCATCCCCTTTTGGTTGGTTGGTTGGTGTTTTCTGTTTCGGTGGGGTTATGTTTGGGGGGATGGGGGGGGGGGGGGTGTTGTTGTTTGGGGTTTGGGGGTAGAGGGTGGGGGTGGCAGCCTAGTGGATCCTTCGGATGAGACTATAAACCGAGGCCCCGTGTGCGAACGCATGCAGAACATCTTGCGCACATGTTAAATCCTGTTCCGCTTTTCGAAAGAGTAGGCCATTGTGTGCCGGTGGGAACAGATGACAAAATTTACAAAACCGCATACACACGGGGACTGGATGTAAAAAAGCACATGAGTGCTTATTCCATTATCCTCGATATATTTTTTTTTAATCTGAGTGTCGAGAGTTGTGAGCTCGTGATCTCAAGGTGAGGCTTGAGCTACCTTCGAGACGCCCGTTGGAAGGGATTTTTCCCTGGAGTTTATCAACTCCACTCCTCTGAAAATCCTTCGGATGAGACTAAAAACCAAAGTCTCATGTGCGAACACACGCAGAACATCTTGCACATAATTATGTTGAAAACCTACTCCGCATTTCGAAAGAGTAGGGCTAGGCTATTGCATACCAGTAGGTCCAGATGATCTTTTTTATTTGAAGTATGCACTCTGGTATCGTGTTTAGACCTCATCCTCTCCCCCTCCCCTCCCCTCCCGCTCCCCTCCAGCCCTTTGAGGGGGAAGAATCCCCCTAGCTTGCAGAGAGGAGACCTCAGGACGGGTTCAAGCCATCTGGTTCAAGGGGATTTTCCCCTGGAATTATCACCAGTACAACCTCCACTGCCCCGCAAGTCCTTTGGAAGAGACTAGAGCCGAGGTTCCAAGTGTGAACACATGCAGAACATCTTGCATGCACAGTTAAACTTGTTCTGCCTTTTGGAAGAGTAGGTCATTGTGTGGCGGGCGGTAAGAACAGATGACAAACTTTATTTAGATAACTCACGCACACTGGTGACACTGTTCCCCAAGATGGAATGCGACTGCCTTAATGGTGGACAAAAACAGTTGTATACGAACAAATCTCACCATTAGTGGACCTTGAAGCTCTACCTGAGGAATGAAAAATAAACTCATGCCCAACGTTGGAATGCGGCTACCTTTTGATGGTGGGCAACCAATCACATACGCAAAATCAAAATCAGTTCGGTGCTCTAGCTGGAACATGAACAGATCTCTGTTTAATTCTTGCTATACTATAGTCAGTGGTCAGAGCACTCGCTCTCCCCAAGCTTAGGTCCAGCAGCATTGAGTGTGGTTACCTCTTGGATGGGTGACCTTTTGTGTGCCTTGGCTTCAGTACAGTCCCCCAGGTCACCTAGCTGTAAATGGGTACCTGCCCTCTTTGGGGTCAGGGAAGGTAAAGCAGCGAGGGAGAGGAGATGGGCGCTGTCCTCAAAATGCTGGTCTATAGAGAAGCTGAGGTCTCCGACACCTCGCTCCCCAACGATCACATAGGTTATGGGAAAATCTCCTTTTCATAGTATGCCGTAGACAGATTTTGTACGTTTATCAAAACCTACACTTCACATACATCTAAATGCAAACAAACACAGGCAAGAACAGGTACACACACACACAAATGCACGCACACACACACAAATATAGGAAAGATCATTAGCAATACTAATGGGTCTTACTTATATCTTTGATTTGCCGTTGGGTATATTTCAAATTCTTCTTTGCGTCGATTCTAAATCGGCATTGTATGCTTTAAAATCGCCATGTTACAAGAAAACTTCGAAAATCATATTAGAGATTAAGCATGTCATACATCTCTTAACCGTAGAGGGCATAAGTGTGAATTTTTGTTGGGTGCCTTCACACACTGGGTTCTTTCCAAATGAGTGGGCGGATAGAGCTGCCAAAAAGGGTGCAAAACATGGACGGGATGCAATAGAATTGCATGTGCCTTTATCCTTACAAGAAGGGTATAGCTTACTAGAACAAAAATCATGGAGAAAGGTCACTGATAGTAATCAGCAAAATGAGAGACTTTTAACTAGAACTGCAATCAATACCCATAATCTAACAGTGGGGAACCATTCAGAAGTTAGTACAAGTGTTTTTACGTCAAGGAGAATTAATACTTTATTCTATAGAATGAAACTAAATGCATTGATAACCAAATTCAGCAAAAATGGTAAATGCCTGTGTGGTGAGAATATCACTAATACTCATATACTTTTTGACTGCCAGAGTGTAAAACCTTTCATGCCCCATTTTTCTGAAAACTCCCTCACCAGCATATTAAATAATAATAATAATAATGTATGGAATTTATATAGCGCTGAATCTTGTAAAGCAACAAATCAAAGCGCTCAGATTTTACTTTAAGTCACGGCAGATTTCTCTCCGTGAAATTCGGGCTGCTCTCCCCGGGGAGAGCGGGAGAACGCGTCGCCACTTAGCGCTGCGCCACCCTTTCACCCTTTTTTTTTTTCTTTTTTTTTTTTTTTCTTTTTTTTCTGCAGCTGTATTTGTTTCCCTATCAGAGTGGCTTTTTTCTAAGAATTTTGCCAGGGACAACTCTCTTGTTGCCGTGGGTTTTTTTACGTGCGCTAAATAATTACGAGTAACACACGGGACCTCGGTTTATCGTCTCATCCGAAAGACTAGCGCCCAGACCACCACTCATGGTCTAATGGATGGGGGAAAAATTTCCGGTCCAAACGGGGTACGAACCGCCGCACACTTCAGACCCGGACTTTTCGCTTTCTAGACAGGCGCGTTACCTCTAGACCACCGATCCACCATTCAGTAATTTAAAATTGGCATTTGAAATTGTGAAAGGTCTTTTTTACAGTCCCATAGGACATTTGTTATAGTTACATTAACGTTAATGACTTGTTGGGGTTTTTTTTGTTGTTTTTTAAATTCCTGTTGCATTGCCAAGTTTTTCGAGATTTTTTTTTTTTTTTTTTTTAACACCACATCCACATCTCCCGGGTTTTTTGTTTTTGTTTTTGGGGGGTTTTTTTTTTTTTTGTTTTTTTTGTTTTTTTTTTAGGGGGGGGGGGGGGGGGCGTCTAATATCACTAAAAGTGAACAGACGTAAAATTGAAGTCAACAACATAGGAAAGATCAGGTGTACACACACACACACACACACACACACACACACACACACACACACAACTTTTACATGTCAGTTTTCTTGATTTTTTTTTTGGGGGGGGAGGGCAAAATGAAAAAAGTTGTGTAAACTTCTTTTACCCTCAATAAAGATAATGTTGACTTGACTTGACACACGCACGCGCGCACATACGCACTCAGACACATACACAGTAAATAACATCCATTCAGATGCAAGTATCAACATACAAGATATGGACTCTCTCTCTCTGTCTCTGTCTGTCTGTCTGTCTCTCTCTCTCTCTGAAAACATGAAAAATGCTTCTTAAATAATACAAAGCTAGAGGTAGTTAACAGTTATTGATATTTGGGATTTAACTGTACATTACATTGGTTACTAAAGGGAAAAAAGCAGTTTTACAGCTCAACAAAGTTTTTCAGAAGCGCAAATAAATGACAGCAAACGCATTCTTTTCTTTTTAATATAAAAATACAACCAATACTGCTATATTCAGCTGAAATTTGGGGGTTGAATAGATTAGATCATCTAGAAAAAGTACACATGATTGCATGTAAAGGTTTTTTTAGGAGTAGGCCTACCAGCCAAGAACCCAAACAAAATGGTGTGTGGAGATCTGGGTAGATACCCATTGTACGTAAATACATGTATTGCATGCATTAGATATTGGTTTAGATTATTACAGATGAATACTGAGAGAGTACCGCACAAAGCCTATGAAATGTTAAGGGAATTAGATAGACATGGTAAGCAATGCTAGGTTTCAAAAGTTAGGGAACTGCTATGTATGACTGGATACAAAATTGTTTGGTTAGGAGTAGGAGAGGTAAAAATGCTTCTACTGGCTTTAAACAGAGACTTGTAGACTGTTTTGCCCAAGAACATCTTGCACATAATTATGTTGAAAACCTACTCCGTAATAGGTACGATAGTTGTAGAAACTTTAAGGTTGATTTTGAAAAATTGAAAATATATTGGAGAGTTCGATACATACTGTTTCCACGTTGCAGTTTCACAAGTGAAGTTCGATGTCCAACCACTGAACAATAATACACATCGTTCGAAATGAATCTAGAAATTGTTTTGTTTGTAAAGATCAAGCAGAGAATGAAGAGCACTTATGACTAAGATGCCCCATCCATGAAGACTTAAGAACCACATTTCTCACAGGTTCAACAAGACTGCCTTTACACCTGCTACTGGAAGCTGTACCACCCAAGAGCAGATTAATCTATTGTGATTTATTTTTCATGCAATCAAAAGAAGATAAATTTTGTAGAAATTGATTTTTATGTTAAAAAAAAGTGGACTATGCATATTATGATGTACACTTATTTCACCATTGAATATCCATGTTATGGCTGATGTAATGTTCTTGTTTTCATAATCATTATGGCAATTTAACTTTCATTATATGTTGGTAGTAGTATGCTTACAACTCTTGTCATGTGCTCATTCCCTATGCCCAATTTTCCTAAGGCCGATGGACAGTAAAAGTCTGAACTCTCTCTCTCTCTCACCCATGCACATACGCACGCACGTGCACCCCCCCTCCCACACACACACACAAATTCAAAATATCTGTTCATACATTTTTAATGAAATGAATCCAATCCATCAAATCAAAAAGCAAACAAAAAATTGGCTTTAAAAAGACAAAATCTTAACATCTTTACAATCATTAAAAAAATCAAAAAGCAAAACAAAAATCTCTGATTTCATACAGAATATTCACTAAAAAGAAAAACAAACACCTCACGGAATCTCCTGAAATGATGATCAAAACTCAGTATCAAGAAAACAGAAAAAGGAGCCAAGACACAACTTGGAATGCAAGAGAAGGAGTTTATAACTCCAGCTCTTTTCTTTGAACAAATATCATATTATTATTCAGTAATATCATCAAACAGACAAAGTTTTGTGTTTGTTATCTTAAAAAGTGCCAATGACTCTCTTGTGTAAATCTATTTTACAATTCCAGTACATGAAGTTATCATCATCTGCTACCGTCTCTTCGAAGAACAGACAAGTATGTTGTGCTGTTATCTGTCCAGTTACAAAAAGTTAATTCACTATCTTGATTAAGATGAAAAGTGTCAAATGTCGTTCTCTGAAAGCAACAAGGATTCTGCTATCAAGGTACACATAACTTCTGTTACTGTTTTGTGAAATCCGAGTATCTTCAGTTAGAATCTTTTAAAATTCTGATGTCTTATATCATCCTATACAAGTCTCACTGCTCATTTGCCAAGAAGCTACTACAGAGGGAAAAAAAAAGACACTCTAGAGAACATGAAACTATAGTAGGTGTTTAGGAGAAGAGATCCCCTTCTGGCAAATGTCGGTTTGGTTTGGGAGGGAGGGGGTTGGGGAGGGGGGGGGGGGGGGAGGGGGAGGTGTTCTGTTCCTCAGCTTGACCTCTAAAGTTGACTGGTGAGATTTTGCCTTTGCCACCGTTTGCCCCCCATTACGGTAGCCGCATTCCTACTTTGGTGATACAAATGCTTTCAGCACTTAAGACATCGTATACTGTAAAGAGATGGGAGCTGTGGGCCACATCCAGACCATGACTTCTGAACATCCTTCTGCCCTTGCCCTTGGTTTCTTACGCTTAGACCTAGACTTGAACTTTGCACACAAAATACGGGCATTGCAAGACCAAGAATCTCATTTGTAGATGGTCCCATGCGCGTAAATGATGTAAATGCAAGCACTTTTATTTGTTTGCTTTACAATATAAAAATGTCAAATATCATTATCATAATTATCACGATGCCTTTACTGTCAGATGATCTGACCCCGATACTATGAAGATGCCGATCTCTGTTGTTGGTTAGTTAGGAGTTAGTTGATCCTAGTTTTAATAATAATAATAATAAATAACAACAAATGGAATTTCTTCTTCTTCTTCTTCCTTTTATGTCATGTTTCTCCCAGGGGAGGTTTGACATTGGTGAGCCTTCTCCATCTCTCTCTGTATTGAGCTTCCTCCTTATTTATGCCCCTTTCTCTAAGATCATCTGCAATACAGGCAGCCCAGGTTTTGCTAGGTCTTCCCTTTGGTTTCTTTCCATCCCCTACGAAGTTCATTGCTCTTTTTATGATGTGGTGGTCTGCTTTCCGTTGAACGTGCCCAAACCAGCGCAGTCTATTGGTACTAGCTACAGACCTCAGATCATCAACTTTGCACATTCTCCATAGTTCTTCATTCATGATCCTGTCTTCCCATTTGATCTTTGTCATGTAGCGTAGCATTCGGTTTTCACAGCTCTTCAACAAACGTTCGACGGTTTTTGTGAAAACCCACGTCTCCGAGCCATACAGGAGAACAGGTCTGATGCATGCCTTATATATCAGACAGCGTCTCTACAGTGGGATTTTCTGATTTCCGAGCAGACTTGCCATTTCTTCTTCCAAGCACTCGCAATCCTGGTTCTGACAGCTAACTCAAATTTTGCTTCGCAGCTCATCATCTCTCCCAGGTAGCAGAATTCGTCTACCACTTCTATCTTCCCTTGTTCAAATTCTAGCTCCTTCTTTCCTGCATCGGTATTGTCTTCATCCTTCTTATTCATACAATTGGGGCAGGCAAATACTCCGTCCTCCTTCTTCAGACTTTTGAGCTTTGAGCATCTTTTGTAACACCAATATTGACATTTGGAGCATTTGATCGAATTGTTCCCTACACCTTTGTGGCAGACATCACACGGGTATTTGCCTTGCTCTCTATGTGTTCTGCGGTCTTTTCCAACTATCACTGTTTTGGTCTTGTCAACATTTACCTTCATTCCTCTGCGTTCTAGTCTCTGTTTCCAATTGCCAAATCTTTGAGTAGCGTCATCACTGTTCTCAGCTACCAGTACTAAGTCATCAGCATACAGCAGTTCCCAGATCTCTTCTGGCCTCTCCACTTTCTTGGATATTTCATTCATCACGAGGATAAAGAGCAAAGGGCTCAGTGCGGATCCTTGGTGCACTCCTACTTTTATCTCAAAGCTTTCTGACGTCCCAATAATAGTTTTCACTTTTGATCTGGAGTTCTTGTACAAAGTCATAACCATTGAGATGGTGTGCTCCAGTACACCTTGTTTCCTCAAGGCCCATTGGATTGCCTTTCTGGGTACTCTATCAAAAGCTTTTTCCAGGTCAACAAAGATGTGCGTCAAGCTCTTTTTCTTCTCCATATTCTTTCCCTGCCGTTGTTTCACAAAAAAATTATACAGCGCTATATCTTGCAGAGACAAATCGAAGCGTTTATGAAGTTCACTTTTGTTCCACCTTCCTCATCCACAGCCTTCAGCAACACTGTTCAGCTGCCGCTGCTCCTGCTGTCAGGGCTCTCTCTGGTCCTCTTCCTCCCAGCAATCCACAATTGTTCCATGAAATCATCATACAGTGAAAACTGGTTTGAAAACCCCATTCCCTCAAACTCCTGCCTGACCACACTGCCACATTCTCATCTCCTAACCAGACTGCCACATTCTCATCTGACCACACTGCCACATTCTCATATAATGAAGTAAGTCTTCAATTTTAACGTCTTTCCACTTTAAGTGATACCAGACGGCCCTAAAATAGGGGAGAGAGAGAGAGAGAGAGAGAGAGAGAGAGAGAGAGAGAGAGAGAGAGAGAGAGAGAGAGAGAGAGAGAGAGAGAGAGAGAGAGAGAGATAAATAGATAAATAGATAGATCTACACTGTGTGGTGGCGCATGGGTGTGTATAAGTATGTGTGTGTGTGTGTGTGTGTGTCTGTGTGTGTAATTAAGAGTAATAACAAGGGAAATACACAAATAGTATTCTTAACATAAAGAGATCAAGAACATTTAAAAAATGAAATTCAAAGAGAACTACAACTACAATAAGTGCCCTATAGGACTTAACAATAAACCTTTAGCAATGTCAAACGTTAGCTTTACATTGTTCAAAACTTCGTCAATGGTATTCTCAGAAAAGGCAGGGAGATAAGGTTTTAAATTCTCACATTCAAGTATGATATGGGTATTTGAAATATATTCACCACATAAGCATTTAATATCCTTGATGAATTTTGTTGTGAATGCATTTAATCTTATCCTGAAAAATAATGCCTTGAGTTGTCTTTCTTTGACAGCATTTGTATGAATCTGTAAGTGATCAATGTATTCAATTACGCTCTTCCCACTATGAGTTGAATGTGAAAGCTGCTTGATTTGCCGATGCTTTTCTATAAATTTGTTTAAGGAAGCTTTTTCTAACAACTGATAACCCTCTGCAATGGATAGAGGGACATGCAGTACTATAGACCCCTTTATATTACGACCAGACTGCCACATTCTCATCTGACCACACTGCCACATTCTCATATAATGACCAGACTGCCACATTCCCATCTGACCACACTGCCACATTCTCATATAATGACCAGACTGCCACATTCTCATCTGACCACACTGCCACATTCTCATCTGACCACACTGCCACATTCTCATCTGACCAGACTGCCACATTCTCATCTGACCACACTGCCACATTCTCATATAATGACCAGACTGCCACATTCTCATCTGACCACACTGCCACATTCTCATCTGACCAGACTGCCACATTCTCATATAATGACCAGACTGCCACATTCTCATCTGACCACACTGCCACATTCTCATATAATGACCAGACTGCCACATTCTCATATAATGACCACACTGCCACATTCTCATATAATGACCACACTGCCACATTCTCATCTGACCACACTGCCACATTCTCATATAATGACCACACTGCCACATTCTCATATCATGACCACACTGCCACATTCTCATATAATGACCACACTGCCACATTCTCATATCATGACCACACTGCCACATTCTCATATAATGACCAGACTGCCACATTCTCATATCATGACCACACTGCACATTCTCATCATGACTCACACTGCCACATTCTCATATATGACCACACTGCCACATTCTCATATCATGACCACACTGCCACATTCTCATATCATGACCACACTGCCACATTCTCATATCATGACCACACTGCCACATTCTCATATAATGACCACACTGCCATTCTCATTTGACCCACTGCATTTCATATAATGACCACACTGCCACATTCTCATATAATGACCACACTGCCACATTCTCATATAATGACCAGACTGCCACATTCTCATATCATGACCACACTGCCACATTCTCATATAATGACCACACTGCCACATTCTCATATAATGACCACACTGCCACATTCTCATATAATGACCACACTGCCACATTCTCATATAATGACCACACTGCCACATTCTCATATATGACCACACTGCACATTCAATATGACACTGCACATTTCATAATGACCACACTGCCACATTCTCATATAATGACCACACTGCCACATTCTCATATAATGACCACACTGCCACATTCTCATATAATGACCACACTGCCACATTCTCATTATGACACACTGCCACATTCTATAATGACCACACTGCCACATTCTCATATAATGACCAGCCACTGACCAATCATTCTCATATAATGACCACACTGCCACATTCTCATATAATGACCACACTGCCACATTCTCATATAATGACCACACTGCACTTTCTATAATGACCACACTGCCACATTCTCATATAATGACCACACTGCCACATTCTCATATAATGACCACACTGCCACATTCTCATATAATGACCACACTGCCACATTCTCATATAATGACCACACTGCCACATTCTCATATAATGACCACACTGCCACATTCTCATATAATGACCACACTGCCACATTCTATTCATCATATCAATGACCACACTGCCACATTCTCATATAATGACCACACTGCCACATTCTCATATAATGACCACACTGCCCCATTTCATAATGACCACTGCACATTCTCATTAATGACCACACTGCCACATTCTCATATCATGACCACACTGCCACATTCTCATATAATGACACATGCCACTATTCTGACCACACTGCCAATTCATTAATGACCACACTGCCACATTCTCATATATGACCACACTGCCACATTCTCATATCATGACCACACTGCCACATTCTCATATAATGACCACACTGCCACATTCTCATATAATGACCAGACTGCCACATTCTCATATAATGACCACACTGCCACATTCTCATATCATGACCACACTGCCACATTCTCATATAATGACCACACTGCCACATTCTCATATCATGACCACACTGCCACATTCTCATATCATGACCACACTGCCACATTCTCATATTACATGACCAACTGCCACATTCTCATATAATGACCACACTGCCACATTCTCATATATGACCATGCACATTCTCTAATGACACACTGCACATTCTCATATATGACCACACTGCCACATTCTCATATAATGACCACACTGCCACATTTCTTTACTGACTCTCATGCCATATTCTCTATATGACCACACTGCCACATTCTCATATAATGACCACACTGCACATTCATTTCCTCCTCTCATAATGACCACACTGCCACATTCATATTGACCACACTGCAATTTCATATCATGACCACACTGCCACATTCTCATATAATGACCACACTGCCACATTCTCATATATGACCACACTGCCACTTCTCATATATGACCACACTGCCACATTCTCATATCATGACCACACTGCCACTTCTCATATATGACCACACTGCCACATTCTCATATAATGACCACACTGCCACATTCTCATATAATGACCACACTGCCACATTCTCATATCATGACCACACTGCCACATTCTCATATCATGACCACACTGCCACATTCTCATATAATGACCACACTGCCACATTCTCATATAATGACCACACTGCCACATTCTCATATCATGACCACACTGCCACATTCTCATATAATGACCACACTGCCACATTCTCATATCATGACCACACTGCCACATTCTCATATAATGACCACACTGCCACATTCTCATATCATGACCACACTGCCACATTCTCATATCATGACCACACTGCCACATTCTCATATAATGACCACACTGCCACATTCTCATATAATGACCACACTGCCACATTCTCATATAATGACCACACTGCCACATTCTCATATCATGACCACACTGCCACATTCTCATATCATGACCACACTGCCACATTCTCATATCATGACCACACTGCCACATTCTCATATAATGACCACACTGCCACATTTCTATTAATGACCACACTGCCACATTCTCATATCATGACCACACTGCCACATTCTCATATCATGACCACACTGCCACATTCTCATATCATGACCACACTGCCACATTCTCATATCATGACCACACTGCCACATTCTCATATAATGACCACACTGCCACATTCTCATATCATGACCACACTGCCACATTCTCATATCATGACCACACTGCACATATCTCATATCATGACCACACTGCCACATTCTCATATAATGACCACACTGCCACATTCTCATATAATGACCACACTGCCACATTCTCATATCATGACCACACTGCCACATTCTCATATCATGACCACACTGCCACATTCTCATATAATGACCACACTGCCACATTCTCATATACATGACCACACTGCCACATTCTCATATCATGACCACACTGCCACATTCTCATATCATGACCACACTGCCACATTCTCATATCATGACCACACTGCCACATTCTCAACCTTCTAACAGTGAGCTTCCTTCCTTCCTTCTGCTTTCAGGCAGCCTGCACAGTGAGCGCAGTCAGAACGAGCAGTCAGTCAGTCAGTCAGTCAGTCAGTCAGACGAGCAGTCAGTCAGTCAGTCAGTCAGTCAGTCAGAACGAGCAGTCAGTCAGTCAGTCAGAACGATCAGTCAGTCAGTCAGAACGATCAGTCAGTCAGTCAGTCAGTCAGTCAGTCAGAACGAGCAGTCAGTCAGTCAGAACGAGCAGTCAGTCAGTCAGAACGAGCAGTCAGTCAATCAGTCAGTCGATCAGTCAGTCAGTCAGTCAGTCAGAACGAGCAGTCAGTCAGTCAGTCAGTCAGAACGAGCAGTCAGTCAGTCAGTCAGTCAGAACGAGCAGTCAGTCAGTCAGTCAGTCAGAACGAGCAGTCAGTCAGTCAGAACGAGCAGTCAGTCAGTCAGTCAGTCAGAACGAGCAGTCAGTCAGTCAGTCAGAACGATCAGTCAGTCAGTCAGTCAGAACGATCAGTCAGTCAGTCAGTCAGAACGAGCAGTCAGTCAGTCAGAACGAGCAGTCAGTCAGTCAGTCAGTCAGTCAGTGTCTCGAGGACTGGGGGTGGAGTGTCATGTGTGGTTTCTGGTCACCCTTGCTGATCATTTCTGGGTGGCTGCTTCATTCAGCCAGCTCTCCTGCACGTTCTCCCATTCCCTTCACCCAGCAGACTGGATGCTGACTCTAGCTTTGAATGGCACGGCCGTTTTCAGGCCACGCTTTGTGCTCTATGACATGTCACTGTCTGATCAAATACAAAGAGGCGTCTTGTGAACATACAACCTACAAGGGTCTTCTGATGATCATGTTCTAACACACAAATGTACGTATGTTAATCGGATTTCAGTATACCAATATCACATTTCTTTTCAACATACATTATGAGCATTTTGTAAACTATTACATATGCAAAATCCCACCATCTGCGAACTTCAGAGCTGGAGATCAGGAAGGAAAACAATAACAGATTTATCTGTTGTGATGGACACAGTGTACACTTTTCTCCCTTACATTACACACACACACACAGAGGAAGGGAGGGAGGGAGAGAGATAGACACAGAGACAGAGAGAGAGAGAGAGACAGAGAGACAATGCATGACAATCACAAATTTTTATTTCAAGGATAATGAATAAGCACCCATGTGCTTTTTTACATCCAGGCCCCACCCTTAGGTATACATTATATGATAATAAAATAAAATTAACCCTATACCAATACACTCACAGATAAAAAGAAAAAATACCCACACACAAAAAAAAACACCAAAAAAGAGAGAAAAAAAAGCAAGAACAAATACTAAAATAAAGCGAAACAAACAAAAACAAAAAACAAAAAAATTAGCAAAGAAACCAAGAGCCAAATTAAAGCAGCATCAACAAGGAGAGAGACAATGACAATGACAAATTCTTTTATTTCGAGGATAATAAATAAGCACCCAAGTGCTTTTTTACATCCAGTCCCTGCCCTTAGGGATATATATAATAATATATGATAAAATAAAGCCCATACCAATACACTCACACAGTATATGGAAAAAATATCTACACAAAACCCCCACAAAAATCACCAAAAAGAGAGAGAGAAAAAGCAACAACAAGTAATAAAGAAAGCAAAACAGCAAAACAGAAAACACAGAAACAACCGAAAGAGAGAGAGAGAGAGAGAGAGAGAGAGAGAGAGAGAGAGAGAGAGAGAGAGAGAGAGAGAGAGAGAGAGAGAGAGAGAGAGAGAGAAAGAGAGAGAGAGAGAGAGAGATACATAGACAGATAGATACATAGATAGATATATACATAGATAGATACATAGATACACAGATATCATATATAGGTATAATAATATCTTAAAATAGAGAGTAATGGTGTTTTGTTGTTATTTTAACAAAATAGGTTACTAGGTTAACATGAAATGCCTCATGTTAGAATATTTTCATTCCAAGTATCTCTGCTTGGACAAAACATAACACAATAACATAACACAGTAACCTGTCATTCCAAGTAAAACCACTGATTGTATATTTTAAAAATCAGACACTGTAATGTCACATATGGAGAAATAGAATGTGTGTGTGTGTGCACATGCGCACACGTGAGTGTGCATGCGTGCACGCATGAGCGTGTGCACACGTGTGTGCATGTCTGCGCGCATGTATGTATGTATGTATGTATGTATGTGTGCGTGTTGTGATATTTTTATTTGAAGTTATCACGAAATGTTGAAACCACTATGAAATGTAGCTTTTTTGTGTCTTTTGAGATCATGATTCATATCAGTGTACCTGTCAGTCCTTCGGATGAGACTATAAACCGAGGCCCCAAGTGTGAATGCACGCAGAACAGCTTGCGCGCACGTTAAATCCTGCTCTGCTTTTCGGAAGAGTAGGCCATTGTGTGCCGGTGGGAACAGGTGACAGAATTTACAAAACCGCATCCATTATCCTCAATATAAAAGAATAAAATAAAAAATAAAATTTTTAAAAATTGCCCTTCATGGGATGATTAAAGTGTTTTTGACTTGACTTGACTTGACTTGACTTGACTTGACTTGACTTGACTTAGAATACAGCTCTGCTTCATTCACTGGTAACGGTCGCAGCCGATCAAAGACTATATTAATTACACCACAGTTATGCTGTCTCTCCACGATAGAAAATGACATTCTTGTCAGTCTCATGCACTTTGATCTCGTACAGCATACCTACAGGCAGACGTTTGGCCATGCTCTCCCATATAAACACTGCTACGTTTTCCGTCGTGCTGAAAACACAAAGTAAGGCCTGTACGTAACAAAACATATCCATACAAACACAACTCTAGGACATGTGCATTTTTCTAGCTAATTGGTCACTGTGTTTCGGTACTGTGTAGCATGATAATACTGGTAATCATGACAGACTGCTTGCGAACTTGGCTTGCTCTCCCCAGGAAGCTTGCATCACTATAGGTATAAAAAAAAAAAGGTAAAGGAGTCCCATAACCTATAAGGTCGTAGGGGAGCGAGGCGTCAGAGACCTCACTTCTCTAGGGCCAGCATATTGAGGGCGGCGGCCATCTCCTCTCCCTCGCTGCTTTACCTTCCCTGACCCTAAAGAGGGCACGTACCCATTTACAGCTGGGTGAACTGGGAGGAACTGTACTGAAGCCAAGGCATGCAAACGGCCACCCATCCAACTGGTAACCACGCTGGACGCTGCTTAACTTGGCTGGGGGAAAGCGAGTGCTCCGACCACTGAGCTATCCCGTCCCCTGCATCACTATAATGCAATTTAATCCAGGGTTTTTTTTTCATCTTCATCTCTTCTTCCTTTTCCTCAGCCAGAGCTCCCAGGTTTACCAATGGTGAGATGTTGTATATAATTATGCAGGTGTCTACCCACCATGAAGGTAACCGCATTCTGACTTCGGGGGTGTTATTTTAACACAACACAGTGTGCATGCGGCTTTGGTCAATTTTGTTTCTCTTTCCCCACCAGCGCAAATGGCCTAGTAGTTTTCACTAAACAATTTTTAGTCAGAAACAATCTTCTTCCTGCTGAGGGTTCTTTTACGTGTGCCATAAAAGTTTTCACAGGACCCTCATTTACTGTAATATCTAAAGACTAGCTAGTATACCCAGGGTACTATCCAGGGATTTGTAGGCAGAGACAGACAGTTGGGTTTCCAACAGAACTCAAACATAAAGCTCTTGCTGCCCTGACAGATACATTACATCTACATCTCCAACCTACTATTATACATTACATCTACATCTCCAACCCACTATTACACATTACATCTCCATCTCCAACCTACTATTATACATTACATCTACATCTCCAACCTACTATTATACATTACATCTACATCTCCAACCTACTATTATACATTACATCTACATCTCAAACCTACTATTATACATTACATCTCCATCTCCAATCCACTATTACACATTACATCTCCATCTCCAACCTACTATTATACATTACATGTCAAACCTACTGTTATACATTACATCTACATCTCAAACCTACTATTATACATTACATCTCCATCTCAACCTACTATTATACATTACATCTACATCTCAAACCTACTATTGTACATTACATCTACATCTCAAACCTACTATTATACCTTACATCTACATCTCAAACCTACTATTATACATTACATCTCCATCTCCAAACTACTATTATACATTACATCTCCATCTCCAACCCACTATTACACATTACATCTCCTTCTCAAACCTACTATTATACATTACATCTCAAACCTACTATTATTATACATTACATCTCCATCTCCAACCCACTATTACACATTACATCTCCATCTCCAACCCACTATTACACATTACATCTCCATCTCCAACCTACTATTATACATTACGTCTCAAACCTACTGTTATACATTACATCTACATCTCAAACCTACTATTATACATTACATCTCCATCTCAAACCTACTATTATACATTACATCTACATCTCAAACCTACTATTATACATTACATCTACATCTCCAACGTACTATCATACATTACATCTCCATCTCCAACCTACTATTACACATTACATCTCCATCTCCACCCTACTATTATACATTACATCTCAAACCTACTATTATTATACATTACATCTCCAACCCACTATTACACATTACATCTACATCTCAAACCTACTATTATACATTACATCTCCATCTCAAACCTACTATTATACATTACATCTCCATCTCAAACCTACTATTATACATTACATCTACATCTCAAACCTACTATTATACATTACATCTACATCTCAAACCTACTATTATACCTTACATCTACATCTCAAACCTACTATTATACATTACATCTACATCTCCAAACTACTATTATACATTACATCTCCATCTCCAACCCACTATTACACATTACATCTCCATCTCCAACCGACTATTATACATTACATCTCAAACCTACTATTATTATACATTACATCTCCATCTCCAACCCATTATTACACATTACATCTCCATCTCCAACCCACTATTACACATTACATCTCCATCTCTAACCTGCTATTATACATTACGTCTCAAACCTACTGTTATACATTACATCTACATCTCAAACCTACTATTATACATTACATCTCCTTCTCAAACCTACTATTATACATTACATCTACATCTCAAACCTACTATTATACATTATATCTAAATCTCAAACCTACTATTATACATTACATCTACATCTCCAACCCACTATTACACATTACATCTCCATCTCCAACCGACTATTATACATTACATCTCAAACCTACTATTATTATACATTACATCTCCAACCCACTATTACACATTACATCTCCATCTCCAACCCACTATTACACATTACATCTCCATCTGCAACCTACTATTATACATTACATCTCAAACCTACTGTTAATCATTACATCTACATCTCAAACCTACTATTATACATTACATCTACATCTCCAACCTACTATTATACATTACATCTACATCTCCATCCTACTATTATACATTACATCTCCATCTCCAACCTACTATTATACATTACATCTCCATCTCCAACCTACTATTATACATCTACATCTCCATCTCCAACCTACTATTATACATTACATCTACATCCTACTATTACACATTACATCTACATCTCCAACCTACTATTATACATTACATCTACATCTCCAACCTATTACTATACATTACATCTACATCTACAACCTACTATTATACATTACATCTACATCTCCAACCTACTATTATACATTACATCTACATCTCCAACCTACTATTATACAGTACATCTACAACCTACAATTATACATTACATCTACATCTCAAACCTACTATTATACATTACATCTACATCTCCAACATAATATTATACATTACATCTACATCTCCAACCTACTATTATACATTACATCTACATCTACAACCTACTATTATACATTACATCTACATCTCAAAACTACTATTATACATTACATCTACATCTCAAACCTACTATTATACATTACATCTACAACCTACTATTAGACATTACATCTACATCTACAGCCTACTATTATAATAATAATAATAATAATAATAATAATGTATGGAATTTATATAGCGCTGAATCTTGTAAAGTAAACAAATCAAAGCGCTTGCATTCAAATCATTCACATGCATGCAACCATCCATATATATCAAGATAAACAAATATCAAATTTATATACACAACACACTTAGGTGGGGGGGGGGGGGGGGGGGGTGGTGGAGGTGAAGGCAGCTATATAACATATAACAGGGGAAGATCTCAAGTCGAATATAAGTGCGTTTTGAGGCTAGATTTGAAAGAATTAAATGAAGGCTTTTGGCGAAGTGGAAGAGGGAGGTCGTTCCATGTGGAGGGACCGGAAACAGAGAAAGAGCGACGGCCAACAGTGGTTTGTTTAAATCTGGGTGTTTGAAAGCACAAAGTATCTACAGATGAACGAAGGGAAGAAGGGAACGGGACGGAGTGTACAGGTGAAGACAGTTACAGAGATAAGAAGGTGCAGATTTGTGAAGACATTTGAAACAAAGGGTATTAATCTTATACTTTATTCTTTGCGAGACAGGCAGCCAGTGAAGAGATCTACATCTCCAACCTACTATTATACATTACATCTACATCTCAAACCTACTATTATACATTACATCAACATCTCCAACCTACTATTATACATTACATCTACATCTCCAACCTACTATTATACATTACATCTACATCTCAAACCTACTATTATACATTACATCTCCATCTCAAACCTACTATTATACATTACATCTACATCTCCAACCTACTATTATACATTACATCTACATCTCAAACCTACTATTATACATTACATCTACATCTCAAACCTACTATTATACATTACATCTCCATCTCAAACCTACTATTATACATTACATCTACATCTCAAACCTACTATTATACTTTACATCTACATCTCAAACCTACTATTATACATTACATCTACATCTCCAACCTACTACTATTATACATTACATCTACATCTCAAACCTACTATTATACATTACATCTACAACCTACTATTATACATTACATCTACAAACCTACTATTATACATTACATCTACAAACCTACTATTATACATTACATCTACATCTCCAGCCTACTATTATACATTACATCTACATCTCCAACCTACTATTATACATTACATCTCCATCTCCAACCTACTATTATACATTACATCTACATCTCCAACCTACTATTATACATTACATCTACATCTCATACCTACTATTATACATTACATCTACATCTCAAACCCACCATTACACATTACATATCCATCTCCAACCTAGTATGACACATTACCTATCCATCTCAAACCTAATATTATACATTATATCTACATCTCAAACCTACTATTATACATTACATCTACAACCTACTATTATACATTACATCTACATCTCAAACCTACTACTATACATTACATCTACATCTCAAACCTACTACTATACATTACATCTACAACCTACTATCATACATTACATCTACATCTCCAACCTACTATTATACATTACATCTACATCTCAAACCTACTATTATACATTACATCTACATCTCAAACCTACTATTATACATTACATCTACATCTCCAACCTACTATTATACATTACATCTACATCTCAAACCTACTATTATACATTACATCTCCATCTCCAACCTACTATTATACATTACATCTCCATCTCCAGCCTACTATTAACATTACATCTACATCTCCAACCTACTATTATACATTACATCTACATCTCAAACCTACTATTATACATTACATCTCCATCTCCAACCTACTATTATACATTACATCTCCATCTCAGCCTACTATTATACATTACATCTACATCTCCAACCTACTATTATACATTACATCTTCATCTCAACCTACTATTAAACATTACATCTACATCTCAAACCTACTATTATACATTACATCTACATCTCAACCTACTATTATACATTACATACTATCTCCAACCTACTATTATACATTACACCTACATCTCCAACCTACTATTATACATTACATCTACATCTCCAACCTACTATTATACATTACATCTACATCTCCAACCTACTATTATACATTACATCTACATCTCCAACCTACTATTATACATTACATCTACATCTCAAACCTACTATTATACATTACATCTCCAACCTACTATTATACATTACATCTACATCTCCAACCTACTATTATACATTACATCTACATCTCCAACCTACTATTATTATGCCAGCTGCTGCCCAGGGCCACATAAGGACTGTGAACAGGCTGAGAGATCATAAAGAAAAGCTTGCACAGCAGCACAACACATTCTACATCATGGCTGCTATGCCTTGGCGGGACCACTGCATTAATATTGTTGGATGAACACTGCAAGTTATTAAATGAATGTGCAGTTCAAAACAGCACAGAAATCTCCAAACCCACTGGTATATCAACAGAGATAGCATTTACAAACATGACTGTGCAACACTTTTTTTACGTAAGAAACAGAAACATTAACAAAACGGTATCCATTACAAAATATGGTTCATTTACAGATCACTCTGAAGTCATGATATTCACAAACAAGCATTCATTTTGTTTCATTAAAACACTTACATAGGTGCACCATCTGTGCACATCAATATTTATATACTTTAAAAACTGCACACGTTACACTGTATGTATCAACACATTCATTGCTGCTTACAAACGTACACGAAATTTACTACAGTGCAGCAGATGTTGTTTAAATAAAGGGTGCATTAATTGTCTTTCATTTCCTTTATGAAACACATCCACACACGCATGCATGCACACACGCACACACACACACACACACTACAACGAGAAAACACCAGGATACCTGACGACATCTTTGAAGTAGGGCACATCCTTGTCAATATTTTTGTGATCCAGTACAGACATGATGGCCTCCTGTTTCAGTGACACACACATCAACACAGCATGACCTCACAGCACACACTGACACATCAACACAGCATGACCTCACAGCCTACACTGACATATCAACACAGCATGACCTCACAGCCTACACTGACATATCAACACAGCATGACCTCACAGCCTACACTGACACATCAACACAGCATGACCTCACAGCCCACACTGACACATCAACACAGTATGACCTCACAGCACACACTGACACATCAACACAGCATGACCTCACAGCCTACACTGACATATCAACACAGCATGACCTCACAGCACACACTGACATATCAACACAGCATGACCTCACAGCCTACACTGACACATCAACACAGTATGACCTCACAGCCCACACTGACACATCAACACAGTATGACCTCACAGCCCACACTGACACATCAACACGACTAGATATGAGACCTCACAGCCTACACTGACACATCAACACAGCATGACCTCACAGCACACACTGACATATCAACAAAACATTATCTCACAGCACACACTGACATATCAACACAAAACACAGCCCACACTGACATATCAACAAAACATTATCTCACAGCCCACACTGACATATCAACAAAACATTATCTCACAGCACACACTGACATATCAACACAGCATGACCTCACACTGACACATCAACACAGCATGACCTCACAGCACACACTGAAATATCAACACAACATTATCTCACAGCACACACTGACATATCAACAAAAACATTATCTCACAGCACACACTGACATATCAACACAAAACACAGCCCACACTGACATATCAACAAAACATTATCTCACAGCCCACACTGACATATCAACAAAACATTATCTCACAGCACACACTGACATATCATCAAAACATTATCTCACAGCCCACACTGACATATCAACACAACATTATCTCACAGCCCACACTGACATATCAACACAACATTATCTCACAGCCCACACTGACATATCAACAAAACATTATCTCAGCCCACACTGACATATCAACAAAACATTATCTCACAGCACACACTGACATATCAACAAAACATTATCTCACAGCACAGACTGACATATCAACACAACATTATCTCACAGCCCACACTGACATATCAACACAACATTATCTCACAGCCCACACTGACATATCAACAAAACATTATCTCACAGCACTCACTGACATATCAACAAAACATTATCTCACAGCACTCACTGACATCAACAAAACATTATCTCACAGCACTCACTGACATCAACAAAACATTATCTCACAGCACTCACTGACATCAACAAAACATTATCTCACAGCACTCACTGACATATCAACAAAACATTATCTCACAGCACTCACTGACATATCAACAAAACATTATCTCACAGCACTCACTGACATATCAACAAAACATTATCTCACAGCCCACACTGACATATCAACACATTATCTCACAGCCCACACTGACATATCAACACAACATTATCTCACAGCCCACACTGACATATCAACGAAACATTATCTCAGCCCACACTGACATATCAACAAAACATTATCTCACAGCCCACACTGACATATCAACACAACATTATCTCACAGCCCACACTGACATATCAAAAAAACATTATCTCAGCCCACACTGACATATCAACAAAACATCATCTCACAGCACAGACTGACATATCAACAAAACATCATCTCACAGCCCACACTGACATATCAACAAAACATCATCTCACAGCCCACACTGACATATCAACAAAACATCATCTCACAGCACTCACTGACATATCAACACAACATTATCTCACAGCCCACACTGACATATCAACAAAACATTATCTCACAGCCCACACTGACATATCAACAAAACATCATCTCACAGCACTCACTGACATACAGATGCTGGACTGATATGCACATACACAGACACACACGATGCATGCATGCAAACAAACACATACCACAATATGCTCTAAATAAAATATAGATGGTATATATACACACACAGACACAGACACACACACACACACACACACACACACACACACATACATTCATATACATACATGAATATAGTTTGTGTGTGTGTGTGTGTGTGTGTGTATGCTTTCTTTAATATAAGATCTCTTCACCCAAAGTGACATAAGACAAGAAAGGGAATCATGGTGTGTGTGTGTGTGCGTGTGCGTGTGTGAGTGAGTGAGTGAGTGAGTGAGTGAGTGAGTGAGTGAGTGAGTGAGTGAGTGTGTGTGTGTGAGTGAGTGAGTGAGTGTGTGAGTGTGTGTGTGTGTGTGGTGTGGTGTGGTGGGGTGGGGTGGGTGGGGTAGAGTGGGGTGGGGTGGGGTGGGTGGGGTAGAGTGGGGTGGGGTGTGGGTGGGGTGGGGTGGGGTGGGGTGGGATGGGGTGTGGTGTGGTGTGGTGTGGTGTGTATGTGTGTGTGAAAGTCAAATTCAAAGTCAAAGTCAAACTTTTATTTTCAGATGGTACATTGAATAAGCAGACCATTTGCTTTTTTTCATCAAGCCACCTATCTAGAGAAAAAAAAGATAATATATATACAGACATAGAATAAAAAACCCTAATAAATGGTAAACCATACAAATCAAACAAGAGAAGACAATAATATATGCATACACAGAATGAAAAACAAAACAACAAAAAACATTGTCCTGCACAATGTTAAGCCAAACAAATCAAATACAAAAATCTCCTGAAAATATATCCACCATAATACAAACAAACAAGCAACAAAGAAAAACAAACCAAAACAAACAAAGAAGACAAAACAAAATGAAAAAGACACCACCAACTCTCCACCCCCCCCCTCATACACACACACACACATACATAAAAACCTCCAACCATACAAACTGAACAAAACAAGCAAAACAAGATAAAACAACAAGAACAACCACAACAAGCAAATAAACAAACAAATGCACACATAGGTACACAACAACAACAGCGACAATAACAAACATAAAATAACAATAACAGCCAAAACAAATAAAGAACAACATAAAACTAACAAAAGACGGGGGGGGGGGGGGGGGGGGGAGTCCAAAATACCCCCTCCCCTCCCAAGAAAACCACCCTAAAACAAAACAAAAACCCAAAATAAACAAACAAAAACAAAAAAACAAACCAGAACTCCACCCCACCTCCACCAACAATAACAACAACAACCAAATGGGTATAAACAGAGGACACTGATGTATAGTTTCCTTTTAAATCATTTAAACACTTACATACACGTACCCACCCTCACCCATATCCCCTTCACCACATATACTCATATATAAAGGAAAACAAGAAGCAGCCAAACAGACATTGGATCATAGATTCAGAGCAAAAAAAGTAAAACAAAGACATCCATTCCCTCCCTCTCTCCTGGTCATAAACATGCATGTACATGTGCTTTTTTATTTAAGGCAGAACTATGTTAATCCTTCCATCAAAAAATAAATTCAGGCAATATAAACCCGCCCAGCAATTCTAACATTTCTAACATAAGCAATTACAATTTAAGTCATCTAATACAATGAAAAAGAAAATAAACAGCAGCAAATGTGCGTGTGCATGTACACATGCACACGCATGTGTGCGCACACACATGCACGCACACTCGCACACATACCCAATTGTTTCAATTTTGTTTTGAGACTCTACTGGATGGAAAAAACGAAATACTGATCAGAATTCTTTTCACGGGTGTCGTAGTCTACATGCTTAATTGACTGTGTTAGAACGTTATACTGTGTCACTACCTTTCAGGGGATGATAAAACCATTCTGACTTGACTTGACATGACTTGGAAACACAGATTCTGCAATACAGTGGGGTTGTTTTTATTTACTGAACAAGTGGCAGGTGTGATGTGACGAGGCACTTACATTGATGTACAGTTTGAGGTCTGTCAGGTTGATCACCATGCCTGTCGCTGCATCCACCTGTATGTACACAGACAGAAATGAGCCCTCATCAGCAGCAGCACCTCTTTACGTCATACACCCATGGCAAAAGTAACACAAGTTTCCGTGACAATACTGCGTTCTCTTGGATCAGTGGTCTGAATGGATCAGTGTTCTAAGTGGATCAGTGGTCTAAATGGATCTGTGGTCTGTGGTCTCAATGGATCTGAGGTCTAAATGGATTTGTGTCTAAATGAATCTGTGGTCTCAATGGATCTGTGGGCTCAATGGATCAGTGGTCTCAATGAGGATCTGTCGTGTCAATGGATCAGTGGTCTCAGTGGATCAGTAGCTGTGGTCTCAATGGATCTGTGGTCTTAACAAATATGTGGTCTTAACAGATCTGTGGTCTTAACAGATCTGTGGTCTTAACAGATATGTGGTCTCAATGGATCTGTGGTCTTAACAGTCTGTGGTCTCAATGGATCTGTGGTCTCAACAGATCTGTGGTCTCAATGGATCTGTGGTCTAGAAGCAACTCACCTGCATTCACAACGAGAAGTGCAGGTTCAATCCCCATATATACCTGAACTTTTCCCCCAACCACTAGACCTTGAGTGGTAGTCTGGGTGCTAGTTTTTCAAATGAAACAACAAACTGAGATGCCATATACATAATAATAATAATAATGTATGGAATTTTTATAGCGCTGAATCTTGTAAAGCAACAAATCAATACATCACAAATTCACTGCATTGGACAGCCCATGACAACATGAGTGCTGTCCTTGGCAAAATTCTGTAGAGAAAAGCTTCTTTCAAAGGGAAACAAACAATGTGCCGACAGTTATTTTTCTTTCATTTTATCAGAATAGGCAGCATTATTCATATGGTGATACACTATCCCCAGGGAGTGTAGCCCAATTATCGTACAGAAAAATCTGCAGTAGCTGAGCTGAAAGTACATTGCAATACAATACATTTTTTTTTAATATGTAATGAAACACTCACATGTGTGTAGATGTACACACACACTCTCTCTCTCTCTCACACACATGCACGTGCACATGCGCACATACACGTGTGCATGCAAGTATGCACGCATGCATGCACACACACACAACACACACACACACAAACAAACACACACGTATCACAACAGCAGGGAGAAACACATTTAAAACCACAAAACAAAAAAGACACAATGTGATGGCACCCTGTAGGTACTGCCTGTGAACAGAAACCAGGCTGTGGATGTAGGTGAGGGTGGAATGAATAGTCTGGGAGTTGCCACACTGAAATGTCATAGGAAAGGAGACAGAGAGAGACACAACACCAACAGAAAATGGCACAAAGAAAAACAAAACAAACATGATTTTGTAACAGTGAAAGATGATGATGGACAGGAGGGAGGAGGAAGAGTACACGGACAGACTTGAACACAGGGAAGCTGAAGTCAAACAGTCAAATACTCACTGGGCCTCGCACCACCACTTCCACTGAAACAACCAGTAACAAAGCTCACATGTTAACACAACACACACAAGCATGGAATGCATACATACTCATCTGTTTGCACGCACGCGCACGCGCACACACACACAGATACAGCAATAAAATATTGATTATCACTTCGGATTAAAGCTGAGCAAAGACAACATACAAACATAACAAGAACCTCTCTCACAAACTCTACATCAATCAAATTGTTTAGATACAGAAAACCTTCATACCACTAGAGCTCTTCACACATGCTTTACTAAAACAGTCCCATCATAGCTTTAGGCAAATAAGCAAGGCAGGCTTTCCCTTCTTCCATGGATTCCTCGGCCCAGGAAGACACAACCGATTTTAAACTTATTCATTAAGAAAGCTTTGTAAAGGCAAGTGAACTCCCTGTGCTAGTTTTAAAAAGATTTGTAACCTATGCATTTCCTTTCTTTTTTTATTCTGTTCATTGGCTTAAACTCCAAGGTTCACCAACGGTGAGATTTTTGTATAAGATTCTCATCAGCTTCCCTGTGTTCAAGTCTGTCAGTGTACTCTTCCTCCTCCCTCCTGTCCATCATCATCCTTTACCGATACAAAATCATGTTTGTTTTGTTTTTCTTTGTGCCGTTTTCTGTTGATGTTGTGTCTCTCTGTCTCCTTTCTAAGATTTGTCATCGTCAAACACTCAGACAGCAACTCCTGAGGCCCTGACAAATGCTGCCGTGCACTGAAGGCCCTCCAGGGGCCCAAAGAGACTATAAACTGAGGCCCCGTGTGCGAACACACGCAGAACATCTTGCGCACACGTTAAATCCTGTTCCGCTTTTCGTATGGGTAGGCCATAGTGTGCCGGTGGGAACGGATGACAAAATTTACAAAACTGCATACACACGGGGACTGGATGTAAAAAAGCATGTAAGTGCTTATTCCATTATCCTAGATATAAAAGAATAAATAAATAAATAAATAAATCCCTCCTCAGCAGGTCCTCAGTAGGCCAGGTGTTGGCCCTCAGGTCTTGAGGTGTTGGACAGGTCTAAACTATGCAACTGTTTGTACCCACCATTTAGGTAGCTGCAGTCACACCTTGGGGATGCATTTCTATCTACAGTTTGGAAGAAAAGTTATGAGCTACTTGTTTCAGAATAGTCTGTAATATATATATATATATAGAGAGAGAGAGAGAGAGAGAGAGAGAGAGAGAGAGAGAGAGAGAGAGAGAGAGAGAGAGAGAGAGAGAGAGAGATGTGTGTGTGTGTGCACACTCCACATGAAGACAGTCGATCAGGATAAAGGAAGCACATGAGCTGATGTCCTGTAGGTCCTGTAAGGGTTGACTGGTTGACAACACTGGTTGACTCCACAGCATTGCCTGCATGTCTAAGATGCATGTTTAATATTTCCTGTTACTTCTGCCTGCAGTGACATTAATTTTGTTCTCACTGTATCTTTGAAAGATGAGGGTGATAAGAACACTGGGAATAACTGACTGGTTCCACTCTCCACAAGTGTGACTCTAACAGTCATAATAAAAAACAAAAGGCTTCATCAGATACAAAACAGGTCTACTGTCATGCTGCTCCGTAACTGAATGTCTGAAAGTCTTCATTCAACATTGCAAGCTCCAGTAAGGTATAACACATCTGTTTTCACTTGTTTCAGTGCATTCTTTCACCTCAAACACAGCCATAGTCACACACAGTCATTACAGGAAGTTCTACTTTTGGCTGTTCAATTCAACCAACCAACCAACCAACCAACCAATCAATCAGTCAGTCAATCAACTAATTAGCTAGTTAATCACATGGAAACAATATAAGCAGAAGATAATTTTGTTGATACAACCATGGGCATACCAACAAGCTACAGCCATCTTTAAATGAATATCACTGGCTTGGATAAGTCAGCCTACAAAACATAGCATACCAACCACAAGAAAATAAAATATATGTATTCCTATCCCATATTTAAATATATTAAATTATATTTTTAAATAGTCTTGGGGAAAAAAGTTACACTGCTATTAAATGTTGCTTCATAAGAAAAGGTTTGTTTATTGTGAGACTGAGCAACTGTACTCAGTTTTCTGAAATACTTATTTACAATTGCATTTGTGTTGTGTTATGTTATGCTAAGTTGTGTTATGTTGTGCTGTGTTTTGTTGTGCTGTATTATGCTATGTATGCTGCGTTGTGTTATGTAGTGCTATGTTGTGTTGCGTTATGTAGTACTATGTTGTGTTGTGTTATGTTATGCTGTGCTGTTATGTTGTGTTATGTTGTGCTATGCTATGTCATGTTAAAAGCAAACTGATGGTGAAAATCAAAGACAGACAGAAAGAAAGAAAGCACCTTTGTAGTTATGTCCATGTCCATTAGGATTGTTGCACTTTCCATAAGTCTGCTTGTTCTCCTCATCCGATAAACAGGGGCTGTAGACATCAGCATCAACGTTCATTAGTGTAGACATGTCATGAACATGTATTCTGCTTCAGTAATGTACAATAATGCACACAGAACATACATCACACACACACACACACATGGGTTGGGGGGGAGGGATAGCCTAGTGGTTAGAACATTATGCTGGCAATCTGACGACCCGGGTTCGATTCCCGTTCAAGGGGATATTTTCCCCTGGAGTTAACATCAGTGCAGACTCCGCTTTCCCCAAAAGTCCTTCAGATGAGACTATAAACCGAGGCCCCATGTGCGAACGCATGCAGAACATCTTGCGCACATGTTAAATCCTGTTCCGCTTTTCGTGAGAAGGCCATTGTGTGCCAGTGGGAACAGATGACAGAATTTACAAAACCGCATAGACACAAGGACAGGATGAAAGAAAGCACAAGAGTGCTTATCCATTATCCTCGAAATAAAAGAAAGGGAAAAAATTTAAATTTCAAAACACTACCCGGTAACAGACAAATGACATCTCATAAACACATGCACATCATCTCCATTCACATTCCACAATTCATAATACAGTACACAACAGTCAATACCCCCTCCTTCCTTCTCTCTCTGTCTCTGTAGGTGCTTATTCCATTATCCTCGATATAAAAGAATAAAATATAAATATAAATCTCTCTCTCTCTCTCTCTCTCCTCTCTCTCTCTGTCTCTGTATTCTTAGGTCACACACACACACACACCTACACACTCACACACACACACACACCTACACACACACCTACACACACACACACACCTACACACACACACACACACACCTACACACACACACACACACACACACACACACACACACACACACACACACACACCTGTGCAGGCGATGACAGGCACTGAAGCAGTCAGAGCGACTGATGTAGACAACAGGACATGTTTTCCCTTCATCCCCGCACTGTGTGTTGTTCTGTGCCATGGCTGCCAATGACCTGCATTCAATAAATATGTCAACTCTGCACCTGCTCCTGAATATATATATATATAAACTTTTTTTATTTTCCCTGTTTATTGGCTTTAGCTTTGAGGTTCACCAATATAGATAGATAGATAGATAGATAGATAGATAGATAGATAGATAGATAGATAGATAGAGATAGATAGATAGATAGATAGATAGATAGATAATATAATTATATATATATATATAGATATATAGATATAGATATAGATAGATAGATAGATACTGTGCATGACAAAGATAATGTGCATGACAAAGATTGAGGGAGACATAGAGCAGGGGAGAGAGAGAGAGACTGCATATTATTACAATTATAATGATATTGATTATCAGTCTTATTCTTATTATCATGTTTATCATCATCATCATCATAATTATCAGGAGTAGTAGTAGTAGGAGTAGTAAAAGCAGTAGTAGTAGTAGTAGTAGTAGTAGTAGTAGTAATACTAATAGTAGTAGTAGTAGCAGTAGCAGTAGTAGTAGTAGTAGTAGTAGTAGCAGTAGAAGTAGCAGCAGCAGCAGCACTGTTGCTAAAGTGATTATTTAGTGTTGTTGTTATTGCTGGTATCATTGTTGTTGTGGCTGTTGTTGCTATTGTTGTTGATGATAATAGTGTTTTCATCATCATCATCATCATCATGAGCATTACTTATCAACTGAACGGCTGGACTGTAACTCATTCAGTTTGGATCAGTCAGAGCACTGCACTTGCGGTCTGATGCACTGCCTGGAACCAAGCCCGGGTTTGAGCCACTGCCACCCACTCAAGGGGATTTTTCCCCAGGAGTTAAGTTAACATCAGCACAGACTCCTTTCCCCACAAAGTATTTCAGATGAGACTACAAATCAAGGTCTGTTTCCAAACACAAGCAAAACATCTTGCATACAAGTTAAAACCACCTTCTGCCTTTTGGAAGAGTAGTCCATTTGTGCCAGTAAGAAGGGATGAGCAAAAAATATACAATTTATTGTCACTGAAGTCAGAATGCAGCTAACTTATGGTGGGCAATAATAGCCATACACAAAAATCTCACCACAAGTAAACCTGGTAGCTCTAGCCAAAGATCCAACAAACAAACAAACAAAGAGATGTGTTGCTCTGATGATTGTGTTAACCTACCACTATCACGCTATTCCTGCTGCAGCGACAGGTGGCATAGCTAAAATAAATGAGGAATAAATACACACTGCTTACTGCGTGTGGTCTCTGTTGTCAATTCATCCTAGGGTGCAGTGTACTCAGTGAGGATAACTTTACAAGGCTGTGCCTGCTCTCTTTTATCACCACCACATACATCCAACCATTCAAAGCCAATGGATTCAGCTAAGAAGATTTTAAAAAAAGAATTTTCAAGTAAACCCAAGCTGAAGAACAGCACTGTATGTTACAGTCAGTCTTGCTACATGTATAGATTAGGGGATGGGATAGCCTGGTGGTTAGAGTAATGCGCTTGTGATCTGATGACCTGAGTTTGAATCTTGTTCCAGCTGTAGTGTGATGTTTGTTGTTGACAGGGGATTGCTCAGCACTGGCCTCCTCATTCAAGTTGACAGGGGATTACTCAGCACTGGCTTCCTCACTCAAGTTCACAGGGGATTGCTCAGCACTGGCTTCCTCACTCAAGTTCACAGGGGATTGCTCAGCACTGGCCTCCTCACTCAAGTTGACAGGGGATTGCTCAGCACTGGCTTTCTTACTCAAGTTGACAGGGGATTGCTCAGCACTGGCTTTCTTACTCAAGTTGACAGGGGATTGCTCAGCACTGGCTTTCTTACTCAAGTTGACAGGGGATTGCTCAGCACTGGCTTTCTTACTCAAGTTCACAGGGGATTGCTCAGCACTGGCTTCCTTACTCAAGTTCACAGGGGATTGCTCAGCACTGGCTTTCTTACTCAAGTTGACAGGGGATTGCTCAGCACTGGCTTTCTTACTCAAGTTCACAGGGGATTGCTCAGCACTGGCTTCCTTACTCAAGTTCACAGGGGATTGCTCAGCACTGGCTTTCTTACTCAAGTTCACAGGGGATTGCTCAGCACTGGCTTTCTTACTCAAGTTGACAGGGGATTGCTCAGCACTGGCTTCCTTACTCAAGTTCACAGGGGATTGCTCAGCACTGGCTTTCTTACTCAAGTTGACAGGGGATTGCTCAGCACTGGCTTTCTTACTCAAGTTGACAGGGGATTGCTCAGCACTGGCTTTCTTACTCAAGTTGACAGGGGATTGCTCAGCACTGGCTTTCTTACTCAAGTTGACAGGGGATTGCTCAGCACTGGCTTCCATACTCAAGTTGACAGGGGATTGCTCAGCACTGGCTTTCTTACTCAAGTTGACAGGGGATTGCTCAGCACTGGCTTCCTTACTCAAGTTCACAGGGGATTGCTCAGCACTGGCTTTCTTACTCAAGTTGACAGGGGATTGCTCAGCACTGGCTTCCTCATTCAAGTTCACAGGGGATTGCTCAGCACTGGCCTCCTTACTCAAGTTCACAGGGACTCAAGTTCACAGGGGCTCAGCACTGGCCTCCTTACTCAAGGGATGAAAGCGGTTGGCTGTCTGAACATTGTACATACACTTCTCATGATTTTTGTCCCACACACGATTGAGAGGATTAGTTCCTGGGTAAGTTGTCTGGTTTTCACTGGATGCAAATGATATCCGTGAAGAGCTTTTCTGTAGGACACTTGACAGCAAAGAGTCTGGGTTATTTTGGGTAGTGTCATAGAAGTTGACATAGTGGCCATCCTGCAGCTTGGTTGTAGAGGGAGGTGAAGAACTGCAGGAAGGCATGGTGGTAGTGGCGGTTGTGGTGGTGGTGACAGTGGACAAGGCGGATAGTGCAGAACTGGCCTTGATATCAGCTGCAGGCTTCAGTTCTTTGCCTTCACACTGTGTGCTGGCATCACTTGAACTGGCAGATTTGGATTTCCTTTGGTCTGCACGGATGCTTCCCAGCTCACTTTTGAGGGCTTGATTCTTTCTTCAGTACCCTGACTTGCTTATCTAACTGGGAGATGTCAGACTTCAGAGAAACAGTGAGGGAGTGAAGTGCGTCCATTTTTTATGCAATGTGAGCTCGTAATTCATTTTTGGCATTCACTTTTGCATCCTCAATCTGGGTCAAAACTGAGGCTAGAAATTCAGACTGATTCTGCTGAAGATCAACCATTTCATCTTGCAGGTGCTGGATCCTCTTGGTGGAGCATGTCAATGCTACTGCTGCCCTTGACTTCCATACTGATTTGGGGGTGATGCATAGGGTTCTTCTACGCAGTTTATGGAGTTTTAGTGAGCATGTGCTCGTCTCTTTTACTAGGGAAGTTGAATGGATGTGAGACTCAGTGTTGACCATGTGTTGTTGGGGAGATGATCCTTCATGGTCAGATTCTGAGAATGTGTCTTCTGGGAAGGCAGAAAGGCTAATGTTCTGTTGGGATGAGACAGAGCTCATGGCATCATCTAAACTGTCTTTCCCTCATTGTAGGATTGGTGGCAATAACATTATACCATCCAATGGGGAAGCTGTCTCCAGTGTCATATGGAGAGGAGAGATGGATGTGGTATGAATGGGTGTATTCACAGCAACGTCAGGGACATTTGTTGTCTTCACTGTCATTGTTGGTGAGTTTGGTTGTAGCACACCAGCAACAGAGTCCATAAAGGTCACCAGTGTAAGTAATAGGGATTCTGTGAGGGAGACCACATCCCCATGTGCCATGAAAGACTGCACCAAACAGTTGATGTGTTCGTACTCCTGGGAGTCTCATTTGACACAGTCTTTTCCCTGGCACAGAAGTGTACCAGCACCTAATTGGATTTGAAGTACAGACTTAGAGTGATCCGTTTTGAATAGGGCTGGTTTAGGCAGGTAAACACTCTGATAACAGTTTTTGCGAGATTGGAGGGTGACTTTGATAGCCACAGGGATGAAGATTGTAGGGCGCACTCGTGTTCATCATAGTCAATACATTGAAGACTGACAAGATCACTGTCATGTGCGGAATATCGATATATCAGTGTATGTCACTAAATCATAAGTTCATTCCCATTACACCAACATTGTTTTTTAATTCTGTCCAACGTTGGTTTCAGTTTTTTTGTTGTATCACTTTCAAGGGCCTGTGCTTGAAAGGTGAGAATGTTTTGCACATGAGGGCACATTGGCTTCACACATAAAGACAGACAACTCATCTCTTGTTGCAGCAATGCTGGTGGTTTACATATCACAAAAATACTATATAAATCACCCCATTATGTATGTACATGGTTCATAACTGAATGAAGGTTGAAAAACAGATGACCGCTTTAACCACAGCTTTGAAAACAGTGAGGCTGTACACAAACATTGTGAGAGAGAGAGAGAGCAGGGGAGGGAGGGAGGGGGAGGGGGAGAGAGAGAGAGAGTGAGAGAGAGAGGAGAAGCACAAAGAGAGAGAGAGAGAGAGAGGAGAGAGAGAGAGAGAGAGAGAGAGGAGAGAGAGAGAGAGAGAGAGAGAGAGAGAGAGAAGCACAAAGAGAGAGAGAGAGAGAGAGAGGCACAAACAAACAGACTAACAAAGAGACAGAGAGAGAGAAGGGGGCAAGGAAGGAGGAGAATCAATGGTAGACATGTATTTGAATAGGTGTGCTGTTTGGGAGGGCTAGGAAGAGGACTATAGGGTGTCACATTACTCGTCTTTAACTGATAAAGTGATATGGTCTGCATTAAGCTGTATATAAAGCAGTTAACTGAATCATGAATGTACCACTGATTTAGCCAATGCTGCTGATGTTTGTAACCAATAAAGGGTGTCTTTTTGATTATCACCACATCTTTAAAAACATAATTAATAAAAATAATTAATAATAAATGATAATACACCTTTTTTTTATTGTCAATTATCATCATGTAAAGGAAAGAAAGGGAGCAATCTACAGCTTCCACAAACCTTACAAAAGCCTTTTGACCTGGTGATCTATGATCTATTTTTAAAAGCCCTTGAAAGGACCCGATTTCTACTAACGCTCTGTGGTATGACCTGGTCATAGCACACAGGTAAGAGGGGGGTTGCTGAGTGTAGGGAATTGATCATCATCAGCTCCAGATGACAATATGACAGATAGATCTATCTATGTATGGTTGCCTTATCAGTTATCCTTTGTGGTATCTACTTTACTGTCACACTTCAGCAGACCTAAAGAACTTCTACTGATGAATCCATCTCCTTATAATATTTGATCAGTGATGTGTGTGTGTCCTACTTTGAGGAAACCTTAAAAACTGGGACTAGTAAAATTAACCTTTCCTAAATGTCACATCTTGTCTTTCTCATCTGTCTGTTATCTTACCCTGTGTTCATATATAATAAATGTGCCAGTTTCCCTGTCATGAACACACACACACACACACACACACACACACACACAGAGTGCACATTTTTAGCATGTGTTAATGCTAGCCTGGAGATGAGACGAACTGATAAGAAAAAAGAAATCTTAATACCACATCAACCATTGCAGTTTTTAGTACTCCACTAGTATAAAAGAAATAATAATGATAAAAATAAGCATTCTTAATAAACCCCTTACAATTCATTACAATTATCTCTCCTTTTTTTCATAATTCAACTTACTGTCACGTTCTTTGGTGTCCGAATGTATATGCCTTGCTGGACAGAGTGTTACGTACAGCCTAGACTGCCTGCCGATTCAAGGTCATGCACTTTCACTATCTCTGGAGATAGGTTTAGGCCTAGTAGCCTATTTTCATCTGTTTACCTACTCGCTGCTTAATATCAGGTTAATTTATTTTTAGAGTTCTTCAGTTCTTCTTGGTGATTCGTCCATTCTGGAAACAACCATTAGACCTATGAAATCCTGTGTCATTGGTTGAAATCACAATGCAAAGACCAATTAGAAAATGAATAACAAAGGCCTAAATCGTATGCAATATGGCGACGCAAGCATGGTCGGTTCGATGGTTGTTCTGATCAAAGTAAACTAGACAGAGACGTATTTTGTACTGTCCGAGAACTGTACATTATTTTTTTCATCATGACTGGAAGAGAAATTGTCACTTTACAACTGGGCCATTACGCAAACTTCACCGGAGCTCACTGGTGGAATATTCAGGTAAGCCTAATGGTAATCATTTCTTTCGGTTTGTCTGGTTTTCTAGTTTCGGTCAGAGCAGAGAAGATCCATTGATACGGTTCTATATTTGGTTGGGTCTAACTCTAAAAATAAGCATTCTTTCCAGAACTGTGTTTGGTTTGATACTTGAAGCTCTAGTTACCGAGTTAGTCTTCATCGTGCTCTGTCAAGGCTGCTGGTGCTACATCTTACAAAGTTTGCACTAGGCCTAGTTGAGAATCAGAAAAACACCAGCTATCAACCCTAGCACACTTTTGACCCAGCAAGAATTCCTGAATGAAACTGTGAGAGACTGCTTAACAGCATTTTTTTTTAAGTAGTAAATTTATGTGTTTATCAGTTTTAAAGTCAGTTTACCTGGAATTGGAATGATGCTACTTTTACTGATCTAGGAGAGACCTCAGTCACCCCCTTGGAGTGTTTGTTTATTTGTACCACTTTAAGTCAGGGCAGATTTCTCTGCATTAAATTCAGGCTGCTCTCCCGGGGGAGAGCCTGTTGCCACAAGAGCAGTGCCACCCTTTTTTTTCTTTTCCTGTCTGCAACTGTATGTGTTTCCCTATCGATGTATCAGAGTGGCTTTTTTCTACAGAATTTTGCCAGGGACAACTCTCTTGTTGCCGTGGGTTCTTTTACTTGTGATAAATGTGTGTGTGTGTATGCATGTGTGTGTGCATGCATGTATAATACTTACAATGTTACATGTATGAGTTTATTGTGTGTTTATCAAAGTGTGTGTGTCAGTGTGTGTGTGTGTGTATGCGCATGCATGCTTGTGTGAGTGTTATGTGTATGTATGTGTGTTTGTGTGTGAAATCAAATCAACAATTTCGGCTTTAAGATTTTCATCACATTGTGTGGGGAGGCTATTTTGTCTACAGCCAGAGGGCTTCAACAGGTGATAGTACAGCTTCCCCAATTGTGGACTCCTCAGATTAATTACATTGTGAAACTGCATAGACTTCTTATGTGTGGCTGTATGTTCTCTCCAATCTAGAGAAGTGCAGCTTGCTGTGATTGGTTTAGATAACAAGATGCATACTGATACATGTACACATAATTGGTCGGCAGTTGAAATATATGGCTGTAGCCAGTGTAGACAGAAATGTGTTCACAGTTCTGCCTGTTTTAGTGTTTAGTTCCATGTATGGTCATGGTGCTAAGGCATGACGTCTTTTCCTTAGAACTGTGCACCTCATTAACCCCTGTGTGGATGGATGTGGACTGCTGGCAATTCACTGTGACCTTAGTAAACTTAGAAATGCATTAAGTTCATCAATAAAGTCTTTCTCAGTTTCTGTACTGGAAAGTTTTCCTTCAACCTGGTTAAAATCAACTTTTGTTTTAAATATATATATATATGTATATATATATATATATATATATATATATATATATATATATATATATATATATATATTATATGATAGATATTCACTTCTGTTTCAATGCATCAATGCATTTTGTGTAGAGTTGAAAATTTCTTGTTCTTTTCCTTTTCATTACTTTGTGTGTTTGTGTGCGTCACTGTGTGTCATGTGTGTGTGTGCACACGCACACACATGCGTGGATGCATCATTGCATGCATGGGTCACTGGGTGTTTATCCCCCAGTGTTAGCTCTTTGAAAAGATGAACCTGCCTAACTTACAGAAGGCTGCTTGACTTGTGTCCCTTTCTTACAGTTTATGTCTTTAGTTTTGTTTATGTTTACATGATGCATAACTTTTTGAAAACATGAAACTAAAATGAAAGTTGGAAAACAGGTTTGATCAGTCAAGACTATGCATGGGCATTGCTCTGGTATCTAAAATAGTTTCTTCTGGGCAGTCTGCCTCTTTTGTTAAACAAAGTGTCCAGTGCTTGTTACTTCTGTTCCAGTGTTTGACTTTGCTAACATTACAAGACTTGTATCCAGCATGCACTTACTCTATCCTATAGGGCATATATATATATATATATATATATATATATATATATATATATATATATATATATATATATACACACACACACACAGTCAGACTCCAAAGAACGTGACACTAAACTGCATGGTGGATATTGCCTGTGGTTCTATAACTAATCAGTGATACTGGTGATAATGATCATATTCATCAATTATCACAACATCAGATCTTTACTTACTTGAAACTGCATGCACCAAGTTGACCAACAGTGATACGCAGTAATACACAAGCATTGGTAGACCAGCATTGTAACAAGTATTAGTTACTGGAAGTGGTAAAAATCCTCACACTCACTGACTCAGTGATTTAGAGTCAGTCCATATAGTATGACTACAAGTTAAGTGAAGGTCACACTGAGAATACTATAGTGAAATAAATGTTATGACTTAATGACAAATAAAATGAGAAAGTGATGTAGACTTGTACTAGTTGTAGGTATGTTTTTGTTAGCAGCTTAAAAAAAATATCAACACTGTGTGTGGTCATTTGTGTGCAGGAGTCATCATTTGTTTATGACCCCAAGATACTGCAGGCCTTCCCCAAAGAAGTCAACCATGATGTGTTGTTCCGAGAAGGACAGACCGTCAAGGTAGGTTACACTTGTTTAACAACTAGACTGCCCCACCCCGGAAATTTTCCGGGGCTAAACGTGCACCCTATACGCCTATAACCCGGAAAATTTCTGGGGTGTCAAACCGAAGTAAACAAGCCAGCTTCCTTGACTACAGTTAAAGGGAAAGAACTCCAAAATTAGTGGAGATCACTCTTCTGTTGCTTGGCAACATCTAGCTGCAAAAATCGTGGCAAAAACGATCGCTTTTTAGCTCGTATTTTGTGTTTTTATGCATGACTGCTTAGGAAGTTCTTGTTCAAAATGGCTGACACTTATTGTTGAAGGTATCAATAACTTTACACAGCGGAAAAAGTGGCAAATAAAACTTAAGATTTACCTGACAGTGATGAAAACAATCGTGTTATGATTCAGGAGATTGTGCAAAAAATGAATGGATGTGCTTGGAATTATGTTTGACTTATGAGATGGGGGTTACTCAGACATGAAAGTGTTGATGAGGAAGTGTATTTTTGTTGATTTTTACATTTAATATATTTTTTGCATTGAAATATGTGTAACTAATTTGGTTTGCTGATGTATCTACATATATTATACTGTCATTGGTGACTATCAGGTTTATTCATGTAGTAATTTGAGTAGAGGGATTGAACATAGCAAGTGAAACATAAGATTTTTCTTCCCAGCATATAGGGTGCACTTGCATGGGCAGTGTGAGTTAAAAATGTCATCTGGTCAAAACGCAAGGATGGGTCCCTACGCCCAGTATAAAAGCAAGTCAGAGCATCCGACATTTCTCCCATAGTTTTTATCGGAGTTTTTGTCAGAGTACATAATAATGACTAATAGTAGTAATACTAATACAGTAGAAGGGGATGGGATTGCTCTCCATGGCCTTCAGATGAGACTATAAACCGAGGCCCCGTGTGCGAACGCATGCAGAACATCTTGCGCACGTGTTAAATCCTGTTCTGCTTTTCGAAAGAGTAGGCCATTGTGTGCCGGTGGGAACAGATGACAAAATTGACAAAACCGCGTACACACGGGGACTGGATGTACAAAAGCACATGAGTGCTTATTCCATTATCCTCGATATAAAATAATAAATAAATAAATAAATAAAAATAAGACTTTCTCTTACCAAGCTAAGGTTAAGCTGATTAAGCAGCAAGATTGAGTGTGACTTCCTTGCTGATGGGTGTACCCTGGCTTCAGTATACACTTCTCCAGTTCACCCAGCTGTAAATGTATGGGTATCTCACTACCTGCGATGTGTAGCCTGAACAGAGAAGGTCAAGCATCAAGGGAGGGGAGGTCTGTGTGTGCCACCCTTTAGCTGTTGGCCCTTAGAGAAGCTGAGGGATCTATCTGACACCTCACTCCCCAACAGATGCAGAAGTTATTGGACACCTTTACCTTTTACCTAATAAAATTCTGTGAAGATGATGATAAACGTTCGAAGAAAACGAAATGTGTATGTATTAAGTGACATATTCATTTTCAGCTAGAGCCTGAGGTTCACCAATGTGAGATTTTTGCAATGTGACTTTTGTACCTCCACATTTGTATGGTGCTGCATTGGGCTTCAGGGATGCTTAAAACGCCACCAGTGTGCACACATTTTTTAAAGTTATGTCATCTGTCCCTACCAGCATGAAATGGCCTACTCTTCCAAAAGGTAGAACAGGTTTTTGACATGTATGCAAGATGTTCTGTGGGCATTTGCATGCAAGGCCTCAATTTATAATCTCATCCAAAGGACTGTCATGCATATCGATTTTCTTGTCAAACTGAGAAGAAAGGGCAAGCCTGGGAATCAAACTTAGAACCTCACAGTTTAGTTGTTAGGCAGGTGAACGTCTTAACCATCCTGCCACCTTCCTTCTTGGAGTGTGGTTTGTGGTCAACAAGATGCATTGAAACTGTAACAAATGTATTCATGAGAATGTGAAAGGCACAGGTATGAACTCCACATGCATTTGCTACATGATTTAGGCTTTTGTACAGATTACATCTTCTTTCACATCATACCACGTTGTCACTTTGTCTTATGTGTAATGTTTTGGGGAATGTAGTATTTCAGGTTAGTGCCAGGCTGTTCATACTTTATGATTTGAACATTTCAGATCAGTGCTTCAGTGGTTTTTGTATTTGCTGTTGCTCTTGTTCTGTACTTGTTGTAAGCTATAGTGCAGCTCTCAGCAGGAGCATAAATAGTTATACCTGTTTTTAATTTTGATAGGATAAACCTCTGTTGTTGTTGTAAAGTAATTTTGCTGCATTATGTGTTGTGTTGTTAGGGTGATGTGAGTTCACTCCGTATTGTTGCGCTGGATCTCAAGGAGCTGAATTTTAGGAAGGATGGCACTTGTACAGTGACGCAAAGAAGAAGAAGTGAAATGGTAACTGACAGAATAATGTAGTAAGAAGTATAGTGTGTGTGTGTGTGTGTGAATGTGTGTGTGAGTGTGTGTGAGGTGTGAGTGTGGTGAGAGTGTGTGTGTGTGTGTGTGTGTGTGTGTGTGTGTATGTGTGTGTGTGAGTGTGTGTGTAATTGTGTGTGTAAGAAGGAACTGGGAGAGAGGCAGACAGAGGGAAACAGAGATTTTGTATGCTCTCTGTGCAAAATGCAGACTTTGTCTGAAGTGATGAAATAGCAACTTGATTAAATTAACATTCTCATTGCCCAAGACTAGTGAGAGGCTTCTTCAGTAGGTTAATGTAGATGATATAAGTTGTGTAATGCCTTCACTGTGTCATCATCATGCTTCACCATGAAAATTAAGATTGATAAATTGTGTAATACTTATGTCATTATCGTACTTTGACCTGAAAAGTATTGTGTTTTTCATTTTGATGGTTTATTTGCCAATTTATTTAAGCATTCTCATCCTAAAAAAAAAGAGCAGCTAACTTAACGTATAACTGAAAAATTAAGTAGTATATGAGAAAGTCTCCTATTTTTCATTTTGTTGGATAATCTTCAAACTTGTTGTCGATGGTAGGCTTGTTAAACAATATATGGTGTCGTATTGGGTAGAATGCATAGTGCCTGGTCTTAACCTGTGCTTGTAACTCTGCAGGAGGTCTGTCCACTGACCTCAGCAGATACTTTCAGACTTCAGGACAGCTCATCAGAAAGCTCTTAAGAAAGAATTTCAGATGTGTTTGAGAAAAAAAAGGCAGAAGAATAGGCTGGGTAGAAAGAAAATAAGCAAGAGAGAGGTAGAGGATAGAGAGGTAATGGAAAAGACAGAAACTAAGGGAGTGATAGAAAAGGGGAAATCCCTAGCACAGAATTTCCTAAAGGTGGAGATGCTATTTACACTGAAAGAGCCCCTGACATCCCCACAAGAGACTGTGAAGCAAAACACACACACATTTGCGCACACACACACAGAGTCACACACACACGCACACACACACATGTGCGCGCACACACAGAGTCGCACGCACGCGCGCACACACACACACACAAACACACACACACCTCCTCTGTGTCTCATAAAAAAGACACTTCAGGGGGAGGGGGGTTGGGTGATTACGTCTGTGTGTGTGGGTGTGGACATGCAACCCACAAGTGTAACTATCACTTCTTCCACCACACTGCTATGTACCCGATGTGTGTGTGTGTGCGTGTTTTGCATCCTTTTCTCCTGTGGGGACACCACCATGTATATAATAATATATGATAATAGATCCCCATCTTCCATTACTAGCAATGCGATGAGTGAGCAAACACTCAGACTGCTGTATTGACTTTGTTGTGAAACAGGTCAGGGGATGTAACTCTTCACAAATCTGACTGTGGCCCCAGGAACCCATTTCTGGAGGATTTGGATAGAGAAGAGGTAAGGGGCAAGTGCACACTGTGGCCATAGGCTGGGTCAGATAGTGAAATGAAAACTCTTGTGTGAAAGTGTGTGTGTCTGCGTGCGTGTGTGCATGCATGTGTGTGTTTGAGAGAGAGAGAGAGAGATATATATATATATAGAGAGAGAGATGTCTATGTATGTTAAGTATTAATGTGATTTTTAGCCTTTAGTTTACTAAAAATTTTACTTGAGTGTGTGTGTGAATGAAAGTATTGATATGCGTGTTGTTCTTGTCCTGAAGCGTAATCCTTTCACAGCCAACTGCAGATAGTGCCATGGTACAGGGTCATCATATAATTAAATTCATTTGATTGCTGTAACTATTTGCAAATTTTAGAAGGAAAGCACCTTTCTCAAAAAATAAAATCACAAACATTCAAGTATTGCTCTAAAATAAATATTATATATATAAAAGTAGTATATTTTGTTGGGATTCTTTTGTTCCTCAGCTAGGGCTCCTAGGTTCACCAGTGGTGAGATTTGTACATGTGACTGCTTTAACCCATCATGAAGATAGCCACATTCTGACTAAACAACAGCAGTGTGCATGCAGGGTGGGGGGGAGGGGGTTTGTTTGTTTGGTTTTTTATTGTCATTCGTTCCTACATGCTCAAAATGGCCTGCTCTTCCAAAAGGCGTTAACAGGTTTTTAGTCCAAAGGACTTTTCAGGAAGTCGAATCAGCACTGATGTTGACTCCAGGGGTAAATTGCCTAAAATGGGTGTCTCCGTGGTGGCTTGATCTCAAGCTGATAGATCACGAGCACATTGCACTAACCACAAAGCTATCTTTCAAAAAAAGTATATCTTTTACTAAAAGAAAATGAATGGAGAATATGATTCTGAAAAAAGAATGTGTTTAACGTTAATAAGATGAGAAAACTCATAATTGGGGAAATAATCAAGATTTTAAGGGAAAATACACACAACATTTTTTTTTGGGGGGGGGGGGATTCACAAAAATTCAGTTATGATCAATATTGTATAGATGGAAATGGTATTGAAGTATAACTGTGTGAGCCATGTGCAAACAGATTTAATAATAATAATAATAATAATATATGGAATTTATAGAGCGCTATATCTTGCAATTACAAATCAGAGCGCTTCCATTCAATCCGCTCCCACACAAACAACCAACAATAATTAACAATATTTTAACAAATTCAAATGTACACACACACACCACAACACCACACACACACACTCACACACACACACACACAGGTTGTACATTTCAGCAGGGTGATGGAATTTTGTCTTTCAAAGGCAGGGACAGACAGATGAAACAGGAGGGAAAAATCTTAGGTTTGAAATAGGTATGTTTTGAGGCTGGATTTAAAGCTGTCGTAAGTAGGCTTTTCACGAAGGGAGAGAGGGAGGTCATTCCAGATTGATGGACCAGAAATAGAGAAAGAGCGACGGCCAACAGTGGATTGGTTGAATCAATCTGATCTGAATTGGAGGGTGCTATTTTGTGGAGACATTTGTAACAGAGGGTACTGATCTTGTACTTTACTCTCTGTGGCACAGGCAGCCAGTGGAGAGATTGCAGGAGTGGAGTAATATGCTCAGATTTTTTCTTTTTGAGGACTAATCGAGCTGCAGAGTTTTGTATGCATTGAAGGGAGTGAATAGATGATGCTGGCAGACCAGCCAAAAGAGAATTACAATAGTCCAGACGTGAAAGAATAAGAGATATGACAAGTTTGGATGTTGCATCAGTGGACAGGTACTTTCGGATTGCACTTATACGTCGTAATTGATAGTAGCAGGACTGGCAGGTCTGGGTGATGAACTTTTGCATAGAGAGTGTGTTGTCAATAACAACACCTAGATACTTAACTGCACTGGATAGCGGAACTGATGTACTGCCAAATTCTATTGAATCTGTTGTGATGGAAGAGAGTTTGTGTTTGGTCCCTATAATCATGCTTCGGTTTTATCTGCATTTAGCTGTAACTTGTTTTGTATCATCCAGTTTTGAATGTCCTGAAGGCAAAGTGACATATTTGTCAAGAGAGAAGGCAGATTTTCAGGAGTGTCACTGCTTTGAATCTGAGAGTCATCAGCGTAGAAATGATGGTTGATCTGGTGACGGTTTATTATGTATGAGAGTGGAACAGTGTAGAGAGTGAACAGGACAGGGCCCAGAACTGATCCTTGTGGGACTCCACATACTAGTTTTACAGGAATTGATTGAATTTTGTTTACTGAGACTGTCTGGAATCGATCAGTGTGGTAATGAACTAAACAGGTAAGGCTGTGCAGTACACCAACGTTTTTTGAGACGGGGAGAGAAGGATAGAGTGATCTATAGTGTCAAATGCTGCAGATAAGTCGAGAAGAGTGAGAAGAGAGATTTTTCCTGAGTCAGAAGCGTTTAGAAGCGTGTTTAATGTATGGACTAGGGTGGTTTCCGTGCTGTGGTTGACGCGATATGCAGACTGAAATGCGGGAAGGAGACTATTTGAATGAAGATGGCTGTTGAGTTGTTTCAGAACTACTTTTTCAAGGGCTTTGGAGATGAAAGGTAGGTTAGAAACAGGTCTGTAATTTTTCAGTATGTTAGGGTCAAGACCGTGCTTTTTTAGTAGAGGTGTAACTATTGCAGTTTTGAGTTCTGAAGGAAAAATTCCCGAAAGAAGAGATGAGTTTACAATCTTCGTGATAGTTGGTATAAGCTGTGGAAGGCACTGCGTGAAAAGAGAAGCAGGCATAGGATCAAGATCACATGATTTTATGGTCATTTCATTTATAATTTTCCTGATTTCTTCCTCACTTTTTGGCTGAAAGGAGAGGAGAGGAGTGCCAGTGAAATGGGGATCAGGAGGTACAGGTTGGAAGGGAGTCTGATCCAGTCTGGAGCGAATGTTACGGACTTTGTCTGAAAAGAACGAAGAAAATATATCAGGAAGTTCAGAGTGACTGTGAACAGTAGGCAGAGGGCTTGTCTTTGCAGATCCCAGAAGAGTTGAAGTGAGGGAAAAAAGAGATTTCATGGATGTTGCATTGAGAACTTGAGCAGAGTAGTAGTTTGTCTTGGCTGAGTGGATTACGGTTTTTACTTTGTTGGTTTGTTTTCGAAAGAGCTGTTTGTTTATTTCAGTTTTTGTTTTTCGCCACTGCCGTTCTAGTTGTCGGCGTTTGCGCTTTGCCACCAGGATATCATGGGTGTACCATGGGGCGAAAGGCCTATCAGGCAGAATATGGTCAGTGGGAGGTGCATGCTCATCAAGCAGTTGGCTGAGAATAGCGTTATAGTGTTTAGAAGTGTCAGTGTCTTCAGGGGTTTGTGATAGGCGTTCAGCAGCTTGGAAAGAGAAAGTTTGAATGTCAATAGCCTTGAGGTTACGACGGGTGATGCACTTCTTCTTTTTGATAGGTTTTGCAATGTTAAGAAAGAACAGAGTGGCAGAATGATCAGAAAGCAGTTGGTCAGTGACGGAGATAGAGGTGACAAGATCTTGTGAAACATCAGTGATGAGCCAGTCTAAGATATGACCTGATCTGTGTGTTGCTTCATTCACCAGCTGGGAAAGAGAGTGATTTGACAAAGAAAGAGAAAGACGCTTGACATCAGGAGAAGATTGGTTGTCGAAGTGAAAATTAAAGTCACCAAGAATGACAAGCTTCTTGGGAGAGAGGCTGTAGTGATCGAGGAGAGATTGAAATCTTTGATGGAAAACTGAAGATGTCAGTTTGTTCTTACGGCTGGGAGGTGGGCGGTTAAAGGCAGCAGAAAGTAATAGAATGACCGGGTAAGGTGAGGTTGAGTTCACAGACTTCAAAAGATTCAGGTGAGATAGGTAAAGAGTGGCAGAAAGAAAGAGCTGGATGCAGTGTGTCTTTGTAAACTATGGCAATGCCACCTCCACGGGAAGGTCGGGGGAAAGAAAGAGTTGTATAGCCAGGTGGTGTCAGTTGTTTAATCTTAGGTTCATGACCTTGTGGGCTAAGCCAGGTTTCTGTGAGAAAGATTAGATCGATTTTCTGTTCAGATATAAAATCAGAAAGAAGATCGGCTTTACCATCTGGGCAAACAGACTGCGCATTTAGAAAACATATGTGAAGAAGGTTTGAGGGAGGCAAAGAGGTTGAAGATGACTGTGGTGATTGAGGGTGACTATCAGAGAAAGAGGACGGGGATGATGCTTGAGATGTGTGCAGTGGAAGAGCAGACCAGAGTAGAGATGGCGAGTCAGGTATGGAAGATGGTGAAAGGACTGGTTTGATAGAGGGATTTATAGTCTGATGCACACTGTGATACACAGTACTGTTAGAACACAAATGATTAGAGTCACAGGCAGAGGATGGAGCATCTGGAGGACAAAGATGTGGAGTGCTGCGGTTGGTTGTGGTCGTTGTGGCAGTTACGTCAGAGGTGATGGGGGAGAATGTAAGGGAAGCACGCTGCAGGCGATGACGTCTGCCTGCACGTGTTCCTCGTCGGGTTTTGCTGCGGTAAATTCCTAAGTTTGAAAGATGCTGTTTCAGTTCAGACTGTATAGGGAAGAAATAACGTGAGGACAAAGCCTTTGTCTGCAGCAATTGATGTCATAGTAGTGGAGTGGCGAACACTGGGTGGTGGTGATGGGGGAGATTTGAGTTCGTGGATCACGTGAGAAAGTTCAGGCTGCGGCAGGGTCAGAGTACACTGGGTCACAAGGACCAGCACAAACAGGTGAATACAAATCATCAAACTAAATTTTTGAAGAATAAATCGAAAGATGAAAATTATGAATTAAAATATTTCGAAGAGCAGATAATATTGAAGAAAATGGTTCTGAACATACAAATCTGGGTGCCGACACGAACACAAGGATGTAAAATTTTCCCGGAAGGACACAGGAGAAACACAACAACTTGACATTCAAACACAGACACACACACCATGCAGCCGCCAGGCGCAAAGGTGAACAGATTTGTCACTATCTCTTCAACAGTAACTCTTCTGGCACCCATGCTGATATGCATGACGGCTATTTGCTTTACTAAATGCAAAAATCTACCATAAACTCATTGAGAAATCCAGTGAAGCATGCTGAAAGGCAGCTGACATTAACCAGAAAGTAAACATGATTATGTGACCAGCAAGGCTATTTCTTAAGCTCCTATTCTGCACAAAGAGCATTCAGAGTAAAGCTCATATGACATTTTTGTTCCAGTGTTTATATTTATGACACAGCAATTCAAGCTTTTAGACCTGTCCTGACACTTGTTTTTCATGCACACACACACACTTACACACACTTTTAGAAAACTGTTAGCAAAGCCTGTGGCCATTAATTTGTGTGGAATTTGGTTTTAAATGCAGAGTTGGGAGTGTTGTGTAGATCAGGCTTGAACTCAAGATTTGTGATACCATAAATTTTCAAAACGATTGTTGGTGTGTGTGTGTGTGTGTGCAGACGAGTTGTGAGGCGGAGGACATCAAAGGAGACAGTGGGAGGGGAGAGCCATGCCAGACAGGAGAGGGACAGCACAGACCAGGTATGTCAGAGAACCACAGTGACTGGTCAGCTTTTGCCCTCCCTCCACCCTCCCCAAAATTAAACCACTGTCCCTGCCCTCAGGCCGTCCAGACCACCTTGGTAATCTAATGGCCTGTGTGTATATATATATATGAGGGGACGGGATAGCTCAGTGGTCAGAGCACTCGCTTTCCCCCAGCCAAGTTAACCCTAGTAGCGCTAAATAGACAGCAACAAGCCTCACTTCTATTGGCTGAATTAACATTGGCTAGCATTGTTTTGGAGCAGGGTGGGCTCAAACAACCCTTGATATTGATATATAAAACTGAGTTAAATGTGTTAAGCTATAAATCACTGGAAAGAACAGATACTATGCTTTTAAATGAGTGTAATTTTATAATAGTGTGTAGTGTTTATGATTATGTAAAAAAAAATCAACAACAACAAAATCGTGTGCACACTACCGATCACTGTTCCACCGTCAGGACCCCGGATCGATTTTAACACGATAAGCAAAGTTCTTGCGGTGCATAAATGTCATGATTAGGTAAACACTATTTCTTGACATTAGTTTTGAAAAAATAAGGAGTTTGTATCGCTTTATCGGTCACCAAATACTCAGAAAAGTTCAGCAATCCGAAAAAAATTTAAAATACACTCTTAACCAATCAGATTCTTCGTTGCTTGTGTGTGTCAAATGACCTTCACCCCTTTCTGCGGGCCTACAACGGCCTTAACATTCATTGGCTGACCTTTGAAAGCAAAAGTAAGCTTTCAACTATGATCACCCACGTCATCCCGGAATATTCCAGGATCCGCCACACAGCTTAGACCCGCCATTACCGGAATATTCCGGGAACCGCGCTACTAGGGTTAAGCAGCATCAAGCGTGGTTACCAGTTGGATGGGTGACCGTTTGCGCGCCTTGGCTTCAGTACAGTTCCCCCAGTTCACCCAGCTGTAAATGGGTACCTGCCCTCTTTAGGGTCAGGGAAGGTAAAGCAGCGAGGGAGAGGAGATGGGCGCCGCCCTCAATATGCTGGCCCTAGAGAAGTGAGGTCTCTGACACCTCGCTCCCTTACGACCTTAAAGGTTATGGGACTCCTTTACCTTTACCTTTTTTATATGTACACACACCACACACACACACACACACACACACACACACACACATATGAACCTCGCACACACTAAGCAAAAGGTTGAAGGTGTGTTGGGGGGGGGGGGGGTTCGTTGTTCCTTGGCTAGAGCTCCAAGGTTCACCAGTAGTGAGATTTTGCAGTATGCAACTGTTTTTGCTCACCATGAAGGTAGCTGCATTCTGACTTCTTGGGGGGGGGGGGGGGGATGTCTTAACACAACACCAGTGTGCATGTGGGTTTGTTTGGTTTTTTTAATCTATGTTTTGTTATCCATTCTTACCAACATTAGTAGCCTCATCCTTAAGGCAGAACAGGTTTTTTAACATGTGTGCAAGGTGTTCTGCATGCGTTCACACGTGGGGCTTTGGTTTGTAGTTTCACCGAAGCACTTTCAGGGGTGTGGTGGAGTCAGCACTGATGTTAACTCACAGGGGAAAAATCCCCATGAACTGGGAGTTGCTCGAACACGGGCTTGATCCCAAGCCGTCAGATCACGAGCGTGACATTCCAACCACTTGGCCATCCTGCGCCCCAGATCGAGGTTTAAACCCTGCCCCAAAGCCAGACTTTTCCCTCCATCCACAAGACCATGAATGGTTGGTGTTGCTGATTAAGAAGTCAGTATGATTTCTTGGTGAACTCCTTCATTGGAACAACTGATGTGAGGACTGGCTCTCTTTTGCTGTTTGTTTTAACTTTTGTTATGCAAGGGAGGTAAGTGTCTTCTTTTTATCTTACTGTGAAAAGGTGTTCCTGGTCAGTTTTGACATCCAAACTTTTTTTGCTTCACTTATACTGAGTGATTGATCAGGTGACTGTTTGGTTATTTTTTACAGAATCATATATAGGAGGGGAGGGGGGGGTGGCATTGTTGGTTTGGGGAGTTGAGGGGGTTGTTAGGTTTGTTGGGGTTTTTTGGAGGCGAGTGGGGGATGGGGGTATATTCTGAGAGGCACTCTGTCAAATATAGATGCATTCTTTCCCTCTAGTACACAAAAACAAGTTGATTTTTTTTTTTTCAACAGAAAATGAAAAAAAGAATTTACCCTTTTTCTGCCAACGCAGGTGCAGAAAGTGCTGGTGGTGGTGGTGAGCAAGTTGTGTTTGAAAAGCGTTACTACAACCTGGACGAGGCAGTGACGGTGTGGTCTGACTTCCTGACCGTCCACTACCACCCCCGCAGTGTCCAGCTGATCCAGGACTTCATCATCAATAGGTCAGTCGTCCAGCACCTGCACCTGACATCATCAGGGATGAGGATATAATAATAATAATAATAATAATAAATGGAACTTATATAGCGCTGTATCTTGCACACATAAACCAAAGCGCTTGCACTCAACTCATTCTTACACAGTCATGCAACCAATAGCAAGTAATAGTTCTAACAAGTCCAAATGCACACACACACACACACATACACACACACACACATATATCAGAGATGTCATTGCAGATCCCTCCAATTCTGACAACGGCAAGGCCTTGATCACTTTTGATTTGTCAGGGCAGGGGGTGGGATAGCCTGGTGGTATGAGCGTTGCACTAGCGGCGATGTGATGGCCCAGGTTCCACCAAGGGGATTTTGTTAGCGTCAGTACTGACTGACTCCACTCCCCTGACAATTCTTCAGCTGAGACTATAGACACACAAGAACATTTTGCACGTATGTTAGAAGCCATTGTGCCTGTCAGGACAGTAGCCAAGAAGCAAAAATACCACAAAAAAACCCTAAACAATTTGATGAAGAACTCTTTCAGTGCGGTGAGGCACTGACTCGTAAAGCAAGTGACAGGAGAAGAAGTTCATTTCACTGTGAATGTTACTGTGGCAGGGTTGTTTGAGAGTGCTGTAAGACAACAGGAAACATGCTATCTAAATTTGACTGGTCTGGGGCAGGGGGAAGGGAATAACTTAATGGTTGGAGCATTGCACTCATGATTTGATGGCCTGAGTTCAAGCAGCCACTGAGGCACACTTCCAAAGAGATTTTTTTGCCCAGAAGTTAACAACAGTACCGACTCCACTCCCCCCCAAAAGTCCTTCAGACGAGACTATAAACCGAGGTCCTCTGTGTGAACTCACGCAGAAGACATCTTGTGCGCACATTAAAACCTGTTCTGCCTTTTGGAAGAGTTGGCCATTGTTTGCCATTAGAAAATATCACAATGTTTGTTTTAAAAACACACGCACACTGGTGTCATGTTTAGACCTCATCCTCAAGGTAGGAGTGCAGCTACTTCAGTGGTGGGCAGAGACAGTCACCTAGGCAGACTCTCGCCACTGGTGAACCTCGGAGCTCTGGCCCAGGAACAACAACAACAACAAGTACTGATTTGTTTTCATTTCACCTCTGTTTCAGTTCAAAGTTATTCATTCTTTCTTTTATATCGAGGATAATGGAATAAGCACTCATGTGCTTTTTTTTTACATCCAGTCCCCGTGTGTATGCGGTTTTATAAATTTTGTCATCTGTTTCCACCGGCACACAATGGCCTACTCTTCCGAAAAGCGGAACAGGATTTAACGTGTGCGCAAGATGTTCTGCATGCATTCGAACACAGGGCCTCGGTTTATAGTCTCATCCGAATGCTGTTGAAGTGTGTATATAATTGTAGGTGCTGCCAACACTGGTATGGAGAGTATGACACAGTGAAGAGAGAGAGCACTGTAAGCAGAGTGTAGTTCGATTGTCTGCAGTGGGGCACTTCAGACCTGACAGGGTGGGGGGGTGTGGAAAGTCATTCTGCTTAAGACCTTCAGTGCCTGCCTGTGTGATGCTGCACTAAGGACATGCCTTGTGTGGCAGTGAGGATCAGCCCTTCGACATCTTTGGCCTTGGGCAGCAGGTGCTGACCGGTGATGCCTGGGACGAATGGGAGGACAGAGTTCGATTCTTCACCGAAGAGTGTGACTTGATGCAAGTAAGTTGACAGGAAAAAAAACAAGGAAGAAAGAGATTGTTGAATCAGACCCAGTTGGATTGTAGAATTAAAATGAAGATGTGAATTTGGGGAATGAAACTGAGGAATTATTGTTTCTTTGGCTTAAAGTGTCTCGGGGACAGGATAGCTCAGTGGTCGGAGCACTCGCTTTCCCCAGCCAGTGAAGCAGCGTTAAGCAGCGATCGAGTGGCTCTAGGGTGTGGCTTACTCAGTTGATGGGTGACCATTTGCGCGCCTTGGCTTCAGTACAGTTCCCCCCGGATCACCCAGCTGTGAATGGGTACCGGCCCTCTTTGAGGGTCAGGGAAGGTTAAAGGCAGCAAGGGAGTGAGAATGGGCGTCCGCCTTCATAAGATGACCCTAGAGAGGTGAGGTCTCTGATGCCTCGCTCCTTACGGACCTTATAGGTTATGGGTCTCCTTTACCTCCTTTTACCTTTACATTTAACAAAAATTGCAGTCAAACCAAACATAATAATGATATATTTTTCTTTTATAAATTTTGGGGGCGTGTTACATAAATTAGAGCAAGTTTTGTATACATTAGCTAGCTAATTTCAGAAACTATCCAGAAAAGTGTGGATTGTGTGCACAATTTGTGAAGTGAGATGAGATATGTCTGTAGGTGTTGGATATTAGTACCTCTTTTGGGGTGGGGTTGGTAAGTCAAAACAAAAGAAGAGGCTGATCTTTTTTACTGCCTTGGAAACAGATCTACCACCGTATGATCTCTGGACAGGAATGGGTTTGGTTTTTTAAGTATAGAGGCCCGATTTTACACTGCATCTTCAGAAAAAGAGGAGAGAGAGAGAGAGAATCTACCTTGCCCTGTACCTTGCTATGGGTTTACTTTGGAGCAGTATTCATTCCAACTTTAAATTGCATTCCGTTTCTTCATTCTGCAATTTTTTTTTTTGCTCAGACAAGTTTTGTATATTACTGATATATGGTTCACTGGATCTGTCTTCTGTCTGATGTTTTTCTCTCTTCTGTGTGACTGTCAGCTGGCACTGTGCAGTGTATAGTAACAACCCCACCAGTTCAACCGCTCTGTGTTATTTTATGTATTGTCTACTGTCGGTGTTGAGAGATCGCTTGCAAGATTGCCTTTTTTTTGTACCTGGAATTGTGCTGAGGCATTGCCACCACTCTTGTGGAAGAAGAGACTGACGAACAGTCCCAGTGACCCAGAGTTTGTGAGGAAGACGTGTAAACCCTGTGCCTGTGAGACACGTGTCCATACAATGCTTCATGTTGTGATGGCTTGCTGTGTGCGTCTTGAAAATGTTTTACATAACCAGCATTGACTGGTAACTGCCTCCTGTAGGATGTTTAGTGACAGGTCCCCATTCTCTGTTTCTCTCTTAGAACTGCTCATTAGGAGCAGCCAGCCCTTCCCACATTGCTTTCCTGATTTTGCTGCATTCGCCTGTTTGTATTCAGATTTTACCATGACTTTGATGGGTACTTCCTTCGTTTTCTTCTGATGATTGCTAATAAATAAATAAAAATTTCATTTTGTATGAGTCTTTAATCTGCCTTGTTTTCCTGTGATATGCTGAATTCTTTGATGGGCATTGTACAATCTTTCTAAATAGTTTATCAAATTAGGCACAGTGTCAGTCACATACTCACACACACACACACACACACACACACACACGCACAAACAGGTGAGTGCAGTATATGACTGTGTCTGTGTGTGTGTGTCAGGGTTTCCAGGTGCTGGTGGATGGTCACAACAGCTTTGGGGGGTGTGCCAGCTCTGTGCTCACCTACCTGAAGGACGAGTTTCCAGGCAAGGCCGTTCTGACCGTGCCCCTCAATCCTGCTGTCTCACCCGATCAGGTCAGAAGTTTGTGCTACAGATTTGCCCGGTGGGTTTTTTAAAACGGTATTTGTCATTGTTATCTTTTAATGAGGTGTGAGATAGTCTTATTTGTTAAAACACCCAGCTCACGATCAAGGTGTAATCGAGGGTGTGGTTTCATGTCTTGGCTAAAAGCGTTCAGTCAAGGGTTTGGGTTGTTGGTTTTTTCCCCCTGGAGTTGACATTGGTACTGACTCCAGTCCTGTAAAAGTTCTTCAGACTATAGTATAAACGAAGGTCCTGTGTTCAAATGCAGGCACAACATCTTTCACACATGTTAAAACCCCATCTACCTCTTGTAGAGAGGTATAGGTGGCTTTGGATGATGGACCATTTTGAGGGGTTGGTTTTTTCTGTTCCTCATTCAGAAATTCAAGGCTCACCAATGGTGAGATGTTGTGTATTTTAAACTGTTTTTGCCCACCGTTAAGGTAGCTGCATTCTGGCTTCAGGGATGGATGATGGGATGAATGAATGAATGTGAAACATATCCTGTTTGCACTTGCTGTTAGGAGGGGGAGGGCTCTGTCGTGCTCAACTTGCCTTAGAGGCCATGAATAGAAAACTCAGTGCAGTTGTACTACAGCTTCTCAGGAAGTGAGATAAAATTTGTTGATGTAGATTTCAAGGTGAAAAGTGTTGTTTCGGTTTAGAATGCACTTTCTGTAGAGTGCTGATTAGATTTGAACATTTCAATTCTGTTGATTCTGTTTTTTTTTTTAATTGATTCTGTTGATTCTGTTGGGGTTGGTTTTTTTTAATGAATTCTGTTTGAGTTCTATTTCATTTTTTAGGAATTCTTAGTTCTTTAGAGTTTCTGTTTTAATTTGGGATATTTAGTTCTATATCGTGTATGTTGTATTGTTGGGATTTGGTTCCATATAGTTCTGGGGTAGGGGGGGGGGGGGGGGTGGAAATTAGTTCTATAGAATTATATTTAAAGTTTTAATTTTATAGAATTCTGTTTTGATGTTGGAAATTTAGTTCTATAGAATCCTATTTTGTTTTGGTTCTTCAAAATTCTGTTTAATATTTGGAAATGTAGTGTTATAGAGTTCTGTTTAATTTCTAGATATTAAGTTCTATAGAGTTCTGTTTAATTTTTGGAAATGTTCTGTCGGGGATGTAAGAAATGTTTCCCTCAGCTGTGTGTAGAGGTTTACAGTTATATACTCATACACACATGTACTGGATACACACACACACACACATTTCAAGCTAGTATATATAATGCAGTCAAACATAGGTCCATGAACCATTTGCAATGTTTCTTTGAAGTATATAATGTTATTTCACAGCAGTTTGTGTTATTTTCAATATATGACAGGTTTTGCGTTATTTTCAGTTTCGGTTCATACTGCTGTGTTATTTTCTGTTACAGCATTCAGTGGGTTTGTATTTTTGTATTTTTAGTTTCACCGTGTATGATGGTGGGGGGTGGGGGTTTGTGTTGTGTGTTTGACAAGAGGCTGTGTTTCTGTGTGTTGCCGACAGACGGTGTTGCAGCGAGCCACGCGGATCGTGAACAGCGCCCTGTGTGTAGGGAACTGCTGTCCGAACAGCTCCCTCTACCTGCCCCTCTCCCTGGCCTCCTCGCTGTGGAGAAACCTGGGCGCTCCTCGAAATTTCCGTCATCTGACATATAATGTTGGTATTGCGTTTGTATTTGGGCTGTGTCGTAAAGTGTGTGTGTGTGCACATAGATGTTCATGCATGCATACATGTGCGTGTGTGCTTGTATGTGTGCGTCTGTCTTGTCTAAACTAAATGAATTTAATAAATCCATTTCTCTCTGTTTTTGGGTAGTTCTACTCATCTAGAGCACAGACTGGCCATTTATCCAGCACAGCAAGTGGGACATGTTCACGTAAGTGTCAATCAGCCTTCATTTTCAGTGGGTCAGTAAGAGGTGATGAATTCCATTTCATCATATGGTAATGACCAAAAAAAAACCCAATGAAACAAACGACAACAACAAAAAACCCACCCTTGATTCACAATGCTGAACAATATTGGTCCCGATGTGTGTGCAGTTTTGTAAAATTTTGTCATTCTGTTCCGCCAGCACACAGTGGCTATCTTTCGAATAAGTGGAACAGGATTTAACGAGAGTCACGATGTTCTGCATGCGTTTGCACATGGGGCCTCGGTGTGTGTGTGTGTGCGTGCGTTGTTTATGCGTTTGTGTGTGCATGCGTGTGCTTTCTCCTGTTATTTTTTTTGTAGCTAAGTGAGTGTGTGTGTGCGTGCACTGTGTGTGTGCATGCATGTGTAAGCATGTGTATGTGTGTGTGTGTATGTGCCTTTGTGTGTGATGCTTGTGTTTAAGTTTTCTTTTGTTATTTAGTGTGAGTGATACGTGTGTGTGCGTGCGATGTGTGTGTGCATGTATGTGTGTGTGTGCTGCGAGCGTGTGTGTGTACAATATTTGTTGTGATGTCACATACTGTAGTAACGTGGTGGGTTGTGTGGATGTATGTATGTGCATTTGTGTGTGTGCGCGCGTGCGCGTGTGTGTGTGTGTACAAACATTTGTTGTGATGTCCCATGCTGTAGTAAGATGGTGGGTTGTGTGGATGTATGTATGTGCATTTGTGTGTGTGCGCGCGCGGTATATATTATCCCTTTTTGTGTGTGTGTACAAACATTTGTTGTGGTGTCCCATGCTTGCTGTAGTAACGTGGTGGGTTTGTGAGCATGTATGTTGTGTGTGTGTACAAACATTTTTGTGATTTGTCCCCTACTGTAGTAACCTGGTGGGTTGTGTGAGGCATGTATGTGTGTGTGTTTATGCTGTGTGTACAAATTTGTTGTGGTGTCCATGCTGCTAGTAGTAACGTGGTGGGTTGTGTTGATGTATGTATTGTGTGTGTGTGTGTACAAACATATGTTGTGATGTCCCATGCTGCAGTAGTAACGTGGTGGGTTGTGTGCATGTATGTATGTGTGTGTGTGTGTACAAACATATGTTGTGATGTCCCATGCTGCAGTAGTAACGTGGTGGGTTGTGTGCATGTATGTATGTGTGTGTGTGTGTACAAACATATGTTGTGATGTCCCATGCTGCAGTAGTAACGTGGTGGGTTGTGTGCATGTATGTATGTGTTTGTGTGTGTTCAAACATATGTCATTGTGATGTCCCATGCTGCAGTAGTAACGTGGTGGGTTGTGTGCATGTATGTATGTGTGTGTGTGTGTACAAACTCTTGTTTATTTGGTTTGGATGTCCCATGCTGCAGTAGTAACGTGGTGGGTTGTGTGCATGTATGATGTGTGTGTGTGCGGTACAAAACATTTGTTGTGAGGTCCCATGCTGAGTAGTACGTGGTGGTATAAAGTTTTTGTGTGCCTGTTTGTATGTGTGTGTGTGGTGTACAAACATTTGTGTGATTTCCCATGCTGCAGTAGTTAACGTGGTGGGTGGTGTGCATTGCTTATGTATGTGAGTGTGTGTGTACAAAACATTTGTTTGTGATGTCATGCTGCGTAGTAACGTGGTGGGTTGCTACTCTGTGTGCATGTATGGATGTGTGTGTGTGTGTACAAAACATGTGGGTTTTGATGTCCCATGCTGAGTGTAGTAACGTGGTGGGTGGTGTGCATGTATGTATGTGTAGTGGTTGTGTACCAAAACAGTGGGTTGTGATGTTCCCAAGCTGCAGTAGTATCGTAGGTGGGTTGTGTGCATGTTGTATGTGTGTGTGTGTGTACAAACATTTGTTGTGGGTCCCATGCTGCAGTAGTAACGTGGTGGGTGGTTGTGGATGTATGTCAGGGTGACCTTGCATACCACAAAATAAAAAGGCCAAGGGGGGGGCGCGGTCGCTGGCTGACTGGTCTGGACACGGCGACGTATGGCCATCAGACAGGAGAGCAGCGCTGAGGGGCTGGACCGACCTCACCACCGCCTTCTCTGTCTGGGCAGAAAGGTTGCCTGCACGCTGTTAGCCTTCGTATTGGGTCTAGTATTGGGGCGCTGGAGGTGTGGAGTGTGTGTGGTGTGTGTGATGTGTGTGTGTGTGTGTGTGTGTGTTGTGTGTGTGTGTGTGTGTGTGTGTGTTCTTCATGTGTATGTGACAGTGACTGTTTATGACTTCGCATCTGATGTATATGTGTATGTAAATGGGGGGCTTGTCCGTCATGTCTGACGATGAGACCACCAAAACGCAGGGTGTGTGTGTGTGTATTTGTGTGTGTGAGTGTTCATGTGTGTGTTGTGTGTGTGCCTGTGACTGTTTAGGATTGCTCATCTGATGTATGTTTGTCCGTCGTGTCTGAGATGACCACCAAAACTTGCAGGATGGGGGGAGTGTCTGTGTGTATTTGTGTGTGTTATGTGTTTTTTTTTTTCTTGTGTTGTGTGTGTGCCTTGCGATCCTGTTTCTGATTATCATCGATGTATATGTGTATGTATGTTTGTCCCGTCGTTGTCTGACCGTGACCTGCAAAACAGCAGGAGGGGGGAGTGTCTGTGTAAATTTGTGTGTGTGTGTGTGTTCATGTGGGTGTTGTGTGAGTGCCTGCGACTGGTTTATGACTTATCATCGGTTGTATAGGTGTATGTATTTTGTCCGGCGTGTCTGACGATGACACCAAAACAGAGGAGTGTGTGTGTGTGTATTTGTGTGTGTGTGTGTTCATGGTGTGTCTGTGTGTTGTGCTGTGACTGTTTAGGAACTTCTCATCTGATGTTATGTTTGTCCGTCGTGTCTGCCGTTGACCACCAAACAGCAAGAGGGAGTGTCTGTGTGTATTTGTCGTGTGTTCATGTGTCATTTGTAGTTGTTTTTTATAAGTGTGTTGTGTGTGTTGCCTGCGATGTTTGACTATCATCTGATGTATATGTTGTTATGTATGTTTGTCGTCGTGTCTGATTGACGATTACCTCCAAAAAAGCAGAGGTGGGAGTTGTCTGTGTGAATTTGTGTGTGTCGTGTGTGTTTCTTGTGTGTGTGTGTGTGGTGCCTGCGAACGGTTTATGGACTTTCTCTCTGATGGTTATGTGTATTATGTTTGTCCGTCGGTCTGACGATGACCTCAAAACGCAGAGGAGGCAGCTTGCTATTTGGGCAACTGGGTAGAAAGTATGATTTTGTGGAGATTTGCCTTTGCCCAGCACAGTTACATCCCCACTCTCTCGGCCAAGTGGGCATAAAGGACAGTCAGGTTGGAGATGTGCTCCAAGGCCAACCAGCCCCCTGGATTGCAGGCACATAAGGGATCTGTGCGAGTCAAGCCTCTAGTAGGAGTCATAGTTGCTCATAAAGACTAAGCGGTAAAGTGGAATCCATGAGAGGGAAAGCCACTGGATACAGCTTCTCACTTTGTGTTGCCACCAGTGTCAATGGTTTAATCAAGGAACTGTGATAAAGCCCAGGCAGCTGACGGCTGGAGAAACTTCTGATGTTATGATGTGCGGGTAGGTGAAAAACACAGAAATTAGTCTCTTTCATGTTTATTTTTCTCTTTTAAATTTGTGATGTCTTTTTTTTGGTTGTTCTTATGAATATTTCTTCAAAATACAGTGGTTATCACAGTGTGGTTGAGATGATAAATTAATAAGTGGTTGTTTCTATGTGTAAAATCTTGAGGTTGACGAGAGATTTTTGAGCTAGTGTGTAAAATAGAGTTTTTGGTTAACAGCATCAGGACCTTCCCACTTGAGATTCATTGACTTTGCTTTCCATAGGTTGGCAGTTATGCGTACACACACAAACACAGGACATGCATACACATCTTATGAACTACAAGCAAAGTAGGAATATTCAATGCACTGAATGTGTTATGGCTATTGGGGAGATGCATTGTGCATGTGTGGCCCGGGTACTAGTCTCTCACGGCTGTACTGACTGACAGTGCTGAAGAGAACAGGCCTTCAGCCAGAATAGAAAAAAAAAAAAAATGTTGTGACTGATGGGTTGACAGTGGCTGGTCAGGTTCTAGTCTTTCAATGCTTTACTTTTCCATATAGTGAACAGTGGGCTGGTCATGTTCTAGTCTAATTCACTGCGTTATGTTCATATTGTGAACATTGGTGGTCATGTTATAGTCTTTCAATGCTGTACTGTTCCATATAGTGAACAGTGGAATGGTCAGGTTTTCTGTCTTTCACTGCTTTACTGTTCTTTATAGGACAGTGGCTGTCATGTTCTAGTCTTTCATGCTTTTATGCTCCATATAGTGACCGTGGCTGGTCATGTTCTGTCTTTCATCTGCCTTTTACTGTTCATATAGTGAACAGGGGCTGGTAATGTTTAGTCTTTCTGCTTTTATGCATCCATATAGTGACAGTGGCTGGTCTTGTTTTCTAGTCCTTTCATGCTTTACTCTCCTTATATGTGACGTGGCTGGTCATGTTCTAGTCTTCACTGCTTTACGGCTCCTATTGTGGAACAGGTGTGTGGTCTGTTCTAGGGCTTTCACTGCTTTACTGCTCCATATAGTGAACATTGGCTGGTCATGTTCTAGTTTGTCACTGTATTACAGACTGACGGCCCTGAAGGACTGGACTTCAGCCAGAGTCACTGTGTTCTTTATGCTGTGACCAGTGGCTGGTGGTGACTGTGCAGGTGGCTTCCCTTCACGCCAGTCTGCCCTTCCCCATGCTGGAGCAAGACACCTTCATGGACACCTTGATGGCGGAGAGGAAGGAGCTGCTGTGGCAGTCCCTCACCCCGCACATCTCCCATCAGTCCACCCCCACTGCGCAGTCCTGAGTCATCAGGTATCCCTGCTGGAACGATGAAGCGGTAGGGAGGGATGGGGCGTGCGCGTTTAGTCCGGATCTGCCAGTGTGTGAAGAGAAGGAACTACTCGGCAAGTTACCCACCACTCTGATTTTGGCAGTAGTTTTTTTGTGGAAAATTTAGTGCTATATAAATTGCAGACATATTTTTTTAAATTGTTGTTATTATTATTATCATTTATTATGTAAAGCTGCTGGACTTTGATCAGTAGATGAAACTATGATTTTTTGCGAAATCAGAAATACAAATTGTGTTGGTATATGGCACCACTGCCCAAAGCTTGAATGATCTCTGACCATCTTGATCACAGGGAATATGATACTCTTTCCTCTTTGTTTATACCTGACTGAGTTCATGATGTACAGAATGTGATCCCGTCACCTACATTCTGTTTGGAGTAAACCGGGACATGTGTCCAGGCTTTGGATCCACTAGTTGTTGCCTTTGGTAGTGCAGTCAGCTTCTGTGGCTTGTTCCTCTGAAGAACTGCAGTATGCCTGAAGGGTATATCTCAGTGTTCTGAAGTTGACACTGCACTGCTAGTGGTATACAGCAGTGACAGTTGTGGACAGCTTGTATTGCTCCAGCAAGGTTTCAGTGCATTTGTCATGTGGTTTGTGAAACAAATGTCTTGTTGACAGCTTGTATTGTTCCAGCAAGGTTTCAGTGCATTTGTCATGTGGTTTGTGAAACAAATGTCTTCAGCAGGTGTCAGTGCTTTTTGCTTTCAAGTGCAAAGAGTTTCATTGAACCAAATGATGATATATTTGTGTATGTATGGCTTACGTGTATGTGTGCATCGCATGGACACCTTGTCCTTGTTTTGAAAGTGTTGTTCCATTGAGTCATGATAGACCTTTGTGTTTTGATAATAGGTCTCATGTCTGTGCTGCTATAATTTGCTGTTTCAAAGGCCATTTGAACAGAAAAGCAAGCAAGAAATGTTCATTATCATTATCTTCTTTTCTTCTTTGCGTTGCCTGGGTTAAGGCTATATTACATGGTGTCGTAGTTTGGTTGGAGCACCTAACAGCCCGACACCTCTGATTTCAGCTCCTTTGGCGCATGACAGGGTTTCCTCCTGGGTGTTCTTCGAGTTTTCCTTCTCCATGCATGAGTTTGAAATCAGAGTTTACCGCTCTCCTAGGTGGATTTTGTCAGCAAAACCGGGCTCCACCTACCACCTACCTGGTTATCCCGCCAGGGCTCGGTCTCCCCACTGCAGGTCTTTGCGAAACAGGGCCACCAACGAGTAGGTGCCAGCTAGTGGAAGTGCTGATAGGAGAGGATAGGCATGCACCCTTCTGAAGGGTACCCTCTTGCCTGGCATGCCAACAGAGGTTGCAGCTTCACTATCCCGGGAAGCAGAGGTTGTAGAGCGGCTGCTAGAAATGCACATTCTTCCCTTCACAGGCGGGAAATCCCAGAACCAGACCTGTGGTCCCCCTTCATTATCATTATATTATTATGATCATGAATATGATCCAGCGCATTGTTCACTGTGAGGCGGGGTGTCTCCTCGTCACCTGTCGAGTGCAGCAGTTGTGGAGGATGTGCTGCCAGCTAGTTACCTGACAGAAACCTACCCCCACACCATGACAGTGAGTCTTGCCTGTCTCCTCCCCTGCAGGTGCAAACTACCCTCTCAGGTGATGTAGTAGAGCAGTATGTCCTTTACAGCTTTACCTGACGGAACCATATTACATGAGTTTCCACCCATGAAATGCAGTCTGGCTGTTCCCCTGTAGGCAAAAACCTTCACAGGGGCTTGTATGGTAGTGCAGATAATTATGTGGAAGGCAGGCAGAGTGGGGCTGGATTTTAAACACATATTTGGGGGGTGGGGGTGGGAAGGGGGGGGGGACAGGGAGAAAACATGCTTAAAAACACTTCTGTCCTATATTCATTGTTGGAATCATTATATAAAGTGTGGGTATTTGCTGAAAACAAATCCGACCTTTGGTTGAGAAAGAGTCAATGTGGTTTTATGAACATGGAGTATTTTGTTTCCTTTTGGGAAATCTTGAAAAGCTAAATTTGAAGATCCTTGAAGGCCTCTAGGAAAACATTGCCCTGAATGTCGTTTTCTGCAGCTGGTAGGTGTTGACTGTGAATGTAGTTATCTGCAGCCTGTAGTGTTGGCTGTGACTGTGTTAGCTGCAGCTGTCGGTTGGCTGTGAATGTAGTTGGCTGCAGCTGTAGTGTTGCCTGTGAATGTAGTTATATGCAGCCTGCAGTGGTGGTTCTGAATATAGTTAGCTGCAGCCTGTAGTGTTGACTGGTGATTGAGTTAGCTGCAGCCTGTAGTGTTGACTGTGAATGTAGTTAGCTGCTGCTGTAGTGTTGGTGAGAATGTAGTTAGCTTGCAGCTGTAGTTTGGCTGTGAATGTAGTTAGCTGCAGCCTGTGTGTTGGTTCTGATTGTGTTTGCTGTAGCCTGTAGTGTTGGCTTGTGAATGTAGTTAGTGCAGCCGTAGTGTAGACTGTGTATGTAGTTCGCTGAGCCTCCTGTAGTGTTTGTTTGATTGTAGTTTGCTGCTGCTGTAGTGTTGGTTCTGAATATAGTTAGGCTGTAGCCTGTAGTGTTGGTGTTATTGTGAATGTAGTTAGCTGCAGCCTGTAGTGTTGGCTGTGAATGTAGTTAGTTGCAGCCTGTAGTGTGGTTCTGATTGTAGTTAGCTGTTGCCTGTAGTGGTGGTTCTGAAAGTAGTTAGCTGCAAGGCCCTTGGTTTTTAAGGTTGTGGACTGTGAATGTTGTTATTCTGCAGCCTGCAGTGCTTGGCTGGGATTGTAGAGAGTGCAGCTGTTGTTATGGCTGTGAATGTAAGTTAGCTGCAGCCTGTAGTGTGGGTGAGGAATTGTAGTTATCTGCAGCTGCGTGTTGGCTGTGATTGTTAGTTAGCGCAGCTGCAGTGTTGGCTGTGAAGGTAGTTATCTGCAGCCTGTAGTGTTGACTGTGACATGTAGTTATCTGCAGCCTGCTGTGGTGGTTATGAATATAGTTAGCTGCTGCCTGTAGTGTTTGGCTGTGAATGTAGTTAGCTGCAGCCTGTAGTGTTGGCTGTGAATGTATGTTGGCTGTGATGTAGTTAGCTGGCCGCTTGCTGTGTTGGTTTCTGATTGTAGTTAGTGTAGCTGTAGTGTTGGTTCTGAATGTGTTTAGTGCAGCTGTAGTGTTGGCTGTGAATGTAGTTAGCTGCAGCGTAAAGGGTGGGGGGTTTTTTTTGATGTAATGTAGTTAGCTGCAGCCGTAGTTCACGGTTGGTTCTGAATGTAGTTATATCTGAGGCCTGTAGTGGTGGTTCTGAATGTAGTTAGCTGCTAGCAGTTGTGTTGGCGTGTGTTTGTAGTTATCTGCAGCCTGCAGTGTTGACTGTGAATGTAGTTATCTGCAGCGTAGTGTTGCTGTGAATGTAGTAGCTGCAGCCTGTAGTGTTGGCTGTGAATGTTGTTGCTGCAGCTGTCAGCTGTGGGCTGTGAATGTCTTTAGCGATTGTGCAGTCTCTGTAGTGTTGGTTTCTGAATGTAGTTAGCTGCAGCCTGTAGTGTTGGTTCTGAATGTAGTTAGCTGTATTAGATTTATGTTATATCTAGTGTTGGCTGTGATATTTAGTTTATCTTGCACCAGTGTTGGCTGTGATGTTGTTATCTGCAGTGTTGGCTGTGAATGTAGTTAGCTGAGCCTGTAGTGTTGGGCTGTGTTTGTAGTTAGCTGCAGCTGTTAGTGTTGGCTGGGAATGTACGTTAGCTGCAGCCTGTAGTGTTGGCTGTGATGTTTAGTGCAGCCTGTGTGTTGGTTCAGAATGTATGTTATCTGTGCTGCGAGTGTGGGCTGTGATGGTAGTTAGCTGCAGCCTGCAGTGTTGGATGTGAATAGTTAGCTTGGTAGTTATTCTGCGCCAGCGTGTGGGCTGTGAATGTAGTTAGCTGGTTGTTTATCTGCAGCCTGCAGTGTTGGCTGTGAATGTAGTTAGAAGCAGTTGTGGGCGATGGTGTGTTTCAGTGCTTGCTGTGCATTGCGAGATCCTCTGAAAGGTGGTGACGACCTTTTCCTCACATCATTCAATCCCTGTGTTCACCGTCAGGACTTCTCTGCACAGCGCACGACACCCCTTGACTGGTCAGTTGTTTTGTCTGGGGTTGTGGTAGTACTGTCTTTTAGCTCTTTTCACAACTGTGATATTATACGAAGTGTGAAAGAGAATGTGTGTGTATGTGTGCACAAGATGTGTGGTGTGCACATGGCAGTTCAGTATTACGTTGTTTTTTGTGACTAGGGTATGTGTTTGCAAAGTAGTGCAAGTATGATTTGAATTTAGGGGTAGTGTGTGCGCGGGGCAGAGAGCTTAGAAATGATGTGTATGCTATGAAAGAAGAGAAGAGATTATAGTTCCAAAGTAAATCTGAACAACCCTGATCATAAATTTTGACACTTTCTCTCTCTCTCTCTCTCTCTCTCTCATTCTCTCTCTCTCTCTCTCTGTCTCTCACACCACTAACACACACACCACACACACACACACCAACACACCCTTCAGTGCTTAGAATCATCAAGCTTACATGGAAAAAACTTGAAGTGGTCAGTGAGAATGTAGTACCACCTTCAAGGGACTCAAAATAAAGTTGAGTTGATATATGAACGTTGAAGAGGGATCAGCGGTCAATTGATTCACGACGCAGTGGGTTTAATGTCCATTTGCAATGCTGCATGCCTTCCATACAGAAAACTGACTTGATTATGATTTGGTTGGCAGTGCGAAGGATACTTTTTCATGAGCAGCTTTTGAGAGGAAGGAAGGAACAAGCTTTCTTTTGGGGTGGGGTTTTGTTTTGATTTTGCTGTTTTTTGCTTCGTCTTCTGTGACTCCCTGTCTGCTGTTAAACACGCTGCTCATTTCAGTCTGTGCTCCAGCCTTACCCAGATTTATTATGTCACACATCAGGCAGGTTGTCAGAAGCCCACAGAAGCCTACTCAATGTCAGGACCATATCAGGCCCCCAGCCAGAGGGACCCTGCTCTTGTGCTGAGTCACTTTGTTGGTGTTCAGTGGTGCCTGTTTGAGCTAACACATGCGGGACACACTACTAAGCCCTTGCTGACAACGTAATAGTTGCAGTCGACTGAGTCAGACTGAGCGAGACTTCACCCAGGCTGGCAACCACCACAACGTCCCCTCAACGTCTTTCTCTATGAACTCCAACCACTTGGGGGCTTTGGAACAACTTTCATAGGCACAGAATGTATACAGAGTTTTAACTGAGGTCCTAATGAGACCAGAGCAACCAGGGCCACCGAATCAGTAGAAATTTTCTTATATTGCATATGATCAGTGACATTGAGGATGATGTAATGTTGCTGCTGTGGAAGTTGATGTGCTTTGAGACTACTTGACAGGGTGGTACTCTAAACTTCCTACCATAACATATCCCCAGGGGTAAACCAGGCTTGAGAGGTATAATAAACACCTGCAGGTGTGGTCAGGTAATTTGAGCAACACTCACTCCCCACATCCGTAAAGTGGATAAAGCTGACTGTGTGTCCCAGTCTTTCCACTGAGCGCCACAGCAAAACCCCACTTGGGTAGAAAAGCCTTCCAGAGTCAGAAAAAAGCTATGACTGCTATGGGATTTGTGCCAACAACTTCCAGTCTGTGTAAAGCCAAGGCGCTAACCACCGCTGTCAGGTGGCTGGTTGAGGGGTAGGAACAAGCTTTTTGGCTGTTTGCCCTTTCCTTCCCTAGTTGTTCATGGTGTAGAATGCCTTTCATTTATTTATTTTCAGTTTATACCACTTTAAGTCACGAGATTTCTCTGCGTGAATTCGGGTCTGCATCTCCCCGGGGAGAGCACGTCGCCACAAGAGCAGCGCCACCCTTTTTTTTTCTTTTTTTTTGTGGGTCTGCAACGGTATTTCTTTCCCTATTCTGAGGGCTTTTTTCTAAGAATTTTGCTAGGGACTACTCTCTTAATGCGGTGGGTTCTTTTACGTGCGCTGCATAATTTTCTGTAAACACATGGGACCTCGGTTTATCGTCTCATCGAAAGATAGCGCCCAGACCACACTCTTGGTCACCTGATGGTGGGAAAAGTTGCGGGCCCAGACGGGGTAACGAACCACCGCACAGCCAACTCCGGACCTGGACTTTTGCTTTCTAGGACAGGCGCGTTACCTTAGACCGTCGATGATACTGGCCTGGTGGCTTTTCTCTGTGGGGGTGTGGTTGTGGTTATACAAATTTATTTTTTTTCTTAAATACATTGTGCGTGTTAATTTTTTCGATGTTCAATGTCTTAAACGAACATAGTTATTCATTTATTTTAGTGGGTTAGATCTGGTGGTATGTGCGTTTGCATCGCGGCGTTGTGATGGCCCAGGTTCCACCAAGGGGAATTTTGTTTAGCTGTCAGTACTGACTGACTCCCTCTCCCCTGACAATTCTTCAGCTGAGAATATTAGACACACAAGAACATTTTGCACGTATGTTAGATGCCATTGTTCAATATTGGTGCTTCTTTGTTGTCAGGACTGTAGCCAAGAAGCAAAAAATACACAAAAAAACCCTAAACAATTTGATGAAGAACTCTTTCAGTGCGGTGAGGCACTGACTCGTAAAGCAAGTGACAGGAGAAGAAGTTCATTTCACTGTGAATGTTACTGTGGCAGGGTTGTTTGAGAGTGCTGTAAGACAACAGGAAACATGCTATCTAAATTTGACTGGTCTGGGGCAGGGGGAAGGGTATAACTTAATGGTTGGAGCATTGCATCATGGATTGTGATGGCCTGATTTCAAGCGCCACTGAGGGCACATTCCAAAGAGATTTTTTTCCCAGAAGTAAAAACAGTACCGACTCCACTCCCCCAAAAAAGTCTTCAGACGAGCTATAAACGAGGTCCTCTGTGTGAACTCTCGCAGAAGACATCTTGGCGCGCACATTAACCTGTTTGCCTTTTGGAAGAGTTGGCATGTTTGCCATTAGAAAATATCACAATGTTTGTTTTAAAAAACACGCAACTGGTGTCATGTTTAGACTCATCATAAGTAGGAGTGCGCTACTTCAGTGGTGGGCAGAGACAGTCCCCCTAGGCAGAACTCTCGCCACTGGTGAACCTCGGAGCTCTGACATGAACAACAACAACAACATGTACTGATTTGTTTTCATTTCACCGCTGTTTCAGTTCAGTTATTCATTCTTTATTTTATATCGAGGTTAATGGAATAAGACTCATGTGCTTTTTTTTTACTCCGTCTCCCGTGTGTATCCGTGTTTTATAAATTTTGTCATCTGTTTCCACCGGCACAAATGCCTATCTTCGAAAAGCGGAACAGGATTTAACGTTGTGCGCAAGATGTTCTGCATGCATTCCGAACCTGTGGCCTCGGTTAATAGTCTCATCAGAATGCGTTGAAGTGTGTATATAATTGTAGGATGCTGCCAACATGGTATGGAAGTATGACACAGTGAGGAGAGAGAGACTGTAAGCAGAGTGTAGTTCGATTGTCTGCAGTGGGGCACTTCAGACCTGACAGGGTGGGGGGGTGTGGAAAGTCATTCTGCTTAAGACCTTCAGTGCCTGCCTGTGTGGTGATGCTGCTACTAGGTCATGCTCTTGTGTGGCAGTGAGGATCAGCCCTTCGACATCTTTGCCTTGGGCAGCGGTGCTGCCGGTGATTCCTGGGGACGAATGGGAGGACAGAGTCGATTTCTTCTCCGAAGAGTGTGACTTGATGCAAGTAAGTTGACAGGAAAAAAAACAAGGAAGAAAGAGATTGTTGAATCAGACCCAGTTGGATTGTAGAATTAAAATGAAGATGTGAATTTGGGGAATGAAACTGAGGAATTATTGTTTCTTTGGCTTAAAGTGTCTCGGGGACAGGATAGCTCAGTGGTCGGAGCACTCGCTTTCCCCCAGCCAAGTTAAGCAGCGTTAAGCAGCGTCGAGCGTGGTTACCAGTTGGATGGGTGACCATTTGCGCGCCTTGGCTTCAGTACAGTTCCCCCCGGATCACCCAGCTGTGAATGGGTACCGGCCCTCTTTGAGGGTCAGGGAAGGTTAAAGGCAGCAAGGGAGTGAGAATGGGCGTCCGCCTTCATAAGATGACCCTAGAGAGGTGAGGTCTCTGATGCCTCGCTCCTTACGGACCTTATAGGTTATGGGTCTCCTTTACCTCCTTTTACCTTTACATTTAACAAAAATTGCAGTCAAACCAAACATAATAATGATATATTTTTCTTTTATAAATTTTGGGGGCGTGTTACATAAATTAGAGCAAGTTTTGTATACATTAGCTAGCTAATTTCAGAAACTATCCAGAAAAGTGTGGATTGTGTGCACAATTTGTGAAGTGAGATGAGATATGTCTGTAGGTGTTGGATATTAGTACCTCTTTTGGGGTGGGGTTGGTAAGTCAAAACAAAAGAAGAGGCTGATCTTTTTTACTGCCTTGGAAACAGAACTACCACCGTATGATCTCTGACAGGAATGGGTTTGTTTTTTAAGTAAAGAGGCCCGGATTTACAGCTGCCATCTACAGAAAAAGAGAGAGAGAGAGAGAGAATCTACCTTGCCCTGTACCTTGCTATGGGTTTACTTTGGAGCAGTATTCATTCCAACTTTAAATTGCATTCCGTTTCTTCATTCTGCAATTTTTTTTTTTGCTCAGACAAGTTTTGTATATTACTGATATATGGTTCACTGGATCTGTCTTCTGTCTGATGTTTTTCTCTCTTCTGTGTGACTGTCAGCTGGCACTGTGCAGTGTATAGTAACAACCCCACCAGTTCAACCGCTCTGTGTTATTTTATGTATTGTCTACTGTCGGTGTTGAGAGATCGCTTGCAAGATTGCCTTTTTTTTGTACCTGGAATTGTGCTGAGGCATTGCCACCACTCTTGTGGAAGAAGAGACTGACGAACAGTCCCAGTGACCCAGAGTTTGTGAGGAAGACGTGTAAACCCTGTGCCTGTGAGACACGTGTCCATACAATGCTTCATGTTGTGATGGCTTGCTGTGTGCGTCTTGAAAATGTTTTACATAACCAGCATTGACTGGTAACTGCCTCCTGTAGGATGTTTAGTGAATGTCCCCATTCTTGTTTCTCTCTTTAGGGAATGCTCAGTAGGAGCAGCAGCCCTTCCACATTGCTTTCCTGATTTTGCTGCATTCGCCTGTTGTATTCAGATTTTACATGATTTGATGGTTCTTTCCTTCGTTTTCTTCTGATGATTGCTAATAAATTAATAAAAATTTCATTTTGTATGAGTCTTTAATCTGCCTTGTTTCCTGTGATATGCTGAATTCTTTGATGGGCATTGTCAATCGTTCGAAATAGTTTATCAAATTAGGACTGTGTCAGTCACATACTCACAACTCCATTGTCACGTGCAGGCGGGGTGTTCCCCGGTCACCTGTCGACGTGTAGCAGTGTGGAGGATGTGCTGCAGCTGTACCTGACAGAAACCTACCCCCACACCATGAAGTGAGTCTGGCCTGTCTCCTCCCCTGCAGGGCAAACACCCTCTCAGGTGATGTAGGTAGAGCAGGTATGTCCTACAGCTGTACCTGACGGAAACCTATACCATGAAGTTTCCACACCATGAAATGAGTCTGGCCTGTCCCCTGTAGGCAAACACCTTCACAGGGGCTGTAGGTAGTGCAGATAATTATGTGGAAGGCAGGCAGAGTGGGGCTGGATTTTAAACACTTATTGGGGGGGGGGGGGGGGGGGGGGGGGACAGGGAGAAAACATGCTTAAAACACTCTGTCCTATATTCATGTAGAATCATTATATAAAGTGTGGTCTTTGCTGAAAAAGCAAATCAGACCATTGGTTTGAGAAACAAGAGTCAATGTGGTTTTATGAACATGGAGTATTTTGTTTCCTCTTTGGGAAATCTGAAAGCTAAATTTGAAAGATCCTTGAAGGCCTCTAGTAAAACAATGCCCTGAATGTAGTTATCTGCAGCCTGTAGTGTTGACTGTGAATGTAGTTATCTGCAGCCTGTAGTGTTGGCTGTGAATGTAGTTAGCTGCAGCCTGTAGTGTTGGCTGTGAATGTAGTTAGCTGCAGCCTGTAGTGTTGGCTGTGAATGTAGTTAGTCTGCAGCCTGCAGTGTTGGCTGTGAATGTAGTTAGCTGCAGCCTGTAGTGTTGGCTGTGAATGTAGTTAGCTGCAGCCTGTAGTGTTGGCTGAGAATGTAGTTATCTGCAGCCTGCAGTGTTGGCTGTGAATGTAGTTAGCTGCAGCCTGCAGTGTTGGCTGTGAATGTAGTTATCTGCAGCCTGTAGTGTTGACTGTGAATGTAGTTATCTGCAGCCTGCAGTGGTGGTTCTGAATATAGTTAGCTGCAGCCTGTAGTGTTGGCTGTGAATGTAGTTAGCTGCAGCCTGTAGTGTTGGCTGTGAATGTAGTGTTGGCTGTGAATGTAGTTAGCTGCAGCTTGTAGTGTTGGTTCTGATTGTAGTTAGCTGTAGCCTGTAGTGTTGGTTCTGAATGTAGTTAGCTGCAGCCTGTAGTGTTGGCTGTGAATGTAGTTAGCTGCAGCCTGTAGTGTTGACTGTGAATGTAGTTAGCTGCAGCCTGTAGTGTTGGTTCTGAATGTAGTTATCTGCAGCCTGTAGTGTTGGTTCTGAATGTAGTTAGCTGTAGCCTGTAGTGTTGGCTGTGTTTGTAGTTATCTGCAGCCTGCAGTGTTGACTGTGAATGTAGTTATCTGCAGCCTGTAGTGTTGGCTGTGAATGTAGTTAGCTGCAGCCTGTAGTGTTGGCTGTGAATGTAGTTAGCTGCAGCCTGTAGTGTTGGCTGTGAATGTAGTTAGCTGCAGCCTGTAGTGTTGGTTCTGAATGTAGTTAGCTGCAGCCTGTAGTGTTGGTTCTGAATGTAGTTAGCTGTAGTGTTGGCTGTGAATGTAGTTATCTGCAGTGTTGGCTGTGAATGTAGTTATCTGCAGTGTTGGCTGTGAATGTAGTTAGCTGCAGCCTGTAGTGTTGGCTGTGTTTGTAGTTAGCTGCAGCCTGTAGTGTTGGCTGGGAATGTAGTTAGCTGCAGCCTGTAGTGTTGGCTGTGAATGTAGTTAGCTGCAGCCTGTAGTGTTGGTTCTGAATGTAGTTATCTGCAGCCTGCAGTGTTGGCTGTGAATGTAGTTAGCTGCAGCCTGCAGTGTTGGCTGTGAATGTAGTTAGCTGGTAGTTATCTGCAGCCTGCAGTGTTGGCTGTGAATGTAGTTAGCTGGTAGTTATCTGCAGCCTGCAGTGTTGGCTGTGAATGTAGTTAGCTGCAGTGGTGGGCATGGTGTGTTTCAGTGCTTGCTGTGCATTGCGAGATCCTCTGAAAGTGGTGACGCCCTTTCCTCACATCTTCAAGCCCTGTGTCTCACAGTCAGGACTTCTCAGCACAGCGCAACGACACCCCACTGCTGGTCAGTTGTGTCTGGGGTTGTGGGTAGTACTGTCTTTTAGCATCTTTTCACAACTGTGATATTATACGAAGTGTGAAAGAGAATGTGTGTGTATGTGTGCACAAGTATGTGTGTGTGTGCACATGGAGTTCAGTATACGTTGTTTTTGTGACAGTGTATGTGTTTGCAAAGTCAGGTGCAAGTATGAATGAATTTAGGGGTAGTGTGTGCGCGGGGCAGAGAGCTTAGAAATGATGTGTATGCATGAAAGAAGAGAAGATTATAGTCCAAAGTAAATCTGAACAACCCTTTCATAAATTTTGACAACTTTCTCTCTCTCTCTCTCTCTCTCTCTCTCTCTCTCTCTCTCTCTCTCTCTCTCTCTCTCTTCTCTCACACACTCACACACACACACACACACACACACAACACCTTCAGTGTAGAATCAATCAAGCATACATGGAAAACTTGAGTGGTCAGTGATAATTTAGTACCACTTCAAGGGGACACAAAATAAAGTTGAGTCAGATATATAACGTTGAAGTGGGATCAGTCGGTCAATTGATCCAGACGGCAGTGGGTTTAATGTCCATTTGGCAATGCTGACTGCCTTCCAACAGAAAACTGACTTGATTATGATTTGGAGGCAGTGCGAAGATACTATTTTCATGAGCAGCTTTTGAGAGGAAGAAAAGGAACAAGCTTCTTTTGGGGTGGGGTTTTGTTTGTTTGCTGTTGTTTGCTTCGTCTTCTGTGACACCCCTGTCTTGCTGTTAACACGCTGCTCATTTCAGTCTGCTGCTCCAGCCATACCCAGATTTATTATGTCACATCATCAGGCAGGGTCAGAAGCCCACAGGAAGCCTATCAATGTCAGGCCATCATCAGGCCACCAGCCAGAGGGACCCTGCTCTGCTGCTGAGTCACTTTGTTGGTGTTCAGTGGTGCCTGTTCTGAGCTAACATACGCAGGACACCACCTACTAAGCCCTGCTGACAACAGTAATAGTGCAGTCGCAGAGTCAGACTGAGCGAGACTTCCACCCAGGCTGGCAACCACCACAACGTCCCTCAAACGACTTTCTCCTATGAAACTCCAACCCCTTGGGCTTTGAAACAAACTTATCATAGGCACAGAATTGTATACAGAGTTTAAAACTGAGGTCCTCATGAGACCAGAGCAACCAGGGCCACCGAATCAGAGACAATTTTCTTTTATTGCATTATGATCAGTGACATTGAGGATGATGTAATGATGCTGCTGTGGAAGTGCATGTGCTTTGAGACTACTTGACAGGGTTGTACTCTAAACTTCCTACCATAACATATCCCAGGGTCAACCAGGCTTGAGAGGTATAATAAACACCTGCAGTGTTGGTCAGGTAATTTGAGCAACACTCACAACCACATCCGTAAAGTGGATAAAGCTCGACTGTGTGGTCCCAGTCTTCCCACTGAGCCCACAGCAAACCCACTCTGGGTAGAAGCCTTCCAGAGTCAGAAAAACGCCTATGACTGCTATGGGATTTGAGCCCACAACCTTCCAGTCTGTGTAAGCCAAGGCGCTAACCACCGCTGTCAGGTGGCTGGTTGAGGGAGAGGAACAAGCTTTTTGGCTAGTTTGCCCCCTTTCCCTCCCTAGTAGTCAAGGTGTAGAAGGCCTTTCATTTATTTATTTCATTTATACCACTTTAAGTCACGAGATTTCTCTGCGTGAAATTCGGGCTGCTCTCCCCGGGGAGAGCACGTCGCCACAAGAGCAGCGCCACCCTTTTTTTTTTCTTTTTTTTTGTGGTCTGCAACTGTATTTCTTTCCCTATCAGAGTGGCTTTTTTCTAAGAATTTTGCCAGGGACAACTCTCTTAATGCTGTGGGTTCTTTTACGTGCGCTGCATAATTTTCTGTAACACATGGGACCTCGGTTTATCGTCTCATCCGAAAGACTAGCGCCCAGACCACCACTCATGGTCACCTGATGGGGGGAAAAGTTTCGGGCCCAGACGGGGTACGAACCACCGCACACAAACTCCGACCCGGACTTTTTGCTTTCTAGACAGGCGCGTTACCTCTAGACCGTCGATGATACACTGGCCTGAGTGGTGTGGGGGGTGTGGTTATACAAATTTTTTTTTTTTTCTTTAAATACATGTGCGTGTTATTATTTTAGACTGTTCAATGTCTTAAAAGAACATAGTATTCATTTAATTAATATTTGTCTTATACAACATGTTATAACAATTTGACTTATATTATTAAAATGCGTGAGCATAGGTACGAATGTTTACAATGTGCGTGCGCGAGTGACTGTGAATGTGCGCGGACGTACGGGTTTACTTGTGCGCACATGAGTAAAGTGATTTTTGTTGGGGCGGGTTTGTGGCTGGCTGAGATATCGCTGATTTGTGGATGCTTTTGATCTCATGATGGGGGTGCGTGCTGATGTTTGGAAAGTGTGTGTGTGTGTGTTTTAAATATTACGTTTAAATGTTTATTGTTTTTATGTATGGGGAGTAACCCGCCGGAATTTCTGTCTTTGAGATAATAAAGCTTTTGAAATTGAAAGATAATAAAGCTTTTGAATGTGAAAGATAATAAAGCTTTTGAATGTGAAAGATAATAAAGCTTTTGAATGTGAAAGATAATAAAGCTTTTGAATGTGAAAGATAATAAAGCTTTTTGAAATGTGAAAGATAATAAAGCTTTTTGAAATGTGAAAGATAATAAAGCTTTTGAATGTGAAAGATAATAAAGCTTTTGAATTTGAAAGATAATAAAGCTTTTGAATGTGAAAGATAAGAAAGCTTTTGAATTTGAAAGATAATAAAGCTTTTGAATTTGAAAGTTTTGAATTTGAAAGATAATAAAGCTTTTGAATTTGAAAGTTTGGAATTTGAAAGATAATAAAGCTTTTGAATTTGAAAGATAATAAAGCTTTTGAATGTGAAAGATAATAAAGCTTTTGAATGTGAAAGATAATAAAGCTTTTGAATGTGAAAGATAATAAAGCTTTTGGATGTGAAAGATAATAAGAAAGCTTTTGGATGTGAAAGATAATAAAGTTTTTGAATGTGAAAGATAATAAAGCTTTTGAATTTGAAAGATAATAAAGCTTTTGAATTTGAAAGTTTTGAATTTGAAAGATAATAAAGCTTTTGAATTTGAAAGATAATAAAGCTTTTGAATGTGAAAGATAATCAAGCTGTTGAATTTGAAAGATAATCAAGCTTTTGAATTTGAAAGTTTTGAATTTGAAAGATAATAAAGCTTTTGAATTTGAAAGTTTTGAATTTGAAAGATAATAAAGCTTTTGAATTTGAAAGATAATAAAGCTTTTGAATTTGAAAGATAATAAAGCTTTTGAATGTGAAAGATAATCAAGCTTTTGAATTTGAAAGATAATCAAGCTTTTGAATTTGAAAGTTTTGAATGTGAAAGATAATAAAGCTTTTGAATGTGAAAGTTTTGAATGTGAAAGATAATAAAGCTTTTGAATGTGAAAGATAATAAAGCTTTTGAATGTGAAAGATAATAAAGCTTTTGAATGTGAAAGATAATACAGCTTTTGAATGTGAAAGATAATAAAGCTTTTGACTGTGAACGTGGTGGCAGGGGTGGAGGGGGTGGCCGTGCTGACCTCGCTGCAGTGCAGCCCCGGTGTTGGGGACTACGTCAGCAGCCTGCAGGCCGAGGCCTCGCGCTTCAACATGCGCCGCCACCACCACTTCCTGCAGGCTGGGCTGGAGGAGGAGGAGTTCACCGAGACCCTGCACGCCCTCAGCGATCTGGCCGACTGCTACAGCACCGCCTCGTAGCTCACAGCACAACTGTGTGTGTGTTGTGTTGTGTGTGTGAGAGGGAGAGAGAGAGAATTCCTGGACACTTCTGGCCGACTGCTACAGCACCGCGTCATAGCTCACAGCACAACTGTGTGTGTTGTGTGAGAGAGAGAAAGAGAGAGAGAGAATTCCTGGACACTTCTAATGATGCTCTGGCCGACTGCTTACAGCACCGTGTCATAGCACACAACACAACACAACACAACACAACTTCGTCTAATATCACTTTAAGTGAACAGACGTAAAATTGAAGACACACACAACACAACTCTGTGTGTGTGTATTGTGAGAGAGAGAGAATTCCTGGACACTTCTAATGATGCTCTGGCTGACTGCTACAGCACCGCGTCGTAGCTCACAACTCAACACAACACAACACAGCTCTGTGTGTGTTGTGTGAGAGAGACAGAATTCCTGGACACTTCTAATGCTCTGGCCAACTGCTTACAGCACTGTGTCATAGCTCACAGCACAACTGTGTGTGTTGTGTGAGAGAGAGAGAGAATTCCTGGATACTTCTAATGATGCTCTGGCTTACTGCTACAGCACTGTGTCATAGCTCACAACACAACTCTGTTTGTGTGTGTGTGTGTGAGAGAGAGAGAGAGAGAGAGAGGAGAGAGAGAAATTCCTGGACACTTCTAATGCTCTGGCTTACTGCTTTTGCTCTTTGGCCTCAGTGTTGCAGTAAAGAATTCTGTGTATGTGAGAGAGAATGTGAGGGGGGAATCTTCTCTGAATGACTGCTTACAGCTTTGTGGCCTCTTTTATCATGATATAGAACTTTGTGTATGTATCTATGTGTGTGTGTGTATGTATCTATGTGTGTGTGTGTGAGAGAGAGAGAGAGAGAGAGACATGTGAGGTAGTTGAAATTCTTGAAAGTTGAGTCACAATTCTTAAAAATACTTCAAGGTCAAGACTTCTATTTATTGTTGTCTTGATGCAGGGGACTTTTTGGTTTGTGATTTTCTTCTTTTTTTTTTTTTGGGGGGGGGGTGGGGGGGAGGTGGTTTGGTTATCAATATATTCTGAAGTTGATATTGTCAAGAGGTGAGCAACATTGATTTTTTTTTTTTTGGTAACCCAGTGATTACAATATCACTACCTGGTTACCACAACAAAACAGAACAGGCAAAATAGATGTCATGTGTGTTAAGAGAAGAAAAAGTTGTCAGCTTTTTCGTGGGGAACAAACTGGGAAGGCAAGAGAATAAGCAAGAGAGGGAGGATAGAAAGATAGGGGAAAAATCACACAGACTTTTAGCACAGAATTTCCAGATGGGATACCATTGACACTGAGAGCCCCCCAGCATTCCCACTGGCCAATCCATAAACAGCATCATTGGTTGCTTCCACTACCTAACAAGCAGGAAATAAGGATTATTACAGCAGGAACATTGGAATATCAGGTTGATAGGCATCTGGAAAGAGAACTGAAAAAGTTCAACTGTGACAGTTTAAATCTGTTACGTTGTTGTTGCACTCTGACTCTATAAATGTGATCAAATGTCACGCTCTTTTCTACTGAAAAATTTTGTACAGATATTTACCCCTCTGAGTTTGTGTCTGTATATGTATGTGTGTGTTGTGTTGTGCTGTGCTGTGCTGTGCATGTGTGTTTTAAAAGAAAAAGAAGTAAATATAAAAAAATAATAATAAAATACAGAAATCTAAATTTCATTTTGATTGTTGTGAAGAAAATTCTCTGTGTGTGCATTTAGACTTGTTAGAACTATTACTTGCTATTGGTTGCATGACTGTGTAAGAATGAGTTGAGTGCAAGCGCTTTGATTTGTCTGTGCAAGATACAGCGCTATGTAAATTCCATTTATTATTATTATTATTTATTACCGAACACAGCTGGAAAATACACATCATTATTCCTTAGCAGATTTTCTTACATCATTGTTTGCTAACCTGAATTGTATTATATGGTTATTTTAGCATGTGTACATGTCACTATGTATGTGTGTAATGGATTTTGTTTTTAAAAAAACTTGTATGTCATCTCTTTTTGACTCGCATGTGGAAACAAAAGCGAGTTCATGTTCTCACTCTGTATCCGGAGGATAGAGAGTGTGTGTGTCGGGGAGGGGGGGGGTTATTTATTCACTTATTTGTCTGTTCTTTTATTTGTAGGATAATGGAATAATCATAATTGTTTTTTTACATCCAATCCCCATATGCATGCAGTTTTGTAAATTTCGTCATCCAAACCCACCAGCTCTAATGAACTATTCTTCCAAAAGGTGGAACAGGTTTTAACGCGTGCACAAGATGTTAAGCATGTGTTCACACACACGAGTTTGGTTTATAGTCTCATCTGAAGGACTTTTGGGGGAGCGGAGTTAGCACTGATGTGAACTCCTGAGGAAAAATTCCCTTGAACAGCCGTCTCAGTGTTAGCTCAAACCCGGGCCATCAGATGGTGGGCACAACGCTCAGACTACCGGGCTTTCCGTCAGATGGTGGGCACAACACTCTACCAGGCTTTCCGTCAGATGGTGAGCACAACACTCTGACTACCGGGCTTTCCGTCAGATGGTGATCACAACACTCTACCAGGCTTTCCCATCCCCTGTGTGTGTGTGTGTGTTTTTTGGGTTGGGGGGATACGCTTTTACTCTTCCATTTTGTTCAAAAATCCACCCTCCCAACCACTGCCAACAAAACCCAAATTTAGCAAAATAAGATCTATCACTTTTCCATATGTCCCCAGAATGATAACGAGTATGTTAATAATAAGCGAAGGGCAACAGTTACTTTGCCTCAAAATAAAGTGGGGGTTTTTTCCAAACATTTCAAAGGTGTGTGACTTTTTTTGCAGCAGAATGGTGATCAGCATCAAAGATGTCGGAACGTTTTGTTTTGTTGGTTTGGGGGGGGGGGGGTGCTGTTTGTTCCTTGGCGAGAGCTCCGAGGTTCACTAAAGACATTTTTTGCACGTGCAACCATTTCTGCTCACCAGTAAGGTAGCTGTATTCCATCTTCAGGGAGGAATGGGGGTTTTTTATGTAACTTTTTACAAGATTTTATGAGTTTTTAAATTTGTACACATTGGTTGATGTAACTTCTTACTGGACACCATCTCTTCTAAAGGAAATCTATTTTTCATTTCCAGTCCCACTGACATTTTTTTTTCCATTCCGTGGCTAGAGCTCCAAGGTTCACTAATGGAGAGATTTTTGCGTATGCAACCATTTCTGCCCACCATTAACCACTAGACTGCCTTACAACCCAAAAATTTCTGGGGTGTCGAACAGAAGTAAACAAGCCTGCTTCCTTGACTACAGTTAAAGGGAAAGAACTCCAAAATTAATGGAGGTCACTCTCCTGTTGCTTGGCAACATCCAGCTGCAAAATCCGTAGCAAAAACGATCGTTTTGTTAGCTCATATTTTGTGTTTTTATGCATGACTGCTTGGGAAGTTCGTGTTCAAAATGGCTGACACTTCTTGTTGAAGGCATAAATAACTTTACACAGCTGTAAAAGTGGCAAATAAAACTGTAGATTTACCTAAAAGTGATGAAAACAATCGTGTATGATTCAGCTGATTGTGCATTAAAAAAGAATGAGATTTGGCCTAGACTTATGTTTGACATTATTGAGATCGGGGGTACTCAGAATGACAGTGGTGATAAAGAAATCATATTTTTGGTCGATTTTTTTACATTTTAAATATATTTTCGCAGTGAAATATCATGCTAACTAATTTGAGCTTGCCTCAAAGTAATCTACGATATATATACTGTCATTGGGCAGACTATCAGGAATATTCATGTAGTAGTTTCTGAGTAAGAGGGATATGAACATAGCAGTGGTACATAAGAATTTTATTCCCCGGCATATAGGGTGCACTTGCACTGGGCAGTTAAGAGGTTAAAGGTAGCCCCATTCCATCCTCAGGGATGTCTAGACAGGACCCCAGTCTGCATGCAGTTGGTGGGTTTTTTTACATCTTCTGTCATCTGTTCTTAACAGCATGAAGGACCTACTTTTCCAAAAAAGTAGGATGGGTTTTAATGTGTGGGCAAGATGCGCATGCATTCGCACATGGGGCCTCAATTGACATGTGCCTCAATTGATAGTCTCACCCAAAGAACTTTTGGGAAAGTGGAGTTGGCACTGATGTTAACTCCTGGGGGGAAATCCCTTTGAGCAGGTGTCTCCGTGGTGGCTCAAATCCAGGCTCAATCCCAGGCTGTCAAATTGCAAGTGCAGTGCTCTAACCACAAGGCTATCCTGCCTCCCTTCATGAACAAATTACTGTAGTCATTAAACGGACGAAAGCATGTATCTGCTGTACCTGATCCTTTTCCCTGATATCCTCAGGAAGGACATGATAAAACAACTTGACATGTCTATCAAGGTTTAGAAATAGAAAAAAAAATCAACAGATATAAAAACATGACAGTGTCTGGGTTTGTTTTTGTTTTTTTTGTTTGTTTGTTGTTGGGTTTTTTTTGGGGGGGGTTTAAAATTGAACTGACCAGCTCCAACTCACTGTTTTTTAGGTTGAGCTGCAGTTACATTTGCTAATGATGCACAGTTTTATCAACAGTATGTCAAACGTTATGTGTCATGAGCGATATATAAATTCCATTTATTATTATTATGTATGTCTGTATGTAATCTGCAACTTCTCTTCGCTTTCTTTGTAAGCCCCCTGAACACTCCTCTTCAAACATTTCTACATACATCAAATGATACAGACAATATCTGAACATTCACACTTCACTACACACATCAAATGATACAGACAATATCTGAACATTCACACTTCACTACACACATCAAACGATACAGACAATATCTGAACAGTCACACTTCACTTCATACATCAAACGATAGACAATATATGAACATTCACACTTCACTACATACATCAAACGATACAGACAATATCTGAACATTCACACTTCAAACATACATCAAATGATACAGACGATATCTGAACAGTCACACTTCACTACATACATCAAATGATACAGACAATATCTGAACAGTCACACTTCAAACATACATCAAATGATACAGACGATATCTGAACAGTCACACTTCACTACATACATCAAATGATACAGACAATATCTGAACATTCACACTTCAAACATACATCAAACGATACAGACAATATCTGAACAGTCACACTTCACTACATACATCAAATGAAACAGACAATATCTGAACAGTCACACTTCACTACATACATCAAATGATACAGACAATATCTGAACAGTCACACTTCAAACATACATCAAATGATACAGACAATATCTGAACAGTCACACTTCACTTCATACATCAAACGATACAGACAATATCTGAACAGTCACACTTCACTACATACATCAAACGATACAGACAATATCTGAACAGTCACACTTCACTACATACATCAAATGATACAGACAATATCTGAACAGTCACACTTCACTACATACATCAAACGATACAGACAATATCTGAACAGTCGCACTTCACTACATACATCAAATGATACAATATCTGAACAGTCACACTTCACACATACATCAAATGATACAAACAATATCTGAACAGTCACACTTCACTACATACATCAAACGATACAGACAATATCTGAACATTCACACTTCAAGCATACAGGAAATGATACAGACGATCAAATGGTTTTTTCTCAAGGCAGATCACTGATGCATTTTTTATTTGAGCAGAATTTCAACCCAAAAAAAGATTAACAAACAAAATATATATGTTTTATTTCAAAACATTTTAAAAATCAAATAACCAGTTACTTTATTTTTTTCCAACAGAAAAATATGTCAACAATTAATTAATAAATGATGAATTACACACAAGGTAAGAAGGCAGTGAAATTAGAACCACAATTCTCAACATTTTGAATAAACAAATAAATATCTCAACAACTTTCAAATGCAGATTTATTTTTCACAAAAGTTCAAAACTATAAACATTCATAAAAAGACAGCAAAATCAACAGCTTCTGTCTGCTGGAACTGAAAGTAATCACTGCATGTTCTGATGTCATTGAATCGTCCTTAGTTATGAGGTGGTTGTCACTGTTTCCTTACAGAAGTCTCACTATTTTTTCTTCTTTTTTGGGGGGGGAAGGGGGGGGGGCAAGCAAGAGAGAACATCATGGTGAAAAACTTCCATCGATGAATCTTTTTTTATAAATTGTTCATGTGCTCTGTACAAAAATATGAAAATCCAATATTTACCATTAAAACTTTTTGAAAATCCAATATTTACCATTAAAACTTTTTTTTCTTCTCCCTGTGCCTGTTTATCCAAAATCTCTTTACTCCTTTCTCTGTATGACTAGAAATCAAATGGAAAAAAAACAGATGAGACTTCATAGAGAAATCCCCCAAAATATTTTGATTATATTTTGATATTTTTTAGTCTCATTTGTTTGTCGAGAATTTTTCAAACACACAGTAATGTTACCGGCATTATTTTCTGATGTCACAGAAAGCAACCCAAAAAAAAATGCAGACCTTGTAAAACATGAAGAGAAGATTGGACTGTATAGATAATGGTTTTAGAAGGCAAAAACACCAACATGTAAAGTGACATTTCAATACATTAGAAAACAGTGAATAGCATCAACAAAAAAATCAACAAAGGTAAATTGTGGGTAAATACAGTTCAAAGCATATCCTAATTCACAGAAGTTGTTTGTAACTTGATAGACTGTAGCTTGATAGACTGTAGCTTGATAGACTGTAACTTGATAGACTGTACCTTGATAAGAGTGTTGCATGGCAGATACAGTGATGAAGGTGACAAAGAGAGCTGCTGCCTCAGCTGTCGAGGTTAAAATGGCCCAGGAAAGCGATGGCAAGGTCTTCACCGTGAGCTTTTATCTTCACTGAGTACAGGTCACAATTAAAGATGACTGAAAGCAACCACACAAATCATGGATGTCACATTCACTTTGAATCTGGTTACACATAAAACATGATATGTCACCTTCACTTTTAATCTGGTTACACACAAAACATGATATGTCACCTTCGCTTTTAATCTGATTACACACAAAACATGTCATATTACATTTTTACCTGGTTACACAAAAAACATGAATGTCACATTCATTTTGAATCTGGTTAACCACAAAACATGAATGCCACATTTAATTTTAATCTGGTTATGCACAAAACATGAATGCCACATTCATTTGGAATCTGGTTACACACAAAATATAAATGCCACATTCATTTTGAATCTTGTTACCAACAAAACATGAATGCCACATTCATTTTGAATCTGGTTACCCACAAAACATTGAATGTCACATTCAATTTTAATCTGGTTACCCACAAAACATGGATGTCACATTCAATTTTAATCTGGTTACACACAAAACATGAGGGCCTTGGCATTTTGCTTACAACAATAACTGACACAGCTTTTGGCCTGGGTCATTTTGTTCTCATGGTTTTGGGCTTTTGTCTTCTTGACCAGTGATCAGGAAATCAAGCACTGAGCATCAAAGCCTCCCTTGTCAAAATGATGGAAATAAACATAGTATCAAAGCACAAAAACATAGTATCAAAGCAAAAAAAACCATGGTATCAAAGCATAATGACTGCCTAACTCCAAATGATACAAAATCAACACTTATGCTCTTGGATTTTATCATGTAGCACGATCATGACAACCAATACATGACAGGCTGACTATAGTTTCTGATTGGCCACAACTGAAAAGGGGAAAACAACCTTTTTCTCAACCCTGTATGCATTCAGTAACTACCCGGGTTGCACCCAAAAGAGGCGTAAAAATACAGGTAACGTTTTCAGCCTTTCAAAAGTAACCCAACACACTTTCTGTGACCAGAACTAAAAGCTAAGGCAACTAGGACTGATCCCTGTAGGCAACACACGGTTTCTGTTTTTCCCAAGTTACATGACGCTGACAAGATGTACTCACCCATGTCTCCAGCGTGGAGAATGACGGCGATGGGCGAACACTCGTCCTCACACACCGACACTGGAGTCAGCACCATTTTCCTCGTGCCGCTGCCCTGGATATACCAGCTGTGGGTGCCAAAGGAGCTATCCGCCTGAAGAAAAACAAACAAACCACCACTGCCAATTTTAACTCTGAGCTCAATCAGCCTTTAAGTTTCACCCTCTGCCAGCTGCAGCACTTGCAGTTATTTCACAAAACCCAACTATGACTTAGAAAACTGATAATGACAATGACTATTGTGCTTTCCCTCCCTGATAAAACAGAATGATAATGACTATTGTGCTGTCCCTCCCTGATAAAACAGAATGATAATGACTATTGTGCTGTCCCTCCCTGATAGAATGACAATGACTTGTGCTGTCTCTCCCTGATAAAACAGAATGATAATGACTACTGCACTGTCCCTTTCTGATAAAACAGAATGATAATGACTATTGTGCTGTCCCTCCCTGATAAAACAGAATGATAATGACTATTGTGCTGTCCCTCCCTGATAAAACAGAATGACAATGACTACTGCGCTGTCCCTCCCTGATAGAATGATAATGACTATTGTGCTGTCCCTCCCTGATAGAATGATAATGACTATTGTGCGGTCCCTCCCTGATAAAACAGAATGATAATGACTATTGTGCCGTCCCTCCCTGATAAAACAGAATGATAATGTCTATTGTGCTGTCCCTCCCTGATAAAACAGAATGATAATGACTATTGTGCTGTCCCTTTCTGATAAAACAATGATAATGACTATTGTGCTGTCCCTCCCTGATAGAATGATGATGACTATTGTGCTGTCCCTCCCTGATAAAACAGAATGACAATGACTACTGCGCTGTCCCTCCCTGATAGAATGATAATGACTATTGTGCTGTCCCTCCCTGATAGAATGATAATGACTACTGCGCTGTCCCTCCCTGATAAAACAGAAAAATGACTATTGTGCTGTCCCTCCCTGATAAAACAGAATGATAATGACTATTGTGCTGTCCCTCCCTGATAGAATGATAATGACTATTGTGCCGCCCCTCCCTGATAAAACAGAATGATAATGACTATTGTGCTGTCCCTCCCTGATAAAACAGAATGATAATGACTATTGTGCTGTCCCTCCCTGATAGAATGATAATGACTTGTGCTGTCCATCCCTGATAAAATAAAATGATAATGACTATTGTGCTGTCCATCCCTGATAAAATAAAATGATAATGACTATTGTGCTGTCCATTTCTGATAAAACAGAATGATAATGACTATTGTGCTGTCCCTCCCTGATAAAACAGAATGATAATGACTATTGTGCTGTCCCTTTCTGATAAAGCAGAATGATAATGACTATTGTGCTGTCCCTCCCTGATAAAACAATGACGACTATTGTGCTGTCCCTCCCTGATAGAAATAATGACTATTGTGCCGTCCCTCCCTGATAAAACAGAATGATAATGACTATTGTGCCGTCCCTCCCTGATAAAACAGAATGATAATGACTATTGTGCCGTCCCTCCCTGATAAAACAGAATGGTAATGACTATTGTGCCGTCCCTCCCTGATAAAACAGAATGGTAATGACTATTGTACTGTCCCTCCCTGATAAAACAGAATGATAATGACTATTGTGCTGTCCCTCCCCGATAAAACAGAATGATAATGACTATTGTGCCGTCCCTCCCTGATAAAACAGAATGATAATGACTATTGTACTGTCCCTCCCTGATAAAACAGAATGATAATGACTATTGTGCTGTCCCTCCCTGATAAAACAGAATGATAATGACTATTGTGCCGTCCCTCCCTGATAAAACAGAATGGTAATGACTATTGTGCTGTCCCTCCCTGATAAAACAGAATGATAATGACTATTGTGCTGTCCCTCCCTGATAAAACAGAATGATAATGACAATGTCTGCTGTCCCTCTCTCACACAAGCTGGTTGAAAAGCTCAGGCTGATTCTGGGTGAAAGTGACTGCAGAAAACTGTGAGGAACACATTTTTATGAACATGGGGGGAAAAATCAGAACACAGCATTGTCAAATAAAAAGACAGTTATCTCCAACAATGGTCACACTGCATTTGCTACTCAGATATTTCCTAATAGGATATAGCAGCCCTGCTTCTACTGGCAAGCAATGACTGAAGGGAAAAAAATAAGTTTATTTTTAAAAACCCACCCAAAACCATGCTAATCTGCATCTAAGAACTCTTGACAAAAGGTTCGTCTCGGTGCTGAATAGAAAAATACTGTATGATACTGCATCAAATAAAGCACAAAAACTTTGAAGACTCTGTCACATTAAAAAACCAAACCAAAAGACGTCATGAGCAAGTCAAGTGCACTTATTTTCACAGACACCTCCTCTCTTAGCCCTCTATCTCCAGCCCCCTGCCAAACTAGCTGGTCTGAGGGTGAAAAAGAAGGGTATATGTTTGCAGTTCAGTACCAGCATCCTTTTTTGGGGGTTTTTTAAATCATTCTATTTTATGATTCGAGTACCTCCAAGGGACAAATTTCTCTCGTGTCATGTAACGTTATTATTATCCCAGGACTGTTTAGCAGGTAATGTTCAATAAAAGGCTTATCAGAATTAATGCACAGATGGTCTAGCTTTCTGACATTTCAAGTGTAATTCAAACAGACTAAATTGCATATATATGACAATGGAAATCAGAGCTGGTCAGACTGACAAAATATCCTAAGCCAGATTCTTTTTTTTCCTGAATATGACAAGACTTTGTGGCAGAGTGGGTAAGAGCGTTTGACTCCAATCCCATAGGTACAAGACACTGCCGGTTCCAATCTAGGCAGCCGCATCTGATAAAATAAGGGTGGGGATTTTTACAATCTCCTAGGTCAATTTGAACAGCAGACCTGCCAGTGCCATAACTCCTCCACATACACATGCAGAAGATCAAATATGCTTGGTAAAGATTCTGCAATTCAAGTCAGCAATCAGCGGGCTACAAAAACAAACTTTCCCAGAATGCACCTGTACCTGGAGAGAGAGAGAGAGAGGCTCAGCCAGGTTCAACTTGCTCAAGAGAGGGTACCCCAAAACATTCAGTACAGAGTTCAAACTCCTCAGGGAGTAGTTAGAGGATACATAATACATCATGTATATTTCTTCTATTTAATAATAATAATAATAATAAATGGTTTTTTTTTTGGTTTTTTTTGTGTTTTTTTTGCTGCCTCATCTTCTGATGACCCCCGTCCTACTGTTCCCACGCCGCTCATTCCAATCTCCCAGCCACAACCACACCCAGATTTGTTATGTCTCATCCTCAGGGTCGGAAGTCCACAGGGAGCCCATCACTATCAGGCCGCCGTGGGGCCACCAGCCAGAGGGGCCCTGCACTGCTGCTGGGTCACTTTGGTGGTGTTCAGTGGTGCCTGTTCTGAGCTAACATACGCAGGACACCACCTACTAAGCCCCCTACTAACGACAGTATTAGCTCAGTCGCGGAGCCAGACTGAGTGAGTTGCCCACCCCAGGTGGCAACCACCACAACGTCCCTCCAACGGCCGTCCCCCGCGAACCTCCAACCCCAAAGGCTTTGACACAAACTCACCACAGGCACAGAAGTGTATGGAGAAGCCGAATCTGAGGCCACCATGAGACCAGAGTTACTCGGACCACTGAATCAGAGGCAATTTTTTTTAATTGCATGATAATCAATGACAATGAGGATGACGTAATGATGCTGCTGTGGAAGTGCGTATGCTTTGAGACTACTTGACAGGGTTGTACTCTACGCTTACTATCATAATATATCCCGGCGTCAACCGGGCCCGAGAGATACAGACACCTGCAGTGTTGGTCAGGTAATTTGAGCAACACTCTCAAACTCGCATCCGTTAAGTGGATGAAGCTCGACTGTGTGGTCCCAGTCTTCCCACTGAGCCCACAGCACACTCACTCTGGGTAGGAGCCGGCCGGAGTCCGAAAAATCCCTATGACTCTTATGGGAATCGAACCCGCGACCTTCCAGTCCGTAACCCAAGGCGCTAACCACTGCGTCATGGCGGCTGGTAATAAATGGAATTTATATAGCGCTACATCTTGTAAAAACAAATCAAAGCACTTTCCACAAAAAAAGATATACACAACAGCTGAAAAGCATGGCAGATTGGAACACACAGGCACAGAGGAAAGATCCAGTGTCTAGTGTACGGTGGTAACAGCAGACAAGAGGAAGATGAGACACCACCACCACCACCACCACCACCACTACCAGCAACTGACCAAGGAAAAGCTCTCGGCATCAGGCCCTGTGATGAAGATGTGCTTGCGAATGGCCACCTCCATATCTCCCAGCTGGGTGGGCTTGGGAAACACCTTCCGCATGATCTGACTGGTCCACACCAGTTTGGATTTCCTGCACACACACACACACACATGGAATACTTGAAATGTATCTTTTGATCTGTTGTAGTTTAATTAGCTATTTATTCATAAGGTAAATTCATTTCTTTCATTGTATTATAGTTACAGTAGTTAGACAGTTCCTTAACCCTTTTTTTCTGAATTGTTTGCCTTTTTGTGTCTAATATCACTTAATGTGAATAGACGTTAAATTGAAGAACAACACACACACACACACACACATCCAAAGTGAGATCTCACCTTGCTCCTAACCAACTTAAAAAGATTCCAATACACATTTCATAGCTTGTGAAAATGATCCTAGGCAGGCTGTCCAAACCGGAGTGCAATGCTCTAACCACAAGGTTATCCTGCCCCCCCCTCCCCAAAGACACAAATAACATAACATAAAGGCAATGGTAGGTCTTCATAAGAGTTGACCTGTGAGATTTTCAAACATCCTCCCCTTTCCACTGATTCTGCAAGGTGCTCTCAGGATGGGAACTGACAATCTCGGGATCATAAGAATAAGAAACCTGTCACTTCATCCTATCCAATAGGACAACTACCTTGTCCTTATACATGTGTGTGTGTGTGTGTGTGTGTGTGCATGCGTGCGTGCGTGCATGCATGCGTTGCGTGCATGTGTGTGCATGTGGTATTATACCAAACTGACCAGCTAATCACAACACAAAGCCTGCAAATTCACCAACTGTCAGAACAGATAACTATGGAACATGACACAGTTGACAGCAATACTACGCCAAGTTCATTCCAAAATTATAATAATGCTCTGAAATGGTAAAGGTCAGGACCTGCTGACCTTAAAAGGCACAAATCCACCCTAGAACAGGGTAGGCACAGACAGAAAAGCATTCCAAAATCTACAACAACAACAAAAAGGAAAATATCCCTCAACACACACACACATACATACTTCTGCAACAGGCAGAAAACTGATACACATGCAAACACTTTGAGCAGTTTCGATAACAAACTGGTTTTTTGTCCTGTGTGTATAGGGGAAAAGGAGACAGGGGCTATTTGTTTGGGGTTTATTGTGTGGTGGGATGGGGGTGAGGGGGGGAAGGTTATTGTTTTTCACAGTCAAAATGACAAACTGTCTTGTCTATGTCTGCCTCTGTTTATTTTTAGTTATTTATGTATTCATTCATTTATTTATTCTTTTATTTCAAGGAGAATGGAACATGCATTCACGCTTTTTACATCCACTCCCCATGAGTATACAGTTTTGTAAATTTTGTCATCCGTTCCCACCGGCACACAATAGTCTACATTTCCGAAAAGTGGAACAGGTTTTAACGTGTGAGCCAAGATGTTCTGCATGCATTCACACATACAGGACCTCGATTTATAGTGTCATCCGAAGAACTTTTGAGGGAGAGTGGAGTCAGCACTGATGTTAACTCCAGGGGAAAATATCCCCTTAAACAGGATTTGAACCCGGGTCAGCAGATCACATAATATATGAGTAACCAAACAGTAGTTCCCTGTAAAGCAGCTTTTAGATGCTGCAGCCTCAAATGAGCAAACAACAGCCCAGGAGAGGCACAGCTGTCTGTGCTCTGAAAACTGTGATCACGAGACATCAAAGAAAACACCACATGGGACATGCGCACTTTCCTTCCATCAAATCTGCCACATGCTTCAGAACCCCACAGATATCAGAACAACGCTATCTGAAACAATCTAACAGGATGAATAATTACACACTTACATATACACATACACACACACACTTGCACACACACATACACACACTTGCGCATACACATACACACACACACTCACTCTCTCTCACACATACACAAACACACACACATGCACATGCGCACGCACACACACACATACACTCACACATGCACGCACACACATACACACACAAATATGTAATATCACTTTTATGTGAACAGATGTAAAACTGAAGACCAGCACACAGACACACACACACACACACACACAAACACACACACACAAACACACTCACAAACACACACACACTGAACTCCACTATAAAGTCTTCCCTTCCTGAAGACTGTTCTGTAAGGTCTAAAATAAATGCTCATTTTTCAAAATTCTTCAAAATGACTTATTATCCCAGTAGATCTCAAAAAAAGGAATTTTCTTAATGTAAGACGGCAACAATAAAAATGCACCAATCTAGCCAATACACTACAGTATTTGTACAGCAGGTATACATTTTATATATATATATATATATATATATATATATATATATATATATATATATATATATATATATATATATAAAGCAATAACATGTATACAGCAATACCAAAATATATAACCACTGAGCAACACTGGAACATTACCACACCGAGACTATACATTAAGAACTTACAGCAATACAACACATAAACATTAACACAACAATGCAATATTGGAATATAGAATCAACAGCTGTAGCAGAACACATGCATACATGTACAGGGAGGGAACAAATTAGGGGTATATGTGGTTTGTTTGATGGTGGGGGGCGGGGGGGAGGGGAGTGTTTGGGGTTGTCTTTGCTTTTTGTCTTTTATATGATGGAAGAGAAGAGCTTTTTGGTGTTGTTTTTTGGTGTGGTCTTTGTTTTGTTTGGGGGGGGGGGGGGGGGTGCACAGCTGTTGGTTTCCCCCACTTTCAGACTGCTCTTAATTGCTGTTCATTTCATCCCATCCCATCCCATCCCAGCAGCAGCAGCAGCAGCTGGTGCTGATTATAGCAGGAACTGACCACACTTGGACTGTAGATGTAAAACAAAGGAAGGGGCGTGCTAAATTTAGCACTCCTGACTGAGTGATGATGGATTTGCATGTTGTGGAGTGGGAGGGGGGAAAGGGGGGGGGGGGGGTGATTTTTCTTTGGGGGGGGGAGGATGGAGGACAGGTGGGGTTTCGTTTTGGTGTGGGTGGGTCTTCGTTTTTTGTTATTGTTTGTCTTCTGGTTTGGGTTGGGGGGGAGAGGGGGGGGGGGGGGGGGTGATTAATGTTGTTTTCTGGCTTGTTTGGGGTGGGGTTTTTTTAGGAAGGAAGGGGGGGGAGGGGGTATGTATGAAGAAGCTGCTTTTGTTGTGGTGGTGGTCAGTACATTACATACCAGACAAAGTAGAAGTCTGGCTGAGCATTCAGTTTTTCCTCAACGTCAGCATCCAGCAGATGTTTGACATGGGAGGCCCATGCCAGGTTGGTGGAGATTCCCAGCATGGGCAGGTGGACAAAGGGGTTCTTGGACAGCACTTGCTGGAAGGTTTCCAGAGTCACATTCTCTCCCTTGCCCTGTAAGCACACAGCCACTTTTCCTTGAAAGAAACCATCATCGCTTACCCTTGACACAAACTGTCCCTTTCCCTGTAACACACACGCATCCCTCTACCCCAACTCCACACACACACACACACACACACACACACCACACACCTAACACACACATCACCCCACCCCCAAAAAAGCACCCCAAAACTCTTTAAACACACTGTCATCTCCTCGCCATCACAACCCTTCCAACCCCAAAAAAGTCACTTTTTTCCCTGAAACTGTCATTTTTCTTGAAACAAACTGCCACTTTCCTCTGAAACAGTCATTTTTCTTGACAGTCACTTTCCTCTGAAACAGTCATTTTTCTTGAAACAAACAGTCACTTTCCTCTGAAACAGTCATTTTTCTTGAAACAAACAGTCACTTTCCTCTGAAACAGTCATTTTTCTTGAAACAAACTGTCACTTTCCTCTGAAACTGACATTTTTCTAGAAACAAACAGTCACTTTCCTCTGAAACAGTCATTTTTCTTTGAAACACACTGTCACTTTCCTCTGAAACATTTTTCTACTCCTAGAACATTTTATGACAGATTTTCGCTCACTCCTTTTTGTGCACACTAAGTTACTAACAGCATGAAACCAGCAGACACTGTGACTCTGCATGCAGGGAGTTGTGGGGAAAAGAAGATGATAAAATCAACCTGTGCAACAAATGGTGTGTGTGTTCTGCTCTACCCACTTCCTCTGAATCGGCAAACTTTGTACCAATGTAGGCATAAAGAGCCCCAGCATCCGAGACATAATTCCTCTTCACTTTTAGGCAATCAGTCTGGATGATCAATACCATTCTTATCCTACAAAAATCCAGTGTACTTATGAGGTCTCTACAGGACAATGCTTTACTGTGCCATAACCCATGCTTCTCTTTGCAATATCTGGTGTCAACCTGTCAAAAACTCAAAATATGGACATCACCTGTGTCAATGAGGTAATTCAGGTTCAACTTAAAATGCAGTCAAATTTACAGTCACTGATCAGAACAATGATATTACTAATAATATAATAATATTAACACAGAATACACACACACATGCACATGCGCATGCACATGCACACACACATACACACACACATACACACACACACACACACACACACACACACACACACACACACACACACATTGCTTGCTTTCCCCTAGAATCTCTTGAACAAGTTCTAGAGAAAAATGAATTTCCAACTTGAATCAAAAATTTTGTCCATATGGATAAACTTGTGGGTTTGAATCTCAGAAGTATCTGGTGTATTAAGCCTAAGGGTAGGGATTTTTATGATCTCCCAAGTCAACTTTAAGTGTTGAAAGTGGTTCCGAAACACAAACATTCCCAGCATGCAACCTATATTAAGAAATAAGCTGCTCTGAAGTTGGAATGTGTAAGCTGAGGCCAGTAAGCAGATCTCCTGCAAAAAATAAAAGCACAAAATACCAGGAATCCCACCCAGCAAGGGAAAGTGGTGAGATAGATATCATCAGAATAATAATAATAATAATGTATGGAATTTATATAGCGCTGAATCTTGTAAAGCAACAAATCAAAGCGCCAGAAACTGTATTGCTCCTGATGACGAAAGCTTCATTTTTGTATCCTCTGCCTTTCAACAGTTTCACTGATTTTGTGCAAGATTATACTGCACAGCTGCTGACATTTATCATTATATCAAGCATTACAGCTGACTTTTTCATGGATAATCTGACATAATTTACCTGGCCATGTTGTAAAAAAAAAAAATTGTCAGAGTTATTTTAGGGGGTTTCTGTTTTTGTTACATTTTTGGGGCAAGTGATTCAATTTCTAGGACTTTTACAATTTAAATAAATTCATATTTTCCTGATTTCACATCAGAAACTGTATGTGTATTTATAATTCAAACTGTGTCCCCTTTTTTTTACCACAACCTTTTGGCAATGCCTTGTTACTTTGAACATAACTGTTTTAAATTAATCTCACTTAAATAAATTTCTTAATTTCTTTCCCTACCAGTATCAGTGAGCACTTTCATTAAAAAAGCCAAAAGACTTAAAACTGATTCACTTACAGTTAGTGAGTTACACACATGTATCATTGGTTTTACCTTGAAGAGCACTGGTTCAATCCCAGGGAGAGGCTCATTGTCAGAGATGGAAGTGGACTGTCTGATGTTTGTGACAGTGTTGCAGTTGTCACAAATATGATCACCCAACATTGCCTCTTTGCTGTATAGCGGGTTGGATACCACACATTCTTCATTAAAAGATTCTGCAAAATAGTACACATGTATCATAATCATACGATCTGTTATCATTTTTGCTACATAACAACTAACAGTACTACTCTAACTAAAAGTAGTAAAACCTCTACCACAGAATCAGAGAATGTTAAAGACAAGGCAGATGATTAACTATGTCTATAGTATAATTTTTATTTTTAAAACTATCATGCCATCATGGACTCAGGAAGTGAGAATAAATTAAATAGCCTAATCAATAATCATGCATACAAATTACAATACATGCACATGATATGAATCATTATATTAATAATTAATGCACATTCATGCATGCACACACACACACACACACACACACAAAATTATCACCATCATCATTATCATCATCTGTACAGTGTACTCCCAAAGTCCATGTTCCTTTTTTTCCAGTGGGCTAAAGTAAATTCATACTAGTAATAGTAGTGTAGTAGTATCACACTGCCTCATGGTTCAATCAATACAATCCATGCTAACTAGGCGGTGTAGGCCTATGTCAATATATGATGTAGCAAACATTTAACATCATGTGCATACTGCAAGGTACTTTGGTAGGTACCTTTGTCATTGTTCAATGTGTATAATCCCTATCACTGGCCAGAGATGGCCTGCTCTTAAACAAGTAAGCTGGTGGATTCATGACTATTTCCCCCCTTTAAAAAAAATATATTATTGTTTCTTTTGGCATCAACTCTCTCCTATCTTCTTCCAAAACATGTTCAACAGTCTGGGCCAAATAAATTTTTAATTTAGTGTCTGGTCTTTAGATAGTGTTAAATACTGTGTGTGGAGCGGTCCATATGGTAGACACATTGAAACAAGGAAACACATTGAAACAAGGAAACAATCAATAGGCCCTCCTCTGTCTACATCAATTAATGTTCTAGCCTAACATACCGTACAAGTTGATCCTATCGTGAAGTGAAATGGTAGCCAGTCGCAAATATCGGAAGAAGGGGTACATCAATGGTTGCATGATCTGACCGACACGGTGATCAATCTCCTCATTCTGCAAGGCCAAAACTCCCAAGCCGATCAAGACAATCACAGCCCCAATGATCCACAACAACACCCGGAACTTAGGCCATGTCTTTCGGGCTGCAAATTTCAGCTTCGTTGTTGTAGCCGATACTTTTTCAGGGGCTGGCAGATCTTTTTCGTCGATTGACATGGCTCGCTCGATGCACTCCTCTATCTCCTCTTCGTTCAAACCCCATTGTTTTCCAAGCTGCCTTAATTCAGAGGCGTGCTGGCTAAAATATGCCAGAGTTTCAGCTACTTCTCTCTCCATGTTGTCGTTTTGATCCGGTTAGGCTCCAACAGGAAAAGGGAGGTGACTCTCACAGCTGCTTCATTTCAACAGCTGCTGAATAGGCTTAGCCTAGGGAGATATGCTTAATTGCATTTTCTTTTTCTTTTTTAATTTCCTCGCAGCCTTATCAAGGGCACTCATGTGATCGCTTTGTAAAAAGCATACAGCAGTTTTAATAATGTAATCTTACCCAAAAATTAATGATTACGTTACGGGGAAAGACTGGGGATCAACTTATAATAAGAGTATTATTTTGTGACTTGGTTTGTAAAAGAAAACCTACGTCGTTTTGGGTGTGTTTTTTTAAAAACTGATCAAAACTGACAAATTATCAAAAATATTCTAGTTACCAGCATGCCCAAGAGTGGTGAAAAAGCCCTAATAATGTTAGACAATTGGGGGAAAGGATCAAGTTGACAGGGACAGATGCTTACAACTGATATATGAGCATTAACATGAAAATATTTATCTACATAGGCCTATATCCGAGTCAGAAGTATTTAAGAGAGGGAGAGAGAGAGAGCCAATTGGTTTTTTTATTCAAAACACAAACCACACACACACACACACACACACACACACACACACTTATATCATTGTTTCATCATCACAATTACCATCTTTTCAACCTTGTGCAGAAGTAAATGTATGAAAAGCAACCACCACGGGCTGTGTAATCATAAGAATGAAACACAATCATATAAAACACACAATCATAAGACCACAGACATTCACATTTAGTTAAGAGTTATATGTATGTTTGTCTCCAACAAACTGGGCAGAAATTTGATTATAGTGGAGATGCCTTGCCCACAGTACATCCCCACTCTCTGGCCAAGTGGGCATAAGGACAGTCAGTGTTGGAGATGTTCTCCAAAGGCCAACCAGCCCCCAGGGCTGCAGCACATAAGGACTGTGCGAGTCATAGTCGATCACTAAAGACTAAGCTGTAAAGTGGAATTCCATGAGTGGGAAAGCCACTGGTCATACAGCCTCTCACTTTGCTGTTGCCCCCAGCGTCAATGGTTTAATCAAGAACTGTGATAAAGCCCAGGCGCTGACGGCAAAGTTAAGAGTTAAGACCATCAAGCGGCCCAGTAAAAGATACAGCATGGATCAGACAGCATGTTATATTCAGTCTTCTGCTGAAGAAGCCTGTGTGTGTGTGGTGTGTGTGTGTGGTGTCCAGTCACCTCCGCAAGAATCTCATCATTGGTGAGCCCAGAAACGAACAAGAAAAAAACACCTTCCATTTATAAGGTACTTAAATACGTCATCAGGGTCTATGATAATTGTGCACAAAAAATATATGCCAATCAATATGGCTGCTTGCTGCTCAGGCCTGTGCAGCACTTCTGTACTTGCTTCGAGAATTGTGCTATTTTTAGGGTGGCCTGCGGCGCCAAAGTGGGATGACTTGTGACCACAGACCCTAAATCGGATAACTCCGCTGGGACTTTAGTTTAATCTCAACAACAACAGAATAATTGTGCACATCACACAATGAGCATCCTTCGGATGAGACTATAAACCGAGGCCCCGTGTGCGAACGCATGCAGAACATCTTGCACACACGTTAAATCCTGTTCCGCTTTTTTCGAAAGAGTAGGCCATTGTGTGCCGGTGGGAACAGATGACAAAATTTACAAAACCGTATACGCACGGGGACTGGATGTAAAAAAGCACGGGATTGGATGTAAAAAAGCACATGAGTGCTTATTCCATTATCCTCGATATAAAAGAATAAATAAATTAATTAATTAATTAAATAAATAAATGTACACTCAACTAGCCTACATCAGAATCCTGTCTTTTTTATATGTTTAGAATGCAGACTGTCAGGGTGATTTCACAAACAGCTCACGTGTCAGTGCCTCAGGCAGCTTTCAGTTGTGTACTGTTAAATTTGTCTGTTAAAAAGTTTAAAACTCACTACCACCGCCATGTCACTGTATATGACACCCTCACAAGCACACCCTCACAAGCACACATGCACGCGCGTGCGCATACACCTTCACTCTCTCTCTCCTCTCTCTCTCTCTCTCTCTCTCTCTCTCTCTCTCTCTCTCTCTCTCAAATAATATAAAGTTTTAACCAGTTGTTTCAACATCATTTTAAAAAAAATTCCTTCCTGTATTTCAAGATGCAGCTCTGCATGTGGTTTTAAACAACCCATTGTTATTGTGTGATATAGATATTTCCTTGATGCAGCTTCCAATTTTGCCATTATGTATGTAAGTGAGTGTGTGTGTATATGTATATCTATTTTTGTGGTATATACGCATACACGCGCGCGCGCGCACACACACACACACACACACACACACACACACACACACACACACACATATATTTATCTCAGTGTATGACAAACATGCTCCCTTTATAAAAAAATTTAAAAAAGAGTTAAAGAAAAAACCAAACCTCCATGGATAACAAAAGACATTGAATCTGAGAAAAACTTAAAAAACCCACCTGAAAACCCATGGTACAATAAAAATTAAACACAAAGGAATAAATAAATTCCCATTAAACGCAATCAAAGCGTAATTATTTCAACATTGTTAATTACCACTAGTGCCTCGCCAGTTTTGGGAAAGCCATCAATACATTAGTAATAAACGTTTCAAAAGAAACTTTCATTAAAGACATTCAACTGATAAATTAAACAGCCTTTTTTAAAAATGTACAAATAAAGTTATAACATGACAAGTCAACAAAAATATTTTCTTTACCTACAACATATATTAACTCAAAAACATATTAATTTTCCTTTTAATCTCCCCAAGAAACCTTTGATGTATTAGAAAGCAAAAAAATCAAACGAATTCAGAACAGTGATCAGACAATTTTAGATGCTCGGATTAAAAAAACTCGTAGCCCGGGTTTTTTTTTGAAACAGAATATCTAAAAAATTGTGATTGAGAAAAGATTTTTTCCTCTCAATTTTTAAAAAGGAAAAAAGTTAATTTCCCAAAAATCAGGTGAGCTCTTCTCCTTTAAAATTTTACGGGCCCAATTTTAAATTTCTCTCTGTAATCTAAACCCATTAAAAACACATAAAAACATCCAAATTTCTTTTTTTATAAAAAACAATCTTTTGCATGAGGATAAATCAGGTTTCGTAAAAAATACCCCGTCCACTGCTCTAACTCAGCTCACTGACAGTCTCCTAACAATAAATGACAAAATTTTTACGGGCCTCCTTTTTTTTGATTTTGAAAAAGCATTTGATGTGACAACCCACTCTTTGTTATGCTAAATTAGAATTGTACAAACTCCCCTAAAGTTATCCAACACAAAAAATTTTCGTCCAATGGGCAGCAGTCGTATTGTAAAAACCCAAGCTCAGAACTACTACCCATTAACATGGGTCCCAAAAGGCTCATTTTGGGCCCACTTTTTTTCGTCTATAAAAATATTTCCCCTTTTTTTATTAAATGTAATGGAAATGTTTGCACGATACCACCCCTTTTTTGTGTGATTCAGACCCGCAGATTAACCGAAAATTCAAACAGTATTGACAGATTGATTTTTTTGGACCAAAAAACCACATGCCCTTAAATGCACAAAAAACAAAGTGTATGTACGATACAAGACGAAAAGGAAAAAAATAATGATGGTTTAAACCTCTGTTTTGGATAAGGGGAATAGTTAAAGAAGGACTCACTAATATTGGGGGTTTACCATTAAAAAAAATATGACTTGGACGCAATAATGTAAATAGGAAAGCCTAGCTCACAGGCTTTTCAATACCCAAAATAAAAAACTTTCTAAAAAATCATTCCAAAAAACTTTTTTTTTGGGGGCCTTCTACCAATCTTGACTATGCGCAACTTTTTTGGGATCCCTCAGGGGAACGAATTGAAATTCATTCATCTTTATATAAAAACAGAAAAAATTTGTATTTTTTAAAAAAAAACACCCTACAATTGAGGATTATAGAAATAATGCCCCTGAATTTCAAAACCCGTTTTTTCATTCAATAAATTTGTGTTTATGCAAAAAGTTGTTTTAAATGCACCCCCAAATTACCAAAGTTTTCAAAGTTAACCCAACTAGACACAACCATTTGTAACTTTTCCAAGCCCCAGAAAAAACCTTTAAAAAATCGAGCCTCTTGTTTTCAGGCAGTGACCTATGGAATAAACTCCCCAAAATTTTAAATCTATTTAAAAACAAAAATCATATAAAAAACATCTAAAAGTATTTCGAATAAAAGTACAGAACACGACTTGTAACTTAAGGAGTGATTTAAGTTCACTGACGTTATTCTTGCATTAAAACGATATGACCCAGTTTTCATATTTAATAGAGTACATGTGTAAACTTGCTAATATGGGTTGATTGATATCAACCCCGCCCTTGAATCTGGTTGTTTTGGGTTGGGGTGTGTGTGTTGGGACAAATGCTGAGTTCGTGTGTGTTTTTAATTGGTTTGGTTTTGGTTTTTTTCTTTTTTTTGTTTTGGCCTTTTTAGTTCTTTTGTATTACCATAAAATGTATCTATTTAGTTTTGTCCTGTTAGTTTTTGGTTCATTTACTAGAAGATGAAAGTTATTGCTGACGTTTTGATGCTGGGTGGATTTACATTGCCCGAATTTATTCTTTGATCGAAAAATTAACGTTTTCCGCCTCAAACAAAAAAAGCACATTACATGGTGTATATACCCGGGGGAAAGGGGGAATGGATGTCTTTGTTAACTTTTTTGCTCTGAAACCAATAGCGTTGGTTATTCTTGTTTTTCTTATATATGAGTATTTATGTGGTGAAGGGATTGGGGGAAGTGAGTGATGTGAAGTAATGTTAAAAGATACATCATTTCCCCTGTTTTTTCCATTTGGTTTTTTGTTGTTGTTATTGTTGGGGTGGTGGGGTGGGGTTCGGTTTATTTTTTTCCTTTTTTTTTTTGGTTAGGGTGGGTTTTTTGGGGGGATATTTTGGACTCTTTTTTCGTCTTTTGTTAGTTCTATTTGTTCTTCATTTGTCTTGGCGTTTTTCTTGTCCTATTTAGTTGTCGCTGTTGTTGTTGGTTGTTATTTGTGTTTTTTTTGATTGTTTTTTCCTTTTTTGTGGTTTTCTTGTTTTATTCATCTTTTTTTTTTTGTTTTTTTTCGTTGTTTGTAGGTTTAAAGGTTTTTTGGTGAAATGTTTTTGGGGGGGGGGGGGGGGGGGGGGGAAGCATTGGTGGGGTTTTTTATTTTATTTTGTTTTGTCTTCTTTTTTGTTTTTTTTTTGGTTTTTTTGTTGCTTTTTTTTTGGTATGACGGATATTTTTTTAAGTTTTTTAATTATTTGAATTTTAGGTTCATATTTTTTTTTTGGGGTTTTTGTTTTTTTTTAATCCACTATCATATGTTATTTGGGTTTTTTTTTTTGATTTGTATAGTTTACATAGATTAGGTTTTTTATTCTAGTCTGGGATAACATTTTCTTTTTTTTTTTCCCCTTTTTTTTTTTTTTTAGATGGGGCTTAGAAAAAAGCAAATGCACTGCTTTTCAATGTACCCCTAAAATAAAAGTTTTGGGCTTTTTACTTTTGGACCACACACACACACACACACAACACACCCACACACACACACACACACACATTAGGCTTGATAGCTTTTTCCCGCAAAAATGCTAAATTGTAGAGGGAAAAAGGTAACAGGGTGGGGCAAAAATTTTTTCTGAAAGTCAACATGGCGCTCAATGAAAACCACACCAACAAAAAAAAGAAAAAATGACTGCTGATAGATAATTTTGCACTGGTTCAAAAGAGAAGGGCCATTATTTATTTTTATTTATTTAAAACCCCTTTTAAATACGAGATTCTCGCGTGAAATGGGGTGCCCACCCCGGGGGGAGGGGCGCCACAAAAGCAGCGCCACCTTTTTTTTTTTCCCTTTTTGGGCTGAATGTATTTGTTTCCCTATCGAGTGGCTTTTCTAAGAATTTTGCAGGAAAACCTCTTGTTGCCGGGGGTTCTTTTACGTGCGCTGAAATTTTTTGTAACACACGGGACCTCGGTTTTTTCGTCTCATCCGAAGACTAGCGCCCAGACCACCACTCATGGCTAATGGATGGGGAAAATTTTCGGGCCCAGACGTTAATACGAACCACGCACACACCCGACCCGGACTTTTCGCATTCTAGACAGGCGTGTTACCTCTAGACCGCCGATCCAAGAGTGAGCAGCGTGTGCTAGTGACCAAGTGACTTTATTCAACAACATTAGTACAAGATCGACCAGGCTGTTCTCTGGCCACAGTTCACTGCATAGAACCACGAACATTGTTGTCACTGGAGAAAAGCTAGGAACTGTTCCACAGCAGGCCTACTCTTACCTAGGATCCATCATCAGCGGTGCCGGCCCCAGACCAGAATTAATCCCCTGAAGGGCAGGCAGCTGAAGTAACAACAGTTGGGCCCATGCTTCAGACCCTCACCTCTATGCAAGGTCAATAATATCTTAGTAGGCCTACATAATTATAAGGCTCCTTCGTACATTGGTATAGTTATTATGATCTCTGTGTGTGTGTGTGTGTGTGTGTGTGTGTGTGTCACATGAACACTAACAACGGGTTTGAACAGAAGAATTTCATTCATGAATCGTTTTCTTCGCTCCTGGGCTAGAGCTCCGATGTTGACACTTCGTATGCCACCGTATTTCGCCCACCCTTAATTCATGAAGGAAGTCGCATTCTGACTTTGGGGATGATGTCTAAACAGGACACCAGTGTGCATGCGCTTTTCTTTTTCAGTATATTTTTTTGCCATCCGTTCTTTACTAGCACGAATGACCTACTCTTCCGAAAAGCGGTGTACGTGCGTTCGCACACGGGACATCGGTATCTCATCCGGACTTCAGTGAAGTGGAGTCAGTATTGTACTGTATTGTATTATATTGTATTGTATTGTATTGTATTGTATTATGCCACTTTAAGTCAACGACAGAGTTATCTGCGTGAAATTCGGATTGTTCTCCCTGGGGAGGTGTGTGGCCACAAGAGCACTGTCACTTGCTGAAATCCTGGTTAGTGTACATGTGTGTTGCCGAAGCCTCCCTTTATTCCTATGTCTTGTCCAAATTTTTGTGTGTTTTCCTGTCTGCATGTGTATTTGTTTCCCTATGTTAGCTCCAGGGGGGAAAATCCCCTTGAAGGGGTATCTTGGTGGTGGCTCCACCCTGGCCATCAATCAGATCACCATTGCAATGCTCTAAGCTCCAAACTATCCCGCCCCAGCCATGGATAATGAGCACGGATAGAAACTGAACATTACGCACACTACATAGCATCAAGCCAGTGGACAAGTACAAAGGAATAAAGGGAGGCTTCGGCAACACACATGTACACTAACCAGGATTTCAGCAAGTGACAGCTCGTTCTTCAGCATTCGTGCGTGCGCGCGTGCGCGCGTGCGTCCGTGTGTGTGTGTGTGCTTGCTTGCTTTTGTCTGTGTATGAATGTGTGTGTATGTGTTTGGGGGGGAGGGGGGAGATAGCACATGTAAAAGTAGTGGCAGTAGCAGCTGTGGCAGCAACAGAGGTAGTAACGCTAGCTATCGTTGTTATAGTTCTTTGTATATGCTGTTATCATTCATTGTTCATGGTGGTGGTGGTGGTGGTGGTGGTGGTGGTGTATTGCATTGTATACCACTTTCAGTCAAGGTGGATTTTTCTGTTCGACAATCGGGCTGCTCTCCCTGGGGATAGTGCGTCGCCACGAGAGCAGCGCCACCACCCTTTTGAAAGAAATTCCTGTGTGCAGGTGTATTTCTTTCCCTTATGATACTGGCTTTTTGCTACAGAGTTTTTGCCAAGGACAGCTGTTTGTTGCCGTGGGTTCCTTTATGTGTGCTAAATATGTTTCACATGGACCCTCGGGTTTATCGTCTCACCTGAAAGACTAGCACCCAGACCACGACTCAAGGTCAAATGGATCGGGTAAAAGTTCTTTTGCTATCGTTCCTCGGCTACACAGCTCCGAGGTTCACCTGTGGCGAGATTTTGGCGAATGTGACCGTTTTTGCCCATCATTAAGGTAGCCGCATTCCAACTTCGGGATGATGTCTGTACACGACACCAGTGTGTAAGTGGGGTTTTTTTAATCATCCGTTCTTACCGGCACTAATGGCCTACTCTTACGAGTCGCAGAACGGGCTTCAACGTGTGTGCAAGACGTTTGTGCGTGCGTTCGCACACGAGGCCTCTGTTTGTAGTCTCATCCGAAGGACTTTCGGGGGAGTGGAGTCAGCACTGATGTTAACTCCAGGCGGGAAATCCCCCTTGGACGGGTGTCTCGATAGTGGCTCGAACCCGGGCTGAATCCCAGGCCCTCAAATTACAAACACAACAACCTGACCACTGGGCTATTTATTTATTTTGTTTATACCACTTCGAGTCATGATAGATTTCTATGCGTGAAATTCGGGCTGCTCTCCCCCGGGAAGAGCGTGTTGCCACAAGAGCAGCGCCACCCATTTTTTTTCTTTTCCTGTCTGCAACTGTATAAATTTTGTTTCCCTATCAGAGTGGCTTTTTTTTCTACAGAATTTTGCCAGGGACAACTCTCTTGTTGCCATGGGTTCTTTTACATGTGCTAAATAATTATGTGTAACACACGGGATCTCGGTTTATCGTCTTATCTGAAAGACTAACACCCAGACCACAACTCATGGTCTAATCGATTGGGGGGGTGGGGGTGGGGGGGGGAGTTCAGGGTCAAACAGGGATTGAACCACCCCACACTTCCGACCCGGACTATTCACGTTTCTACCTTGCACCCCCCCCCCCCCCCCCCCCCCCCTTGCACCCCCGACCCCAACCCTTCCTAAGAGGAAATAAAATATAGACTCTACATTATCCCCTAGCACCCTTTGTGTCGATCTTATTCCCCTTCTGTGTCAGACCAACTGCAAACTTCTCCTCCCACTTTCCTCGATCAAAGCATTGTTGACTGTGAAGTTTCCTCTGCGCTGCTAGCCTAGTCCTTGAGTCAACGGCTGACCTGCCAGCCTGCCAGCCCCTACCCGTCATACATAACCTCTCTTCTTCCCAGCACAGCTGGTCGGAACCAATACTCAAGTGCTGTAGTTGCTGAGGCTCAAGTCTGTCAATCTGGGACCTACATTGCCGAGACTTCAACGGTCGTTAGAGAGCTGTGAGACTGCTGTTTTTCTCATCTAAAACCTTTATACACACATTCGCACCCGCATACACACACACCCATGGAATCATGTCGACCGCGAAAAGCAATCTACCTGTGATTTGCCAAAGGAACCTTGAGATTGTTCGGTTTGGTCCAGCAGGGATATAGCCCTAAGGTTTTGGCTTCTTTAAAAAAACAAAGCAAGAAAAAAAAGAGAGAGAAAGAAGAAGAAAGCCTTGCTGCTTCTAATTGCAATTGGGTAAGGGAATTAGTTGGGAATATGATCTGCGTCAAAATATTGATCCACTTGAACAAAGTTGATCTGGCAGAGTGTTGGGCTCAATGAGCAAGCTCAGCAGTAAATAGAGCTAAGTCTCTCTCCCTGGCTTCTCCAAAAATTGGCCCCGATTGCGATTCAAGGGTGGGCAAGTGCAGAGGAATGTTGCTTAGAACAACACCCAGTGCCAGCTCGGAAAATGTATTGTTCACACAAATCGCCCAGCACTTGTGTTCTTTGTGTACATACAGGATACGCTTTCAAATTGGTTTCCTAATACACACTGTACGATGCAGCATGTACTTGTGGTGCGTGAATACAGAGACTTACCCAAGATCTTACATGTCCACACGTATATCCTATCAGAGTGGCAGGTCACACAGACAAGGGTTTGCTGAGGGTCTTTTGGTTATTGGTTGGGTTTTTTGATTGTTTGGTTTTGGGAGGTTTGTTTGTTTTTTTGGTGTTGTTGTGGTTTTTTTGGGGGGTCGGATTATTTTCTTTCGTTCACTGGCTAAAACTCCAATGGTGAGATTTTGCATATGCGACTGTTTACCCACCATTAAGGTAGCCACATTGTGACTTGATGGATGGAGTGATGTCTAAACACGACATCACTATGCATGCGGTTTTGTTTTGTTTTTTGTTGTTGTGGTGGGGTTGTGGGGTTGTTCTTTTTTTTCTTTTTTTTTTTGGGGGGGGGGGTGTAAATTTTGTCATCCGTTCCCACCAGCACATATGGCCCACTCTTCCCGAAAGGCAGAATGGGTTTTAACGTGTGCGCAAGATGTCAATGTTTGTGCGTTCGCACACGGGACCACTGATTATAGTCTCCTCTGAAGGACTTTCGGGGGAGCTGAGTCAGCACTGATGTTAAGTTCAGGATAAGATATTCTCGAATGGGCGTGTTCATGCCACATGCAACATGAGCCCAAACTTTTCCTCCATCCATTAGACTTTTGAGTGGTGGTATGAAGGCTAGTCTTTCGGATGAGACAATTAACCGGGGTCCCAAGTGCAACACGCATTTAACTCACGTATAAAAAGAACGGAAACAAGACAGTTGTCCCTGGCAACATTATGTAGAGAAAAGCAACTCTGATAGGGAAACACATACACATGCATACAGAAAACGAACAAAATAATGAGTGGCGTTGTGACGACACTCTCTCCCCGCGGAGAGCAGCCCCAATTCCTTGCCCAGAAACCTGGCCTGATGAAAGTGGTGTTCACTGCAGGGCAGTTCAATTACCACTTCTGTTTGCTGCTGCTGTTGCTACTACTGCTATCACTACTACATCCACCTCCAACCGCTACAAAACTACTACTACTACCACTTACTACTACTGCTGCTACTAGAGTACTACTTCTACTTCTACCAGTAGTACTTTTTCTACTAACTAGCCTACTACTATTCACAAGCATATTGATAATTTTCTACAGAGTCGATGCAGAGTACAACAGAGCTGACCTTAAATTAATGGTAAAGACACTCCTCGAAAGATCAAAATCAATGAAACAGATTAGGAATATGTTCCCCCCCAAAATAATTGTAAATACTTCGGCTCTGTGAAGTAGAATCAAACTGATATCTACAAGATGTCAATGCTAGAATCGGTAGGGCCAAGCAAAAGAGGATTCAGTTAATAATAATAATAATAATAATAATAATAATAATAATAATAATAACAATAATAATAATAATAATATATGGAATGTATATAGCGCTGAATCTTGTAAAAAAAAAAAAATCGAAGCGCTTGCACTCAATCATTTACAGGCATGCAACTCTCCTTAAACATAATGAACAACAGATTTCAAAACCATGCGCGCGCACGTATGCACGCATGCACGCACACACACGCGCGCGCGCACACACACACACACACACACACACACACACACACACACACACACACACACACTCGGAACAACACTTAGAAGGTGAAAGATGCTGTTGAAAATTAGGGACAGATATTTGGGGGGAAAGTCTCAGGTAGGAAATAAGTGTGTTTTGAGGCTGGATTTGAAGGTATCAAGTGAAGGCTTTTGGCGAAGTGAAAGAGGGAGGTCATTCCAGGTGGATGGACCAGAAACAGAGAAGGAGCGACGGCCAACAGTGGTTTGTTTGAATCTGGGTGTTCGAAAGCACAAAGTATCTGCGGCTGAACGAAGGGAACGGGATGGAGTGTACAGGTGAAGACAGTTACAGAGATAAGAGGGTGCAGATTTGTGGAGACATTTGAAACAGAGGGTATTGGTACAGTTAAGTAACACTTGGAAAGATAGGGGCATACTTAAAGATCTCGAAATCAAAATTGTTAAAACATTAATCTGGCCTGTATTGCTGTATGGGTCAGAAGCCTGGACACTAAGAAAGTTGGAAAGGGACAAAACAGACGCAGCTGAAATGTGGCTCTACATCCACTTCTAAGGGTCAAATGGTCAAACAGAATAAAAAAATCAAGCTTTGTCATTGATGTCTCAGTACACAGACAAATGTTGGCTGACACTGATAGGCGCAGACTGAGTGATACCAACAGTTATCCGAGGCAAGATTGAGAGAAGAAGGAAAAGAGGCAGACCAGCAACATCCTACATCACCAACATCACTGAGGTCAGTGGTCTGAGAGGGTTACGAGAGATAGTAGAACTCAGCAGAGAGAGAGAAAGATGGCAAACTCTGGTGGCATTGTGTGGAGCTCCTAGCGCCTACAGCGGCGATGGAAACGGTGGAAGGTGTGGCAACAACAACAACAACTACTACTACTACTACTACTACTACTACTACTACTACTACTACTACTACTGCTACTACTGCTACTACTACTATTACCTCTACTACTACTACTACAGCCATCACAACCACCACCACCACTACTACTACAGCCACAACCACCACCACCGCCACACTACTACTACTACTACATCCACAACCACCACCACCGCCACCACTACTACTACATCCACAACCACAACCACCACCACCGCCACCACTACTACTACTACTACATCCACAACCACCACCACCGCCACCACTACTACTACTACTACAGCCACAACCACCACCACCGCCACCACTACTACTACATCCACAACCACAACCACCACCACCGCCACCACTACTACTACTACTACATCCACAACCACAACCACCACCACCGCCACCACTACTACTACTACTACAGCCACAACCACCACCACCGCTACTACAGCCACAACCACAACCACCACCACCACCACCACTACTACTACACCACTCAGCGTGCTGGGATCAAGACAGTGTTGTTTGGCTGTCAGATCAATCAGTCCCATGAAGAAGACCTGGCGGTTGTATGGCGGGGTAACCGTTATTTAGAAGTCTTCACAGCGACAGACAGGCAGCACACTGTCCAGCAGACAGACACACAGACAGCCCGACCAACTCATTGGCAGCCAGTCGTTACATACAACTTCAGTCCAAACCTAATGCTTTTTTTTTTATTCCTGTTTTTTTTTTTTACGCCAATGACAGTCGTACAAAGCCGCTCATCACTCGGGTCTTTCAGCCCAGGTGGACTTTTATCATAGCAGAGTAACCTCTCTTCTTTCAGAGCAGAGTAACCCCCCTTCATGGGACATCTCCATTGTGGTGGGATATGGTGGAAGATCTGTGGCCTGTCAGAGGATTAGACTGTTATTCTGTAGGGATCAGTGATCGGGTGTCAACAGTCCACTAAAAGCAGAATGTGTGTGTGTGTGTGTGCTCAGACCTGGCTTCTGTCAATCTCTTGTCTAGTCTGGCGTCTCCAGAGATCAAGGGGATCTCAGAAAGGAGGATAGCTGTAGTCCACAACAAAGGTCAAAGTAAAACCCCCGCACATAGTGCTAAATTCCGTCTTCTGTCCTTCCCCCCCTGCCCCCCCCCCCCCCCTTCCCTACACACACACCTTTTCTACCACATTTGTACATCAACACAAAACAGTAACGCTTCAATGAAGCTATGATGTCACACTACAAACCTCGCATATTATGACACTCTGTGTGTGTGTGTGTGTGTGTGTGCGCGCGTGCGTGCGTGCGTGTGTGTGTGCGTGTGTGTGTGTGTGTGTGTGTGAGCGCGCGCGCGGGGGGAGAAACCGTGTATAAGTACACGTGCGTACTAATGCTAATGTGTTCGTATACATGTCTGCAGAGGAAAAACTGTTATCGTTGTACCTTTCCCCGCTGAAGTTTACGGTACACTGACTTCAGTCTGGCCTGAGGACGTTTGTGTTCTTTTCTCGTCTGCAACTGCGGGCTTCTTTCATTGGTAAGACTTTTGTGTATATACACGCAATCGTTTTCCCATCATTAAAGTTGCCACATTCTGTCTTCAAGGAATGGTGTTCTAAACACACCCATGTGCCTGTGTTTCTATCGAGTAGTCATGTCGGAGGCACACTACGGTCTGCTTTTCCCCCCGGAACCGGAGGCAGACTGGCAAAGAGTGTGTTCAATATATAATGTCTTTAGCCTGCCTGGGCGGGGGGATTGGATGGGAGAAAGAGCCGGGGTGTTCTAGAATCATGTCCTTTAGTTGGACACCTTGATTCCGGCAACGGCAGGTGAAGAAAAATCCCTGCGCCATAAACCTGTCTGTTTTGTGCCTTGTTGATTATCCTGTGGGGGCCTTCTGTAGAGATCCGTGCTTTGTGTTGTCCATTTATCAGCGTTGACTCAAGGACACCTGTCCCACAATCACCAGCAAGTGGAGGGGGCAGGTGTGCCTTTGGTCACTGAAACACCTGGGGTAGTCTGCTCTTCAGTCAAAGTGACTAATCTATGCATCCAAGCTTACTTCTTTACAAAACATGTATGTTGCATTCACTCAAAACGATATATAAATCATACTTATCCATTACTATTTAATACTAAGTTTCCCATAGTCTTGCGCCCTATTCAACATGTAGCCTCCAACCAAGAAACTTGTTTAAACCTCTCTCATTTCAATCCAAATTTCATATTATTCAGCGCGCGCACGCACACACACACACACACACACACACACACACACACACACACACACTCGTCCACCCGCACTTCCACACTCACAGTCTAAGGTGAACATAGATGAGAGGAGGAAAAAGAATGCTGATAGAAAGAGCACTAAAGATGTTAGCTTGACATAATCTTGGAAAGCACTCTACCCTCCCCTAACAGAATCCTTCTGAAGAGTTTGCTGGGGTCACTGCACTCTTGGGTTCCTCTGTCCGGCCTGGCAGGGTGCCCTACATCTCCAGGGTCCTCCCCTTACCTTGTAGTAGGCTGCCTACTCCTCCTCTCCCTCTTCAATGTGCCCACAGTAACAATCAGCCATTTACCCTGGCGAGATTTACAACAACACTTATCGGTGATTTAAAAGCATGAAAGGGGTTAAAACGGAAATACAATCGTAGCAACTTCACTTTCAGTACTCTACGCAAATGCACGAGGCTTCCACATTCTTTGCCCTTCCAAGAAGAAAAACACTTAGCTTTTTTGTAGCTACACAAAGTTTGTTCGACAGGGTGTTGATTAGAGATAACAGCAAGACAATAGCTGGCTTACGAATTTATTCATCCTAAAGTTCGAGCAAGTGCTCCCCCCTCCCCTTCCCATTCCTTCCTTCCTCCACTTTTATAACAACTGAAATAGCTTGAATGACCCAAGAAGTTAACATGTATGCTGTAGGGAGTTCCGTTTAAAAACATTATTATACTGTTTGGACTATTATTGAATATTTCAAACAAACAAACAAACAAAAAACGATGGGTACTACCTCCATGAGTCAACACTTAACCTCTGGTAACCACTCTGGCAGAACAGATTCTAGAGTGCAGGGAACTTAATGATGATAATGCATAAGGTAGAAAGGGCAGAAGGTTGGTGCAACACTAAGCGAAAACACGCCGTTTGCCGGACTAACATACGCGCTTGGTGACCGGCATCACCAGGAGGTGGTCGTCACCATTGTTTTCCCATAGGGGCCAAACATATAACCAGAGGCAGCAGCTTCGGTTGCCAAAGAGACAGATCTATACTTACCTCTCTGGCCTGTTCCCCGGCTGAGTCTGGTCAATGAGTGTGCTGTACCAGCTTTTTCCTGGCAGACAAGTTGACTGGAGCCCTGTCAGCCACATGGTGTTTTACAGCCAGCTGCCTGGCACCTGCACTACTATATCCAGCACTGTGCCTGGGCTTTATCACAGTTCTTGATTAAACCATTGACGCTGGGGGCAACAGCAAAGTGAGAGGCTGTAGTATGATCAGTGGCTTTCTTTCCCACTCATGGAATTCCACTTTACAGCTTTAGTCTTTAGTGACCGACTATGACTCTCTGACTAGGAGGCTTGACTTGCATAGTCCTTAATGTGCTGCAGCCCTGGGGGCTAGTTGGCCTTTGGAGAACATCTCCAACACTGACTGTCCTTATGCCCACTTGGCCGAGAGAGTGGGGATGTACTGTGGGCAAGGCATCTCCACTATAATCAAATTTCTGCCCAATTTCCAAAACAGCAGCTGCCTCCTCTGCTGTTTTGGAGGTCATCATCGAACACGACGGACTAACATATACTGTGCCGTTCACCATCCTGTGCGTCCAACAGCACTGGAGGAGGGGAAACTCAAAACCATGCCTGATACCAGGCAAAGTGGTGATGGCCACAAGTCCCTCCCAAAAATCGTGTTCTCTGTCACGTGGGCAGGGTGCTAGTCCCGCCCAAAGGTGAAAGAAGTGGGGGTAATGAAGGGGTATGGGACTTAAGACTGTGGGCTTGACTGTGACAATCCGTCTGTCTGTATATCTGTCTGCATGAGTGTGCCTGTCTGTGTGTGTCTATGTGACTGGCTGTCTGTTCAATGTGTTTGAGCAGGCGTGCATTTGATCATGTAGAGAAATAGAGAGGGGGAAAACTGAGAGAAAGGCAGGGACTTAAGCAGTGTTGGTTGGCTGAGGGCAGGTTAATGATGAGGTAGAGTGAGGGGAAACAGGTGTGTGGGCAGGGTGTGGGCGGGGCGAAAGGAAAGGGATTACTGTTCACACAGCAGCTGACGTATGGCGGTGTTTCAACCCTGATGATAGTTGCCTCCACTTGGACCAACCCCTCCACACCTCTTGGGAGAGAAACTAAGACTGAAACAGAAAAATGCCATTGACAATGCTGTCCCTTTGGCAAAGGGCCCAACAAAGCTGGTACAGCCTAATAGGCCAGCACTGCAAAAAACGAATGTGACGCAATGCGATTTGTATTATATGAATACCTGGGCAACCTGTGTAGCCATAATCATCAAAGGAATGTCGCTGAGACAGCATGCAAACTTTTTGTACTGTTCACCAGTACACAGCTTTTGTCATCCAAGGACAAACTGAAATAAATCCACATTACTTGTTGCAAAATGTATGACTGGATGTGGGAGTATTGGTCCTTGTTTTTCTTAAGGGGATGGGGGGGGGGCGAGTTTCACACTTTCCTCCTCTGAGAAGAGTGAGGGAACTCGAACTCGAACTCGAATGATTTATTCACAAAAAGTCCATTGGCCCATACACGAAGGGGGTTGCCGAACTGCTTAGTATTTTGGTTAAAAAAATTAAAAATTTAAAAATTTAAAAAAATTAAAAAAACACACAGACGTTACTGTATAAGAAAAAGTCAGCTACAAAACTATCACTTAGGATAACATTATCTCTCTTATTCTGAAAGCTTTACACAAATATAAAGTGAGGCTGCGCACAACCTCAGGATGACTTGATGCCAGGAGTAAACAGAGTCTAAATAAATTAGGCTGTCTACTATATTTAACAGGGATGTTGGCTAGTTCTGCCTAACATCGAGAAGAGTGAGGGAGAAAGAGAGAGAAAACGGGGAGAGAGAGACTGGACAAACAGACTGACAAAATGCATTACAACAAATCCTGTTATTGTTGTTGTTGATGATGATGTTGTTGTTAAAAACTGACGTAATATCAGCCCCAAGGTAGTAGCCTGCAGGTCAGCTTGGCTCTGCACGAAACCAGTGACTGACCGGAGGAGTAAGTAAGTGCCTGGCCTGAGGCAGAAGCGGGAGAGAGTGTGCAGACAAGCAGACGACAACACGCCTCATTGCGCTGAGCTGTTTCCCCACAACCTGTCGTCTGTGAGCGGAGGAGAAGAGGGAAGAAACGCACCCACTCGTGAACACACGCCAGCACGCTCGAAGCGCACGCCATACGAAAACATACACGCATGCATGTTTGCATGTGAAGGGCTTCCGCTGCACGTAGGCAGTAAGGCAAACAGGTCACACACAGAGAGACAGAGACAGACAGACAGTCTGGCCAACACAAGACAAACGACAAACAAGGAGAGACAGAAACAAGACAGAGTAAGTGGACACAGCGGTTCGGGTTCACACGCTACACCGACACCTATTGCTGCTACCATGAGGTCAAGACTATAAAATACACGTGACAGTATAAAACATTACAATACGATAGGGGACAATGCCGTGCTGACAATACAATACTATACAAGTCAAGACAACACACCACAATACAATACAACACAATGCATAGCCGAGAACACAGTGGTGAGAATCTTCACACTATTCACCGTTGGCCCCGACTACTGGGACAATGATTCTGCCTTAGTTTACTTTGAAGTGTCCAGCCAATATCCCCCAAAAGGCCATTAGAGTTGTTCCCCTAATCCCCTGCCCTCTGTCCCCCCCTTATCCTCTTAATCCTCATCACAAGCTGATGACCACAGTTTGTTTGTTCACAGTCACAGTACAGGGGGTGCTTACCTTGCGGGCTTTTGTTGAGGCAGAGGCTGCAACCTTCAGAAGCATTTGACTTTTTGCTGAAGGTGTGTGGAATGACTGTTGAGTCAGTTTTGAATGAAGACTGTTTTCAAAGCCAGCTGTTGGTGTTAGGCTGAATTCTCGCTGTTAATTGATCAGGAGGTCTGTGTAAATTACGCTTGTTTTAAAGCATTTCATGGTGGTTGTACTTTTCTTTACTAAGCTCAGTGTCATGTCCTTTGCTTAAATGACAGGCCCATCTGCCTCAACAAAGCAGTATTGAAACTCACAGTCAAGAGAATTTGAAGCCAAGATTGACGGCTAGTCTGATTTCATATGAAAATATGATGGGTGTTCTGGCAGTTATTTGATCAATCTGATGTTGACTTTGTCGCAGGAAATCAAAATACGTTGTTCGTCTCTTTATTCAGTTGTTAGACATATTGGTTCATTCTGGTCTGTACTCCAGGCGCCAAAGTAACATTCTTTGGCACACCGGTCAGAATAATGTTAAGTGTGTCATTATTACAGTAGTACTGCTAAGTGTATATCAGTTTTACAGTCTGTCCACGCTCACATTCTTTGTTAATCTGGGTGTCATCATACAGTTTACAACTGTCTATACGGTATTCCGGAACCTAACCATTTCACAATAAATTGTTCAAGTAATGTTAGTCTTCATGTTGGTCGTCTGTCCCTCTTCTTCCTCTCTGTTCTCTGGCTCTGCTAAATTCCAAGTCTGGTCTGGATGGCAAAGTCTGCACTCTGTTGCAGCAACACCGCTGATGCTCAGTTTTTCCTGGAGCTCTGCTGGGCTGGGCCACCACGTCTGGTGTCTCAGAGTGCTGAAGGGAGGAGGGCAGGACTGCAGGATATGAGAGGAGGCGGTTGTGGGCCTGTGCCACAGGGGCACTGGTCAGTGTGGGATATTTTCAGGGGGTGGAGATGGGATAGGAGCTGGTGGTGTTCATGAGGTCATGAGCTGCTCTGAAGGCGGAATGTGTCAGCTGATGTCAGTGGGCAGACCTTCTGTTGAGTCCAGCACAGGAGAAGACCAGGCAATGCAATCTCTTCCGATATGGCCTGAGAAAGCTGCCCAAAGTCTTACATTGTCATGACTGGAAACTTCGTCATACAGTAACAATACAGCATACAACAATCAGGGTTGAAACTTCGTCATGCAGTAACAATACAGCATACAATAACAATCAGGGTTGAAACTTCGTCATACAGTAACAATACAGCATACAATAACAGGGTTGAAACTTCGTCATACAGTAACAATACAGCATACAATAACAATCAGGGTTGAAACTTCGTCATACAGTAACAATACAGCATACAATAATAATCAGGGTTGAAACTTCGTCATACAGTAACAATACAGCATACAATAACAATCAGGGTTGAAACTTCATCATACAGTAACAATACAGCATACAATAACAATCAGGGTTGAAACTTCATCATACAGTAACAATACAGCATACAATAACAATCAGGGTTGAAACTTCGTAGAAGCCGGCGCTGATGTTCTTTCAATTCAGTTCGGGCGACAAATTGCAGCGTGCTGTGCCGTGTTTCAGCCATTCCTAGTGTTCGTTATTACTTCACATCACAGAGGCATTTTACAGTCTACTTGTACCTACCTGTTCCTGGTCATCCAGTTCAGTCTGATCTGTGATCAACCATTTTTGTATAGCGCACAATGCTGCATCAGCAACTCGTTGTTCACATCTTCGCTTTTTCCATGTACAAACACACGCACACGAGCGCCCACACGCTCATATTAATTTACACAACATCATACATATAAATGAACACATCTCCTGCCAACCCGTCACA